>CM053604.1:5441992-5511267 GCA_028646535.1 Procyon lotor | reverse complement strand
GTGCTGGAGAGTTTGGAATTTACTCTCCACTAATCAGTTATTGCTGACAAGCATTATTCTTATTTTTAATGAAGGATCTGTGTGGTTTTGGAAAAAGAAATAGCAACACACTGTAATAATAGTATATAATAGATCACTATAAATAAGGAGTGCTTAACATTCCTCTCCTCGGTTGAGCTAGACGGATTTGGGTTTGAGTCTTGGATAGGGCTAGAAAAACTAGAAAAGTCAACATACCCTTTCTATCATTCATTTTTATCTGTAGACTAGTGTTTTAAGTAGGATAATTTGTCTGCAATAGAAAACAGCTCTTCAGCTGGTTTAACTGATACAGAGGCGATACAGTACAGGATGGATCCAATTTGATAAAATGAGCCAGCAAACAGCATCATTAGGATCATCAATTCCCACTTTTCTATTCTGACAGTCTCAGTACGGTTTTTTTAAGCCCCTGTCATGATCTTAAGATGGCTGTCATATTTGTAAACACCATGTGCAGAAACAACGTCTAGTGAAAGAAGTGGAAAAGTGGAATATCATTCTATTTCAGTTGTCTCTCTTAGTTTTTTTTTTTTAAGATTTTACTTATTTATTTGACAGAGAGAGATCAGAAGCAGGCAGAGAGGCAGGCAGAGAGAGAGGAGCAAACAGGCTCCCTGCTGAGCAGAGAGCCCGATGCGGGGCTTGATCCCAGGACCCTGAGATCATGACCTGAGCCCAAGGCAGAGGCTTTAATCTACTGAGCCACCCGGGCACCCTGTTTCTCTTAGTTTTAAAGCAAACCTTTTCCCAGAGATCCCCTCAATTGACTATTTCTCACATCTTATTGGCCAGAAATGCCACCTCTTCCCTCTATAATCCAATTATTGGCAAAGTGAGGAGTGTACAGTATTTTGCTAAAAGCAGATAAAATTCATCCCCTCGGGGCTGGTGAAACTACTGACCTTCTCTGAAGGGCATGACTACAGGAGGAGGATAAAATAATCAGAACAAATTAGATTTTGTTAGAAAAGAAGAGAAGCTAATGGTTTTATGTTATGATGTCAATAGAGATGAAGTCAAGGAAGTTCAAGAAATGAACTTCTCTTTTTAAGAAGTATTCTCTGGCTTCCAAGAGAATCTAAGTTTAAGAATTTTTGTATGTGTAGTCAGTTATTGGGAGCTGTAAATGGCAAGCAAGTAAGAAATAATCTATTTCTCTCTTTCCCTCTTTGCTTCTCTTTTTCTCAACCTTCCTCTCCCTCTCTCTCTCTCTCTCTCTCTCCCACCATGGCCTCTCTCTCAAGCTCCCAAAGCATCTTATTTATATATATGTATTCTTTATCTCTTCCCTATAAAATGAATGTTCTTTTATTTGTATCAGGTTGGTTGTTGTCACCCTGTTCCCAATTGTATGTGGCTTTCTGGCTCTAGCTGGCTACATTCTCTTCTTGGTTTCCTAATTCTAAAGTTCCTTAAAAGCTTATGATGATTGGCTTAACTCCTATTTTTCTTTCCAGCTGTAAGATGGTAGTCAGTCTTTAGGTAAGCTGAACTTGAGTAAATGCCCACTCTGATCCAATTGTTTGTGACAACAGGCACCATGAGTTAGGGCAATTCACCTTTAGCAAGTTTTATGGACAGGAAGTGTGAAGGACAGTCACTTGCAAAACATGTCTCATACAATTATGTTCTTTTAAGCTTGTGCAGATTTTTATAAGAAAAATATTTATAAAATGAACACTCAATAAACTTTAATTTCTTTCTTTCCTTCTTCAATCAACAATCTTTTATGAAATATTCACTTTGTTCTAGACATTGAAGATTCACAGATGAAAAAGACACAATCCTTAAAAGAAGTCAAAGCTAGTCACATAAGTATTCTTCAGCAGTCAGTCCAGAACACTGAAAGGATAAACAGAAGATGAACAGCTAATAGATAACTCAACCTCAAGCTAACACTTCATCTGCATCTTAAAGTTAACCAGACAAACACGAATGAGGGAGGAAAGGCTTCAGAAACTAATGGAATTGAATGGCCTCTGAAGTCTCATTAACATTTTATTCTATGTGACTCTGGATTTGTGCACTGTAGCAGTGATGTGGAAAACAGCAAGAAATTTTATCTTACTGGAGTTTGATAATGATAAGGATTGGGTAGCAAGGTGGGTTAAGTGTCTAACTCCTGGTTTCCACTCAGGTCATGATTCTCAGAACTGTGAGATAGAGCCCTACTTAGGGTTCCGTGCTCAGTGCTGAGTCTGGTTGAGATTCTCTCTCCCTCTGCCCCTCCTGCTCATGCTCTCTGTCTCTAAAACAAACAAACAAACAAATAAATAAATCTTAAAAAAAAGGATTGGGGCTAGAGAAGTAGGCAAAGGCTAGACATAGAAGGACGTTTTGGAAGGTCTTAAGGAAAAAAAATATATATTTTTAATTGGAATAATGCACGAATTTCAGAAATGGGCAAGATGGAGTAAGCCTACTCCACATTTATTGTCCCACAGAACGCAGCTATAAAATCTAGACAGAAGGCATGAAGAAGTGTTTTGTTTTGTTTTGTTTTGTTTTTTTCAGATTCTAAGAAATAAATAGTAGCGAAAGAGTTGAGGAACATGACTGGAATACAAATACCATTGAACTATCATTGAGTTTTTCTTTTCGTTTTTCCTCAGTATCCCTGAGCCTGGATGCAAAAGAGCCCAGAACCTGGAAGTGGGGACTGGCATGGACAGAGAGAACTACAGGAGAAATACTCTAGTTCTGACTCAAGTCATAAGAGCTAATTTTGTGGGGCACCTGGGTGGCTCAGTGGGTTAAAGCCTCTGCCTTTGGCTCAGGTCATGATCTCAGGGTCCTGAGATAGAGCCCAGCATTGGGCTTTTTGCTCAGCAGGGAGCCTGCTTCCGCTTGCCTCTCTCTGCCTGCCTCTCTGCCTACTTGTGCTCTCTTTCTGTCAAATAAATGAATAAAATCTTTTTTTAAAAAAAAAGAATTAATTTTGTAATGGCCAGAAAGAATGGAGTAAATATCCCACTAAAAAATAAATCAACTCTCTCCTATTGCAGTCTACAGCTGCCCACAAACACCTAAACTTCCAAGGTAGTGGAGATTTCCTCTCTGATCAGAGAAGCTATTGTTCCAAGATGGTTGAGATAACCCGTTATATGTTTTTCTCTTTGTGCTTTCCACAGCTTGACTCCACACAGTATGTTCTGTCACAAGAAGGCAGTGATGAAATAAATAAAGCCTTTTGAGTTGGAAGACTAAAAAGAGGAGTTCTAGAAAATAAAGAGGCTATGAGCAGAATTCAGAGGGGGAACAGTTTCAGAAAATGACACTAAAACATTTTTGTGAGGGGCGCCTGGGTGGCTCAGTGGGTTAAAGCCTCTGCCTTCAGCTCAGGTCATGATCTCAGGGTCCTGGGATCAAGCCCTGCATCGGGCTCTCTGCTCAGCAGGGAGCCTGCTTCACCCTCTCTCTCTCTGCCTGCCTCTCTGCCTACTTGCGATCTCTCTCTGTCAAATAAATAAATAAAATCTTTAAAAAAAAAAAAACTTTTTTGTGAATTCCTAGTCACACCCTGGGCTGTGCATGCAAGGATACATTGACACTAAAATATTAAAAATGTCCATATGGCTTAAACAAGACCTAGCATCTCATAACACAATATTCAAAATACCCAGAATACAAGAAAATAATTATTCAACATATAAAGAAGCAGAAAAATAACAACTCACATGGGAACAATCAGTAGGTGCTAAAGTAAATGTTGGAATTGTCTGACAAACATTAAAGCGGCTATTTTGAAAATGCTTCAATAAGTTAAGGTGAACATTCTTGAAACAAGTAGGAATATAGAAAGTCTCAGCAAAGAAATAAAAGATGTAAAGAAGAGCCAGATAGAAATTTAGACAAAAACACATCTAAAATAAAAGCATACAAAGGTCTCAACAGCAGAATAGAGATGATAGGTAGAGGAGTCTATACACCTGAATGAGAGCAATAGAAATTATTCAGTCTGAGAAACACACAGAAGAAAGACTGAGACAAAAATGAATGGGGACCTGTGGTACAGTACCAAAATATTTGGCATCTTATGACATGAAAGTCTCAGAAGGAGATGAGAAATAGTCTGCAGGGAAAAAAAGTTGAATAATGGTAGAAAACCTCCCAAATTTGGCTAAAACCATAAACTTATAAATTAAAAAAAAATAAGCAACCCCCAAAAAGGAAACAAACGAGGAAATGCACACCCAGACACACTATAACCAAATTTGTGGAAACTAAAAACAAAGAAAAAAATCTTGAAGACAGAGGAAAATGATGTATTACTTAGGGAAACAACCATTTCAAGGGCTATAGATTTCTCACTAGAAAGCAAGGAGACCAGAAAGAAATGAACCATTTTTAAAGGGCTGAAAGAAAAGAGCAGTCAATTCAGAACTCTCTATTAAGTGAAAATTTCCTGTAGAAATAATGGCGATATAAAGTCATCCTCAGATGAAGGAGAATTAACAATTTGTTGCCAGCAGATCTATTCTAAAATAATCTCTAAAGAAAAATTTTGAGACAGAATACAAACATCTATATTCTGTCTATATGAAACTCATTTCAAATACAATGTCAAAGTTAAAATAAAGTGGAAGGATGGGAAAAGATATACCATGTGAACATTAATCAAAAGAACATTAATCAAATCAAAGTAGATCTTGGAGCAAAAAACATTACCAGGGGTAAACGGTGACATGAAATGATAATAAACTCAATTCATCAAAAAATCATAAAGAAGTTAAAATGTGTAAATTAACATGTAAAATAAATCATCACAATAGAACTTCAAAATATGTGAAACGTTTTTACAAAACTGAAAGGAGTAGTATACAAATCCACAATTATACATTTAGATATATAACCTCTGCTCCAAGTAATTCAACTGCTGCTCTGGGTAATCAATAAAATTAGTGGACAGAAAGTCTATAAGGATATAGAAAAATTGAATAACAGCATCAATCAACTGGATTTTTTTAAAATCCATACAACATTCCAATCAATACAAAAGAATACACATTATTTTCAAGTGGACATAGAATATTCACCAGGGTAGAGAGTATTTTGGGTTATAAAACAAAGTGAAAAATTCAAAATACTTGAAATAATACAGACTTTAATCCTTTACCATAATAGATTAAGCTAAAATTAACAGCAAAGATTACAAGAGAATCTTCAAACACTTGAAAATTAAATAACATGCTTCTAAATAATCCATGGTCAAACAAAAGTCTTAAGAAAATTATGATACTATTTCAAACTAAGCAAAAATGAAAATATAATATATCAAAATTTGTGGGATGCAGTTAAAGTAGCTCATAGAGAAAAAAACAATCATGCCATTAAATACTTACATTAAAAAGATCTCAAAACAATAATCTAAATTCACACTTCAAGAAACCAGAAAAAGGAAAGCAAAACGCACTCAAACAAGGAAGAAAAAATAATAATAATAAAGACAGAAAGCAATGAAATTTTAAACAAAACAGTAAATATAATAAAACAAATATAGTTTTTAAAGAAATCAATGGAGATGGTATATCTCTGACAAGACTGAAAAAGGAGAAACAGGTATAAGACAACATTTACTGATCAAGAATGAAAGCTGAGATATCATTTATAAAGTTTCTAAATATTAAGAGCATTATAAGGATTCCGTGGACAACTCTATGAACGTAAATTCTATAACTTAAGTTGGATGAGATTGGCCAATTCCTCAGAAACCATAACTACCAAACTTCACCCAAGATGATATAGATACCTCAAAAAATGCAATAATTATTAATAAATTGAATGTATTTATAAAAAACTTTCCAAGAAAGAAGTCTTTGGGTCCAGATAGATACACTGGTGAATTCTACCATACATATGAAGAAGAAATAATACCAACTCAAGACAATCTCTTCTAGAAAATAGAGGGGCAAACATTTTTATTTTATCAGGAGAATACCAAAACCAGACAAATATAGTACAAAAAAAGAAATCAACAAACAAAATCTCTCACATACATGGACACAAAAATCAACAAAATATTAATCAATCTATACAATATATCATGATCAAATGGAATTTTTCCAGAGTGCATGTCTGATTCAATATTTGGAAATCTGTCAAGGTAATCCACTATATGAACAGCCTAAAAAAGAAAAAAGTACAATCATATCAATATGTGCAGGAGAAACATTTGATAAAATACAGCATCAATCAAAATAAAAATTCTCAGTCAACTGAGAATAGATGATAAGTTCCTTAAGCCTGTAGAGAACATCTACAAAAAAGTCAAGAGCTAACATCATACTTAGTGTTTCTTTTTTTTTTAATTAATTTATTTTTTTTCAGTGTTACAAGATTTATTGTTCCTGCACCACACCCAGTGCTCCATGCAATACGTGCCCTCCTCAATACCCACCACCAGGCTTGCTCAACCCCCCACCCCCACCCCTCCAAAACCCTCAGTTTGGAGATTCCTCAAGAAATTAAAAATAGAGCTACCCTTTGACCCTGCCATCGTACTACTGGGTATTTACCCCAAAGAAGCAGATGCATTACAAAGAAGGGCCACATGTACCCCAATGTTCATAGCAGCAATGACCACAATTGCCAAACTGTGGAAAGAACCAAAATGCCCTTCAACAGATGAATGGATAAAGAAGATATGGTACAAATACATAATGGAATATTATGCCTCCATTAGAAAGGACGATTATCCAACTTTTGTATCAACATGGATGGGACTGGAAGAGATTATGCTGAGTGAAATAAGTCAAGCAAAAAGAACCAATTACCTTATGGTCTCATTTACATGCTGAGCATAAAGAAAAACATGGAAGGCATTGTGAGAAGGAAGGGAGGGGTGTATGGGGGGAAACCGGAGGGGGAGATGAACCATGAGAGACTGTGGACTATGAGCATACTTTGTGTTTCTAAAATTATTATAGGAAGGCAAATGAACTAGAATTGTCCAATTGTAGAATAAATTTGGAATACGTACATTACCTGATTTTAAGGCTTACTATAAAGCTGCACTGAACATAGATAGCATTGTGGTATTGAAGGGATTGGTGCATAAATTAATGGAACAGAAGAGGATCTATAAATAGACCCACGCATACGTAGCCAATTGATTTTTAACAAAGAAGTAAAGGCAATTCAATAGAGAAAGGCTAGGCTTTTCTTTTTCTTTTTCTTTTTTTTTTTTAAAGATTTTATTTATTTATTTGACAGAGAAAGAGAGATCACAAGTAGGCAGAGAGGCAGGCAGAGAGAGAGGGGGAAGCAGGCTCCCTGCTGAGCAGAGAGCCTGATGCAGGGCTCGATCCCAGGACCCTGAGATCATGACCTGAGCTGAAGGCAGAGGCTTTAACCCACTGAGCCACCCAGGCGCCCTGAAAGGCTAGGCTTTTCAATAAACTGGTTTGGAAAAAAAATGAATGCCCACATGTAAGATAATGAGCCATAGCCTAAATCTCACACTTCTCACAAAGTATTAAATCAAAATGGATCACAGACTTAAATGTAAAAACATTAAGCAATAAACTTTTGAAAAGTTTTGTGACCCAAGGTTAAGCAAGAAGTTACTAGATATTGTCCTTGAAACATTACCCATGAAATTTTTCAAAAATGATAAACTGGGTTTAAAAATTATTTTAAAGATTTATTTACTTATTTGAAAGAGCGAGCATATAAGCAGGAGGGGCAGAGGGAGAGGGAGAGAGAATCTTAAGGGGACTCCACACTGAGTGCAGAGACTGCCGCAGGGCTTGATTCCAGGATCCTGAGATCACAAACTGAGTTGAAACCAAGAGTTGGAGGCTTAACTGACTACACCATGCAGGCAGCCCATTTGTTTTTTAATTACTCTTTGAAAGATCCTGTTAATAGAATAAAAAGACGAGTCATAGACTGGGGAAAATATTTAAAAGTCACATATCTGACAACTGGCTCGTATAGGATATACTGAAAACTCTCCAAAGCCAACAGTGAGAAAACAAAAACCCATTTAAAAAAAATGGGCAAAGTATCTGCATAGAATCTTAACCAAGGAGGGTATACAAAAGACAAGTAAGCACACTGAAAGATGCTCAACGTCATAAGCCACTAGGAAACAGTAGGTAATGATTAGAATACCCAAAACACCTTGACAATAAGAAGCTTTGGACTGGATGCTGAACAACTAGAATGCTCATACATTACTGGGGGGAATCCAACATGGTAGAGCTGCTGTGGAAAAAAAAAGATGGGTGTTTTTGTTATAAAGTTAAACATATACTTAGCATATGACACAGCAATCCTGTTTCTAGACATTATCCTGGATTCATGAAACCGTATGTTCACACAAAACACCTACATATGAATGTTTATACCAATTCTATTTAAAATTGCCCCACACTGGAAATTCAAACATCTTTCAATGGCCAAATTATAAAAACAAGCAAACAAACAAACTGTGATACATTCATATAATGGGATAGATTTCCTCAGTAAAAAAGAAGGAACTATAGACACTTTATTGAGGTGGTGCTTATAAGAATCTATACAACTATTACATCTATACATAAGAATAGATTCTTGTATAAGATTCTATGTATAAGAATCTATACAACTATTCACAACACAGTATACTAAAAATAAAGTCAATATTAAGAAAAAAATTTGTTGAAGATGGATTAAAGGTGAGCAAGACAGGGGCATTTTAACCATCCAGATTTCTAGAATTGCATTGAATGACTTCAGATCTTTCAGCACAGAGTTTGAAAATCTGTAGGAACTTTTCATGGAACGTGCTTTCCATTTCTGTTCAGAGTGCAGAGACATGCAGGAAATGCAGGGAGGAAATGTCCCTGGCTGTAAACTCCATTAGACAGCTTTGCTCCTTGAACATGATTTCCATCTTTGCCCAGGAACTTGTCCCTCCACTTCCCCTAGTCCCAGCCTTCTGAGCAACGGTGAGTTAAACCAGCTCAAAGTTGTATGAACAAGGGGGACGAGAACTTGGATTCAGAGCAATAAACATAGAGATTCCAGGTGTTTTGTAAAGTAGTGACACGTCAGTTAGTGAAAGCTACAACGCCGTGGGCCTCGGAGCCTGCCCTTGCACACGGAGACATGATTGTGTTTTACGGACTGTAAAACAGCGTTGCAAACTGGGTGGGGTGGGGGGAGGTCAGGAAGAATTAGACATTGGGTTGGATCCACTCCACAGTCTTAAGAGAGACCAAGGGGACAATGATAGCTTTTGTGTGGAGTTTTCTTAAGCCGTATGTATGAACTGTAAGATGTGATGTGTGCTTTCTGAAACATTGTATTTATTGACTCACCTGTCATTTAATGAGCCGGTCCCCTGAGCTAAGTGGCAGTGTGACAAACACGGGCAACAGAAGGAAATTGGACCATGAAGCAGCTCGACCTACCAAGCTAGAATCTTAAAGGATCTCACGGACCAGAGGAACGAATCATTCCATCTAAGCAAAAAGTCAAGTGGGACCATTTCCCCAGAGAGAAGAGGTAGCTTGTTCCATGATAACAGATAAATTCCCTGTGTTCCATAGGTAGTCAGTTGCATGGTAGCATGAACTCCAGAGCTACACAGTCTGGATTTGAATCCCTGCTCTGCCAATCACTCCCTGTGTGATTTTGGGTAGGGAACTTAACCTCTCTGCGCCTTAGTTTCCTCATCTGTAAAGAGGGGATAATGCTTGTTCCCACCGCACAAAACTCAGTGAGGACGAAAATAGAGAATGTCAAGTATAGGTAGATGGTAGACAACACACATCTGGCACGGCAAACATTCAACACGTGTTCTCCAGTTCAATGACCTTGCACTAAAAAGCAACTTCTTTGAAACCACGCTCTCATTTAATTCAGATTTGCTCAGTTTAGGTAAATAAGGAAACTGGCTTCAGCACTGACTTTCTCCTGTGCTCATCCCGTGAATTAAGAAAGCACTGTTCGCCTCTGGTGATTTCTATAAGTGAAGAAAAAGAGAAGTCAGAGGCTTGACCCAGATGGACACTGAAGTCCCCTTAAACTCCAGTATTTTTCACTCTAGGAAGGGGGAAATGATGCAGGCCAGGGCTCTGTAATTCTTACCAATTGCATCAAATTGAGTACTTACTAAAAAGACCAACATTTCCCTCTAGTGGTGAGTTGGGAGCAGTGACCTCTCTGGCATGTGGGATTCTGTTGGGGTGCATTCAACGTGAGATTTATATAGGTGGACAACTCAATAAAATGATTCTAGTTGGGAGACCCACAAGCATTTCTTAATTTTAGCATAGATAATTTTAATTTAACACGTATTAGAAGAAACTTCGGATGACAGTGCATCGAATTTAGTGACTGCTTGGATATTGTTTGTTCTTAAAAAGTAAAGAAATGAGGCAATTTAAAAAAGGTTAACTAATATATTTCAGCCTTCAGTAAATAGAGATGGTAAAAGTCATACAGAAGAAACTTAGAAAATAGTAGTTTTAATTTAATTTTACTTTTATCAAGGGAAACTTGCATGTGTTTGAAAAGCATCAAATAGTTATACTAGACTTGTTAAGAAAAACAGCAGTCATGCCCCACCCTAGACAACCATCTTGTTCCTAGAGGCAACTGTTTGTAAATTTGTTAACTATTTCTTTGATATTTGCATTAATACTTTCCAGTAGTATGGTTGTATTTATAGATCTTTCTATTTTAGACGTTACACAATTTTGTTTATTTCAATATTCACTATTACATCATTATCACTATGCATATGCTACCCTTATTTGACCCATGTAATGTAATGTGATTGTCTTTACTTTCCTGTAAAACATGAAGTCAGTGAGTTTTATTTGCTTAAGTTTGATTGACTCAACTCTGAACTCTTTCTCAGTTGTGTAAGCCTCTTCTGAATACACACAAATACCTTAAGCATGTAAAAATGTCATCTTCCAAGAGTAAGCCCTTCTTGCGTGCCCTTCCCTGGCCCGCGGCACAGATAACCCCATTCTTTCCGTTCACTCTGGGGATCTATTTTGTCTCTCCTTTGTAGTGGGTCACCTATTTGGATCCTGGATTCCATTGTTTCCTCTCTCCTCCTGGTTTATGCCCCTTTTCAAGGAAAGCAAATCAAATCTGTCAAATGGTTTCTGAGAAAGAATACATGACCAGAAACTTTAAGACCTTGCCTTTATAAGAATATCCTTATTGTGTCTTCATATGAAATCAATACATTGCACAGGGAGGTATTAGGGCACAAATCATACCCCTCAACATTTTTAATGCTTTTTCCCCTTGCTTTCTAGCTTCCTATGTGGCTGTGGACAAGTATAGTGTTATATTGATTCTTGATCCTGCTTGGAAAACTTACTCCCTCCCCTGTGATACCTGGCCCTTTGTGTGGAAGCTTGTGGAATGTTGTTGGTTTTTGTTTCTCCCCCATTCAATATTCTGAAACTTTCTGATGGTGTCTTGATGTAGGATTGTTTCCATGTTTATGCTAAGCCCTTTGAAACAGAAACTTAAGTGCTTCAGACTTGGGAAGCCATTCAGTTATTCCTCTGGTGAATGCTTTACCTCCAAATTTTCTAATTTTTCTGATTTTCTGGCCCAATATTTAGATATTGCATCTCTTGACTATGTCACATTTTCTTTCTGTTCTGTTCATTTTGCATCTCTATTATTCTGCTCTACTTTCTATGAGATTTATTGAATTTTATTCTGAAAAGCTTCTGTTGGTTTCTTTTCAATTCTTCTCCCATATTTTTGCAATTTCTTTCTATTCATTCCTATTTCTCATAATTTTCTTGTTCTTTGGGAGTTCCTGTTTCATAGCTTTCTGTTCTTATTTTATAGATTACATATATTCTCTTATCTCTTGGAAAATACCAAAGATTGTATTTTTATTAAGTTCTCTTCTTTTTTTATTTTTTTAAAGATTCTATTTATTTACTTGACAGAGAGAGATCACAAGTAGGCAGAGAGGCAGGCAGAGAGAGAGGGGGAAGCAGGCTCCCCGCTGAGCAGAGAACCCGATGCGGGGCTCATCCCAGGACCCTGAGATCATGACCTGAGCCAAAGGAGGCTTTAACCCACTGAGCCACCCAGGCACCTCTTAAGTTTTCTTCTTTCTGTGTGGTTCCTCTTTCTTTCAACTTCTCTCTCTCTCTCATCTCTGAATTTTATATTAGATGCTCCTTTTCAATATCAGGTGACCTTAGCTCACTGCTGATTTATAAGGATGGGCACTGATATCTGATTAGAAGTTTCATCTGTGTCAGTTGGCTTTTTCTCCACAGGGAGACTTAGCTGGCTATTTTCATCAGGAACTTCTGAAGCCAGCATCTTTAGGTCTGTTCTCTTGCATTAGTCCTGTTCTCTAGAGAGGACTCTTATGATCTTCAGGATGTAAGTGGCTGCCAGCACTCCGAAAGCTGTGTTGGGAGACAGCAGGGAGGTCTCCATGACTCAACACTGAGTATGTAAACTTGTACTTGTGTTTCCTGTTTTTACCACAGCACTCCTATCTTTATGCCCAACTATGGCTGGTATCTGTCTGTCTGTCTTCATTTTACCTTTTTTCTTTTTTTAAAGGAACAAGTCTTTCCTTTTCTACCAGGTGAATGGAATGCTATATAAACAAGCGGTAGAGATCTAACGATCTGATTGTTTTTCAACAGCGTTTCAACCTGTTCTTCTTGCATTTTGCCCCACCTTCTCACCCATCCTCATGTGATGTATGTGATGCTGCCAATTTCCCAGGCTTTCAGGAGTTCTGTGGTATAAATCAAGTTTCTTCTTGGATTCTTTCACTGCCAGCTTAATAATCTATTTTTGTGGGTCTGCTAAGTTAGTTACTACAACTCAAGCATCTGCTTTCCAGCTTCTAAAATTGTTGTGCTATTCTCTTCTCTTTGTCTTTACAAATGTATGCCTTTAAAAATAATTTACCTGTCCTTTTAGTGTTTTCATTCTTTTTGAGGGAAGGATTAGGGTGGAGAGGGAGACGGAGCATGCATTGCATTTATAGTGTGTGTTTGTGAGTGTATGTCTGTACTCTATCTTCTTCCTTTAACTGGAAGTCTCATAACAGTTACTTTTTAGGATTCCTCTCTCATTCTCTGGCAAAACATTTTAAGTAGGAATCCTTTTACAGTGTGACTAAAAATAAAAGAAAAAAGAAATAATTGAAAGGCAGCAGTTGCATGAAATTGCTCTGGGTGTTCTATGAAAGATGCCTGACTGTTTGCGGCTGAAGTGTGATGATCACAGCTCAGTGGAGTCATAAGAGGAGAAAAGGATATTTTAGATTCTCCACCATGTGTCAGGCACTGTGCTCCACTCCTTAGCAAATGTTATCACATTTCTTTTTATGCAACAGCGATTCCATGAAGTAGATGTTGTTATCCTTGTTTTACAAAGAAGGAAACAGAGGGTAACCCATAGGCTGAAGAAACGCATAGCATGTGAATAAAAAATAAAGATTCAGCTAAGGTTTTCTTGCAAGTGAAGCACATAGTCTCTCCACTCTAGCAAATTAAATTCATTGTGTGGCTGAAGCATGGCAAAGTAACTAAATAGTGCCCAGTTATTTACAATTATCCAAATTCTTTCTTGTCACAAACTCATGCTTGACTTAAAAGAAGGAAAGAGATTGCCCGGAGTGTGGTCTCTGATTGAGAACAAGGCTAACTCATTCTGTGACCTTGGGCACATTGCTTCACTCTCAGGGCCCCGATTTCTACATCAGTAAAAAAAGGTCATCAGAATAAATGGTCTGTTACATTCTGATGATCTATCTTGCAGATGGTGAGCTGGAGGTGCTGAGAGCTCCAAGTCAGATGGGAAGTCCAATGCTCGGCCACCCTCTAACTCTCTGTTTATACTTTTTGCAAGAAACTTCCCAACAGATAGTTGGACAGCCTTCCAAATGCCAATGGGCATGAAATATGGTTTTCTCCCAAGTCCCTCTTCAGAACTGAATCTCTCCACATCCCCTTCAGGGACTGCAGGGTCTCCTCTAAGCTTAAGGTAAATAAATACTCTAAAATGTGGAATGGAAATGGAAGTCAAAGGAGTGATTGGGGAAAGGAGGCAGCAAACCTTGGGCCTTTTACCATATGGCCTCAACACTTTTGATTATTTTATGAATGCATGAGGTGACACATTGGTTTCTTCAAAGCCATTCTTGCACATGCCTTTCAGAGTTATAATCCATGTGAATTTAGATAATGAGGCAATTGGATTTAATGACTGAAGTAGTGATTCAAGAAGGAGAAGAATTCAAATTATTTATAGTAATAATTGTTACTGATACTAGTATGATATTACTAAAGCAACATTAAATTGGTAATAACTTCCATTTGAGAGATGGAAGCAGCCATACATATAATTTTGTTCAAGCCTCTTGTGTCCAGATGAGGAATAAGACCCAGAGACAAAATAAGAATTGGGTAAAAATTTGTCTGAAGTTATGCTAATTATTAATTCAATGCTTTTCCCATAATACTCCACTGTTCCACTGTTGGTTAGTATTAGCCCCTCTCTCTCTTCAAATGTCATAGTGCTGATTTAGAATTATGACTGATATCTATGTGATTAGATATTTATTGATTTTCTAATTACTTGGATTAATAATGATGTTCCTAGCAAAGCTGGTCTTAGGTCATTAATAGGGAAAATAGATCCAAAAAGGCACGATGGGACTGGTGGGTGGCTCAGTTGATTTAGCATTTGCTTTCAGCTCAGGTCATGATTGCAGGGTCCAGGGATCGAGCCATGCATTGGGCTCCTGTTCTACAGGGGAGTCTGCTTCTCCCTTTCCCTCTGTCTTTCCCCCCACTCGTGCTCTCTCTCGCTCTCTGAAATAAACAAATCAAATCTTAAAAAAAAAGCATGGTGATATAATCCTATTTTTATTTTTATTTTATTTTTTTTATAATCCTATTTTTAACATAAAAAATTGTCCAACCACAATTGTGCTGGCATTAGTAAATGAAATAAGGCCATTTTGTGTCATGGCATACATATATTGCTTTTTTGTAAGTTTGCTTTCATTCAATAATTTCGTTTTATTTTTTCCAGGTATATTACATATCAGATATTTTCTGTGTGCTTTGGAAGGATTATCTCATAAGTCATCATAGTGTGAAATGAAGTAGTTATAATTATTATACCCATTCCCTGGAGCTCAAAGATGTAGGTGTATCTCTTAGAGGCTACACATGGTATTTGGCAGAGTAGGGATACAAACTCAGGCAGACCTACCCTGGAACTCAGGGTTTGTATTGCCGAATGAAATCCCCAAAACTTTCCCCCAAATTGAGAAATTTTACATGAAGCACCCTGAAGAAAAAGATCACACATATATAAGGTGTGCCCTATTATTGCAGTTTTTCCAACTTTCTCACACTGTTTAATCCAAGCCAAATTTTTCATTCATTTTGGTGGCCAGTTATTTAAGGGTATCTTTTTCAGTATCTTGATCTCTACTTTTTTAAATTTTTGTCTTGTTGACACCAGAGTGAGACTTTGTAGGAGAGTAATTTGTGAACATATTAAGAAACAACTTATTCCAAACCAACTTATCCCAAACAATAGCACATTGTAATATCTTATTGATATCTTATCCGCTCATGTTATCTTATATCTTAAAAATTGACTTCTCTCATCTTTCAATTCCTTCACGAGAGAGAAAAGGTCAAAACTGTTTTTTGAGACTTATGAAAATAGGTAAATTCTTCAACTTCTTTGTATTTCAGTTTAATTAGTTCAAAATAGATAAGAATAAGATCAAATAAAATAATTCATTTTTTATTTAATAACTATTGATCATTTGCACAGCTAATTATAATTAAATGTTTACCAAGTTAATAAATTAATTACTTAGAGTCAGAAAGGCAAGGGCTCAAATGTTGACTTTGCCTCTTTATTAAATTATTTGGGGCAAGTTTTCTTATCATAATTTATAAGAAGTAGAGCTATTATCACTAACCCCCCCTCCAGAGTAGTTGGGTGAAATACCACACATGAGGAAGGATAAGCCTCAATAAACCCCTGTCACATAATTGGTGATAAATAATTGTTTCTTATTCATTTATCTAAACTATTCACCCCCAAGACTGCCTATGTATAGTATCTAGAAAGACTACCTCTTTCTAGACCTTGTTACTAAGCAAGCAGATTGCTTACACAAGGTAAGCATTTCTAACTGTATTGAAATCATTTGCCTGAAATGTTTTCTTTCCCATTCAACATTGCTTATTTACATGGTGTCGGATCAAATGGAAGAGAGAAGAACAATGTGATTCATGATCTTCCTCCAAGGAGGCAGCTGCAACATAAATGATGTCTCAGGAAACAGGATAATCTGTTTGTGTGGCCACAACTTTGTGATCCTTGACCTGTCTTAATCTTCAGTAGTGGTTATATGTATGGCACTTTTGTCTCCAGGTGGAACTGAATGTTGAAAAAAAAAAAAAAACCCGACTATTCATCTGGATATTTTTCTTCTATCATTACAGATAGTTTAAAAAGTATTGGTAGAGGTTGTAAATCTTCTTTTTCCATTGGGCTCAAGAATTCATATCTCTTGTTTTCTAAAAGTAATAAGGATCTTCCTGAAATCCCATCTCTCTTGAGGATTTGGGATGCTCTTGGGTATCTGCCACAGTAAGAAAACAAGCTGAAGGAATGTGGAAATGTGAAGCCATCTGGCTGCTGGTCCACTTTCACACCGGCTCTAGGGGTCACTGAGAGCCCCCCAAGGGCTGTTGAGACCCAGCTCCGACAGGAAACATTTGATCTCATTCCAGCAGTGCCCAGACATGTGGACTCAGATACGTGGATTGTCTCTAAACATAGTGGTTGGAGAATATTTTAATTGGGGAATTTGAAGAGGGCATTTGGAAACTGACTTCAGGCCCCTAAAACTATCAACATCCCAGGTCCCAAGCACTTTGACTAATATCACATTTCATTATAAGTCAACCTTTTTTTTCTTGAGTGTGTGTCATTGGAAATTGTGAGCATTCAGTATGGGAGGGACTTTGCTTAATGTTAGAGTCATAACAATGAATGAATGACATACAGTTTCTGTCTTCCAGGATAAGTCAGCAAATGAACAAGCACTGGCAATATGGGGTGATTATTAAGACAGATTCCAGCAGAGACTGGTTAACATTCATTCAGCAAGTAATGAGCACCTAACTCTGTGCCATACTCTGTGTATACTAGTTTCTGGTAAACTATCTTAAGGGGTGTATTGGTTTGTTAGGGTTTCCGTATCAAAATTTTATAGACTGAGGGGCTTATTTTCTCAGAAATTTATTTTCTTACAATTCAAGAGCCTGAAAAGTCCAAGATCAAGGTACTGGCAAGGTAGATTTCATTCTGAGCCTTCTTCTGTTGCTCTGTGGGCCATCTCACTGTGTGCTCACATGACCTCTACATGTGCATGGAGACAGAGGGAAAGGGAGAGCTCTCTGGTGTCTCTTTTTATAAGGAAACTAATCCTCCTCAATACTACATATTGCATGGAGCACTGGGTGTGGTGCATGAACAATAAGTCTTGTAACACTGAAAAAAAAAATAAGGATACTAATCCTATCTGATGAGGGCCCTCCTCTTCTGGCCTAGTATAACCTTAATTATTTCCTTACAGACCCATCCCCAAGTACAGTGACACTGGTATTGGGGTTTCAACATATGAATTTGGGCAGGAACACAGACATTCATCCCATAATAAGAGGTGATGAGGATTTATTTATTTAAAGTGCACAGAAATGACAAGCGAGAACTCTAGACATAATAGCATCTGTGTACCATTGAGGGGTTAGAATAGCATTGTCAGATAAAACACAGGGCATCCATTAAATTTGGATTTCAGATTAACAACAAATAATTTATTTTAGTATAAGCATGTCCCAAATATGGCATGGGATATACTTATGCCAAAAAAAAAAAAACAAAAACAACAGTTTGTTGTTTATCTGTAATTCAAATGGATTTTGGGTATTTTAGATTTTATTATATCTTTATTATATTTATTATTTATTATATTTATTGTACATTTTATTATATTTTATTTGCTAAATTGTTCAGCCCTCAGCTGGAGCACTTTTATATTTAGGGAACTGTATAGCATAGCAAACCTGGCACATTGGGCAGGAGACATAAGGATCCTGTGGAAATAGTCAGAAGGGCCTTATTACAGTTTCAGGGGTGTTAGGTTGTCACTCGTTAGAGTGAACAAGCCCCTTAACCTCTCTTAGCAGAGGATATGGTGAAGTGCACTCATTTCTTTCAACTTTGTTGCCTAGATAGTCACAAAGACCATCCACAGTCCTAAGCAAAGTGAGATACTCGTTTTTGCTCAGTCTTATAGTTAGGGGCTGAATTGTGTCACCCTAAATGTTCATATGTGAAATTTTAAACCCCTAGCTTTAGAATGAGACTGGACTGTATATTGACATAGGGTTTTTAAAGAAGTACTTAAACTGTGGTTATTAGGATGGACCTTTTACCAATATGACTGGTGTCATAGAAGAAGAGAAGATTTGGACACAGGGAAAACGACCTTGAGAGATGACAGTTATCATCAAGACATGCAGATAGGCCTTGATCAGACCTTTCCCTTATAGCCCTCAGAAGGAACCAACCCCTTGATCCTGTACACCTGGCCTCCAGAACTATGACAAAATAAACTTCTGTTGTTTAAACTACCCAGTCTGCAGTATTTTGTCATGGCACCTCTAGCAAACTAATATGCCTACCTCAAAAAAATTTTTTTAACTGAAAAAAAAAAAAACCCTATCATTTCATTCAGCATAAGTATAAAGTACAATGTGAACCCACAGAAGGTCCAACCCGAGCTTCTGATTTCACGATGAGAAGACTGAGGACCACAGGGTTAAGCCTTGGTCTAAGAGTGCATTCTTAGTTCAAAAGAGAATGTGAAGAGCAGATACATTTATAGATCAAGAATTCTGGAATATAGTAATGTTTACTCACAGGGTGAGGAGCAGAATGGACTACATTTTTAGTGACAAGACTGAATTTGCATGTCTACAGACAACAATTAGTTTACATTGCTAGAGGTTATCTACAATTTATAGAATTACAGAGAGTTTAAAGGTAGGATGAGCTAGAAACAGGGCCTGTAAAAGCAGGCTCTGTAAGCAGACAAAGCATCTTTGTTTTCTACTGAAATACATTTTCCCTATACCAGGATTTCTGGGCATCAAGCAACATTTGGAAGCAGAGATTCACTACTTTGTGTTTTCAGCACAGAACTTCAGTGTGCATATTCAGGTGTCAGGAAAGCAGACAAGAATGTAAAGAGACAAGGGCATGCAAGACTCTAGACAGATGGTGGAAGGCCAGGAAGGAAGGCATCTTTTCTCTGACCAGATTGTATTGGAGAATTTATAGACTCGAACAACACTAGGGCTGGTGGAGTCTGCAGTATTGTCTAACCCAATTGTTTCATGGAAACGGAGGGATCTGTTGTGGAGGCCGGATGGTCCAGTCACCTGGCGCTGGGCTGAGATGTATGGGTTGCTGAAACCATTAAGATGTTTTTGCCATGACTTTCTGTGGCTCTAGTGCCTGTTACATGTTCTTATACCTCTTCAAAGTGGTGCACAAAATGGGTTTTAACCTGGAAAAATCAAGTGAAAAAATGACTGGAAAGTAGTTGAGTCACCCCTATGTCCTGGGCATTTATATTCCAGGACCTGGAATACGGTAGGTGCGCTTATTAAATGCTCTTAGAATGAATGACACTGGTGGGGCACCTGGGTGGTTCAGTCAGTTAAGCGCCCAATTCAACTCAGATTATGATCTTGTGGTTGTGGGATCCAGCCTCACGTTGGGCTTTGCTCTCAGTGTAGTCTGTTTCAGATTCTTTCTCCCTCTTCCTCTGCCCCTTCCTCTCTCTCTATCAAATAAATAAATAAATAAATAAATAAATAAATAAATAAATAATCTTTTAAGAAAAAAAGAATGAATGACACTCAAGAGTATTTAATTACACATCTTTAACGTTTTTCAAGACCTTGGGCTCTTGTTGGTGCCTAGTGATGGCCTTGAAGGTGTGTAGCGGGAGGGAACAGTGAAGGAGTCAGGACACAGTTCAAGAGCCAAATGATACCTCGCCCTCCTCTGACCACTGCCATCCTTTAGTTCTGCTGTGGCAGGGTTCATCTCTGTGTTTCAACCTCATGTTGCATTTTAGCTTCTGCTTGAACTGCATCCTCTTCCTTAAACTGAACTAGTATTTCAGTTTCCTCACGGAAATCATACTATGATATT
Source organism: Procyon lotor (assembly GCA_028646535.1). Taxonomy (NCBI): domain Eukaryota; kingdom Metazoa; phylum Chordata; class Mammalia; order Carnivora; family Procyonidae; genus Procyon; species Procyon lotor. Next base: position 5,490,954 of record CM053604.1, on the reverse strand, counting down.
TTAAATGTTCCTTACACTGAATACTTAAGTTTATATGCTACTTAAACGAAATCAATGCTCAACCTAAGCACAGAACTCTACTTAACCTGAATCAATGCAACAATTCTCATGCACTTAAATTATTCACAGTATGGCTAACTTTTCTCTTTTTTCAATGGAAAAGTCCAGCCCAGGAGATCATAGAGTTGCGCATGACCCTGAGGGTTTGATGAAAAAAAGCTTGGTAGAAAACAGTTCTCTTATGGACTTTACATAAGTTACCCTTAAGATGACGTGATAGCCCGTGAGACTGGTGCCATTTCTCTTATTTTACATATGTTGGACCAGACTCAGAGTGTGTGAGTGGCCTGCCCAAGACCAGCCTACTGAGTATAGGAGGTAAGGTTTGAAGTCAGTGCTGTCTGACTCATGTCTCCGATGGTTGGTTCTGCTGCACCTCCTGTTACCCCAGCTCTGAAAGCTTGCCCATGTGTTTGTCTTGTGTGAACAGGCTGTGAGTGAACTAAGTCAGTAAATGGCAGAGAAAGAAAAAATGACACAGATGCAACTTTTGGGCCCTAGAACAACGTCTCTATCCAATCCCTCCCTGAATAATTGCAGCAAGGTGGGCAGCTTGTTCAAAGCATCTACCAAAACAAAAGGGTAATAGGGCTTATTGTAGGATGCTATTTTTTTTTAAGATTTTATTTATTTATTTGAGAGAGAGAGAGAGAGAGAGAGAACCGGGAGAGGAAGAAACAGACTCCCTGCAGAGCAGGAAACTCAATGCGGGGCTCAAACCCAGGACTCTGGGACCATGACCTGAGCCGAAGACAGACACTTAACCAATTGAGCCACCCAGGAGCCCCTATCGGATGGTTGTGATTAACCCATTCCCATCACTCTGACCAGGTGGGTCAAGTATCCTCCTTGTTCAACAGGTAAGGACCCTGATACTTAACTATAACGACAATCTTAGCTACTACTTTTTAACTGTTTACTCTGGGCCAGGCACCATGACAAACACTCTACTTGTATTAACACGTTTAATCTTCCGTGGGACTAGATGCCATTATTATCCTGCCTTTTTGGGTGAGGAAGCTGACACACAGAACGGTCACTTCAATTGTCCAAGGTTTCAGTAACTGGTGAGCAGAAGTGAGGGAGCCGACTCCAGTAGGCTAGCTCCAGCGCTCAAGCCCATAGCCATCATGCAGAAATGTTGAATGACTTGTTTGGGGTGGAGAGGTTGGTGCAAAGAGAGTGGTAGAGATGGTTGGAGTCAAGGCGCTGGCTTCAAAGTCTACGTGTTTTTTAATGTTCAACCACTCTAGGTCCCACAAGAATACAAGTGTGGAGTCAAACTTGTTTACTATTTGGCCCCCATTTCTTTGGCCCCACACAAGTCTTTTGATCTCTCTCTCCTCTCTCTGCCTGAATTTCCTCATTTGTTAAATGGAAACGATCACGATTCCCATTTCATTATGTTCTTTAAAGATTAAGCGTGGTGCACTACCTCTGCGACTCATGAAGTACTATATGTTGGCAAATTGAATTAAAAAAAAGATTAAATGTGATGCTGTGTGTGAAGGCCTGGGGAACTACCTGCTATGTAAAATAGTAAATTTGAACCGCAATCATTTTTTAAAGTTTCAATTTCATTGCAACATTAGCGTTTGTTATCTCATAGCTATTTTCATTAAAAGATGAGATATCTCAGTGTAGTGGAAAGTGTCATGGGAACTAGCAGGTCTGGGTTTACTCCTGGCTCTGAGAAGGGTATGTGGAAAATCTCTCTCTTTTTTTTTTTTTTGGAAGAAAGAGGAAACTCTAAAAGGCTATGTTTGTGGAGGAAGGTAAAACAAAAGCCAGACAGATCATCTGGGGCACTTGTTAAATGTCACAGGCTAGACAGAGCAGATGCATCAAGATGCTGGGGAGGGGTCGGTGTAATTAACCAGGTAAGAGTAGAATACTCAGAACAGAGGAGAGAGGAACAAATGCACACTAGCCTGACAGAAGAAGAGTTTCTTGAGATATCCAAGCTTTTCGAGATAGAAACTCTATAGAAATGTGAGCAAGACATCTTGACAGAAATAGGCACTGCTGATCAAGTCTCTTATGCGTACATTTTTTGAGACACGAGGAAAGGTAATTTACATAAATGGCTGCTCCTGACATAATATTCATTACTGTAATTATTAGCACTAAAAGCAGAAGTTTTCCTGAAGCCAGCTCTGATGGGTCAGTTTGCTTAACCACCAGTTGCTTCATTTGCAGAGCGGTAATAGTAACTTATTTTGCGGACTGTCAGGTAAGATAACAATAGAAAGCACAGTTTCAGGGATGTCATAGGTGCTCAAAAACAGTAGCATCATTTTTACTACAGTGATTGTTTCCTAGGTAATAACCATCCCTAGTGTCCACCAAGTGGTTTGTTGTGATGAGACCGGCTGCAGCTGGGGTAGGTGGAAAACCCAAACAACTCTTGTCAACAAGACCTGAGATGATAAATTGAGATGAAGCCAGTGGGTCTGGTGTGATGGCTTCTTGGGGGCTCATCTTGAAGTGCTTCGGTGAGGTCTGTTTTGTTTTGCTCTGTTTGGGATCATTTCTTTTGCCACTCCAGCTATGTAAAGATAATAATCGCACCAATAGAACTGGTGACCTTTCACCCTCGCTCCCTTTGATAAAGTCTCATTTTCTAGGAAAACTATGAGAAACGTCTCTTCCTTCATCCTCAGTAAACTAGCAGATAATCTGTCTATTATGCTTAATATCCTCTTACTCCACAAGTCACTGGTATTTGGTTTGGGTTCCTCTGAATGGGGTGAACATTATATCTCTAACCTATGAAAAGGCTTTGCTCCTTTGCAATGTTGGTGGAGCTAAATTTGTTTTCACAGCTGGTTGTACTTGGAGAAGGGGTTAGCCGCCGTCTTGAAGGTTCTACCACAGCAGTTCATCACCGAGCCTGCTGTGTGGTGGGGGCTTTGAGCTGTTAATGGAAGGCATGGAGGGAAGTCTAAATTAATCATTTATGATTTATTTATTCTTTTTCCGTCATGGAGTAAAATGAGCAGATGCCAACATTTCTAGGGCCAAGACTGTCTAGATGATGTGATTTGATAACTGACTCCTAATATCTATCTGCCAACGGGACCAAACTGTGGGACTAATAACAAAACCATATACTTACAGACCACTTCACAATTTACAGCTTGGTTTTCCTATTCTTGGCCTCGATGGATTCCTCTAAAAATCTAGTGAGTTAGAGTCTGCATCACCATTTTACAGGTGAAGATAAAGAAGCCCAGAAGGGGCTATGTGACTTGCTTGAGGTCACACAGCTTGTAAATAGCAGGTGATCGTCTTGAATTCCTTTCTCCAAACCCTAAGACCTATACTATTTCCATGACTACACTGAAGAAGAGACATCATATGGAGGCCTTCTGTGCCACTGAGGTGTTACTTAACTTTCCAGCAAGGCTCACTGTCCTGCCATCCAGTGCCGCTTTTGATGCAAAACTTTCAGTTGACCTAATAAACACCTGTGCTGCATTGGAAACACTCAGTACTCAAGATATAGAGATAAACTAAGACAGAGAAACTGCCTCCAATGGAGGAACATTCCCACTAGAGCTATCTGTCCAGAATGATGGCCTCTAGCCACAAGTGGCTATTTAAATTTAAATGTAATAAAATTAAATACTCAGTTCCTCAGTCACACTAGTCACATTTTAAGTACACATGTATTGCACATCACTGAGAGTTATTTGACACAGTAGTGGTCTAGAGGAAAAACAGGTAGGCAGGCCCAAGGGCATATCTATCTACTAAAGGAAATAGGCTTAAAAATGCAACATTATGTTTATCGTGAAACCTGATAACTTTCTCCAGTAGCACCCATGTTGAAATTCCTTTGCAGTGTGCTAGTGAATGAGATGATGTGATTAAGTATTCATTCAATCAATAAATATTTAAGTGGCAAATATGAGTACCATTCTGGGCACTGGGAATATACTAGTGAAAAATACAGATGAGTTCCTGCCTTATACCAAGAAGAGTCAAGCAATTAAAGGAAAAATGAACGAAAAATATTATGTGCTATTGATTAAGGATAAGTAAGAAATGAAAATATACTGCTGTTTTAAAGAGTGACTGGCTACGACTTGAGATGAGGTAGCTTGGGAGATGTCTCTGGTAAGACAATATTTAAGATGAGATCTAAGTGGCAAGAGGGAGTCAGCCATAACAAGTTTAGGGGAAAGCACCATAAACAGGAGGAACAGCCAGGAAGAACATTTTTATTGTGCTTAAGGAATTTTATAAAAGAGAGCTTGTTTGGAGTATAGTTAGAAAATTTAGAAAATAGCCTTAGCTTTTGAAGAAGGAAAGAGTGACTGGCCAGAGTTAGGAGTTCGAATTTATCATAAGGCAATAGAAAACTTCTAAGGTAAAAACTTTAACGTAGGAGTATGGCTTAATCTGGTTTATAAAATAAGGAGTGACTCTGCCTAAAATATGGAGAATGTATTATAACAAGGCAAGAGTGAAGACAGGAAAAGTAGTTAGTAGACTATTATAACAGTTCAGGTGATTAAAAAAAAAAGGGTAATATAGAAGAGGGGGCAGCCAGAAAGGATGTAGAGAAGTCAGTTTGGGCATATCCTTTAGAAGTAGAGTCAATCAGATACACTGATGGATTAGATATAAGAGAAAGAGAGAATAGATGTTAGATGTTGAGCTTGAGCAATGAGGCAGACGGTGGAGCCATCTACTATGAGTAGGAAGATTGGTGGATGTACTAAAAGTGAGGATCTAAAAGACAATTAAGAGAGAATAAAGTTGTTTGAGGTGGACATTAAGCAACCAGGTAAAGATATCAAATAGTTGTAAATGTGAATTTGGGAAATAATTCAGGGCTGGAAGAAACACTTTGGGTTTTGGGGTTTTTTTTTTTTTTTTTTTTTTTTTTATGCCAATAGTGTTTAAAATTAAAACACTGGGTGAATGAGAGAGTAAATGTTGAGGAGAAGTGAAATCTCCAGACTGAGTCTAAGGTCACTCCAATATTTAGAGGGCAAAGAGTCAGCAAAGAAGAGCTCCAGTGAGGTAAGGGGAGAAACCAGAAGCATATGGTGTGACTCAAGTCAAGGGAAGGGAGAATTTCAAAAAGGGATAGAGTCATCAATAGTGTCTAATAATATTGAGATCAAAACCAATAAAAATGGAATTATGGTTGTAGAATTTTGAAAGATAGAAGTCATTTGAAACCTTGTTTTTGAGGTCTTGGTATATTTCTGCTCAGGAAACTGACTGAAAGTCCTAAAGGAGAGAGTGTAAGGTGAATAAGTGGAAGAGGCAACAACAGGAAATACTTTCAAGAATGTTTCTTAAAAAGAACAGAGAAAAGAAACAGCAACAGAAATCCATTTATCCAAAATGTCCTATACATCATCACAGGCAATGAACTTGAAAAATCAGTGAGATAATTTATATTTTTAATTGAACTAGTGTTCAGAATCCATTGTGTATTTTATTCACAGCACATCTCAATTCCAACCAACTATAACTCAAGCACTCAATAATCATATGTGCCTGGTTGCTACCATATTGGATAGCACATACATAGGGAGCCAGAATGCCTGCTCCAAATGCTATGATGGCTACAGTGGGAGCTGAGATCGCCTTAAGAATCTTCTCTTGCTGAGAGTATTATTATTATTCTTTTAATAGATAGCAATGTGCTGTCTCATACAATTTCTTCAGAATTTTAAAAAGTATTTTAATATCTTTCATCTATTATTTTCTCTCTTTCAGACAGGTGCTCAGAAATCTCTAATAACCAATTTTAAGAAATTTAAGATCTGCGAAATTTTAATTAATTAATTGCTTTAATTAAAGAAATGTAAATTACCAGGATAGAGGGGTGAGCAGAATTTGGACAACTCTGGATAAGCCACTAATATTATGGTTTGTATAATCTGTAAAATTTAGTATTTCTGAGTCCAGTTCAAACTAGGATGTTGGAGATAGATAAAATCATCTTTGAGTCAAGTGTCTTGAATCTGAGTATTTAAAGAATGATTGCTAAGAGAAAAGTGGATTCAGGTAGCAGTTATAAACACAGGGCCTGGTGCATATTCAATAGAGTTTTATCAAAATGTATTGAACATCCATAAAAAAGGAAAACAATAAAAATATTCTCAAAAAGAAAAAAAAGACAAAAAATTGGATCATTCACTCAATGGTTGCATTTATTCATTTTAACTAATGGTGGCATTATTTAGTTATTAAGTAACTCAGTGATTTAGCAAATGAGTATCAAACACCAGTGTGTTAGCCACTGGACTAAACTCTGGGGATATAGAAATAAATGACAGTCCTTGTCTTCAAAGAGCTCCAAAGTTTGCTGAGACTGGCAGATAGTTTCATGGAAGGTATCATGTGCCTGGACAAAAGTAGGCATGATGAATTCTAGCAGCATAAAAAATGATGCAGGTTTTAAATATAGAAGGTTTGGGGAAATGTCTATGGTGAAATGTTGAACAATGTTTCATTGGTGAAAGAAATAGTGAGATTTGAGCAAATATTTTGATAAACTACGTGTGCTTTTATTTCTCTTTCCATTCATCTATGCACTCTTCATTGTTTACATGAGCTCGTGACTATTCCAACTGAATGGGTCAACCAATTCATTTGTGCCAAAGTAGTTCTAAAAACCTGACTATAATACACTGGACCAAAATATTTAGAGGCCAAATGAGGAGAAAAGAATTCAGTATGGAGCCGAGTAAAGATGCAGATGATGTGACCAGGATTGAAGCAAGAAAAAAGCTGAGCAAGAGAGTGGCCAATGCCTGGGGCAGAGAAAGGTAAACACAAATGCTATAGTACAGTCATCATTGAACCAGAGAGAAGTGGTGTTATGGTCAAGAACCAGTCTTGCTGGAAGATTGGTTACAAAGAAAAGACTTAAACAAAAGTCTTTAAAAAAGGTAACTTAAAAAAGTAACTTTTTTATTTTTATTTATTTATTTATTTATTTATTTATTTATTTATTTAAAGATTTTATTTATTTGATAGAAACACAGTGAGAGAGGGAACACAAGCAGAGGGAATGGTAGCGGGAGAAGCAGGAGCCCAACGTGGGGATCGATCCCAGGCCCCTGGGATCTGACCTGGGCCGAAGGCAGACGCTTAACGACTGAGCCACCCAGGCGTCCCAAAAAAGTAACTTTTTTAAAAAAAGTAACATATCAAGGATAATGGGAGCCACGTTTCTATTGAAGAAGGGAGTAAGAAATTGGAAAGGGGGAAAGCTAGACCATCCTAAAATTTAGGTCAGAATTGGAGGTATTGGAGTAAACAAATTGTTTTCATTAATTAGATACATAAACAAATATAAAAGTAGATATGTATGAGTGAAATAAGTTAAGCAGAGAGAGCCAATTACCTTATGAGAGAGCCAATTACCTTATGGTCTCACTTACGTGCTGAGCATAAAGAAAAACATGGAGGGCATTGTGAGAAGGAAGGGAAGAGGGAATGGGGGGAAATTAGAGGGGGAGATGAACCATGAGAGACTGTGGACTCTGAGCAACAAACTGAGGGTTTTGGAGGGGAGGGGGGAGGGGCTTGGGTGAGCCTGGTGGTGGGTATTGAGGAGGGCACATATTGCATGGAGCACTGGGTGCAGTGCATGAACAATAAATCTTGTAACACTGAAAAAATAAAATAAACATATTTGGGGGAAAAATAAATATGTATGTATGTAGGTATATGCATATATATTTCTTAGTTCTGTTTATTAAGAAGGACTGAAAGCAATGAGATCCATGTTGCAATGAATACATGTAGAGCTCAGATGCTGGTTTATAAATATCATTTACAACTGACATTCTTCACCAAAAGGAATGAAGGTTTCTTGGAGAAATGATTTTGGGTTTGACACTACAAAAATACATGTTGAACATAGAACAATTTACTTTTACAGAAAGTAAAACAGTATTTGAAGAATAATTATAACTCATCACAAAGATACAGAGGTCAATTTGGAGAGGCTACCACTGGCCAAATATGGGATAAATTTATCATCAAAATATTATTGGATTTTAATCCACTAAATAAAGTAAGGATTTATGAATCTATACTGGTTAAATAAATAAATAGGAGGAAAAGAAAGCTCTTCCTAATAGTAGAATGCAAACTAATCAGTGTAGATGGAATTATAAGATTATAAAATAACCATTTGGTAACCCTCAGAGTAACCAATGAGAGTAAGAATCATCAACGGATGTTAAAATCAATCCGTGAAAGTTTAACGAGAAGAAGAATATTTTCATAGTCTCAAAGTATTTGCTTAAAAGTGCTTTCTAATTACAAAGGGGGACATGATTCCTACAGTGTAGAAAACCTAGCAGATACAAACTGTGTGTTTGCCAATACTGTGACACATCAGTATTACATACCACCTATCAGAATACGGAGAAGACATAATCATTTCTGTGATCTTGTTGTCCCAAATGCATAATCTAGGTCTAATTATTAAGAAGTATAGTATCATTGGGGCACCTGGGTGGCTCAGTGGGTTAAAGCCTCTGCCTTCAGCTCAGGTCATATCTCAAGGTCCTGGGATCGAGCCCCACATCGGGCTCTCTGCTCAGCAGGGAGCCTGCTTCCCCCTCTCTCTCTGCCTGCCTCTCTGCCTACTTGTGATCTCTCTCTCTGTCAAATAAATAAATAAAATCTTAAAAAAAAAAAAAGAAGTATAGTATCATTGTTAATTCCCTGATTTGAGGGGTATAATGAGGTTAAGTAGAAGGGTTTTTTTTTTTTTTTTTTCTTTATTTTGGTAAAATACATACTGGAGAATTTAAATTACGGGGGTTCATCTCTGCAAATTAATCTTGACCACTTCATAAGAAAATCAATATACGTACATGTAAGATGGAAGACAGAGAGAATAAAAAAATAAATGTGGTAAAACATTGACTTTTGGGGAATCTAGATAATCCTTTGTATAATAATTGAAACTATTATTTTGGTTTGAATTCTTCATTACATAAAGTAAAATTAGGGAAAAGAAAAAAAAAGAAGAGAAAAACCAAGATGGCAAAGTCTGGTATTTGCCTAACTCCACCCTACCTCAGTTGTGATTTTGTTCAGAAAGCAGAAAAGGTGAGCCCAACTACTTCATCTAGATATGTAACCCAATTCTGGCTAATGAAATATAAAGTACTGGAAATATGCTGGAAAGCTTTTGAGGAAATCTCCATGAAAACAGGAAGCTCTGTGGAAAACAAAACAAAAAACAAAATTCCCAGTCCCATGATTTACTTGCCCTTTCTCCCTCAAACCCCCTCACTGAAAAATCTTGCCTCTGAATGTACTTGAATATGTATGTGATACTTGGGGCAGTTGCAGCCACTGGGTAGTCACGAGGTCAAATGGATCTTAGAGGGGCTAATGCATAGCCCTAATGCCACTTGCCACTAAGCCAACACCAACAGCAATTATATGTCTCTAGACTTCTTGTTACTGGAGAACAATATATAACTGAATTTAGACCACTTGTATTCAGATATTGTTACTTGCAGCTGGAGACACTCCTAACAGACATAGACAAAAATAACAATGACACAAATGTCTTCCACAAAAGTGTTGGTGGAAAGATGTGAAACATCACTCCAGAAAAGCTTAACTTAGGGTATCATCAAATCAACATTATGTTAGATTTCCTGTGGAAAAGGATCAGTTTGTTTATTAATGTGTGTGGCTTCATAACCACAAGGATTGGTTAGAATTTTTGGGAAAACAGAAAGGCATTTTGTATACTTCCATCTTTTAGCTTTAAAATGTGGGCATTCTAAGCACTTTATAAAAACTGAATCTTAAGAACCCACTGTTTCATGCCTGTATTGCATCTACCTTACAGAGGGATTTTCAAGAAACACTTCAACATTTTTGTAAAAGGACCCCTGCTGCCTGAATATTAGGAATGCACTTCTGTACCAGGATGTGGTCATCTGTTAAGACAAAAATGTTTTTACTGAATTTTTATGAATTCATTTTCCCTCCTCTCATTTTCTGGTAAATTTCATGTAATCTTAAACCATTCTATGTTTTCAAATACCCAGTCAAAACATCAGATCTAACATTATTTATTTTAAGGATTCACATATCCAGGAATGAAAGTCAGGCAACTACTGTGTGGCATCTTGGAATTAGCACAAAAAAACAGAGCAAGTGTTTCAAATAATAAAACAAATCTACAAGCAAATTTTCAGTTAAGAGGAAAATGTGGTGTGACTCCATACAGCAATTTCTTGTGGAAAAGTAGAGATTCATTTTTTAAGCCAAATATTTTTCCTATCAATACACCTATATTCATCCAGCACTTTTCAGCCTACCAAGATTTTTCAAACCCATTATGTGAGCTGATCTTCACAGCAACCTCATGAGATAGGTGGGAAGTAAGTTATCCACCTTGTGGCTAGAGAAACAGGTTTACAGAGAGGATGTGATATGCCCTAGATCACACAGCTGGCATGTAGAAGGACTAATACTCAAACCTGTGCTCTATGATTCTGGTCATCTTTCCACATGAATTAATTAGATTTTATAATTTATTGACAATGTTTTTGTTTTTAAAGAAAAGCATTTAATAACTAATATATATATATATGCCATTTAATGTTTTATGCATTGTATATGTTAATTTATTTAATTATCACAAAAAGTTTGCAGTCACTATTATCTACATTTTATGGATGAAGACACTGCGGCATAAAGAGTTTAAGTAATATGAACAAGTTAAAGTAATTATTAAATGGGAAAGTTGAAATTCACACCCAGGGTCTGGGCTCCAGACTCCATGCTTTCAGCCCTTGCACCATACAGTCCTCTCAATACCTAAATGTCAGTTTCAGACTTAAAGATGTCTTGTTCCATATAAAGAATACCACTCTTTCTTCTCTACACTCAGGCTCTCTTCACATTCTAAAATACTAATGCTACAGAGGGGCTTTAGTACTCCACAATACTCTTATTTTATCTATCAACATGCTCAGTCCAAAATAAAACTCAAATTGATTACTTCTTAGATTTTAAATCTCCAAATACCTTCTTTCCTCTTTCTTTGAAGATCTGGGATGGACAGTGTGTAAATCCTAGGAACCTCATTATTTCCTCTCCCAGAACTCAAGACTATAGTTAGACATCATTAATGCGTAATTCCTTGTTTTTTGTTTCTGTGGTCTTACCTAGTTCCCTTAAGCTAATAGCCCCATAAACCCTGGCATTGGCCCTCACTCAAGTTAGAGGAATTAGATGAGCCTCTAAGAATAAATGTTGATCATTGAGCTCCTCCCTGTGTCCCCTATGGATGGATGCACTTGACTAGCTAAGCTTCTCTTCAAGAAGTGGGGGTGAAAGAATGTGGTCATTGTTTACTCACTAAATTTCTATTGCTCCATGAGGTCTGGGAATTAGCCATAACTTTTATATAGTGTCTTCATAAATATGTTTCAGAATTAAGCCCAGTACATTCCTCACTGCTTTAGTTTACTTATTAGTGTAAATTTAGTTTACTTATTTAGTGTAAATAAATTTACAATACAGATCATCTAATCTTCCTAATTCCTGAATCTTTGCAATAGTGCCTGTTCACACACCCCTCATTTTTCCTCTCGACCAAAATCTTGCCCTCTGGTCTCTGACTCCTTGCTCTAACAATATAATAACAACTACTAGTTGCTGAATTTTTACTGTGTGTTCGTAAATGAGTGTCAGCAAGTTTAATAACTCATACATAGTTAGACACCTCATGAGTGATAGAATCTGGATAGAGGAGGATTTCAGGTGCCAAAAGCCATTGCTCAGTACCGTTTCTATAGCTTCAACAATTTTTATGGTTAGCAATTCTGCTACATTCTCATTCTTTTCCACGAATATTTCCTATGCTTACTGCATTTCACTGAATTCAATTATGAAAACATGTCATCTGCAGCCCCCTGAGGATGCACATTCCTTCTCATGATTTACAGGTTGATTTTTGAATGCATTTTGGTCCTTTCTGATCCTGAGAGCTGTTCCTCAGCACTATTCCATGGTCTCCTTTGTAAAGCATCAGCTTCCCAGAGCCATTTTGCTATGATGGTTTTCATGTATTAACCTTTGAAAACTTCCTTTGATTGACTGACACTTTGGCATATGGTCCCATGTTCTTCTCTTCAAGTCCTGTTGTTACCTTTTTATAAAAACACTCCAGTGGGGAGGTGAGTCAGCATTGTTGCCACCATCCAACAAAACAGAGAATTTATGGCATGGCAGTAAAGTAAAGTGCTCACAGGAATCATCTTTCAAATCATTTGTAGTATTAAAAACAACATAGTATTAAAAACAACAACAACAACCAAAACAAACAAACAAAACAAAACAAAAAAACAACAGAACAACCATTTAAAGGCACTGGAATGTATCCAAAGTCAGACAGAAGCCAGAGGAGAGTTTATTCTTAAAAAAAAATCTCTAACAGTAAATGGTAATGATTGCAAGTTTGTGGCTTAGTTGCTGTAGGGCACTCCCCATGAGTTGGCAGCATAAACTCAAAAACTTATTAGCTCAAGGTGTCAAAAAACAGAATTTCATTCTGAGAGAGAACTGGGCCCAATATCTGACCATTGCATGTGAAAATCCTTGGCTGATCATTTATACTAGTGGTTAGACTGAAGGCACTTAATGAAAATGCAAGCAGAGAACTGTGAGAATTTCTCTATAAAAAAACAGAATTGCACTAGATTAGATCCATGAGTGTGCTGTTTTTTTTTATTATTATTATTATTGAATGCATTTTCTAAATATATAGCTCACATGGCAAAAAGCTGAACCTTACTGGTTAGAGATCAAAGGACAGAGACTGAGACAAACAGAACAAATTAGGGAAGGAATTTCCAGAAACAAGAGAACTAAGAGAAGATAAATCCAAAAATCTCAGGAGAAGCACTGCCCAAATCTTCACTGATGACAAAATTATAATCATAAAATGAACATTCCAAAAAGACTGGGCAAAAGTAGTAGCAACTTGAAGCTGTATGAAGTATGCAGTGATTTTGGCTGATACATACCATGGAAGAGACAAACTTTGAAGTTTGAATTCAAACAAGTTAACTGCTTACTTACTAGAAAAAAAATAAAAATAATCAAAACAATATAACAGAATGCAAAATGGCCATATAATATCTGAACTATCTAGTTTTAAATATAAAATTAGAAGACATACATAGAAATCATAAAGTGTGATTCATACTCAGAAAAAAAGATAATCAATAGACAGGACATTGAACATGTGCATACGTTATATTTGGCAGATAAAGATTTCAATGTATATATTATGAATACATTAAAAAAATAAAGATAAAAATATGCTCAAAGAATTAAAGGAAAGAATGATCTTAATGAATGAATGAGAGAATCTCAACAGGAAAGCTGAACTTTTAGGAATAAATAAGTGGAAACTCTTTAGCTAAAAGTACAAAAACAGAATGAAAAATTTACTAACTGGATTCAATAGAACAAAGTTCAGTTAAAGATAGATAAATAGAAATTAACCAATCCAAAGAACAGAGAGGAAAAACAAAGGCTAAAGGAATTGAGTGTGCTCAATGTTATACTCATGAAAACAATGCCAAGCATTGTGTGTGAAAAATATATAAGCTTAAAAGAAGGCACCTGAAAGTGAGAGAATGGGAAATTTACTGTAGGGTTTCCCATCCCTGATGGGTTGGGAAGGGCATAGCTGCTTTAAGCCTTTGGATGCCATATATACTACTCGCGAAACCTCAGCCTACTTGTATTAGAAACAGTTTGAACAAGTACTCTGTGCCATTCAATATATTAGGAAGAAATAAGGCATTTTATATGTAAAGATTCAGGAACGAAATAATAGAACTCGTATTACTTGGTGTTATACAATTGAATGTCTATAATAGATTATGTTTTTGGCACCAACTTGTCACTTTTCCCCTTTATTTCTTTAACTCTGCAGCACATTCACACCAAGGGATTAGGGCTGGAGGGATATATTTCTATACCTAATCTCGGCATGAGACTTGCTTTGGTCAAGCAGATATCTGCAGAAATGAAGCAAGCAAAATTATGAAAAATATATGCATGTTAGACTGGCTTGCTCCTGTGTTTCCACCATTTCCTTCAGAAGATCATGCTGGGATTAGCTGGCTAATACTGGGAGGAGGATGACAAATGTGAGAACAGTACTGTTTCTTCAGTTAAGTTGCCCCAGCCCAAGTCAAAGTTAGAGCAGGGGGCCCCATTCAATCTTCAGATGCTTGTATGAGGGCAGCTAAGATCAGCTGAATTGCCCAGCTGAGCCCAAGTCAGTCAATATTACCATCCCATGGATTTATAAACTATATTAATAAATGCCTATTGTTTTAAGCCACTGGTTTTTCAGGTAGTTTGAAATAGCTAACTAAAGTGTCAGGCACTGTGCTAGATGCTTTATCTATATTGTCTTTTTTTTAATTGTGTTATGTTAGTCCCTATACATGGAGTACTGGGTGTTACACATAAAAGTAAACAATGAATCTTGGAACATTACATCAAAAAGTAATGATGGTGAGTATTGAGGAGGGCACATATCGCATGGAGCACTGGGTGTGGTGCATGAACAATGAATCTTGGAATACTGAAAAAATAAAATAAAATTTTTAAAAAACTAATGTTGTATTGTATGGTGACTATCTATATTGTCTTGTTCAACATTCAAAATGTCCTGATGAGGTACGTACCACAACTGTTCTTTAAAGTTTCAACAGTGCATTTTCAGATGAGAAAAAAAATGGGTCCCAAATATTATTTCACATGCCAAAGTCACACAGCCATGAAATGAAGCCAGGACTCAAATGTAAGCAGCCCATGTTGTCAAATATCTTATGAACATAAGAATTTGTGTCAAAGGATTTGTCTGTTAAGAGATTTTTCTATCTCCAAATTGTCAGAATTGCATGCTGACAACGGGAATGAAAAATAAACTGAGCTGTAGAAATATAGAACATTTCACAATATGTTAGAACAAGAAATTTCTTTTTAATCTTTCTTCCTACACACCACTGACATATACAAATGCCATAATACAAATACTTAAAGTAATGAAACACCAACTTCTGTGCTTGCTTACATTCGGAATCAAAGTGTGCCAGGAAAAACACATGCCTGCCGCCATGCATGGATATTAGTTCCTGGACCTTCGAGATGCCTCCTACTAATTTATTTTCATCACTGGCGGCTTGAATTGTATCTTTTTTTTTTTTTCATCATTCAGCACCACTCACAAAAAGTGGGAGAAAAAAATTAAAGCCCTCACTCCTAAAATTTCAGGCATATGGTGGGGGTTAAACAGATTCAGTGAGATTGAGAAGCAGGGGACCTGCACTCTTGACTTATTTCTACCCCAAAGTATCTATAGGTTGTCAAGCGAGACTCTACATGTTTCTTGGAACCTTGATTTTCTTCCCTGTATAATGGAGTAACTACCGGCTCTGGGAGCCTAGGAAACCCATTTACTTATTCAGTCTATCAATACCTAATTATTGTAAACTAGCTATGTGTCAGGTAGAACACCACTCATGCGAGACAGAGAAATGAGACAAAATGGTCTTTCTTGTTTCTCTGTCCCAGAGAAAGAGGTCCCAGTCTTGGACTCAGGGATGCAGCCAATTAATAAACAGTTACAGAAAAATGTACTTAGTGCTCATTGTCTTTTCTGTTACAAAAACAATACCACAAATTTAAAACAAATATGCTATTGAGACTTTAGTTAAATGATTTTTTGTTAGATACAATCTTTGCATTCTAAGAGAATAGACCCAAAAAGTTTTCACCAAATAGATATTATGATTTCAGTTTTTTTCTCTTTTTTTAAACTATAAATGTCAAAGACAGAACAATGTCTTAACGATATCCATAACCAGATTACATGTATGTGTCCATATATGGACACATGTACATGCATGTGTTTGTGTGTATATACATATACGTGTGTGTACATAACATAAATAACTGGGGTAAACTGACTTAAGGAAAGGCCCACAATGGCTTTGGCTCTTAGGATAAATGGAGAAGGAAAACTTGGCATGGCCAAATTATTATTTATTCGTGTAGCAACACAAGTACATAAATACTAAACATGCTCTCTCTCTTTTTTTTCCCCTTTCCCAATATTTTCCTCATGGTATCCTTGGAGAAATTGGAAAGACTATGCACATGATTTAGAAATACATTGATGAAAACCCACATTTTATTATCCTTGTAATTGATGCCTGCATGTTGTTTTAGTTAAGGGTAAGTCTGGCTGTGACAGAAAAAAAATTAAATGGCAATGCATTTAACAAGATAGAAGTTTATTCTCTCAAATGTGCAAGAAGGGCTGATAATTTTTAGCATTTGTTATGTACCAGACACTATTCTTTTTTTAATCTTTTTTTTTTTAAAGATTTTATTCATTTATTTGACAGAGAGAGAGATCCCAAGTAGGCAGAGAGGCAGGCAGAGAGGGGGGAAGCAGGCTCCCCGCTGAGCAGAGAGCCCGATGCGGGGCTCGATCCTAGGACCCTGACATCATGACCCGAGCCCAAGGCAGAGGCTTTAAACCCCCTGAGCCACCCAGGCGCCCCTGACACTATTCTGAGTGCTTCCCATTTCCTGATTCTTTTCATCCTCCCAAAACACTACAGGATCTATCTCCATTTTACAAATGAGGAAAGTGAGACACAGAGAAATGCCCTTTCCTGAGATTGAACACAGGCTTTTCAGCTCTAGAGGCTGTGCCCTTCTCTAGCCCACCCAATACCTGGAGGCAGATCATCACGGGTGAAGACGGAACCCAAGGTTCTTTTTGGACTGGCCATTATTTTCATCGCGCAGCATGGTCTCCACATTCCAGACAGCAGTATAGAGCCCAAGATGAGCAGTGTATATGCAAGTAACAGACTT
Source organism: Procyon lotor (assembly GCA_028646535.1). NCBI lineage: Eukaryota > Metazoa > Chordata > Mammalia > Carnivora > Procyonidae > Procyon > Procyon lotor. The sequence continues at coordinate 5,473,959 of CM053604.1, read as the reverse complement.
ACAAATGCCTTCCATTTCAATCGCGACCTCCGCTGACCTTTTTCACAAGGCCACGCCCAGCTGCAGGGTAACCTGCAAATGCAGCTTCCATTCTGGACCCTTGTGTCTGGGTTAAAACTGCTCCATGTCCGTGGAAGGAATAGAAAGGAATATTGGTGACAACTGACAGTTTCTGTTCACCAGTCTCTTTTTATTGTCCTCACTTCAGAAATATTTTTTATAAAGGTTACACATATTTATTAAATGACTTCATATTGTTTTTAGTAAGTCCACTTGGAAGAAACATTGTTTTTCTTGTGTTCTAGAGGAGACAACTTTTGTTCTAGGAACATTGACTGTTCAACTCTAGTTGAATCATCTAATTTGTTTATGCCATTGTCTTTTCTGCTGAGTTCTGAAAGTTCAAACTACATAGATAATTATCATAGATAATTCTTTCTACGAATCAAGAATTGAAGTTTCACTGGGAGCCAGTGATTGGACTACCCCAGACCTTTGTGAAAACTATCAAAAAACAGTGAATCCCACAACTAATTATAATGTGATGGTCATCATATGAAATTTCTGTGAAAATGACTCTTTTAAGAGTGTGTGTCAGCATTTTCATGGGAAATTCTGATTATTTTTCCTTCATTCCCAACTGGCTCGCCGTTTGCAATAAATATATTTGATGCATGTCTCCAGTAGCTGCTTTCACACCCAGTAAATTTTTAGGAGATTATAAATTTTAAAAAATGAAATAATCAAAAAACATAATCTTTTTTGTTTGTTTGTTTGCCTTTTCTGAATTTGTTTCAACTCACGCAATAAAATAAAATTCCAGGTCCCATGAAAAATTTAACTTTCTTTTGTGAGGTACATGGTATAAAGGATTATCAAGGAAACAGAAATAGCATAATATAGAATGATGTTGTAGATCACAAGGAAAAATTACAATAATTAACATTATTGACCTAAATTAACCTGTCAGCAGACCTTAATTTCTAGAATGGATTAACAAATTATGTCAAACAATATTTGCTTGGAAAAATATGTATAATCAAGGTGATTCAGAAAAATCTAAAAAAAAAATGAACAAAGCTCTATTTTTCACTCCAGCTTAAAACAAAGGGAAAGTAAAGGTGCCAATATTAGAGTCAGACAGGTTAGCATTAATTTAATATTATTAATAAATAGTGTCATTAAAGTATAATGAAAGATATTCAATTATGAAGTTTTGACATAAGTAAATAAATGGAAGTTAAAAGCACCAAATCTGAATGCATGAGCAACTAATTTGAGGGACCCAAGAAGAAATTGACAGGGTTACAATTGTAAAAGGAGATTTCTGCCTCAGCATGAGTGGGTATGAATAGCTAATGAAGCTGAATTTTTTCTATATGTCAGTCTTTTTTCCTTGAGCCCTAGAGCAGTTAGTGCATGCATCTTCCCAATAAACTGTGAGATTAATACTAAATATGAACAGTGGAAGAAGAAATCATACTATTAAGAATATGGGACTAATCACTTTGTAAGAAACTGTGGCTTCTTATGAAGAATTACATCCACTTTTCAAAAATGAACAGCCTTGATTATTTGTAAAAGTTGGCCCAAACAAAATATCGATACATTCAAAGTGTGGAAAATATGAGTCACTTTGACTGTTAATTAATAAGTCTAATTCCTAGCAAGTAACATCTAGAAAAGATGATTAATCCCAAAAAAGAAAGTTGAGGGGTGCCTGGGTAGTGCAATCAGTTGATCTTTTGGTTTTGGCGGCTTGGGTCATGAACTCAGGGCTGTCGGATTGAGCCCTGAATCAGGTGGAGTGTGCTTGAGTCTCTCACTCCCTCTCCCTCTGCTTCTCGTCCTCACCTCTCTCTCTCTTTCTTTCAAATCAATCAATCAATCAATCAATCAATAATAAATCTTAAAAAACAAAGTTGAATCATGGGGGTAATTGAAGACCCACTGCAGAAAAAAATTGAAAATAATAAATAGAACATTATATCTTAAAACTAATATCAGAGTAATTGAAGTTTGGTCAGTGTAATTGAAACCAGTTAATAAATTTATTTTCCTTAGGAAAATAAACTTTATAACTTAATTTATAACATTAAATTAAAAACAAGTCATGTATTGTTGACGGAGATGTAAGAATGGTGTAATTTTCTCTTGGCTGTTCTTTAAAATGTAACTATATGACCCAGCATTTCATCTCCTAGGTACATATTCAAGAAAATAGAAAATATATCAAATCCATAAAAAACAGAATGCACTGGTGTTTGCCCTGGGCTGGAGAGGGGAGAATAGAGGGAGGCTGGGGAATGCCTGGTAAGAGGTAAAGGGTTTCTTTGGGGGCTGATGAAATGTTCTAAAATTAGATTGTGCCAATGATTCTACAACTCTGCAAATATACTCGAAAGTGCTTAACTATACAATTTACTTGGGTGAATTCTGGGGCGTATGAATTATATCTCAATAGGGATGTGATAATAGAGAGGAGAAAAACAGGAAAACTAAAACATAGTTTTGTATCTGTGATTTCCATTTTCATTGTAGGAAGAAATTGCCAAAATAATCCTTAGTTCTATTCCAGTTTGCTTTTCATCCCAGGCCTTGCCCAGAGTGGATGCTTAGTGGGTATGTATTGTGTTGACATGTATTGAGTTAAGGATAAATTACTTCATGATGATTTGATGCAAGATTTCACAGAGAAGAACATTTTTGGTAAGCACTTGAAGGCTTGGTGATAGAGGTTTGGACTGGAAACTATGCTGGATTCTGTTGGCTCGGAGGTGTGGGGAAAGCAGTGTTATGTTCCTGAAGGCATTCTTTGTGTTCAAAGAAGTTTAGGGATGAAAAAATAAGGCAAGGATTCATGTTTTAGAAACTAGAACAACTCTATGGAAGAAATAATTTTGTAGGTCTTTCCTTCTTTTGTGTAAACTCTGAAAGGACATCTTGATAGTATATTAATATTTTCACAAGAGCAGACAACAGCAGGAAAGCAGACAAAACAAACAGGTAATTGATGGAGTACAAGATTGATAGCAGATTAGAAATGCTGCCAGGCTCAAGCCAACAAATGTCATCCCAGCTAAATTCTGCTCATGGGATTCATACGATAATCAAGCAAGGCCACATATGGAAATTTTGGTGAACTGTAAAGTGCCCTAAAAATACCAAAAGTCTCTTGCTTGTTTTGTCTTCTTAGATATTCTCCTTCCAACTATCAATTAGGGTTTATAATTCATTGGTTCATACACCGATGTCCACTTCAAATGGATTAGACAGGTCAAGGCTCTTCAACTCTCCTAGTTTATGACCATTTTGTTCCACTTTCTTAAGTATTGATATAGATGTAGATATATAGGTAGGTATACAGATATCTACACACTTAGCTGTATATATATGTATGTGTATAAGGATGCACACTATTTAATCCTCTTAATAATTGTAAGATGGGACATAGGCAGGGCAATGATTGTTTAGGTAATAGAATTGAGACTCAAAGAGGCAAAGTACTTGCTCACACTGGGGCAAGAATCTTGGATTTCTTACTCATCCTGGCCTTTTGCTTGATGTCTCACTACCTCCTTATCAGAGTTCCTATGGCACATCCCTATTTCCTCCCTCCTCATCCCCCCATCACATTTTCCACTTCTCTCTACATACACCTGAATACATAAGGAAATTAATACAAATGTCTGATGCTTTGCTTCCTGTGCCACCCTTCCCTTGTTTATCCAAGCACATGCACTGCAAAGTCACTCTTCAAAAAAGTTGAATACTTTGTTATACAGAGATAAAAGTTGAATCAGAACAGACTCCCTCAAATAAATTGATGCTTCCACTCTAGCAAGAAAGAGGAGACAAAACCGTGGTTCCAGGGAAAAAGAAGAGGAAAAAACCCAGTCCTTGGGTCTTTTCAGTTTTTGCACACACTCCTATGAAATCATATGTTTCACTGTGTTTCAGTGAGAGTGTAGCAATCTGTTTCATCTGCGAGGCTATCAGGATGCCTGGATGGCTCAGTTGGTTAAGCATCTTCGAGGCTATCATTTACTCATCATATTACTTATGTATCCAAATACATACATATATGTATCCAAATGCCTGACACTTAGTAACATTTTAATAACATTGGTCTGATGACCTCTGTAGGTGTGTATTTACTGAATTAATAAATGGATGAAATCATTATTTAAAAAATAATGTTGACAGGTTACATTGCTTCCCCAGTACCTCCTAATAGGTAGTAGAATTTAACTTAATCATTTTATTAGAGGAATATAGGCAGTAAGATGAAGGATGTAGCAAATATGGTACTGGAGGCAGAAGCTAAACTCAGGTATAATCAGCAGCAGTGCACACACCCAGTGAATATGTCTTTATAACTGAATATGAATATAACAACAGCAGGGATGAGCTGATATGCTCCGACCTGGAATATCTGTACCCATACCAATCCTTTCCTTGCATCAAGGAGTGTAAAATGCACGTATTGCATGGAGCACTGGGTGTGGTGCATGAACAATAAATCTTGTAACACTGAAAAAATAAAATAAACATTTTTTGGGGGAAAAAAAGAGTGTAAAATGCATGATAACAACAATATTGAAGTAGTATTCAATTAATATTTTCCTGTATGCCACACCTGTCTGGAGGACAGACTAGCTATGAAAGCATTCTCCATGGGAAGTTGCTTACCACCTGACTCCATGTTCTTGTCTGAAATTATTAGGTAGGGGCTAACCATTCTAAGATGCATTTCTAGTACATTTCTTTAATTTGGGATTTTATGTTAGCCATCACAAAAGTGAGGGTTGAGAATGTATGAAGCTACACTAAGAAGGAAGACACAGAGACATAAATTAGAATTTTGCTAACAAGGACTACATCTGCTTCAAACTATAGATAATGACATCATCATGGGATTTTGAAATCAACAATACTAGGCGCTGGCAAAATAAAAACCAGGAGAGTCCAGAGAATGTTTCTTTTGAGTTCTAAATTTTTTCATGTTACTTTTCAAACATCCTTGGTTGAATCTTTTCTAGTTCTCATGCCTCTATTTTTCGAGGTCAGTTTGCATTAGTGTGTCATCAATTTTGTTTTTGTCATTTATACAAAATCCACACTTAACCTCAACTTTGAAAAATTTAGTTCAACTAAAAAAAAAAAGATTTAATTTTTACTGCAAATTATTTATTGAATAATTCCTGTGTGTTAGGGTCTTGGGCTAAAACGTGTTGGATCTGGAGAGAGGTGTAGCAAATAATTACAATTCAATCAAAGTGTCCTGTGAGGGACTTTTTTGGGGAGAGAGAGAACGGGAGAAAAGAAGCTAAGCCCGTAGCTTTCTGTTTATCCACTCTTCTATCTACCACCTAGCTATGAATTCATGTATTATAAATTCACATATCTATTCTGTCTATAGGTATATATCTATGAATATATTGTTTCTATATATATTTGAATATATACATACAACTTATATATACATGCACACATGTTATATATTCATATATATGCTTATATTATACAGATTTATATATATATATACATGCAGATTTTATATAATTTTACAAAGGTCTTATCAGAGAATACTTTTTTTTTACATTTGTTGTTGTCTCTTAAAACTATGAATGGATATGGCCAACTGTCAAAATCCACTTTCTTTCTCCTTGTAATATTAGAATTGAAACTAAGCACCCAGCTGTCCATTTCCACTTGTATCTATTCAAGTCAATTAATATTTATTTTTTAAGATTTCAAACATGTCAGGTTAAGGCTATAAAGAGTAACCTTTTCATATTTTTGATGTAAACTTTTTCCTGATATTCTTTTATGACTTTTCGTTTTACTTTTGTTATGTTTTTGCTGTGAATATATTATTTTTTTACATAAACAATCATATTATTCCTTTCCATTTTAATATCTTCCATTATCAAATATTTTAGGATTATGAACGATTCAGAGATGATAAATATCTCATTTTATAATTGTTTACAAATTTATGATTTACACTTAATACATTGCATTAGAGTTATTTATATGACTGTCTACTTTGCTTATTCTTGTGTATTTCCTCGGAGATTATTAAATAGATGAAATACATTCTTAATTGAATCAAGTGGGATTAGAAGTCTTTTGAATCACTTTTTCATAAGACGTGAAAGATGGCAGTCTGTAAAAATTTCTTATTATACTATGTTATAAATATATGCCACACAGATCTTTTATAGAGGGAGAAATCTTAAGGCATATTACTCTAAGTCAGGTATTGCACTTGATTTTATACATTCAAGTAATTAATTAATTAATTTTTATTATTTGTTTCAGGGGTACAGATCTGTGATTCATCAGTCTTATATAACACCCAGGGTTCATTACAACACAAACCCTCCCTAATGTGCATCACCCACTTACCCTATTCCCCCACTCTTCTCCCCTCCAGCAACCCATCGTTTTAAAGAATCCTCACCATGATCCTTTCATCCAGAACTATGACCTCAAATAATCAGTATTTTAGAGGAAGAAACTTAGATATGTGGCTATCCCTAGTCACATAATGTAATGGGTGGTGGATTAGAAGGTCAGTCATTAACCTTTTGACTACAAATCCTGAACCACATCAGTGATAAGTTTGTGGGCTGTGTGAAAAATGTGGAAATCCCCAGAAACATATTCTGAGAGCACTATTGCCTACAAGGATTACCCTTGTAGCTACTGGGCTACTGGGCAATGGGAGACCTTTCTCTTAGGCCTGAAGTACATATATGGCCTTTATCACACCCTTTGTGACAAGCTTCCAGAACCTTTGCCAGGGCATTTTCCCTCTCTCATGTGGGATCAGCTTACTCAGTATTAGGAAAATTGAAGTTTTACTGGAAGAAAATGAATAAGGTACATGAGACAGCTGCACAGCCCTTTTCTCAAAGACAGTGTGCCATCTTAAAATGTATGGATTTTGAATAAGTTATTATAAATGAAGATCCAACCCTCAAAAGGCATTGTGGTTCTTGTTTTGTTTTTGTTCTATGCAAAATAGGAATTGCAAACCCATAAAGGTAAGGAATAAATCACCTTTTGCATCAGAGTAAGAAAAATGTGGTCTTGGAATTTGATGGACTTTGGCTCTAATCTGAACTTTGATATTTGTCAACAAGTTACTTCCTTTTTAATTCTTAACTCCTCTAAGATTAGAAAAATGTGTTAGTATTTTGCGAAGGTTAGAGCTAACAGGTATAAAGTACTCAGAACAGTCAGTTATATAAAAGTTACCCAGCAAAATCTCCCTCCCCCTGCACAGTGCTCAGATACAAACACTCTTGCCATGCTCTGAAGGTGTTCATTGATATCCCTGGAATTTGTACCAATTGTGCCTGGACTCATGTACATAGAGTACATTATAACCTCTAGTATCAGCTTTATTACTAGTGAAGATTTGTCAGTGAGTATGAGAATGTTGAGTGGGAAAGCTCTACTTTTTTCTATCTACTCTTCAGTCAAGCACTTGGGAGTTGCCTGTGGAAGAGCAGACACCTGCCCAGTGGTATCATACAGCATCATGGCAAGTGGAGGCTTCCCTTTCCCCCCTCAGTGCCAAAGAAAGCTAAAGCTCTTCAAGCCTGATGCTCACTGGTGCCAACTATCCACCTTAATAATCATCACTCTTATGCAGAAGAGAAAAGTGGGGAGAGAATAGCATAGGATTCTCGTTCGTATTTTTCTGAGAAGGCTGAAATCTTGTCAGCATTTCCCATTTTACGGTTTGGTGTAAAAATAAAGTAAGAAGAAAAGAAAGTATGTCTATTAGGATGCTTTTGGCAGAGAGTAATAGAAATTTAAACTCAAATGGATGTGAACATTATGGAAACATGTGACTTCAGATGTAAAGAATTCAGAAGCAGGTTAGGCTTCAAGGTTGGTCAATCCAACAGTTAACAATACTAGTTAGGTCAGCCATTAGTTCTGTCCTAAGGCAAGTTCTGCTATGATTATTATACACCTGCCAGTAGCTCAGGAGAAAACCTGCCGGTTTTCTCCTTCATGACTTGGAGGAGAGTAAATAAATCTGGCTTATGTTTATAAAAGCCAGAAAGCATCTCTCAGAAGGCCCAAGCAAGCTTCTCTGCTCATCTGCCCAAAGTGGCTTACACTGGCTTAACCCTAAGTGAGTTATGAGTAAGAGGGTTTAGACTAATCAGCTAGACTGGCACGGATATTAGAAGAATAGCATTTTGCTCCAGACGACTTTCTTCAAAAACCTAAAGCCTATTTGCTGGATTCAGGTATGCATGGCTTCACCCTTGAGAGAGAATTCTCAGCTCAGGACCCCCAACAATTTGTGTCACTGGATTTTCTACATCCACCCCTGCTGGGAGCTAAATGTGATGTTTTAGAGATGTAAACTAAAAACAGATACAATGGAATATTATTCAGCCATAAAAGAATAGTATCTTGCCATTTGCAATGACGGGATGGAGCTAGAGATCATAATGCTAAGCAAAGTCAGAGAATGATGAATTCCATAGGATTGGACGCATATATGGACTATAAGAAGCAAAGTTAAGAAGCAAATGGAAAAAAATAAAAGAGAGGGACAAAACACAAGAAATGGACTCTTGAATATAGAAAATGAAACTGGAAGGAAGAGATGGGGGTATTGGTAAAATACATGATGGAGATTGAGAACTACACTTTTATGATGAGCACAGGGTGATATGGAGGGGTTGAGTTACTATATTCTACAACTGAAGCTAATAGAATGCTGTTTGTTAGCTAACTGGAATTGAAATAAAAAACCTAAAAAAATGGACATTTCCTTGAGTCTTTATTTGAAAAGAGAAACTTCTTTCAAATATTGAAGCAACTGGATATAGACTCTCACTTAAGGTGTATATGACCTTCCTTTGGGCTTGTATCAGATAAACTCAAATGTGCTCTCAACTGAGAGAGTTTTATTTTTCTGCAACCTAGATAATATTTTTAAAAAGAATATTTTACATCCCTTCAAGTCATCTTTGAACACACTCTTGCACTCTTGATGTTTTGGTTAACAGAGATAATGATGTGTTTTTTCAAGTTTTTAATACACTTGAACATAGCTGCTGGGAAATTTAACCAGATTGGCTTCCATTTCAACAGAACTTAAGTGGGATACATTTGATCTGAAGAAATTGTTTTTTGTTTTTTAAGTGGGAAAACTTTCTGGAAATAAAACAATACTCACAAAATATGTGGAATACTGAAGAGAAAATTATCCTGAAACACAGGAATTGAATTTTCTTAGAAATTGATATGGGTTCAATTTAAGAGACATATTCAATACAATGTCTTTGTCCAGCTTTAAATTGTTCCTTAGGGAATAAAAAGGTTATCTACTTTAAAATACACTGTTTCAAAAACAATTTACCAAATTGCATTAATTTTCCCTTTCTGAATACTGGCCATGAATAAAATAAAGAATATAATTGGCAGTAATTGTAAGTTCTGGGAACTTCAATCTCCAAAATATAAATATTTGAGTCGATTAATTTCAAAGTTGTTCTGGATGAATTTCTGAGGCACCTCCTTATAAAAATTACATTCTTTTGTAGGATGTCTAAAAAGAAATACAATCTTATCTTTCCATCACACTTAGGAAGATACACAGAGGTCTCCAAGAATCCTCACGTATAATTTAAGGACTTGGAATGCCCAAAGAATTTACTGTTTAAATGTCCTGACTTGGTGGAGAGAGCCAATTATCTTACGGTCTCACTTACGTACTGAGCATAGAGAAAAACATGGAGGGCATTATGAGAAGGAAGGGAAGGGAGAATGGGGGGAAATCAGAGGAGGAGATGAGCCATGAGAGACTGTGGACTCTGAGCAACAAACTGAGGGTTTTGGAGGGGAGAGGGTGGGGAGTTGGGTGAGCCTGGTGGTGGGTATCGAGGAGGGCACATATTGCATGGAGCACTGGGTGTGGTGCATGAACAATTAATCTTGAACACTGAAAAAATAAAATAAACATATTTGGGGGATAATAAAAAAAGTAAAATAAAATAAAATGAATGTCCTCTCTTGGTACTGTGGCCTCATGGTTGGTTTGGGCTTAGAGTGGTTTACCTTTTTTTTTCTTTTTAAGATTTTATTTATTTGACAGAGAGAGATAGATCACAAGTAGGCAGAGAGTCAGGCGAGAGAGAGAGGGGAGCAGGCTCCTTGCTGAGCGGAGAACCTGATGCCAGGCTCAATCCCGGGACCCTGAGATCATGACCTGGGCTGAAGGCAGAGGCTTAACCCATTGAGCCACCCAGGGGCCCTGAGTGGTTTGCCTTTTGTCATTTGGACTGGAAGAGACTGGGTGTGATAGTCTGACTACAGGTAGTGAACTGTCCTCATAAACTGAAGATGGTACAGTGGGTAAGGAGAATATCTCTATGATCTGAAGTGGTTTGTTGAAATGCTGTGATCTAGGAGTTGGGGTTATAGATGGCAAAGAATGACATCTTCCTATTGGTGTGATCAAAGAGAAGACAGTTCCTTTGAGCTCAGGCAGTGATTGCTTTTGACAATGGTAAATTGTTCTCATTCTCTGTGAAAAACTCCTATATGTGCCAGTCTTGCTAACACTGAAATCCACATTACTGTTCCCAGTAAAGTATCTAACTGCCAGTGTTTCCACTTATTCTAGATACAAATTTTTATTACTAGTGGGAATCAGGGCATATTTTTGAAAATCTAATAAAGCTGATCATTTTCCATTTTGTTTAATGATTTTTACTGGTGTAGTGTAGAAATAGTTTTAGAATACTGACACGTTTTAATGTACTATGATATTTTTTTTTTAAGATTTTATTTATTTGACAGAGAGAAACACAGCGAGAGAGGGAACACAAGCAGAGGGAATGGTAGCGGGAGAAGCAGGCTTCCTGCAGAGCAGAGAGCCCGATGCGGGGCTCGATCCCAGGCCCCCGGGATCTGACCTGGGTCGAAGGCCGACGCTTAACGACTGAGCCACCCAGGCGCCCCTGTGCTATGATATTAAGAATGTTGAAAACAAAACAAAACAAAATAAACCTAGATGATGTCAGAGAATGCCAGCCAGGGGACGTGGTAAATGCCCAAAATGCTGGTTGATATTGCCAGACTTTGTTTTCTGATCTGCTTTTCTTTATAAAAATCATATGACTCAATGTAAAGTGATAGTAGGGGTTATTTATTGAATTTAAACTCTTGATGAATGAAATTTTTCTACTTTTTCCACCTTGGAGTGCATTCTGATATGAGACACATATTAAGTTCTCACTCAGCTCCAATTCCTCTGTGACATTTGTCCAAGCCTATCCAGAGCAAGTTGTTTCTCTTCTAGAAGATAAAACTAGAACGGATGATGACCAAAATCTTGGTCAGTTGGAAGACCATGTAGTGTTATGATCCATTGTGATACTATTTAGCTAATAGAAGCAAATGCAAGACTTGAATATTATATTCATAAGTAACATAGGAATCTTTGTGCTCATTTCTATTTTGTACCTTATGGCTTTTTTTTTCTCTATTCTCTTATTTTATATAATATTTATTGCACTACACCTATCTTTCTTAATGGGTCGGTTTTCCCAAGCAGATAATGTAATACCACATGGTTGTTAATGTATTTGTACTCCAGGCACTTAATAGTTCCCAAAAAGAGCTAAAAATATTTTTGGAATTTTGGACTTCCATTCATATGTTGAAATTCTAACCCTCAATGTCATTGTATTAGAAAGTGGAGTCTCTGGGAGGCAACTCAGGGATGAGAGCTCAGCCTTCATGAATAAAATTAGTGCCCATATAAAATAGACTCTGGAGAGATACCTTGTCCCTTTGGCCACTTAAGGGCAAAAGACTGCTATTTATTAACAAAAAAGCTGGCCTGCCCCGGACATCTGATCTGCTGGTGTGCTGATCTTGGATTTCCCAGCCTACAAAACTGTAAGAAATCAGTTTTTGTTTTTCATAAGCTACTTATTCTATGGTATTTTTTTTTTTATCATAGCCTGAACAGATTGGGACAGAAATTGACATCAAGCAGTGGGATGCTGCTGTAACAAATACCTAAAAATGTTCACTTGCCTTTGAAACTAGAGGTTGTGAGAGTTTTGGGGTGCATGATAGGAAAGCTTACATTGCTATCAACTCACTGTTAAGGATAATTCTGGTGAGGACCCAGGAAGAAAAGAAGAGATCTGTAGAGAAAGTCTCAATCTTTTCAGAGAGTCCCTAACTAATCCTGAACAAACTGTTAGAGAAATATGGATAAAAAAAGGCCTTTCTGATGAGATCTCAGACAGAAACAAGGAACATGTTGTTGGACAATGAATGAAAAGTAATCAATCCTTTTTATAATGTGGCAAAGAACATGGCTGAACTGTATTCTTGTCCCAGCATTTTGTGGAAAGTAAAATTTGAGAGCTCCATAGCTGAATATTTGGCTAAGGAAATACTAAGTGAAGTGTTGAAGGAACAGTATGATTCCTCCTGTTTATAGGAAGTGTAAGGAGACAGAAATGATTTAAAGACAGAGCTGTTAATCAAAAGGAAAACAGAGCTTAAAGTGAGCAATATTCTCAGCTTATCCATATTGAAAAGAATCAGAAAGCTTGTCTAGGAATAGCCAGATGACCATTTCTTAAGGAGATTAGTCAACAGATCGTTGAAGACATTGGATAGATGAAATTAGTTAAGAAAAAAGTGTGCAGGACTAATGTCAGATTGCTCTACCATAAATAAATGTGGATAGAGTAGAAGAAACAAAGTCCAAAAAGGACTAAGAAGAAATGAGCTCAGAAGAAGGTGGGGTAAAAGTGATGTCACAGAATCTAAGGAAAAGTGGTACCGTTTGAGTATTTGTGTTTCCTCCCAAATTCATACATTGAAATCTTAACCTCCAATGGGGATGGCCTTAACAGGTGGAGCCTTTGGGAAATGCTTAAATCGTGATAGTGAAGCCCCCAGGAATAGGAGCAGTGTCCTTATAAAAGAAACCTCAGAGCATCCTAACAATTCCTCCACTGGAGGACACAAGAAGTCTGTGACCTGGAAGAGGACCCTTGCCTGACCATGCTGGCATCCTGACCTCAGACTTCCAGCCTCCAGAACTGTGAGAAATAAATTTGTTTATAAGCCACCCCCCCAGGCTGTGACATTTTGGTCTAGAAGTCCAAGCAGAAGAAGACAAAAAATAGAGGTGGGTAGATTTTACCCAATGAGGCATGTAAGGTAAAAGCTAAAAAGAGACTATAGAATTTGTCAATTCAAGTCTTTTGCAGAGTGACTTGAGTGTAGAAATGGGGACAAACCCTGATTTGAGTGAGATGAAGAGTGAATAGAATTTGAGGACTGGAGATTGCAAGAGTAGACTCTTACACTATGGAATTGAGCTGTGAAGGCAAAGAGGAAGTTGTTCCTTAATCTAGACAGTGATGTAGAGTCCCAGAGGGCATTGCTTTAGTAATTATTAGTAAATATAATTAGTAATTATATTGACCATAGGGAAATGGGAAAGGGACCATAGGAAAAGGGAAATGTGAAGTCAGGTTCTAGTCCTACAACCCAGGAAAGATAGGAAGAGTGGGAAAGTTGGCTCATTCAACAGCAAGGGATCAGGATTCACTTTTGTATTAGTTTCCTATGATTGCCTTAAGTTGCATTGCCTCAAACAACAGAAAAAATATTCTTTCAGAGCCCTGGAGGCTAGAGACTGAAATCAGGGTGTTGGCAAGACCATAGTCCTTCTGAAGGTTCTAGAGAATAATCCTTCCTTTTTTCTTTCTAGCTTCTGGTGGTGCTGGCAATGTTTGCCAATCTCTGCTACAATCCTCCTCTGACCTTCTTTCCTCTGTGTATGTCTCTGTTGTAAGTAGTCTGTGCTGCCATAACAAAATACTATAGACTGAGTGACTTAAGCTATAGAAACTATCTCTTACAGTCTGGAGTCTAGGAAGTCTAAGATCAAGATGCCAACAAGGGAGGGAGGTTTCATTAAGAGGACTTTTCTTGGTTTGTAGGTGACAGCCATTTGGCTGTGTGCTCATGTGTTCTGCTCTTTGTGTAAGAGCAGAAGAGAGAGACAAGCAAGAAGAGAGACAAATAAGAAGAGAGACAAAGCAAGCTCTCTGGTGTCTCTTCTAGTGAGGGCACTGATCCCATCCCTACTCATGACCTAAGTTCCTTCCAAAGGCCCCCTCTCCAAATGCCATCACACTGAAAATTAGAGTTTCAGCATATGAATGGCCAAGAGGGGATTTTTCAGTCCATAAGAGTCACCAAATCTCCCTCTCCTTAAAAGGATAACAGTTATTGGATTTAGAGCCTATCCTAAACTAGTACCACCTCATCTCAACTTGACTCTATCTGCAAAGACCAGTGATCTAAAAAGGTCATAGTCAGGAGTTAAGATTCCAGCATATCTTTCCGGGGGATACAATTCAATGTACAACAGCAACAAACACAATGGGTGTGAGTGTAGAGATCCCACTGCAGAAATGAAGGTGGGAAACAAGGGGGTTCATACCTCATAGTCTGTATTACCTCAGAAGATTGAAATACATGGTCATCTAAGAGGCAGAAGGGAAATGCTGGCCTGAGCATTCCAATACACCTTGAAAAGGTGTAAATTCCAATACACCTTGAAAAACACTTATCCAAGTCTGATTGTGGCAGGTTGTGGGGTCACAGCAGAAGGAGTAGGTACGTAGGCATAGGCAGGCTTCTCTGAGGAGCAAGCATGGGATCTCTATGCGAGATTAATAGAAAAATGCCCCAGAGAAGGCATGCGTGTTTGGAGAACATTCCAGGTAAATAGAGGAGCATGGGCAAAGGTGAAGGTCTTCAGAAAGGCCAGAGAACTTCATCAACTGCCCACAGTGTCACAACCAGCTGTGAGAAGACCCTACATTGGAGCCTAATATTGTTTACTCAAAATTCCTGTTTTCTCCCACTCTGCCACCCTAGAAAAGGAAAGAGGGATGCTGATCCCTGCTCTAGCAGTGTTTCTGTTCTGACTGAGTATCTTCTTACCTACTGTCTCATCATCAATCCTAAAAGGCCTTGGGGCTTAATGAAATGCACAAGGTGGAAGTAATGATTAATGCATCCTGGGCCAAGGAGCTGCAGGACTGGGGATGCCTGCCTCCTCACAGAGATGCCATTGTTCTTCCCTGAGACGGTGTCCCTCCCTCTCACACCCTGACCACTGCTTCCCCAAGCAGAGTGTTTATGTGTTGAGTGCAACACTCCGTGGACTTCGGGGCCTAATGGGGTGTGAGAGGGGGCCTGGGGTTTTTCATCTTGTTTTCAGCTGTACAAACACCACACACTTTCCCCATCCACTCAGGGTCTAAGTTCAGGCCTTCTAAGATACCCGAGGCTGCAAGGTGGTGGCAGGGACTCCACAAGTCGAAAGAGAGGGACCCGGCGCCTTCCCCTCTCCACCAAACACATCCCAAGTGTTTATTTTCTCGGCCCCCACCTAAGCCTTCAGATAAACAACTCACTGCTGGTTGATACTTTAGGGCTCCTCAGAAGCTTTGTTTAAAGGCAGCAGGATAGGGTCTCCATTGTCCAGAGCAAGTACAACCTGCTTCCCTGAAATGCAACCAGAACAAATGAATTAAGAAGAGATTTTCTCTCCTGCCATGGAGATCCTTTCTTTCTTTTTTCTTCCTTCCTTCCCTTCCTTCCTTCCTTCCTTCCTTCCTTCCTTCCTTCCTTCCTTCCTTCCTCTCTCTCTTCTCTTTTCTTTCTTTTCTTTCTTTCTTTCTTTCTTTCTTTCTTTCTTTCTTTCTTTCTTTCTTTCTTTCTTTCTTTCTTTCTTTCTTTCTTTTTCTTCCTTCATCTTTCTTTCCTTCCTTCCTGCCTCTTTCCTCTCTTCTTTCCTCTCCACTCTCTCTTTTTCTCCCTCCTTCCCTCCATTTCTTTTTTTCCTTCTCCCTTTTAGCTTATTAACACTGACTTATGATATCTTACCCACTGTGGAATCTTTTAAGAATTCTTTGGACTTACTATCAGGAAGTCCTTGCTCCCTTCAATCAGGAAAGCAGATTCAAGGGACAAGAGGTGAAGGGGAAAGAATCCAGTATCCGCTGGACTCCTGGCTTTATACACCTATATACATGTTTGTATAAACCTCTCCCTTTAAGTGTGAGCAGGATCTGTGATTTGTTTATAATGAATGGAATATAGTGAAGGTGATGGAATGTCACTTCTGTGATTATTACATTATATGAAACTTTTGTTGCTAGTGAACTTACTCTTGAGACTTTCTCTCTAGATGACTTTGGAGAAATAAAGAGCAAAACTGGAAGTCCTATTCACAAGAAGGTAAGGGTGCTTTACAGTTAACAGCCCACAATAGGCTGGGTCCCTTGGTCATACAACTATAAGCAAATAAATTCAGTCAACAATTCTGCCCAAAGGGAAGACACACCTGGAAAAGGATACAAAATCTGATCCAACCACTCTCTTTGTTCTGCTGCTATGAGGCCTACATATCTAGCAACCTTCTGTGTCAGAGTCCCATTTTGTGTTTCTTTAGCCTTGATTCTGATACCCGTCTTTTTTGTCACTCAGAGCATATGCTGAGTTGTCCAAAGGTTTTCTGAAGCTTCCCTCATTTGATTTAAATTTTAGGCTAGGCATGTTAGTAAGGAGACACACCCTACCCCTTAGAAAAAGGAGAAGAAAAGCACTGAACTCTAGGAATAGCACTCTCCCAGGGGTTCCTGTTACTAATGCAATCTCTATCTTTAATTCTTCTCCCGCCCTCCTTCTCCTTTCTCCCTCTCTCTCTCTCTCTCTCTCTCTCTCTCTCTCTCTCCCTCTCTTCCTCCTTCTCCCACTCCCACTCCTTCTTCTTCACTATCATCATCTTGAATTCTTCCTCTGTACATTGTTTTATATATCCTGGCAGTAGATAATAGGCTGATGGCAAGTTTAGGGTCACTGTTTTTGCAGGTTCTGCACATATGATTTTCAGCTTGGGGGGCTTAGCTGAAAGACAGAAACAGAGCAAATCTATTTTACTGCCTTTTTTTATTTTAAGAGTGAGGGATGGAGCCAAGGGAGAGGGAGAGAGAGAGAATCTTTTTTTTTTTTTTTTTTTTGAGAGAGAGAATCTTAAGCAGGCTCCACACCCAGCTTGGAGCCCAAGGTTCATTACTCTGACATCAAAACCTGAGCTGAAATCAAAATCTGATGCTCAAAAAAAAAAAAAAAGAGTCTGATGCTCAATTGACTGAGCCGCCCAGGTGCCCCATCTATTTTACTTTTTTCTTTATCCAGTATAAATTTCGGAACAAGTTGCTTTTCTTCTGATCATCAGTTGTGTCATCCATACAATGGGAATAATAATACCAGCCTGTCACTATTGTTAAGAGAGTTTCTGAAATCATGAACCTGGCAATGAGCAAGTGCACAGTAACTCTTCAGTCTTGGGAGTGGTCAATTTTGCCCCTGGGTTGCTTTATAAAGAAGTAAAAAGCTTAGATTAAAAGGGGGAACCCTGAGTTCAAATCATGATTCTGCTACATATCAGCTTATTAATGATGTACTGTTTACAATCTATCCTTGTCATGATTTTCTCATCTGAAAGATGGGGATAATAATAGAATTTCCCAAGTAGCATTACTGTAATGCATAAATGAAAAAAATGCATGTAAGTGCTCAGCCAGCACCTGCCACATATAAAATGTTTGGTAATATTAGCTGCTGTTAATATGAATACAATAATAATTACTGTTACATAAATACCAACACAATATATCCTGGAATGTTTTATACAAAATGATCACTCACGTTCCCAATGATAAAAATGTGTAGTGACATAATTTTTGTGCAGAAACTTATTTTATTTGTCTTAGAATACCGTACACTAGGAGGCTTATAAACAACAGGAATGTATTTTTCACAGTTCTGGAGGCTGAAGTCCAAGATCACCGGTAGGTTAGATGACTGGCAAGGGCCTGCTTCCTTGTTCATAGATAGACAGCCATCCTTTTACTGTGTACTCACATGTCAGAAGGGGCTAGAGATCTCTCCAAGGGTTTCTGTCATAAGAGTATTAATTTCATTCATAACAGCTATGCCCTGTTGATCTAACCACTTCCCAGAGGCTCCACCTCCTAATACCATCACATTAGGGGTTTTAGTTTCAACATATATTTTTGGAGGGGAGCATATTTAGTCTATAGCATTCCTCCCTTGTCTCCCAAAATTAATGTCTTGCTCACATGCAAAATACATTCATTCCATCCCAACAACCCTAATGTCTCAATTTGTTCCAGTATCAATTCTGGTATAAAATCTAAAGTCTCATCTGATAAACCACCGATCTGGATTTCTAACCCAACTTTTTAACTGTCCCAAACTGTAGACCAACTCAACAAATAGTGAATGCATATTTCCATGGGCAATCCAAGCTCCAGATGTCCATGTTTTTGGTTATTATCTTTGCTCCATAATGTTATTTACCCCAAAGTCCCAACATAAAGCAAATACCATGCACTCAGTCATTCAAGATTTAAGCATGGAGTTACAAGGCTCCACCTCTGGCTCAGCCTCCACATGTAATCAGCAATAGAGAACAGGAGTTCCATCCCTTTACTATTTCTGGTATCCGTTCTTCCCATCCCACTTGCACTTCCTTAATTCCTACTTTCATCATCTTTGTGCTGCACAACCAAGATAGGTAGCCTCCTCACTGGCCTGATATCTTTCATTCATCCTCAGAAAGCCCATCTTTACTGTTGCAGCCACAGTGAACTCTGTAAAGTGAAAATCAGATCATGGCATTTTCCTATTTTTTTCATTCATTAATTAATTAACTAATAGGCTCTGTGTTCACCATGGAGCCCAACGTGGGGCTTGAAATCAGGACTCTGATATCAAAACCTGTGATAGCAAAACCTATCAAAAAAGAGTAGATCAAGAGTTGAGTGCTCAGTCCTGTTTTGTTCACATTAGAGCCTCCTTTCAACCACTATGAGCTGCTCTTATTTACCTCTTCAATTTCTCTTCCACCACCTCTTTCACCTCCTCCTTTCCTCAAACATGGTGATTCAGGCATATCTCAGTATTTTCAGTTCCCATATAATAGTTTTCTCATATCTCTAGGACTTTGTTCATGAATGTCCTTCATCGGAAGCTACGTAGTGAAAAGCTCTCACCTCCCATGACTGAGCAAGCATCAGTCTTTTATGAATGTTTTCCTGCTTACCCCAGCCTCACGTGTGATTCCCTCATTCTTTGTGTCTTAGGACATCTCAGGACATGTCATAGATGCTTTTGACCAAAACTGTTGCATTTTGATTGCATGCCCATTTTTCCCATTAGACTGTGAAGACATTCAAGGCAGGGCTTATTAATGGCTCATCCATATATTCCCAGTGCCTTTCACAAAATTAGATAGACACACAGTGGGCACACACTAAATTAACATAGGATCAAGTGAATACATCAGTGGATGAATGGATGAATCTACTACATCGAGATAGAAACCCTCATCCTATGTTCCTCTTATGGTTTATATGTTGATGAAATGAGATGATGTGTATCAAGATGCCTAAATGTAAACTCTAAAGACTTGCAGACTACTATAGAGTAAATTATCATATGCCTAGTTTGAAAGGAAATTCCTCCTTCCTATTTCCATTTTTACCCTAGGATTTTCATGCTAGTATGTTCTTTGGGGGAATCCCTAACAAGGTGCAAATTGAACAAAAGTTCACAGAAGATTTTCCATCTTCTCTTTCGTGTCTGCTAGGCTGGAGCAGAAACTTGATTGGGTTAGGAGGCAGGATATCTGAAATCTTCTGGGACCTTGAACAATTTACTTGTATTTTCTCTGCCTCAGTCAGAAGGAAAGTCTTAGAACTGATTGAAATACGATATATGTTGTTTGTTTTCCCATTTCACAGATGGAGAAACTGAAGCTTGGAGAGGGGAAATGAGCTTAGATTAGAGCCAGGACTGCAACATGTTGTCTGGATTTGGGGTCCAACTCCTAACTGTATAGTACACTGCCTTTAGTGGAGTTCATATCTGTTATAAGAGAAAAGCTAAGAGAAACAGTGAGATAATAATCTAATTTTAATTAAAAATTGAATTGTGTAGAAAAGTAACATTTTCGGTCAGGTTATGTTCTTGAAGATAAAATTACTGGGATGTCTGGTTGACTCAGTTGATTAAGCATCTGCCTTCAGCTCCGGTCATGATCCCAGAGTCCTGGGATCGAGTCCCGTGTAGAGCTCCCTGCTCAATGGGAAGTCTGCTTCTCCCTCTGCCTGCTGCTCTCCCTGCTTGTGTTCTTTCTCTCTCTGATAAACAAGTAATATTTTTTAAAAAAGTGAAAAGAAAATTATTATATTTCTCTAGGTCCTGATCTTAGCCTGAGTTGCTCAAAAGAAGTCTGAGATAAGAACTTGATACAGGGGATTATTTTTAGAAAGAAACTCCAGGGAAGGAACGAGAAACTGGGAAGTAAAGAACAGAGGAGAAAAGCCCATTTGAGGGTGTGTTGTCAGATTGATCACAGTTGGGCAACAGGGCTAATCTCACTGGGGACTCTGATTGGCATTATCCCCAGCTCTCAATCTCTTATATGATGAATTTCCCAAGGGGATGGCTCTCCAGCCTCTCAAAGTGATGGATGTATCAGAACAGCTGATCGTATTTCTAGGGGCAGCCAAAGCTGCTTAGAAGTTCTGGGGCAAAACTTACACAGTACAACAGAAACAAAGTATGGTCAGGTCACACCTGTCCACAGCTGATTGATGTGAAAAAGGAAAATGAAAGAAGAAAGAGTATAGGAGACAGAATACAGCAGGTATGTGCTGCACTCCTTTTTAACATTTTAACAATGGAGTCTGGAGCACTCCAGAGGGATGTCCCATCTGCCTGTGCTGTGGTGGGTTTCTTCATAGTAGTGTAGGTAGAAGTAGTAATAGGAAAGTTTGACCTTGAGTGATGCCAGCACATTGTGTCTACACATTCAACATACCTAAGTGTGTTAGATAATGTATGAGATACATTGATAACCTCTGGCCAAGCTGTTAAAGAGGACTGAATTAGCTGGGAACTGAGCCCTGTCCAGCAGATACTTTCTCCTTCTTGCTGCCTGGAATGCAGGCATAGCAGATGGAGCTGCAGTGATTATTCTTTGACCATGAAGCACTGGTGAGAATGGAAGTTAGTTGTTAAGAATGGTGAGGATGATGAAGAATGATAGAGGTTGCTTGATCTCTGATGCTATCTTTGATGTGCCATCAACAACAGCCTTTTATGTTTCTAAACTTACTTTTTCTAAAAACAAACAAAAAATACCTTAACTTTTGTTTAAGATACTCTTACATGTAGCCACACCAAATCCTCAGTGATATAGTTCAGTTCTTGGTATTTGATATATTTGTGTCCTCCAAACAATGATGGTTGACTTATCCTCTGCTAGAGTTTGTTTGAAACAAAAGAAATAAACTCAGTGATTTTCACTTAAATTAGAAGTAACGCATTATCTAAAACTAGATTATGAGCAGAGCTTCAATAGGTATAACCCACATGAAGTAAAAAATATCTGCTATGAGCAAGATACATCCAGAGTCTCCCAACATGGGATTTTTTGGTCATATATGTCCAGTTATCCTGAGTCTGGCATGTGGAATACTAGGTAGGAAATCAACTAGCTTTTAGGTGGGAAAGTGGCAGTGACCAAAGGTCCCTGACTCTGGAGAAAAATCTGGTTTATTTTCTTAGTTCAATTTCTATAGGACTGTAAATAACTGAATTTAGCTCCTATAACATCAAGGCAATATGAATAGTGTGGAGGCATTAGTCCAAGGCTGGGGTAACATGTCAGGAAGTTCTGGGATGGCTGATTGCCATCGAAAACCACTTGCCAATTTAAGAGGATGTTCACTAAAAATGGCCCTTGCCTTCCAAGAGCAGAGGGATCAAGAGAAGCCATACACTGCCGATATTTTGGGGGGCTGAATATCAAATTATATGAGGTTGTGAAACCTTGGGAGAAGTAGTTTTTAAAATGATAATGTGATATATATATATATATATATATATATATATATATATATATATATCTTTGATGTCCCATTTATATTATGTATGTGCCATTCTATGAGTAATGGAATATTATTCAGCCATCAAAAAGAACAAAATATTGCCATCTGCAATGACATGGATGGGTTTCATGCTAAATGAAGTAAGTTAGTCAGAGAAAGACAAATACCATATTATTTCACTCATATGTGGAATTTAAGAAACAAAACAGAGCACCATAGGGGAAGGAAAGGAAAAATAAGATAAGCAGAGAGGGAAGCAAGCCATAAGAGAATCTTAACTATAGGAAACAAACTGAGGTTGCTGGAGGGGAGGCGTGTGTGGAATGGGGTACATGGGGGATGAGCATTAAGGAGGGCACCTTGTGGAATGAGCACTGGGTGTTGTATGTAACTTATGTATCACTAAACTCTATCCCGAAACTAATACTATGCTATATGTTAACTCATTTGAATTTAAATATAATCTTGAAAAAATATATATACATTTTGGGGGGGCACCTGGGTGGCTGAGTTGGTTAAGCACCTGCCTTTGGCTCAGGTCATGATCTCAGAATCCTGAGATCGAGTCCCATATCTGGCTCCTTGATCAGCAGGGAGCCTGCTTCTCCCTCTGCCTGCTGCTCCCCTGCTTGTGCTCTCTCCCACCCTCTCTCTCTCTCTCTGACAAATAAATACATAAAATCTCTTAAAAAAATATACATTTTTCAAAAAAATAAAATAAATGACAAATAATAAGCTGACGTGCTTATGTGAAGGTGTTGACATTTGACAAAAGCTTCATGGAACACTGTAAACATAAAGTGGATTAGTATATAGAATTAATTTGATGAATTGGAGATGTCTCTTAGGGAAATATTTTTCAGCTACAGGATATAGCCACTGATTTTTTTTATCAACTGAAATAAAAGAAAATTAAAAATAACTAGTATTTACTACATGCTGACTTTCTGCCAGTCCTTGGCATGTTTTATGTTTATTATTTTATTATTTAAGATTCTCTGCAGCCCTGTGGGATAAGCCCTCGAACGATTCTCATTTTACATAGTAGGGGGCAAGGAGAGCTTTGACTAGTTTCCCCAAAATTCACACAGCTAGATTCTGCAAAAGTCTGGTTTTGAACTTGGGTAGTAGGTAGTTTGATTAGCAGACTGCGTGCCTTCTGCTGTGAGCACAAACACAAGGACAGAGCTTCTATTCTCACGCAATATGCTTTCTTAGACACAGTGCCTTGGAGTGGGACCTGTGCAGTAGCTAAGAGGTGGGTATTGCTCAGAGTGTTGTGAATGATACTTCCAACACCTTGACTCTTCTCTATTCTCATAAAACACTTGTACTAATTGTACTAATAGACTTCTTCCTGTCCTTCTTTCTTACTTCCCTCCCTCCTTCCATACATATTGGGTATATATATATGTAGTTGATTCTCAATATTCATAATAGCTATGTTGTATGGTCACCATGAACACTAAATTAACCGGTACTGAGCCATTGCTCCTAGTGGAAATACAGATTTAGCTTCCTGCAAGCTGGTCATAACATCTTCACCAACCAATCACTACATAATCTTGTTTTATGTGCACTTTTGTTTAAAGACATCTTATTTAATATACACTGTTGATGCATTAGTATTGCACTCAGACCCAACAGCATGTCTGAATGCATGAGTTTTGCATTCAGATGTGCATTCTGATATAAAGAATATAACACGTGCATTCTCTATAAAGTACATCACAGCCTTCTTGCACTTAGAAACTTTAGACAGCATTTTAGCACTACACTCAGGGGCTGTTTAAATAGTGAAATTCATCAGCGAAACACACAAAATATGGAAACATGCAGCATTAAGTAGACTGAAAAGGATACCTGTTTACAGTATGAAAGCTGGAAGAAGGCAGGAGGGGGGGGTCACCCTATTTGAACTTAGCTGGGAACATGTGTGTCAGGTGCTCACATTTTTTGCTACTTTGTGCATGTCCACTACTGACAAGGAAAACGGCATTAATATTGATTTAATTTTAGTGAATTGGTAAATTTGCAAATGCAGGATCTATGAATAATAAGAACCAACTATTTTCTGTTCCAAGAGAGTGTGAGTCCTTGGGATCCAATAGTAAGCAAATAACAGAAACTGTCTCTTCTTCTCACTAGTAATACAATATCTAGAGAGAAGATGTTATTAATGACCAGTCACATAAATACAAAGAATAACTCTTGTAAGTACTGTATTATATTTCATTCCTTAATTGATTGATCAGGTTACTAATCCATCTAATTATTGATTTATTTAAAAGGACATTAAAGCATGTTTGCTATATATTAAGCACTATGTTAAATAGCCAAATTTATTATTACTGTCCACTTACTTATTTGATCTTGTCACCCCCTAAAGATGTTAGCCTTTTGAGGACAGGAAGAAGGTCTTACACATTTTTGTGCATAGATAATTGTTTAATGGATTTGTGATTAGGAGTCCACCAGGGTTCTGCTATTTTCCTGGTAAAATACGGAAGTTTGACTAGATGGTCTCCATAGGCCCATTGAAGTCTGAGTCTATATGAATCACTCAATAAATATTTGCTGAATTGATTTATGGGAAATTCTCTCCTAGTGGTTTCAGATAAGAAATGCAGTGGCAAACTCTGATACCTCAGTAGAAAAGGCATGTATGAAGAGTGATAGAGTCAAGTACTTGGCTCTGAAGAGCAAACCTCTAACTTTTGCTGCTGTGGGGCTCCATGACTGCAAGTAAATAATAAAGATGCTATGTAAGCAGAGCAGGCGGTTCTCACAGTGAACATGAAAGCTCGGGAGCCACATTCTAGCACATTATGGGTAGTTTATGGAGCACATCAGTTCATAACGTGAGACAAATTGGCACCAGGGACTCCGATGGCTGCAGTCCAAGTGGACCACCAAGGAAGAAACATGAAGGGAATGCCAGCAAGAGAAGGTCTTCGTGTCCTCTCCTTATAGCTGGAGTTTCTAATTCCTCAAAGTGTTCCTTTAACAAAAGTCCTCATCACTTTTGAGTTTCTGGCTCTTGAAATAAGACATGTAGGCATTCATTTGTTCACTCAGTCACTTGTTCATCCATCATTTAACAAGCAAGGATTTGAGCCCCTAAAATATGCCAGTCAATGTGGCATGCTTGGGAGTTAAGGAGGTGAAGGAAATTCTCTATGTCTCTGCCCAAATGGAGTTTAAAATCTAGTGGGAAAGATCCATGCTGGGAGAGAGCATAGTTCTATGGGAGCACAATCTGGGAGAAATAACCTTCTTCTATGGGGCCTCCCCCTTGATGGGTTAGAGTCAAAATTGGCATGATGAGTGATGGTATAGGGGCTAAAAGAGTGGGGAGGTCTGGTTGGGGTAAAAAAGACCTAGGCACAGTGTGCATCTCAATGAAGAAAGCACTTGACACTGTGGAGTATTAAAAGACAACACTAGCATAGCAGCAATAGCTATAATCGCCAAACTGTGGAAAGAGCCAAGATGCCCTTCAACAGATGAATAGATAAAGAAGATGTGGTCCATATAGACAATGGAATATTATGCCTCCATCAAAAAGGATGAATACCCAACTTTTGTATCAACATGGATGGGACTGGAAGAGATTATGCTGAATGAAATAAGTCAAGCAGAGAGAGTCAATTATTGTATGGTCTCACTTACATATGGATCATAAGGAAAAACATGGAGGACATTGTGAGAAGGAAGGGAAGCATGAATGGGGGGAAATTGGATGGGGAGATGAACCATGAGAGACTGTGGACTCTGAGAAACAAACTGAGGGTTTTGGAGCAGAGGGGTTGGGGGGTTGGGTGAACCTTGTGGTGGGTATTGAGGAGGGCACATATTGCATGGAGCACTGGGTGTGGTGCATGAACAATGAATCTTGTAACACTGAAAAAATAAAAGTATTTGGAAAAAAAAAAAAGGCAACACTGGAGTCCAGAGAGGTAGTAGGAGTTTGTGATGTAACTGGGGAGGGACCTGGATTTCAGGGTCTCCAAAGCCTCATAAGCAATGGCAGTAAAAAACTATACATCTCACATTTACAATATAATAGGAAGCTATTGTGAGGGATGTTAAGTCAGTGGGAGAGGGGGAGGGCATGATCAGATTTGCATCCTAAGATGTGCTTTGCTATACTGGTGAAAATAGATTGTGGCCCTGTCAAAGCATTAATGGAAAAAACCAGTGGGGGCTGTCATCATAATCCGGGCAAGGGGTGTTGCTGTCTGGTGCTCAGGTAGCAGTTGAGAAGCTGGAGAGACACACCTATATTCCTAACAGGAGGTAAATTTGGAAGGACTTGACAATTGATTAGCTATAGGAGCAAGAAAGAGGGAAAAAAAAGACAAGACTGCATCTCAAGTGTCTATGTGGAGTAATGGAGTGATTTTTTAGGAAGGATGATTCTTTACTGAGCTATGGTACACTGTATGGCAAAGTGCTTTACAAGGGCATTGGTGGCTGAGTTTTGAAATAATGACTTTAAGGGGATGGTGAAAAATCCATACATAAATGCCACTGGAAAATGTTGGTGAAAAGGTTTTGGAGCTTAGGCAAGGGGCCCGGATTGGAGATGGAGATTAGGGTGATAAGGAAGGCTTTGGAAAACCTGTGATCTTCCAGGGAAGGAGAGTGAAGAGCAAAGGAAGGGAGACAAATACAAAGGACTCCCAAGTATTAAGGGTTAGGGAAGTTAGAATACATTTTAAGAAGCTGTGCAGGACTATCCAGGGAGGGTGCTGGCATACTAGGATCATTTCTTCTGCTTGCATGGAGGCCTATGGCAAGAAATATCTACCCAAGTCTATGTTTACTGTGACAATGTCACGCAAGAGTTTGACCCACAAGATTACCCAGAATTTCCAAATTAGAGACTCTCAGCTTTGGTAACTAGAAAAGTTGTACTTCTAAGCAAAACTGGCTTATTTCTACATTATGGAGAATTGGCATTGCCCTTTTTATGTGGATGTGAGGAAGATCTGAGATATAAATTCAGCCAGCATTTTATTTTTAGGAAGAACTTTAGTAACTTTGGGTAGGTATCTCAGTTCATAGCTCTTTTCTTCATTTTTCCATTTAACTCTTATTTTTTCTTACTTTCATTTATTTTCATCTATTTTTCCTCCTACCAAATACTTTGTATTCTCATGACCCACCTAATTCTGAAATGAGGTGGGACATATATTCTCTACATTAAAATATTCTCACATAATAACAATGTTTTTGACTGTCATTGGATTTATTATTAGATTCAGTTGACCAAAAAACAAATAAAGGAAACTCATAAAACCTTATTTCATTGAAAAATTTCTTTTGAGATTATTTAGGTTGTCCCACAGAACATTTTATCATTCTGTTGTCACTGAAAATGGAATCAAATGACTAATAAATAACTCATTCTGGGTAGAAACTTATAATACAATTTTACTATAGGTGCATATTTACATCAGGATTTATTATTTGCTGCTAAAATGTCATTTGAGCTATAGACAAGACTCTAATGCAATTGTTATGTAAAATGGAATATAGTGATTGAAAATTCAAAAGAAAAAAAATATAGGTATATTTTAGTGGTGCTTTGAAAGGGTATATTTCAAATGGTGCTTTGAAAGGCACAATTCTGTCTCCGAAAACTATCTGAGGTGGAAGACTCAAGGGAATTGAACATGATGCCACAAGGACCATTGGCATAGAGATCTACAGCTAAAGCTCACCAAATTTGAGTAGGAATCCCTGTCCCTCCTTTTTGTCTTATGGTAAAGGGGCAGCAGACAAGGAAGTGGTGGGGAGTGGGTGGTGGAGCACAGCAGCAGCTTCAAAACTTTCCTTACTATAGTTGTTCTTGTAAAGCATTCTTTTCTCGGCCAACATTCCTCTATGTATTGGGAAGCACCACCCCAGGTTCAATGATGGCAATGGTTAATTGTTTTGAGATCTATAGTGAATGGGTAATAGATCTGAAGGATTTCTTATAGAAATAGATCTGAAGGATCATCCCATATGAAATTGTATGCTGGACTGTGTGAAACTTATCAACACAGAAGTAAGTCACATTTAGCTCTGGATCAGAGCATGCGGTAGTGAGTCAAACAAGCTTCTATTCAAACGTCAATACCCAGACATAGTGCTCTTTCTTTGTGAAGACTTTTCCAACTTTCCCCAAATGCACAGTAACCTGTTTATCCCAGAAGCTAACTCATGTGAGGGGTGCAGTGTTGACTGAAGTGTCATTTGTCCTTGGGCTTAAATTCAGACTTGTGACATGATCTCCAAATGAATTTCTTTATATTATCACAGAAATACACCAATGACATCGAAAAAAGACATTAATCAAACATTTAGATTTTCATTGTATTTCAGTTCCAGTCAAAATTGCTTATTATTAGCTTTACATGTTTATATTTACATTAATAAATCCTGGATTTATTTTGTAAATACTATAATTATATTACTACTTTTTTTTTGAATTTTAATTTAGCTTCATTAGTTTTTAGTGTACTGAGAACCCCAAAGACACACACAGATATGACCTTGGGCCCCTCTAGATTTTTTGAGAGATCCTGATTCATTTTTCTATTATAGATTTTATTATCATATTTAATGATGCCCATTCTTATCCACTCCCTCAATATACTCTGAACTTATACATGACAGGGTCTATGCTTTACACAGATAGTCTTCAGCTTATGATGGTTTGATTTATGGTTTTTCAACTTTATGATGGTGTGAAGGCAGAGCCCTTCATTAGAAACTGTACTTGAAATTTTGAATTCTGATTTTTTCCCAAAATAGTGACCTGTGGTATGGTCCTTTTTCGTGATGTCGGGTATCACAGCAGCAGAGAGCTGTAACTCCTAATCAGGCATGTGATCACAAGGTTAAACAATGGATACATTACAACGATACTGCACCCATATGACCATCCTGTGCTGAATCACTAAATTGTACACCTGAAACTAAGAGTACACTGTATGTTAACTAACTGGAATACAAATTTAAAACTGTAATAAAAAAAAGAAAATAGAACCATCCTGCTTTTCACTTTCAGTATAATATTCAATAAATTACCTTAGATATTCAACACTTTTTTATAATATAGGCTTTGTGATAGAGGATTTTGCCCAACTTTTGGCTAATGTAAGAGTTCTGAGCACATTTAATATATCTTAGGCTAAACAATAATGTTTGGTTGGGTGTATTCAGTGCATTTTCAACTAATGATATTTTCAACTATAATGGGTTGATCAGGATGTAACCCCATCATAACTCAATGAAAATCTGTATTCTTCTTATCATAAAAATACTCGTCAAAGTGAACTGAAGTAACAGTGGTGTTTAAACTATAATGTGCATAAAGAAATACCTTGGAAAACTCAAAAAGCCATAACCCCGAGACTTAATTCCAGAAACCTGGATTCACTAGGATTTTGCTGGGCCTCAAGGATTGCAGTTTTTAGTAAGGTCTCCAGGTTACCCTAATGTGGTGATTTATGGACTGTACTTTCTTAATTTAGACTCAGGTGTTAAATATACTTGACCCCTTATGCAAATGCTTATCAGTGGTCATGGTGCTATCCAGAGAAGCGTTAAGAGGAATTATAGGGCTGCACTGGTTTTTTGTTTGTTTGTTTGTTTGTTTTTAAATTTTATCTTATTTTTTTCAGTGTTCCAAGATTCGTTGTTCATGCACCACACCTATGCACAGGGTTTTAACCGGAAAGAATTCTAAACCAGGGAAACGGACGGGCGTCAGAATGAACATTTGCTATGCATTGTCAGCATTGGTTTAAACCAAGAAGCAAGAAGGGAACTAACACTTATTCAATGTCTTCTGTGAGTCAAAACCTATGCTAGATACTTACCTACAAAATTATTTGTTTATCTCGTGTCAGTCCAGTGCATCAGGGAGGAACAGAGACGTTAATTGGGTTGAGGCCTACAGGCGGGTAGTATTGGGATTTAACTGCTCCTCAGTATTTCTCCATGTCTTTTCGACTTCATAGAAAAATCGGGAAGCTTTTTAATGACTGACTGATAGCAGATTATTTCTGGACTAAGAACTCTGATACCCAAAGTCGAGTTGACTATCTACAAAACTAGGTATTTTATGGTTTTCTTAATGAATTTGTCAAGGACTTGCGCTGTTATTATTCTGGTTGACTGATGAACTACCTGCCGGGGGCTGGATGTCTGAGTTGATAGATGGTTTTGCCTGGAGCCTGTGCACTGTGAGGGCTCAAAGCACTTTTATGTTATTCTAAAAGTCAGTTTCAATGTAAAAAAAGGAACATATTTTCAAATATCCTGTGTCAACCTGTGTAATATAACTTTGAAAAATTAGACATTGAATTTGGTTATTTTGTGTTTTAATTCCTATAACAAAAATATTTCAAAACAGTTTTTTAAAAAGTAAATGTGACCCTCGCGAGTCACTGCATGAAGTCTGTGGCTATTTGTTGGGTAAAGAAAACAAATAAAATAGATTGAGAAATCAGTCTCATTTACATTGAAACCATCTAACGGTTCAGATAAAACTTGAAATAATTCAACAACAATGACAAGTGCACACGTGTTTTCACACAAATAAACACAAAATAATTAGACCAGCTTATAAATATGGCATGGGATAGGGATAGATTACAATCATTCCCTGGAAGTCAGATGACAGACTTGTAGAAATTTATTAATTCAACTGAATGTACTGTATGCTAAGAATTATGCCAGGCATTGTGAATAATCAGTTATGTAAGACATGAGTCTCTGCCTTCACAGAAAAAAACGATCATATTGTAGAAAATAAGTAAACCTATGGGTCACTTTCTATACTTGGAAACACCAGGGCTGAGAGGTGGAGAATCTAAAGCAGATTCTGGGGATGTGGGAAGTCCTCCCAGTAGAGGTGATGCTTGCATTGACAAAAAAAAGGGGAAAAGGAAAGCGCCTCTCAAATAAAGTATCAGCATGCAGAGACATGAGATGGAGGATATATTGGCCAGGCCAGAATAGAAGTGGTAAGGGTTGGAAAATAAGGTTTAGGGATCAGGTAAGGACGCCCTGATCAAGTAAATGGGTGAGCACTAACTTCAAATCTCCAGTCCTCTGTTTCTATGCATTTATAGTTGTTGAATGGAGAGTGAATGAGATGGTCTGATTCTATATTCACTCATTCAACAAATAGATATTAAAAATTTGTGTACTAAGCACAGTTCTAAGCCCTTGGGATCTACCAGTGATTGAAATAAGATTCATAAAGTCCTTTGGGGCTCTTGAGTGGCACAGCTGGTTAAGTGTCTGCCTTTGGCTCAGGTCATGATCTCAGGGTCCTGGGACAGAGCCCTGCATCGAGCTCCCTGCTCAGAGAAGAATCTGCTTTTCCTTCTCCCCCTGCCCCTCCCCTCTCGTGCTCTCTTTCTTTCTGTCTCTCTCTCAAATAAATAAATTCTTTTTTTATTTTTATTTATTTATTTATTTATTTATTTATTTATTTATTTATTATTAACATATAATATATTATTTGCCCCAGGGTACATGTCTGTGAATCGTCAGGCTTACACATTTCACAGCACTTACCATAGCACATACCCTCCCCAATGTCCACAACCCAGCCACCCTATCCTTACCCCCCCACCTCCCAGCCACCCTTAGTTCCTTTCATGAGTTTAGGAATCTCTTATGGTTTGTCTCCTTCCCCATCCCATCTTGTTTTATTTCTTGCCCCCATGCCCCCCTGAACCCCCACCCTGCCTCTCAGATTCTTCATATCAGAGAGATCATGTGATACTTGTCTTTCTCTGACTGACTTATTTCACTTAGCATAATACCCTCCAGTTCCATCCATGTCATTGCAAATGGCAAGATTTTGTTTCT
>CM053604.1:5414564-5441492 GCA_028646535.1 Procyon lotor | reverse complement strand
TCTTCAACTAATAGTGATGGAGGAATTAGTTATCTATGTGCAAAAAAACCGTATTTGTATCATATTAAGGAAAAAAAACCCTCAGAATTCATCATACACTTAAATCTCAAACTTAAAACAACAACCACAAAAAAACTGATCTAACAAAACAAGAGAAAATTATTGTTAATTTGAAGTTAGTAAAGATTTTTACATATGATAACAAGAGCATAACCCAAAAAAAGAACAAATTGATAAATTAGATTTCATCCAAAAAAATTTTTAAGGGGCGCCTGGGTGGCTCAGTTGTTAAGCATCTGCCTTCAGCTCAGGTCATGATCCCAGAGTCCTGGGATCGAGCCCCGCATCGGGCTCCTCGCTCTGCAGGAGGCCTGCTTCTCCCGCTATCATTCCCTCTGCTTGTGTTCCCTGTCTCACTGTGTTTCTCTGTCAAATAAATAAAATCTTTAAAAAAAAAAAAATTTTTTTTAAATGTATGTTTCCAAAGAAACTTCAAAGAGAATGAAAAGAGAAGCCATAGACTGGGAAAAATTTTTGAAAATCTTATCTCTAGTAGCCAGAATATATAATTAAATCTTAAAACACAATTATAAGAAATTGAAATAAGAAATTGAATAACCCAATGATTTTACCAAAAAAGACATGTGGATAATACATAAGCACATGAAAAAATACTCAACATCATTAGTCATTAGAGAAATGTACATTAAACCCACAGTGAGGTAATAGTATACACCTATTAGAAGGGCTAAAATTAAAGTGACTAATGATACCAAATGTTGATAAGGATATAGGGAAGATAGAACTCATATGGAGTTAAAGAATACCAGGGAGCAAGGAGACTTCCTTTTTGGGGTCCTAGTAGGAGAGTTGTAGCATCCTTGCTGCTACCCACTCCAGCCATGGGAACCTTTCATTACTACTACTTATATTAACAGCAAATCCCAATAAACTCCACAAAGGAAAATTACACCTTTAGGAAGTCCCAACTATCAGAGAGAGGAACCTCTGCTCCAACAGTTCAGGAACGGGGCAAAATAGAACATCTACAGACAGCCCCAAACTTGAATAAACCAATAAGAGCATTTTGGGATTTGTTGAATGGCAAAACTATCCAAAGATATGGAAGTCATAAAAGGAAATGATAAGAGATATGAAGGATCTAAGTGGTAAATAATAGAATTGCTACGTGGCATCCAATAAGTGTATGGAGAACAGGAAATAATCACATACATGATATGAAAAAAATTTCCTGAGTTGGAAGAATATGCAGAACGAAAGAGATGTTTAATGGAAAAAGATGTATACCTAGACATATCCTACTAAATTCATGAATTTCAAGGATAAAGAATGAATACCAGACATAAAATTTATCTACAAAGGAAAACTTGTGTGATAAATGGACAACTTAGGTGAATGACTGGAAAACAGAAGGTGGTGGAATAACATCTACAAGTGTTATTGAGAGATACAGTTAATCATATATTTGTAACTCACCTATAAGGAAAACATATTTGCAGCTGTTAAGAAATTCAGAGCCTATAACCTACTCATACCATTAAATAAATTACTAAAGGAAAAACTTTGACCAAACAACAGAGCTGGAACAGAGATCTCAAAGTTGTAGTTGATGAAGAGGAGGAGACAAGACTGAGCAAGGGAGTCAAGAAGATATGGCTTTCTCAGGCAAACAGAAGCATGAATACTTACCTAATATCATAAAATGTTGTCTTTTTTAAATATACTGAATTCCTTACGTGCAGAGTTTACACCAGTGTTCTTCGTTGTGTCCCTAGTGGCCTTGGCCAATGTTGGTTTCATTTTTTATTAAACAATTTGCTTATCTAATTAAAATACACAGAGTGTGTATGATGATATTAGGCATGGTTCCTAACCTACTTCTTTCTTACAATTCTCAGATATAGATATTATTATCTCAAAGCTACAGATGAGATGATGCAAATACATAGAAGTTATAAAACTGATCAATGTCGTAACTCTAAGTAAATGGCAGAGCCAGGATTCCAATCCAATTTGTCTGGCTCTGAACTTTATGCTCTTAACCACTACTCTGTGCCAAAAAAAGTAAGGCTGAATTAATCAAGGAATGTTAAGGAACACTGAAAAACTTTGTTAAAGCCCTCTTCGTTAAAAGAGGGGCCAGTTTATAACTTTCTAAATCTCCACATCGTACACGAGGAGGCTGAGGTTCTAAGACATTTGGCAAATTTCCAAATGTACTAAGCCAGAGGTGGTAGAGGAAAACTCACACCAGCATTATTTGACTCAAGATCCAAGGACACATTACATTTTTTTTTGTTATCTTTACTGCAAGATTTCTTTAACTAGGCCAGTTAAAGAAAAAAAAAATGCATGTTCTAAATCTGTTGGAAAGTAATAGAAAGAAATCAGGTAGACATTTGCCAACATATCACTTCTATAAATAATAAAACTTATCTAAGAGAAAATGACCTCTCTATGGGGACAAATCATTCTCCAATGCTAGACCTCCACTTCAGGCAGGTTCACTGCCCACCAGCATAAGGGCTGATAGGAACTCATGCTCTGAGGATGAACGGTGGACAGAGGTGTCCAAAGGAGCATGGACAGAGGTGTCCAAAGGAGCAAGTAGGAAGAAGAGAGTGAACCATATACATCCAGATTCTCATTCTGAAATCACCAATTAGATAGTCACTCCCTCTCCTTCATGTTTAGAGAGCACAGGAGGGTGGTGCTAAGGCAACCCCTTCCACATGAAGGGACTATCCGAAGAGGAGTAGACTCCTTCCAACCCAACACAAAAGGGAAGGAACAGGACCTAACAGTCCTCCTTGAAAGCTGGCTTTGTGGTATTTTTAATCGCTGTCTGGCAAACTGGATAATCAGGCCTTTTACATCATATCCTAACATCTATAGTAAGTTTAAATGGTCAATTTAATTGAAACATAAGAAGGAAATGCCAGTTTTGGTAATTTCAGTTGTCGTGACCTTTCTCCCCTGTTCACTTGGCAAATCACTGTCCATACTTAAAACTCCTGCACAAATATTATTTCCTCCAAGAGAACTCTGATCACCATATATCATTCACCCTCAGTCCTTCCCTGGCCCAATCACACTTCATCTCCCACTGCTCTAAATTACCCCTGAACCAGGTGTGTGCTCTGTACCCTGCACATGCACACAGCTCTGCATTCTAAATTCTTTCTTTGGCTTTTCTGGCTCTGAGACACCTGATGTAGTGATGAAAAATAAGAGCCTATCTATGTCTATCTGTCAGGCATCCAATACGTATTAGACTCCTATACTGGACTTTTGATCAAATGATTGAATTGTATAGATTATGTTGAATTCAATAAGATCTTTAGTTCAATCTCAGAGGAAACACGTAATTGATTCCTTCAAACTAGAGATGAGAGTGATGATAAGTTTTAAGAAAACGAAGGAAACAATTATGAACATCTCTTCCAAGAGCAGCTGCCTTTCTTATTTTAAAGGGAAAAAAAAGATCATATCTATGAAAAGAAATCTTGGACTTCACACTTCCACATTTAAGAATTCAGAGGCACCGAATAAAGATTAAAATGGATGCACACAAAATGATTGATCAATGGGTTGGAGTGTCTAATGTGTGTCGTTATCTGTAAAATGTCAAGAAATGAATGACATCTGATTTAAAAGACCGACACATTCTGTGACTCTTTCTTCATCTTTTTTTTTCACCCATCTTCACATGAGGGGAAAAAAATATCTCTTTTTCCAGATGGTAGCATAAATTTTCAGGTCAAGTGATATTAAAAATAGATAATAGCCAGGACCCCATGAGTCTCTACAGAAAGACTAAACAGTCACAATGGGAGCTATCATTGTTTTGGTTTTCTTTATGGGCTTTTATGTACTCAGCTG
This sequence comes from Procyon lotor, assembly GCA_028646535.1. NCBI lineage: Eukaryota > Metazoa > Chordata > Mammalia > Carnivora > Procyonidae > Procyon > Procyon lotor. Next base: position 5,437,589 of record CM053604.1, on the reverse strand, counting down.
CTTCTCAGGCAGGCCTTGACTGCAGCGGGACCTGCATCATTCTGAATTCCGGTTCCACATCACTTCCCATCCTTTACACTGAGCTCCATGCCACACAAGTCAAGGGAAAAAGCCTTACAGCTGCACTCAGATTCTGAATGGTGCTCTCCCCCAAGGAGCTAGCTTGGTTTGGCTCCCGGAGTCAGAATTCTATACCTCTCGTCTCTCGGTGCTGATGTTTATACATACTCCGCTGTCTTTAGGAACTTGTTCTGATGGAAAAAATGTAAAAAGGAAAACCAAGTTGTTTCAAATCAAGTTAAAAGGTTCAGCTAGTTTTGTTTAAACATTATGGTGATTATAATTGATTCAGGTTAGTAATTATTCTTGGCTGGTATGCTCAATACTCATCTCAAATGCTATTCTTTTCAGGAAGCATTGTCCATCTCCACCAACTCCGAAGTGATCACACTGTTTGCAGTTTCTAGACTCCCATCCCTTCATCCGGTTGTGTTCCTAGGCCATGAAGCACTTGCTCCATAGAACATTCTGCAAGTAATTCTTAATGTCCTTTCCAGTGGCCGGCCATGAAAAAAAAAGGCACTCAATTTATACCTTCTAAATGCTATTGATATAATCTGTGATATGTTAAGAATTTTGATGCTACACATCTAAAATTGAATTATTAACGTCGAATAACTGCGTCTTTATCATTTTTAATTAAAATCGCCTTTCCTTTTATTATCAATATTTATACAGCTCGTATTCAGAACTACTGCAAAAACCAAAAGAGGGCAAGTAAGTAAGTAAGTAAAACATAAGTTTCATAAAAGTTCAAACTAAGGGGGCCCTCGAGATGTCATGTAGAATCCTCTCCTCTTACTTCATAGATGAGAAATACGAGGCTTGAGTTGTGTGAGTTATGCCAGATCGCGCAGTGAATCAGTGATCGGCTCTAGGCTAAACTGAGGTTTTAAGAGAAGCATTACCTAATGCGCTCTGACAGGTGTGGGTTTTCTTTTTTTTTCTTTTTTTTTTTTATTAATTTTTATTAACATATAATGTATTATTTGCCCCAGGGTACATGTCTGTGAATCTTCGGAAGGTGTGGGTTTTCTTGAAACTTCATTTCAATTGTGTAACTTGGACAAATTGCTCAAAATCCCAAAGATTAACTTTGATGTTGTGATATATAGTAAGAAATATATATTTGGTCTTCATCCTCCTTTTTGGCAGAGAGCTCCTAAATCCCTTGGAATTTCCTTAAATTGGAGAGCAATAAACATCTCCTTTGTTATGTTAATGAGGTGCCTTTCGGAAAGCCTCTGAGAATAGGGCTGGTTCCCAGGGAGCCAACACTGTGATTAGTGGATTAGAGCTTAGAACTCCCACGTCCTGGAAGGGGAGAAGGGCGGGGCTGAAGGTTGAATTGTTTGCTATTGGCCAACGATTCAATCCATCATGACTCTGTAATAAAGCCTCCATAAAAACCCATAGAAAGAGAGCTTCCAGGTTGGGAATCAAATGATGATTTGGGGGAGTGGTTTCTGCACCCTTTCCCTAGTCCTTGCCCTGAACATATCTGCCATCAGGCTGTTCCCGTGCTATATCTTTTATAATTAACCAGTGATCTAGTAGGTAAAATATTGGTCTGAGTTCTGCGAGCCTCTCTAGCAAATTAATGAACCCAAGTCAATCTATAGCAGGTCTGTCAGAAGCACAGGTGATAACCTGGGTTTGCAATTGCATTTGAAGGGGCAAAGGCAATGGTGGTGGTCTTGTGGGATGGAGCCTTTAATCCATGGGAGGTGATGCTATCGCCGAGGAGAGAATATCAGAACTGAGTTGAATTGTAGGACTCCTAGCTGGTGCCTGATAATTGCCCTGTGGCATGGGGAAAAACTCTTCCACTCCCATGAATCAGAATTGGTGACTAGCACCTTCACTGACTCCTGAATTTGTGACATAGGCAATAATGTCAACTTTGAACCATTTGTACGAGGATGAAATGACACAACATATAGGAAAATATCTGGTTCTCCATAGCAAATGCTTGGCAGCTGTTAATTGCTGTTAAAAGGCTAGTATCTCACATAATCAAGTGAACTGCCATGTATGTAATTTCTGGTATTCCATAACAAGTGCTTCTCTAATCCTTTCTTAGTGTTTGATACCTTATGGTCAAATAATAGCGTTGTGTTAACCTAGTATGACTCTGTTCCCCTAAGAAGTATGTGCTGCAGGTGTGTCAATCACTAACTCTAGAAGACAATTAAGAGACTTGGGAGGGGCCGCCCCATGATACATATATAACTTATACTGCCATTGATTGTACTATGGGTAACACTGGCCTGACGTGGCCAATGACATCTGTAGAATTTTCCCTGAACAATGAAGAACAGTGACGTGGAGAGCGTGGCCGGATGGGAATGGCGGATGCTTACACTCAGAAGTCATGTAGGGTACGCCCAGGGTGGGCAGTACACCAAGTTAAAGCCTCAGAGAGGGCCTTGGGAGAAGAGAAGCTGTGCGTGCAACAGAGCAAGCCAGCTGCAGACCAAGCAGGAGAGCGGAGGACTAGAAGGAGAGATACAAGAGAATAAGGGTATAGCCCCGGGAACACTGACATTGGTTTGGACCTGCGAGATGGCTCAGTGGTGTCTTCATGGTAAAGCAGGCTTCACTTATGCTAGCCTGAGCACGTCCTCCTGCCGGCAATCAAAACCCCATGCCTAGAACTGTGTGCAGATAACTTTCCAAGCTGAAGGGGAAGAGACATGACTCATTCCAAATACCAGAAATCTACTGGCAGTGTTCTCGGTAATTCAGAATGTTTACTTCAGTCTCTTTCCAACGTGACATCATGTATCTTCCGTATAGCTTACAGGGTTTTGGCACAGGGGACTGCTCTTCCAGTCTCCCTGCCCCAGCGCAAGCCCCTTCTTATTCTCTCTCTGAATTCTTGGACGGTGACCATGGGAGCTGCCACCCAAATGTGTGGTCTGAGCTGGCCTTTGAAGATTGCCATAATGATCTTTGCTGACTTCTGGCCTGTGCTTTTATTTGGAACCCCCGGTTGGCTGTTTGCTTTCCTAAATGTTAGCAGACTCTGAGCTGATGAGTTTTAAGTGCCTGCAGTGATCAACACCAGGTCCTTCTTGATCGGTGACTTTCAGTTTTGTGTTTATATGTCAAAAAATGGAAAATGTCAAGCTAGAGAACATCCCGTGGCCCTACCTTCCCTCCCTCCTTCCTTCCCTCCTTCCTTCTTCCCCTTCACTTTCATTTTTTCCCTCTCTTCTGCTCTCTCTCAGTTTTGAACATAACTATGTGATAATAATAAAAATGTTTTTTTCTCCAAGCTTTCAATTTTATATTCATTATAGAAAATTGGAAAATAAAGAGAATATAAAGAAAAATACCAAAAATCCTACCACACTGAACAATTGAAATTAACTTTCTGATTTATTTCTTTTTCTTCCCAGTTTTTTTTTAAGATTTTATTTATTTATTTGACAGAGAGAGAGAGAGAGAGATCACAAGTAGGCAGAGAGGCAGGCAGAGAGAGAGGGTGAAGCAGGCTCCCCGCTGAGCAGAGAGCCCGATGCGAGGCTCCATCCCAGGACCCTGAGACCATGACCTGAGCCGAAGGCAGAGGCTTTAACCCACTGAGCCACCCAGGCACCCCATTCACAGTTTTATCTCAGATACACAGATCAGTTGATAGATGGATAGATGATAGATTGATAGACAATAGAGAGACACAGAAAAAGAGTGGTATATATTATATATACATATTGTTTTCTGTGTTTATCTCTTCACATATCATAAGCATATTTTTCAAAGTTAAATGTATCTTGGAAATCATTATCTTTTAAATTTTTTTCAAGTTTTTATTTTAATTCCAGTCAGTTAACATATGGTGTAATATTAGTTGCAGTTATACAGAAATCATTAACTTTAATGGCTGAATGTATTGTCATATTGACACACCATAATATATTTAATTAATTCTGTACTTCAACTAATAAGGTTGTTTTATATTTTCATATATATAAAAAAGGTATAATGAACATTTTTCATATCTTTGTAAACAAAAATTAAATGTATGATTGATCTTCTCTAGGATAAATTAATATTAAACAAATTTATATAGTTGCATAGTATAAACTTCTTAAGAGATCTTGAAATATATTCTGAGACTGTATTCCAGAAAGTTTATTCTAACCTAAATTTAAAGATACCATTAAACAAATACATATCTAAAATGTATAATAATTAAATATAGTCACTAATTATTAATTTATTCTGATAAATTTTGAATGTGAACTAATGAACATGAGAAAATATCATGCCCCTATAGGACTCAAGTGAAATACACCCTCAGGGCATTTATAAAATAGTTCCACAACACAAGAAGCAATTAGTGCAATGGATTTAATGATCAATACCAAATCAAGAAAATAACAATTTTGAAACAATTTTGTCCATTAAAGATATGTAACAATAATATGCATGCATTTGGGTGCTAAGAGTGAATGAGCTCAGGCCTTGAAGTCACATGAACAGGGAGATCCATATTATTTGAAGGTAAAGAAAGAATATTACCTTCCAGTTAACAATGTCACCATAAGCAGAGGCATTAACTTATAGGAGCTGAGTCTTCATCCTAAATCAGAAAGTATATGGTCATGTTCATCAGTCCATGTAAAGTAAGAGTTGTAAAGATAGTTACATGAATGATCTTTAACACATACTTAGAGTTTTCAGATTGATAAGAGCAAGGGCTTCTGCTTACAGAAATATGGTGCACTGTGCACTTTGAACATTTCTCCCAATAGAAAATCAAGCCGTATACATATGGAAACTATGTATCCATTATATATCATTATAGTGCTCTATATATCATTATAGATGTATTTTAAAGGTTTAAATATCTTGCTGAGCTAGCATGAAAGGAATTGACAGGGGCCATAAAATAAGCAAAAGCAAGAACTCTGGAGTTAAAGGAATTGCCTTTCTGCCTGAGGATTCTTGCCAGATTCTGCAGGTCCTGGGGATCTTTATTGACGGCAGCACTGGATGTACCGAACAGAGATGAATAGAGGACTACAAGGGGCGACCCACATACAAAGCTGGGACCCAATGACAGTGCGTGCAATGTAAAGGTAAATTCTAACTAATAGACCATATGAAAACACGAATGGGATAATTTGCTTTACTTAATACTTTGTAAATTGGTGACTACACGATGAGAAAGTCTTGGGTTGGGGCAGGGTGGGGGCGGGGTAGGGGGACGAGTTCATGCTATCTATGGGTCCAGACCTCAGCCAGAAAGTTTAATGTGTAATGAAGTGATACATGCATACAATGGAATATTATTCAGCTTTAAAAAGGAAGGAAATCTTGGCTTGTGTTACAACATGGTGATCCTGGCGACCACCGGGCTAGGTGACATAAGCCAGTAGTAAGAAGACAAATACTGCATGATTCCACCTGTACGAACGAGGTACCTGGAATAGTCAAATGCATAGAGACAGAAAGAATGCGATTGGCAGGGCTGGGGGACGAGGTATGGGGGGTCTTTGTTTCTTGGGGATCATGTCAGTTTTGCAAGATGGAAACAGTTCTGGATGTCGATTGTGCAACAAGGTGAATGTACTTAACACTAACAAAAAGCGTGCTTAAAATGGTTATGCTGGTAAGTTCTATGTAGATTATACCACGATGAAAAATTGTTTTAAAAGAACAGAAAAAGTATAATTAAAGAGAGAATTTTTTTAAAGATTTGATTTATTTCAGAGTGAGAGAGAGCAAGTACATGGGAAGGGGTGGAGGGAGAGGGAGGGGCAGCGAGAGAGAGAGAGAGAGAGAGAGAGAGAGAGAGAGAGTGAGAGAGAGAGAGAGGGAGAAGCCTGACTCAGGACTTGATCCCAGGACCCTGAGATCATGAGCTGAGCTGGAGGCGGACGCTTAACTGACTGACCCACCCAGATGCCCCAAAGAGAGAAATACTAAAGTGAAGTACAGAGTTGAGACATTGACTCCAATACAGCACAGAGAATCGAAGAGACGGAGAGATTTAAAAACTATGAAGAGAAGAGACTCAGAGGATAAGAAATTTTACCATGTTCTGATCAGGGTTACAGAAGGACATCATGAAGAGACTAGGAAAGAGGCAACAGTCAAAACGGGAGAGGTTGAAAACAGGGCAGAATTGTGGACAAATAGGGCATCTTCAGATCCCAGAAGCACAAACACTAAGCAGAGATAGCCGCATGAAATCCTGACCTAGAAACATTGACACACCATGAAAGAGATCTTTAAAGCAGCCAGGGGAGAAGAGATCAAACACCTAGAAGGGATTGCTGGGTCACAGAGAATGGGCTTATTAACAGCAATAATTACAGTCAGGAGACTAGAATAATTTTTGACTATGCTGAGAAAAATAATGCTTGTGGAGCTGGAATTATTTACAAATGTAAGTGACCTTTTATGAATGAGAGTGAAATGAAGGTGTTACAGGCATAAAAATGACCATTTACCAGCCACTATAGGAAATTCTGAAGGAGGCAGTATTTCAGGCAGAGAGGCAGTGATCCCAAGTGTACAATCTCAAATACAGAAGGAGATGGCAAGAAAATACGTTAGTAATTTTGTGGGTGACTTTAGACAAATATTGACTGCTTGAAACAATGACAATGTCTAATGTCTGGGAAAAAATACAAAATAAAACTTAAATACCGAGCAAATATATATATATATAATTTGTAAATAGTTTATAAAAAGTAATATAAGGTTTACTGTTATTATTAACTATCACTGTTATTATTATTGTCTTGGAGGAGTGTGAAAATACTGATTAATTTTATTTCTTATTTTTAATTTTTTTTAAAATGCTGATTAATTTTAAACTTGTTAAGTCAAGGATACCTGGCCAAATAATTCTTCTAACCACTAAAATGACGTTCACAGAGTGAATTATTTCCAAACAAGTAGAGGGGAAAAATGAAGAAAAAGAAAAAAAAAGTTAACCCCAAAAAGGGGAAGAAAGAATAACAGAAAAGAATAAAATTGAACAGAAAGAAAGTATATAATGAAATAGTCCAGGTACACTCAGATAAAATAGTGACCATAAAAAATGTGCAGGAACTCAACTATCTAGCTAAGGGCAAAATTGTCAATGTGTCTTAAAATCATAATCTTACTTCATGTTGTTTAGAGGAAATGTACAAAATAGATAGAAATAAAAGGATTTGAATTCAAAAGATAGAAAAATATTTGCCACATCAACACCCAGCAAAAAAAAAGTTGATTTAACCATATTAATATCAGGTGAAACATACTTGGAAACAAAGGATAAGATATTAAGAACTTTATAAAGTTCATAGGTAGGATATATATATATATGCATAAAATATATGTGTATATACCCGTATCTATCTACCTATCTATTATCATCATCACCATCTATCTCCATATATTCCACATATATTGATTCCACAATTCATATATATACAATATGAAGGAAAAAGAAGGAAATTATTAGAATGAAATTTAGATTAGATATCAACTCTGATGGCAACAGCTGGGGGAATCCAGCTTTGGAGGGATGTGAACAGACTTCTAGCATAATAACAATCTACTTTTTTAGTCAACAGTGTGTGTGAAATGAGAATTTATTATTTCTACTCAAAATTGGTGCTTACATTTTATTCATTTTTATGTATGTTTAAACATAAAAAAATAATTTGTGAAAGGATAGCATTTTTCTTTGGAATGACATAAGGAAGCTACAAAATACATCTTGGTACATTTGGGAAAGAAGCAATTTAGACAGCCTTGGAAATGAGAATATATGTACTACTGATGAGGTTAGGGTATCTGACCCTAGAACTGAAGACCGAAATGCAACACAGATTCATAAGAAGACAAAAAATATTAAAGACCCTTCAAGAACATGTAATATAACTTAGAAAGACTCTATCACACCTCTACTGGAAGGTTTGGGAAGAGAGACAAGCTTTAAGTCAGCACATTGAAAAGTTTTCCCAAGTATGGAAAGAAATAATTTTTAAAAACACATATTAGAGACACCTGGGTGGCTCAGTTGGTTAAGCTGCTGCCTTCGGCTCAGGTCATGGTCCTGGGGTCCTGGGATCGAGTCCCGCATTGGGCTCCTTGCTCAGCAAGGCACCTGCTTTTCTCTCTGCCTCTGCCTGCTTGTGCTCTTTCTCTCTCTTTGACAAGTAAATAAATAAAATCTTTAAAAAAAACCAAACACATATTAAATGCATCATATTACATTGTAGAACAATAAAAATAAAGGCAGGTTCTAAACATAATCTAAGAGAGTACGCTCATAAATTTTCTACAGAGGAGTTGATTCAGATCAACAATGTACTTCCCTTGAGCAATGACAGATGCCTGAAGACAGGTTATTATGAGCCAAGTAATCGGGATAAATTACTACTGTGCTATGATTCTAAAATCTTTCAAGAGCAAGACGAAAGAAAATAATGTTAGAGGTATAAGAGATAATAGAGAATGATCACCCACAGATTTTTGTTGAAAAAAAAAAAGAAAGGATGATCTTAGCAGGAATAAAAATGGGGGTATTTTATATTTAAGTGGTCAACCAATCAGAAAGATATGATGCTAAGTTTGCATCCTCCAAATAATTTGGATTTGTAATGTATGAAACAGAAATTAGTAGGACAAAGAGGAAAAATACACAAAATTGCAAGTATCCTAATTGTGTCTTGTACATCTTTAATATTCCTGCTGGATTTTAACTGCTCTATCAGGCACCAAAAGAGATTGAAATTTCTCATTTCAGTGGGAATTTGAATTCCATTTTTATGTATCTTCTAGGGTAAATCCTATGACCCCACAATAATAACCAGCAGAAATGCTTACATATATACACCACAAAAAAAGTGTTAGACAATGTTCAAAACAGCCTTATTTGTAAGGTCTGCTTACTGGAGACACCCAAGTGTCTATTTATAGTAGAAGGGATAAACTGATTTTGGTGCATTCATGTAATAGAATACTATGGACCCATAGAAATAACCTTCATTTATTTATCTTTCCTGTGTTCATATATATAATGTTGAACAAAGGAAAGTAAATCGTGTATGATTTTGTGTATATTCAGTACAAACGCAGGTTGAACTAATCTCTGAGAGTCAGAGAAGAGGTTATCTTTTTTTTTTTTTTAAGATTTTATTCATTTATTTGAGAGAGAGCATGAGCTAGAGAGCACCAGCAAGGGGACCAGTGGAGTGAGAGGGAGAAGCAGACTCCCCGCTGAGCAGGGAGACTGATATGGGGCTCGATCCGATCCCATGACTCTGAGATCATGACCTGAGCTGAGGGCAGACGCTTAACTGCCTGAGCCACCAGATGCCCCAAGAGAAGGGCTAGTGACTGCGTAAGAGAATGAAGGGGCCGATGGGTGTCCACAGTGTTTCTTCATCTGACTGGTGGTCGCTCCGGCACACTTACTTTGTGAAAATTCATTGAGTCATAGCCGCAAACCTGGGTAATGTTCTATATGTTTGATATCGCCAAAGCAAAATATTTTCTTAACAAAATACATGTACATGGTTTAAATGATGAACTAATTTTGTAAGTTCATGTGCGTATGTATACATACATTTTTTTTACAAAATGGCATACGTGGTCTTCCACTTTCAGCTTCACCCTTAACCCCTGTTAAGGGGTTTCGGCCCCTTAACCCCTGTAAGCCGATGACTTCGGTGTTAACCTGTAGGTCTCAAGATAACATTTTTATCGCTACTTCTCCTTGTTCAGGGTTAAGCATCGTTTTTTCCTCTCAAGAAATATTGGTTCCTTGAGTCAAGTCTAGGCTTTGTTTATTGCTTTCTCTTTTATTCCTTGTTATTTCTAACTGAAATGTAGATGGAGAGATTTATAAACGTATTATTAAAACCTGTATCGGTCATAATGCAGCCCATTAAAAGACCATTGTATCTTGAATTCTTCAGTGTTGGAGACAAACCACAATCATGTTGTCACCATTCCAGGGTGACTGTCACTATATACACATATGCTGCTGGGAACCAACCGCACCAACTGTGATTCTGTAGGATGATCTGTACCAGGCACGCTTAAATGCGTTTTCCCCCAAATTCTCTGAGTCACCCGTGTGTGCTGGAGACTGGGAGGGAGATGCAGAGAGAAAGACAAGGCCCTGCCCTTGTTAAATAGCAAGAAAGTACAGTGCCCCCAGAGGGGTGTGACAGAGCCTCAGAGAGAGTTCTGAGAATACAGGGGTGGGGCCTCCTGGTGGGCAGGCTGAGCCGCAGAACTCTTCTCGGAGGACAAGGAACTCCCTCTGGTCCTGGAAAGATGAATCATTCAGCAAGGGAGAAGAAAAAAGAAGGGATTTCAGACTGATGGGGCCAATGCAGAAATCAGGGTGCTCTGAGGCTTTCAGATCTGTTTGGGGAGCAGAGTGCAAAGAGTGGGGTGGGTATCTGTAGGGGGGAGGTCAGGGGCTGCAGCCATGCCCAGGTGCTGGAAGGGCTCCCTGTCCCTTTAGCCAGAATTGCTCTCCAGTGAGGCTGACTCTTCCTTGCAGGTTTGGTCCAGCTCCAGGTTGTGCAGGATCGGAAGAAGTGGCAGATTCCAACAATCATGCCATGGTGGGAAGCTAATGTTGCTCCATGAGACTGAGACACCGCTGATCCTTGGACAATGTGGGAGCTAGAGGCACAGTTGGAAACCCATGTATAACTTTTGACTCTCCCCCCAGACTTAAGTAATAACCTACCATTGACCGGAATCCTTACTGAAAACATTTAGTCCGTTGACACATATTTTGTATGTCATCTGTACCACATACTGTATTTTTACAATGAAGTAAGCTAGAGGAAAGAAAATGTTATTAAGAAATCATAAGAAAGAGAAAATACCAATGCTGTACCATCTTTATCAAAAAACCCTCCTGTTTAGGGGTGACTGTCCAGCTCAGCAGATAGAGTACATAACTCTTCATTTCTGCGTTGTGAGTTTCAACCTCACCTCGGCTGTAGAGACTACTTAAAAATAAAATCTCAGGGGCATTTGAGTGGCTCAGTCAGCTAAGTGTCTACCTTCAGTTCAGGTCATGATCCCAGGGCCCTGGGATGGAACCCCGTGGCCAGCTCCTGTTCCCCCTGCTTGTGCTCTCTCTTTCTCTCTCTCTGGGTCAAATAAATTAATTAAATCTTTAAAAAAATACAATAAGATCTTTTAAAAAAATTCCGCATTTAAGTGGATCCACACGGTTCAAACCTGGGCTGTTCAAGGGCCACCTGTACTTACAACCCAGTTTTAAGGGTGTGCAGGTTAAGAAACACAAAACAGAGGCTGGAAGGGAAGAGAACACCCTGTAGTTCATGTCTGCTGTGTGCCAGAAACCAGGACAGACTCCTTTGCATACTGTATCTCATTTCTTCTTTGCAACAAATAAGCAACACTTGGACACAACTCTGTCCATTTCACGGATGGGGACAGGGAGGCTAACAAGAGTTGATCAAAGTCACACGGCTGGTTAAACAGAGTGGCCAGGATGTCCCGGGGTTCCAAGCTGAGGATGTTTTGGCTTAATTGGTTCTGGGGGTGAAAATCGGTTGCTGTGGGTAGTGCAGCAAGATTTAGTACTTTCCTGACATCTGAAATGGAGTCTATGCACCAGGGGATGACTAAACATTTAAGTCCTCGCCCGCTATTAACTCTCCGGGCAAGGAAACACGCGTCTCCATTTATACTGCAAGTCTTGGCGGTCATGCCGGAGCATGTGTTTCTCCGTGGCCATGGCAGGAGGCCACACGCCATGCCTAGATGCACGGTAACATGACATAAATGTTAATGTCCTGTTCTAAAACCAAAGCCTGCGGGAGAGAGGAAATTCCACCCCCGCCATACCCAGGGCCCATGTTTGGATACTGCAGTCTATATTTTGACTCCAGAGTGTGATGACTATGTAACTTTTCACAAGGATTTCATTTTTTCCCTGTCAAGCCACATTATTTTAAGGGTGACAATAACTTGGCTGCAAATGAGCTGAAACCATCAAGGTGATAAATGAGTTTCTGGGGGAGGGAGGCATCGGCCTGGCCTCTACTTTGCAGGACCACACACCTCTGTCCCTCTTCCACCTTCTTAGCAGAACAATGTGTCACAGACCTGCCCTCTCTGCATCTCCCAAGGCCCCCCTTGCTCCCAGCCTCCCGCTTCGTAAGGCAATAGAGAACGGTGAGCACTTGCCTTTGGAAAATATACCCTATTTCCCAGAGTTTGGGAAGTGGGGGCGGCGGGGAAGAAAGTTTGATATTTTCCTCTGGCTCTTAGCAAGGATCTGATTTATAAAACTGCCTTTGAGACAACTCCTCACCCTGTTTATTTTCTCTGTCAGCCAGGTCTGTCTCTGAAGTGGGGTTGCCCATGGTCAGCTCAGTGGTCAGCCTGCGTTTCTGAATTGAAACCAAAGAGTTCTATTCGGAAGGGGCTGGGGAGCTGCGGAGCTGGATTTCTTGTCAAGAAAGATGACTTTCAAAAAAAAAAAAATAAGAAGACTTTCATTCCTATTTTACTGGATCAATTAGGAAGTAAGGGAATAGGTCACGTGAGTTTTAGATACATTACCCCATTTAAATTATTCTCATTTTACTCATTTAAACTACCTAGGTTAAGCGATTTATTTAAGGGTTCTTCCTGAGATTTTTAGTTGCCAGGATTTGAACCAAGAGCTGTCGTGCTTTGGAGCATCTTTCCCTGCCTTCCCCTAGTTTTGTTATGTGAGATAACACACATCACTGGGGAGTCCTGGCAAAAACTGGGCTCACCACTACCTTGCACATTCAATAGGAAGGAAACACTCAGGAGCAAGGTTTTGCTGTGGTAAGAGCAGGTAAATCATGGCTTCAAGCTATACACTTTTTATTTGCTGTTATTATCGTGCTCCTATTTGGTATTTGCTATTTGCATTTGCCTTCATGTGCTGTCTTGAGGGTGGGAAGAAAAAAGGGCGACAGAGAGAGGGTTGACTTCATCTCACCAAGGGAAGTAAGAGACGTCAAGCTGGTGAAAAACCCTAGTGCCTAAAGAGTAAACTCTATGTGCTGTAGGGCAAAAAGAGGCGTGGATTGTTTAATTTCAACGTGGTAAAGGGATGGCCTGTCTCTAAGGACAATGGGCTACAAAGACAGAGTTGCAGTGTCATGAAGATGAGAAGACATGTAGTCTACTACCTCTCTTTGCCTCTTTGTTTTCAAGGCTGCATGGAGGTTACATTACAGGTTGAAGTTAAAATACACTGATAGAATGTATTTAGTGCAATGATTAGTTTATATCATGTAACACATTCTACAGGTGCAAAGTGGCTGGAGTGCATGGGTTTTGTCTTATTTTGTTGCTTTTCCCCAGAGTTTTGCACACATGCTTTTCCCCAGAGTTTTGCTCACATGCTCAGTGAGGGATGAGGGGTGGTCCATGATGGGGGAGGGAGGTAAGTCTCATCTTCCTGAATTCTAGAAATAAAAATGCCAGCTTGACGGGCCTGCCGTGAACATCCAAGAAGAGCATTTGTGAGCAAGACGTGGTGTGAAGGACAATATTATTTTTGAGAATATATTTTAGAATACTTAATATATAACAAAATTAATTTATTAATAATTGTACTATATACATAAGTAACTCAGAAATCAATCTCCATCTCTGCCCAGTCTTCTCCATGTGGTTATTTGAAGGCTTCTAAAATTTACAAAACAGAAGGTTCCATTTTCCATAACTCCAAATTCCTCCTCCTTAGGCTTCGAATCTTAGGAAATGTCACCGACATTCTCCCAGGTGCTCAGACCAAAACATTCGGAGACATCTTTAACTCATCTCTTTTTTCACATCCATAGCATTATTAGCATTTTATTTTTTAGCTTCAAATTTACTAAATTTGCTGATCTTTTGCAAGCTCTGGGCTTTTAGTTAAATTAAGGCTTTCCCCATCCTAATTTTTAAAGTTATTTATTTTTCTATTAGTGTTATTTTGATTTTGGGGGATGTCAAAGTTGTCAGACCATGTAGAGTTTATTGTGATGCAAGGGTTGGGATAGGGGTGTAATTTGATGGTTATTCCAGATGCTGATAAGTTTCCCATCCACAGAATCCATGGATGTGCAAGGTCACATTTGTCATAGTCTAAATTCCCGTATATGTGTGAGACTCTCTTTGAATGTCTCTTCTGTTGACTTATCTCTACATGTGCCATTACTACTCTCTATGAGCTTTTGTGATGTGACTTAATATCCCGTGGGAATTATCCACTTGATCCTCCTGGAACACTGTTCCTGGTTCTTTTGAAGAGAAGCCTGCTAGATAAGCTTCTAGACTCTGAAATCAGACTGAGTTCAAATGTAGTCTTTGCCACGTGCTAGCTGTGTGGCTTTGGGTAAGTTACTTAACTTCTCTGTTGCTTGAAATTGCCTTCTGTAAATGTGGGAATAAAATAATGCTTTTCTCCTACAGATGGTGATGAAAATCTATCATTTAACATATGTACAATGCTTAAAAAATCACCTGGCACATCATTAATAATTCATTTTTATGTTTCTTGTTTTTCCACGTGAAAGTTATATTCATATTGTCTAGATCTTAAAAATATTGATTATTTTGTAATTTTATTAAGTTTATAGATTAATCTAGAAAAAAATCTTCACCTCTATGATCCCGGATCTTCCTCTCCAACCACAAGATGTGCCCTTTCACATCTTTCAATCTTCTTCTGAGTCTTTCAGTAGCTTTTTAGCATTTCCTCATATAGGTCTTGCTAATTTTAGAGAAAGATTTAGCTGTAGGTATTTTATCTTTTTTTTTTGTAATGTACTATTTCCTTCATCAGATTTTTAACCGGTTGTTATTTTTATATTGGAAAGCTGTTATTGCATACATTAATTTTATTTCCAGCTACCTCTACTATTTATTAAGTGACTGTATGATGGTCTGAATGTCCAAGTCACCCCCGAAGTCGTATGTTGAATCTTATTCCCCAAGGTGATGGTATTAACAGGCAGAACTTTTGAGAAACATTTAGATCATGGGGGTAAAATTCTCATAAATAGGATTTGTGCCCTTATAAAAAAAGTAGCCTGAGCAAGGTCCTTGTCCCTTCTGCCATGTAACATAGAGAAAACACGGGGTTGGGGAGCCCATCTATGAACCAGGGAGCAGGTCCTCACTAGACACTGAATCTGCTGCATTCTTGGTCTTAGACTTCCAGCCTCCAGATCTGTAAGAAATAAATTTCTGGTGTTTATAAGCCACCCAGTGTCCAGTATTTTGTTATAGCAGCCCAAATGGACCAAGACAACCCTAAAAAGTGAATTGGACATGATGATATTTACAGTAATAAAACATTTGAAATATTTCCTTTATTTTTCCTAAGGAAATGTAAACTTGTAAAATCTTGCACTGAGATAAATGGGATGAAATCAGCAACTCTTTTATTGTAAATTACGCTTCCTTAAATTTTTCTGACAAATGACTTTGTTGAACTCTGAAGTTAGCTGGAAACAACAAAGATGCCACTATGTATTTATTAGAAGGGCTAACATCCAAAAACATTGTTCATTGTTGGTGGGATGCAAAATGTTACAGCGGACTCAGAAGATGATGGTTTGGCAGTTTTGTTGTTGTTTTAATTGATACATGCTTGACACACAATGTTACCTTAGTTTCAGTTGTACAACATAGTGATTCTACAAGTCTGTGCACTACGTTGTGGTCACCACCAGAGTAACTGCCACTTGTCACCACTCAACACTCTGACAATACCACTGACTATATTCCCTTTGCTGTACCTTTCATCCCCGTAACTTGCTCCTTCTATACCTGGAAGCCTGTACCTCCCACTCCCCTTCACCCATTCTGTGCATATCCTAACTTCCTTCTCTCTGGCAACCATCAGTTTATTCTCTGTAGTTACGGATCTCTTCCTAATTTATGTCTGTTCATTTATCTATTTGTTTTGTTTTTTAGATTCCACATATACGTGAGATTCAATGGTGTTTGCCTTTCTCTGGCTGACTTACTTTACTTAGCATAATACTCTAGGTCCATTCATTTTGTCAGTTTCTTACAACATTAAGCACACTGTCATCATAGGACCCAGTAATCACACGCCTGAAGGACCTGAAAGTTTATGTCCACAGAAAAATCTGGACAAGGATATTTGTAGCAGCTTCATTTGTAATTGCCAAAATTTGGAAGTACTGAGAAGATGTCCTTCAGTAGGTGAATGGATAGAAAAACTGGTACATCCAGACAATGGCATATTATTGAGAGTCAAAAACAGATGAAATATCAAGTGATCAAAAGATATGGAGGAATCTTAAACATATACTCTTAATCAAAAGAAACCACCTGAGAAGCCAATATGCTATGTGGTTTCAACTAAATGGCATTCTGGAAAAGGAAAAATTATAGGGACCATAAAAAAGATAAAATGGCTGGCAGGAGTTCTTGAAAAGAGAGGGATATAAAGAAGGAGCACAGAGGATTTTTAAAGCAGTGAATCTATTCCATCTGATACCATAAAGGCAGATACCTTTCACCTAAACCCATAAAAAAATCATCAAGAGTGAAATGTAATGTAAACTGTGGGGTTTGGGTGATAGTAACACATCAACAAATTAGGTTCGTGGTTTGTAACAAAGTTGCCACTCTGGTGGAGGATGTTGGTAGTGGGAAGGCTGTACATGGGTTGAGGGCAGTGGACAAATGGGAACTCTCGGTACTTTCTAGCCCATTTTGCTGTGAACCTACAACGCCTCTAAAAAATAAAGTCTGTTAACAATTTATATCGTATTCAAAAGGGATACTTAACATTATCACACAGAGATGGTAAACATATACAAACCCATGGCTGCACTTTATTAATTCAACAAGCATTTACCAAATCCATTCTGTTCCATCCACAGTTGCACGTACTAGGGTTCAGTCTGAGAAGTGTTACAGTTTTAGTGACAATAGCAGGCTGGCAAAGGAATAGTTACTAACACAGCCTGATGAGTGTTACAAGAAAAGGGAGCGTTCTCTCGTAATCTTTCTGTTCCTGGCTTCCTATAAATTCACACAGTAAAGGTTAGAAGACAAAGAAGCTAACCTGGTGTTTGTTTTGATTTCTCTTCAATGCTGCACCTGTGACCTCAAAGTTCTAGATGACTAACGTTGGCTACTAGAGAAGCTGAACTGACTTGCCCTGACCTTTCCTGACCTACCTTCTGGCTAAATCTGTGCCTGGAGGACCAAACACTGCTCTGGACAGAGCCCTGGTTCAGCTGTGTTTATCAAGAGCAGCTCACAGGGGTGTCTTTCTGCGAGGCAACTTTCTCTCTGTGCATTCCATTTTTACAATGCTTGGAATCATTAATGCATTTATTGCTTCTACGCTAATCCATCATTTAAAACAGTGCATGTCTTAGTGTCTGACGATTACCTAGCAATTACCCTACAGTAAGTAAGAGTGGGAAAGGGAACATGATCTACTGACAGTATTTTCCAAACTCACTCCGTGTGGTCAGCCGGCCCTTTCAAAGTGGACAAGCTGTGAGTTCTGATCACAAGTAAATGAAAGAGGAAGCAGCCAAGGACTCTGAAGTCTACTTTCGGATTCACCCTTCACTCACAGGCCATAGTACCCAGTTGCTAGTGATCTGTCATGGCACTTAGTATTACCTTACGTAAGACACTTCCCTTTTCTGAATCTCATTTCCTCAAATGTGAAATGAGAATCTTAGTCAACATCAGTGGTCTTCATCCCTGCCTGCACATCACAGTCCTCTAAGAGGCTTATAAAAATAATAATCCCTGGACCTTATCTCAGATCAACTGAATTCAAATGTTCGAGGGCTTGGGTCTTGGCACTGGTGTTTGTTTTGTTTCATTTTCCATCTGTCCCAGGGCCTCTAACATGCAGCCTGCATGGGGAACCTGTTGGAAAGAGCATCTCCAAGGTCCTTCTATCTCCCAGAATCTCTGAATCTGTGAGGTTTTTTAAAGGCTAACTCTTCTCCCAAGAACGGGCTTTCTCTTGGGAAAATTAAAAAAAAAATCAAGGCATTTTAAACTTAGATTCATTTAGACAGGTACAGATTGAGGATGTGTTGTGTGTTCGAACCTATGGCGGGTATGGTGGGAAAAATGCGAATTCTCCAGCCTCCTCACAGTGCTTCTAACTCAGAATCATAACTCTGAGGCTCAAAAGCAGAAATGACTACATAATTTATGGAACTCAGTGAAAAATGCTCATGAGGACCCCTTGTGAAAATTATTCAGAATTTCAAGATGGTGGCAGTGGAATATTGAACCCAATGCAGGGATCTTCTGAGCCTGGGGCCCACTGAGGCCACCACAGTCTGCATGCTCATGAAGATGGCTGTGTGCAGGAGTTTGTGGTTAAAAAACAACTCCTCAAGACATTTTGGTAGGTCACCTAATTTTGGAACCCCGTGATAGGAAATCGAAAGACAAAGATACCACAGTATTTATCCTAATGCCATGGGGAGACCAGGCCAACAAGTCAAAGGGCTGATCAGGTACCTTCACCTAAAAGGATTAGAGATTCTCTCAAGATTTTATTGAAAATATTCAAAAGGTGCCTGAGGGGAGAGGAGACTTTTAGCGGGAGAAAGAAGTTCTAGTGCAGAATATCTGATACTCCCTAAAACTGACCAAGGGAAGGTGTTTGGGATCCAAGGAGCTCTCCCAACTGATGGTGGCATCAGTTAGAACTCCGCTGTTAGCAAGAGACAGAAACCCCCGATCCACTTACATATAAAGAAAATTGCATTAGCTCATATAACAGAAAAGCTTGTTTGTGGGACTGGTTTCAGACATTCTTGGCACAGCACCTGGTTTTCTCCATTCTTGACTTGGTTCCTTTATCATTGTATCAGCTTCTTTCTGGGACAGATGTTCATAGTGTGAAAATGCTGCTGCAGATACTGGTGACTTTCTTCTTCGTGGGGAGGAGGGCAGCTTCTTTCCCCAAGGATGGAACTGTCTTCTAGTTCGGAGTGACCCTAATTATTCCCCATGCTAATTGCTTATCCAGTTGAGGGGGACTGGGAGATAGGATTATATTAATTAGTATAGGACAGCAAGAGCCCGTTGAGAGAAAGTTGTTCTTCTCTCCTTTTAATGGATGAAGAAATTGAAGGAGAGAGAGTCGTAAAGGTCATAAGTTAGTACCAATGAAGCTTGGAATTTAAACCTACGGGGGCACCTGGGTGGCTCAGTGGGTTGAGCCACTGACTTCTGCTCAGGTCATAATCTCAGAGTCCTGGGATTGAGCCCCACATCGGACTCTCTGCTCAGTGAGGAGCCTGCTTCCCCCTCTCTCTGCCTGCCTCTCTGCCTACTTGTAATCTCTCTCTCTGTCAAATAAATCAATAAAATCTTAAAAAAAAACAAAAACAAAAACAATCTACACACCTGACTTCAAGACCCACTTTATTAACCACTTAGCTACCTTAAAATTTTTGATTATACAGACTTCTTATTTTTCATGGTTTCTTCTTACTTATAAATTCAGCTGTCTCATAATTTCGGTAAACCCATGGCCCTCATGACTTACTTTCTACCTTCTGGTATTTCGGTTGAAATGCCAATGCAGCTAAGTTCCTAATTTCCTGTTTTTCCTGTTTCAGATCTCTGACTGAGATAATATAATTGATCTGGTTTGACCTTGTTTGACCAGAGCTTTAAATGTCAAGCTTCTTCATTGGCCACTAGCCACCATATTGTGGTAGGTCGGGGGTGTCCTCTTGGTCTAACGCCCTTTTTAAGTGAAGCTGGTCACAATGACATGATATACAGGCTGAATCTTCTTTTTCTCCTTGCCTATGAATTCATACATCCAACTGGAGCTTGGAACGTGGTCCTTAGAAGTAGTACTGGGATTGATCTGTGATGCATACACATGTACCCTGTACTGTAAGGCAGAGTAAATGCATGTCTTAAGACAGTCCAAACCCAGTGCTATGAGACTGAAGAAAGGGGAGATCTCATTGGGCATGGGCTTTGGAGATGTGGCCATAGGGATGGCGAGTCATGTGAAGGGGACAGCTGTTACAGGGCACAGAGTCTGATGGTTATAGACATTGTGATTAGTCACTTCCTGCACTCAAGAGACATATGTTAAACAACTACTGTAGTCCCAAGAAGATTATATAAGATATATATAGAGAGAGATATATCTTTCTATATATATATATATATATATCTGTAAAACCTCAGACTTCAGACTTTTGGAAGCTGACAGTTTAGTTGGGATAGGAGGGAAATTTTCCACATATAAAGCTCTTACTGCTACGAGCCAAAGGAGTTGCCACTTAGGACTTAGTTCTGAAGTCCTACAATCGAAGTTCAGGCACCCTTTGTAACAGTGCCTTTGCTTCTTCCCCAGGAAAGTTGGCCAATCCTCCTGCGTGTGAGTTCAGGTCTTGTGAGAAGCAGACACCATGATGGATGATATTTATTGGAGGGAATGTTAATGAAAGGTAACTAGGGTGAGAGCAGGAGAAAGTTGGGGAGAGTCTTCAGACCATGTTGCAGGTCTAGCATCTGTGCAAGGAGAGAGACGAGTGGGTTGGGATTGAAGAACTTCAGACCACAGTTCAGCTCTGAGAACGTGTCAGGCCCAAGGGTGTCTAGATCGGAGACCACCCACCAGAGGAGTCCTGCATTTGGCAGGAATGGCCTGGTCCAGCACAGCCCAAGAAGAGTGTGGCCTTGCCCTGAACATGGTGGGTGATCCCAAAGGTGTAACCCCTGGAGACTGTCAGCCACCCAGACTCCCCTATGTCTGTCCCATACCTCCAAAACAATAACTCATATTTGATATTTTATGTCATATTTTTGAATTTTTAATGATTTTTGCTTGCTGGCATAATAATTACTTATGTCTTTTGCCCCATTAAATTTAGCATCTTGAGTACAAAGTCCATATGTTATAACTCATCTGCATTCTGAACATCTAGCAAAACATAAAGTAACTATTCAGCAAATAATTATTGAATAAATGAATGCATGATCCAATCAATCAATCAATCAGTGAAGGAGTGGTATGAAGATATGAAATGATTGGAGTCTATCTTTGGGAAGGTTCTTGTGGCATTGCCATAAGTTTAGAGGTACAACTGAAAAGATCCTGGATTCTCAAGTCTGAGAGTCTTCAATTTGTATCATATTTCATGCTGCTTTGTTTGGTTTGTACCTCTGGCTAAAAATCTGGAATTTCTTAGACTCAGTCTTCTCATGTATCAAATGAAACTTGCACTTACCTTATGGATTTTGTGAGGGTTAAAGATATGATGCCCATAAATGGCTGATACAAAGCCTGAAACACAGGGCAACTTCTCTCAGTGTTGCGTGCTTTATCTCTTTTCCTTCTGAGATCGAATCACCCAATCTCCTGCTAAAGAGCATGAATCTGTTTCCCTACTCTTCGTCTTGAGGACAAAAATAACTAGGGGTCATCCCAACAGTGACTTCCATAGTCCAATATTTGGCATAGTAACAATTTGATTAAGTACTTACTGAATACAAGGCATTTTAATCTTCTTACTAGCCTCTGATTAATTAATGGAAGCAAGTAAACAGTAATGTGATTCTCACTTACAGAGGGGGAAACAGAAGTTTAGGGTGTCAAATCACTCTTGCCTAGGCTTCATTTCAGTAAGTGAACTTGTAGGATTCAGATTCAACTCTGTATTGAGTCTGTGCTACTCCCGAGTATGCTGGCTTTCTAGGTATGAGCAAGCTGTTAGGAGACCCCAAGGATTGAACTTGATCCTGAGTTCTCTGACGGTATTCCCAAGATCCCAAGAAGCTGCTTGAGGGTGCTCTAATCCTAAATAGCAGGAACCAGAAAATACCAATCCAGAGAGGGAAGGATTAGGATTGAGGGAGATACTGTTCCTCTTTTGTTAGGATGCTCTGCCCTCTGCTGGTTGCTTTTAATGCTTTTCCCACACCTGGGTCATTTAAAATATCATGTATACACCCTTTATTTATTTATTTTTTTTAAGGTCCTTTTGATGGTAACCATGTTATTTCAAATAAGAATATTTCATAACATGTGTAACAGTTTATAAATAAGTGTCAATGACTACTTGCAAGGATGTATATGTGCACGCATACACCTTCACCCACAAAGCTATGAAGCATAGCACAATGCCTGTCACAGGATAGGTGATGAAAGAATATTCCGTGAATGAAGGACTAGAAGCTCACACACAGGAAGAACATGAAAATTAAAGAGTTGGGTGATGTATAGGATTAAAGCAATAGAAAACACCTGGCATAGCTACAAGGCACCTTAATATATGAGTTTGTTGTAGTGCAGTGAAAAATAAACTCTCGTTACCGTCATTGTGCTACTAAGGGAATGGCAGCACAGGAGCTTAAACAGCTTGATCAAAATCTCACTCAGTTGGATGGCCAGAGTGTTTTCCACCTCAAATACCCAAGTTCAAGTTGGCAAATCAACCTAGCTCTGCCCTAGCCTGGTAAGGACTTGGACACCCAAAGCCTGAAATGAGTAGTGGGCTCATAGGGGGTCCAGAAAGTATGGAAGGAAGTGGGGGTTTGGATTTGCTCAAGAGTAACATGCGCAGGTGTAGACTGATGTGGATAGATGCAGGAAAGAGACTCACGAAGTCATCACCCTGCTGAAGAGCTTGATAGAAGCCTGTCATACAAGGCTGGCAAATACTGTTGTGTCCGAGTGGCAACACAACTAAGGCGTAGAGGTTTTCACTGTTTATGGATTTAGAAAAGAAAAAGAGGCTCAAAAAGGGGTTGAAATTTTCACAGCTACCTTTGTCTCAGGAATTGAGAAGAAGTGGCCGCCCTGTGCCAGGCCTGGGGGCCCAGAATGGCAGCATCCGGAAAAGGCAGGGAGCAAGGTGTGTATGTGACGATCTTGCTGGATCTCAGCATCTTGTTTAAGGCAGCATTTCTCAAAGTTTAATGTGCTCA
>CM053604.1:5396174-5414064 GCA_028646535.1 Procyon lotor | reverse complement strand
GAGGAAGGGGGACAAGGCCATGGTCAGAAGTGATGGTATCTGCTTTTCTGAATTTAAAGTTGGAGTCATTTGGATCCTAAGTAAAAGCCATCAGAGAAACCAGGAAAATTGTCTCAATGCCATAGTGAGAGTGTTTCTCTCTAAATTCATATCCTGAGATGAAAAATAGGTATATATACACACATATATACACATATATCATATATGTATATATATATTTCAAAGTAATGACTTTATCATGATAAACATACTCCTTAATCCCCATCCCCTATTTCTCCCCATCCTCTACTCCCTCCCTCCCTCTGCTAAGCATCAGTGTGTTCTCTGTAATTGAGTCTGTTTCTTGGTTTGCTTCTTGTTCTGTTTTTTTGTCCCCCTTTGCTCATTTGTTTTGTTTCTTAAATTCCACATGTGAATGAAATTGTATGGCAATTGTCTTTCTCTGTCTGATTTGTTTTGTTTAGCAAGATGCGTAGCTCCATCCATGTTGTTGCCAATGGCAAGATTTCATTCCTTTTTTCTGGCTGAATAATATTCCAGTGTGTGTGTGTGTGTGTGTGTGTGTCTGTGTCTGTGTCTGTGTCTGTGTGTGTACACATGCATACACAGCCGGTGTCAGCAGTGCGTTTTTCAAAATTGGTTTCCTCCCAGACATGGGGAGTGGAGGAAGCTGTCTACATACACGGTGGGTAGGACAGCTCAGGCACTTGGTTGAAGTAGCCTCTGAGGAAGATGAGGTGGGACCCCACGCCAGAGAGCACTGGGGTGGCCCAGAAACAGATGTTGTCCAGGACCTTCCCCATGAGCACACAGTCTGATATGTATACACACACACACACACACACACACACACACACACACACACACACATCTTTCTTATCCATTCATCAGTTGATGGACACTTGGGTTGCTTCCACATTTTGGCTCTTGTAACTAATGCTGCTGTAAATATAGAGGTGCATGTATCCCTTTGAATTAGTGTTTCTATATTTTGTTTGGTAAAGACCCAAAGTAAAATAAAGTGATAAAAAAAATAACAACTTTACTAAAACCTTTGCTCTTGTTGCTTTGACTCCGAATTGACCGTGATAACAGCCAGCCCACCATTGGCAGCCCACTATACTTCTAACCAGCCACAAAGTAGAATTGAGTATTTTCTACTACAATAAGAGCAATAATATCTTATATATAATTTTGTATATTAATATAAAATAGGATTATATATTACTATTTATTAATAACAATTGTCCTAAACTTGTCCTAAACTTGTCCTAAACTTGATATTGTCCTAAAATTTATTCTAAAGGCTATAAAGCTGTGGTATTATACCAATTTGGAGATGGAAAGGAAAAATCATTCCTCAACCTCATATTTTAACACAATCATAGTGCATACTGGATTTCATTTTCTGCCTACCACTTCATTATGCATGCCAGGTTTCAAGTTAACCTTGTAATTTTGTGTCCTGATTTTTTTCACTTACTATCATTCACATATCGTTACAAGCATATTTATATACAATGATCCAGTATTTAGGCTCATTATTTTAATAGCTTTGCAATGTTCCACCAAGTCAATATAAGGTTTAGTAGCAAATCCACTACAAAGTTGTCCATTAATAAGTTTTCAAACGTACGGACTAAGATTTTCTATGGTAGTGTCTAGAATTCAGATTTAAAAACCAGCATTCTCTTGTCCATATTTAAAGCCACAGGTAAGCCAGCATGAAAAGAGGGAGTCAGCTGGCTTGGATCCTATTACTGGCTCAACCAGTCATGCTACTTTCAATACCTTGCTTACCGTTAATCTTCAGTTTCTATGAAATCAGGCTTAGTGACACCTACTCAGCTTAGTGTAAAGCACTGTGGCAAGAACTCCATGGGAGGAAGCATGTTTAGATCTTGAAAGCACATATGTAACATATTGCAATGTCATTTGCTTATTGTCATTTTGTGCTGTTTGCTGTAAGGTTCTTACCATGCCTTTCATCTTGGAAAGTCAGGGAAACCTGGGCAGCTTCTGGCAAACACTGCTATCAACACCAAAATTCAAATGCAAGCAAATGAAAGAGTGCTCCTGGCTAGCTGGGGCCCAGAAGAACTTCCGGCGTAAGACATGGTGGCCTTTGCTCATGACTTTGAGGGCTTCCCAGGGGCTTACTTTTTCTTGGAACCTCAGGAACTCTCTGCTCCAGAATTCATCTCTCCCTCTCGCTCACTGTCACTTAGACTCATTGATGCTCTCTCAGGTAGAGTCCTGTCTCTATCCTAGTCTTGATGGTCATTTAATTACACCTGGTTTTTTTCTAGATTGAGTGAGAGAGGATTTCAGATTTGTGAGTGTTACAGAGGAAGTGAGGAAAAGCCAAATTACACGGCTTTCGAAGCAATTACTTGTAAAATTAAAGAATCAGAATTTTTACTCTGCTGATATATTCTGGGACATCATGATGCACAAACTATCTCTCTGTCTCTCTCCCTGATGTCTGCAGGGATGAGAGAGTAGGAAATAAAATCTATCTTGCCACTTTCGTATAACCACAAATCAGAGGACACATTTAAGTGTGACATCCCGGTGAATACTGTCATAACAAGCGCCACAAAGTGATAAAACACAGTGAAGAAACCACTGATGAAAGTAACATACAATACTAGCTGATCCCAGAAGTAAGAGTCACTTGCGTACTGTCTCATGGCATCTCCTGCTATGTCTTTCTTGCGCTGATGGTCACAGCACAATCTGGAGCGTGAAGGGAAGGCTTACTACAAATGGAAACCCGCCGCTCTCAACTAATTTTTCCCAGTTAAGACGTCATTCCATCTCTTTCCACTGCTGACTTTCAAAATTATTTTACCAATGTTTTCAGAGAACAATTCGTCTCAAAAATGCCTTCCAGTAAGTTGAACCTCTTTGAATTTTTTTCACATCCATATAAATCCGTAGACCAGCTGTCCCTTGTGTTGCTTTTGGACTCCAGAGAGGAGATGTTTAAGCTCCCTACACCTTCATGTACTGTGCTCCTCATTTCCAGTCTGCCTTGCAGGTGGGTTAGGTCGTGCCACCAATTTTGACCCATGGATTGAGAACAGAAGTGATGGTCAAACCTGCTTGCCTCTTCCATCCCCTTCTGCCCCTGCTGTAACAACCTCGAGGGTTATGCTTTCCAGATAGAGATTCCAGACTAAAAGAGATACAAAATAAAATTTAAGAGAAAAACAGCCGTTGAATCCATACCAAAAGATGATGCAAGTGAAAAAAATAAGCTTGTATTGTACTATGCCACTGAGATTTCAGGGTTTTTGCATTGCACAAATTAGCATTAATTAACCTGACTAATACAACTTTGAAACAAAAAAAAAAAAAAACAGGTTCAAATGCCCAACTGGTTTGGGCAAGGGACACATCACGTATCTTGCTAGTATTTTGCACATCAAATTGGAGAACCATAGCTGTTGCATAGATAATTTAAATTCACTGCCCATTTTTTTTTTTCAAAAGACTGTCTTTATCTTGTGAATTTCGCACAGTGGCCATAATTATCTCTTTCTTTAGTTTTGAGTGTGGTCCACTTTACTAGACTTTAGATGCTGAATAACTGACATTATGTGATGAGTTTCTATCCCCAACACGACATAATCTAGTAGAGTATTCGATCAGCATGGGCTGATGCTGGATCTGTGCTTCATGAATGAATGAATCAGGACATTCATTCTGATATCTATCTCATTTTCAAAAATGGTGATTTCCTGATTTGTTTCCTCGTAAGACAGATAGCCAAAGATAGATGAGGCTATGATCTACAATGGGAGGAGAAGAGGCTGAAGAACTTCTGAGTCTAAATGTCACTCCCACATTACCAGCTACGGACTTTCTGTAAGATTTCTATCCTTGCCCAGCTTGTCCCCCACTTCCCTGAAAATAGGAAATGGGGGAACATTTCATTGAGTTGTTGTGAAAGCATATGGATAAAACTACCAAAAGCATGTTAGATTTCATCACAAAATAAGGGAACTTCTCAATAAACATTAGTTATTCTCTTTACACATTAAACTCTTCAGGGGAATCATAGCTTCAGGGAAGAAAGGAGAAAAAAAAAGACCCTCAGATTCAGGAGAGTTATGACATCTGACCACAAGGTGGCACCATTGAGTCAATATCAACGTTTTTCCTGGCACAAAGGAGGGGGAAGTGTCAATTCTCAAAGTCTAAAAATGTATATTTATCCAGTGTGATCAAAATACAGATAGTTGCTGAAGATTATGCAATCTGTGTATTATAATAGTGAGACCTCTGTGCTTTATCTTTCCATTATGATTGCCTTTTAATTCTTATGAAATAATTCACCATTGACAGATTTTATTGTAATTATTATTTTTTAAATTTTGATTTTAATTTTTATGATGCAGTGGGAATGGAGATGTTTTCATTTTCTTAGCCCAGAGACGTTTATTGGGGAATTATCAGCCCTTCACAGAAGGAAAAGGAAATTTTCAAATTCTTTTTCTGGGGAAAGTTTACATTTTGCCAGTGCAGAAAGAATGCTTTTCCCATAAAGACTGACCCCTGGGGTGCCTGAGTGGCTCAGTGGGTTGAAGCCTCTGCCTTCGGATCATGATCCCAGGGTCCTGGGATCGATCCCTGCATCGGGCTCTCTGCTTGGCAGGGAGCCTGCTTCCTCCTCTCTTTCTCTGCCTGCCTCTCTGCAGACTTGTGATCTCTGTCTCTCTGTCAAATAAATAAACAAAATCTTTAAAAAAAAAAAAAAAAGACTGACCCCTGAAGGATAGGAAGAAGAGTTACTCCCACTCCTTTGGGGGGGTGAGCAATAGAAAATGAGCAGATGAGCTCCTAGGGAATGTTGACCTTTGTCCTCAACTTCTGGGGCTTCTTAGGGGTCCTTCTTTTGGTCCTTAGAAACTCTCTCCACTGTGAGCCCTCCCCTCTCCCCACCAAACTCTCCCAATCCCAGACTCTGTTACACTTCCTGCTGGGACCCCTCTCCCTGTCCTCTGGTCCAGGTTGGCAGTCACTGCTTTTCGGCTCTGTGAGCTCCTGGGGGCTTTAGAAACCCATGGGCTGGGCAGGAAATGGAGGAGAGCTTTATTTCTCTTAAAAAAAAAAAAAAAAAAAGGAAGTACTGAAAGCATATAGAAAAGTGTGGAAAACAACAATACCTGTGTACTTACCGCCTACATTTCACAAATATTATCATTTCATCATATTTATTTCAGCTCTTTAAAAAATATTACAGACTGCTGAGATTCCTGCCCACAATCCTATTTCCTTCTTTCTCTCTCCAGGGAGAACTATTACCAGGGAATGGGTCATATCTTGCAGTGCACATTTCGATTCTTTGGCTACTTATTTATATAATGGCTCTGAAGGTAATTCTGTGCCATGCACATACTTTCTCTGCTTTGGAAATGTAGAGAATGAGGCCGAGGTAGATTCATGCAGTGCTCCCTTGACCTTCCTCTATTCCCTACCCTCTCCATCCCCCCACCTAAGCCGTGTGTCTGCCTGACCCCATCTTTCTTTCCTGCTCTCATTTCCCAGGTTGGTGGCACAGAAAGGAGCACGCTACTTAAACTCAAAGAGCAGAGGTTGTGGTCCTAGTTCTGCTTGTGGACGAGCTGGAAGACCTTGGGCAATCACATCATTTCTCTGAGCTACATCAGGTTATCAGTGTAAAATGTCTGAAATAATACTGTTTCCACAGGGATCATTAACTTAATCTGCAATTACATATTGTAGATTTTAAGTACACTTGAAAATCACATATTTCTCATGCTTGGTATTGGAAACGCAAACTCAAATAAGATGGTATCTCCAGGGGGAGAAAAAAATCCCCTTCTTGAATGGAAAACAGGTGCATTAAAAACCGTTAGTGTTGGCTGTGATCCCTGTTATAACTGAGGTGTTTATTAACTGCTGTGGGAGCCCAGGAGAGGAAAATGTTAGTTGTGCCCTTGGGCATCAGAGGGAGCTTTCTTGTTGTTTTTGGTTTGGTTTTGCATTTGATTTTTTTAAGGTGACAATCATGTGCGGTACAAATATGATGGAGGCACAAAGGAGGAGAAGTCAACCTTTATTTGGCCGTAGTTGAATATCAGGCACCAAGCGTATTGGTCCTCACTTCTATCTCAGTTTTCCATTTGTATTTTTTGCTTTTCTTTACCTAAGGCTTATACTGGCTAGGTATTAAGCCCATGATATTTTGTCCCTGTCTTCTAGATAAGGAAACTGGAACTCAGGGAGGCAATACAAAGCATCCAAGATGCCAGAGCAAGTAAGGACTGAGATGAGTTAGCAACCCTCTCTTGACATCCGCGGGTCAGGGTAGGGGGTGGGGATGGAGACCTAACCCCCGTTTCATCCTGTGTGAAGCAAAAGTATTTGGGGGTAACTCTTCCCAGTTGAAAATGGCTTCATTTTATTGGTCCTCTTTGCCAGCATCTCAAAGAGCACTTCTCCTCCTGCCCCCCTGAAGCTTTGTTTGCCTGGGCTGTGAAGACCCCACCCGTCTTGGCTTTTCCTGTGCTTCCCTGACACTGGGAGGCTCCTGTCCCTCCCGGGAGCTACATTTTGTCACAAGTTTTCACGGCTACTCTCTGGCTCCCATGTCCGGTCTTGTCCCAGTCTCCTACCTTCCTACCCTCTTCCCCTAGAACACTGATGATGATGGGAAATCACAGAACGTACGTGTTATTGGTCTCAGACTTTTTTCCTCGCCGAAGACCAAGTTCCACGAAGACAGGACGTATCCGTGTAGCTTAAAATCACAGGACCTTGGCCTCTCCTGACAACTGTACATACCAAGTACTAAATCAGTATTTGCTGAAAGAAACATGAAAGCAAACAGCCAGATCATCACCTTCAGTTTCTACCGTATCACTTTCGTGATCTTCCAGCCCACGTGTCTGACTTGCCATTTAGAACCTGACAACCTTGGTCCCCCAGGATGCTGCATGCACAAGATGAGAGGCCGCTTGGGTCCAAATTTGCTTTACTTCTAAATGGCTAAGTGATCTGGGGCCCCCAAGTCCCCTGGGACACTAGATAAGGTTTCTCATTTATCAGAGATTTCTCCTTCTCTCCTTCGTCTCCTCCATTCAAATAATCAACCCTTTGTGCTGACAGTCCTACTATGTATTTCGCAAATTTCTGTTTCACCTCATCGGATCCATACGCTTCCGGACCTTCTACAGACCCCATCTTCTGCCATCACCATGGCTTGCAACAGTCTTTATAAAGCTACCCTTTTTAGTTTAGTTTCCCAAATGCCTTTCTTCTGTGGACCACCTTCAGAATCTCCTTTGCTCCACTGACCACATCTCTGTAGCTACTCTACTCTTACTTTATAAAAAAATTATCTTTGACCTTCCTTTTAAACTTAGCTCCATTTTTGCTGAGCCACAATCTAAATGAAAACAGTTTTCATATACTAGTCATAATTTGTCTGCTATGCAATGAACATCTAATCATTAACATGAAAAATATTAATTTAAGTGCCACCTAAAACGTGTCACCTCACACATCCCCTGTGGAATGTGTCACATATTCCCCAAACACTGACTTGGCCTTTACCACATCCTGTTCATGTTGTATCTCACTAAATAATCTTTGCCATTTCTGAGTCATTGCAGTAACACCTATGGGGGAGTAAGAATATCTCTGTCTTACAAAAGGGAGCCCTGGAGGTTAGAGGGCTTCGGTAATGAGACCAGCTGGAGAGGAAGGGTCTGGGATAAGAAGTAGCATCTAGGGGGCAGATCCCACTTTGGCTCACAGCTCTGCTGCCCCTCCCCAGGCTCTCTGCATTCCCTCTGCTCATGAATGAATGCTGGAAGTCCTTGCTATGCACCCTTCAGTGTTGCCCTAAGCCAACAGGAAGAAGTCCACACACCTTTGCACAGCAGACCCGCTGGTGTGGGGCCTTGCCCTGTTCTGTCCCATCTTGCACCATGCCCTGCCCCGCAGATCTAGGAAGGGCTGGCTGCAGCTCACGCCCACCCACTGGGTGATTTCTGGTTCCTGGCTTCGGTTAATGCTGCCCCCTAGGGCTGGATCACTCCTCCTTGCACTGCTCTGCCTCTCCTGATTTGTCCTCATTCACCTCCTCTCCATTAACACTTAGCACAGCCTCACCTCCTTTGAGATGCCCTCCCTGAGCACCCCTCCCCCATGCCAGGCTGGGTTGCTATGGTCTCCTACCACCGCTTGCATCTTTCTAGGTCTGACATCACCACATCCTATTATAAAACCTGCTGCATTTCTGTCTCCCTGCGGAGAGGACCTGCATTTTCCTTTACAACCATCTCTGTGCCCAGCATCCTATCCTAGAACCGGGTTTGACAAATGATAATTAAACATGACCAAATTCTATTTCATGAAAAAAAAAATTCAGGAGACCGAGAACTCAGATCCTTCTTTGGATTCGTTTCCAACGTAATATATTAGTATTTGTAGAAATAAAGTATCAAAATACCTATTGCACTTAAGGGCATTATCCTGTAATTCTGATCTGTTTGAAATGCGGATTCTTGAAGGAATTTAGTTGGATTTCAGACACAACATAAATCATGTGTTCATCTCGTCCTTCATAGTCAAGCGACATTTTATGGAGAAAGGAGGAGCTCTTCAGGGCCCTGTGGTTTGCGTCTTCAAGAACCTGCCTGTTTAGCCTCCCGAGAAGCACACCTCCTGTTTTAGTTAATGAAGACATTGCTGGGGAAGTACCTTCTCGGATTCTGACTGCTCAGCTTTTGGATTCCTGCCCTGCGCTTGCTAAATTTTTTTAATTAGCCCCTTGGTAATCTTTCCTCTGTCCAAAAATACCATTTTGCTGCAGGGAGACAAGGACAATCTCTTGTCCCCAAGAGATCCTCCTGGATCCCCACTGCAGGATAAGTTAGACGTTGTAACATATTTCAGACGCCCTTGTTATCAAAGCGTGTCTGCCGAACCCCCACCGCCCACGTCTGCACAGCAAATACGGTGCATTGTCTGATGACACATGCCCACACAAGCTCTTTCTTTCGAAACAGGCTATTTTCGCTATCATTTTGATCATCATTTAACTCCCTCCCTCCTCCTTTTTCTTTACAGTAGATTCGCTTTTCTCTCTGCTGGGTGAAATGTCTCTCGGGACTGGGGATCTAGCCAATGTATTCCTTCTTAGCTGTCACTGATACTGCTCAGACTGCTTCTGTCAGAACAGGTTCCTTCTGTTCTTCTTCCTGCAGCGGAGAAGAGGGAATTGCTTCATTTCTGGTTCGGTGGAAACCGTCCAGAATGGAGGTTCCCTCTTCTGAACAGCGCACTCCCACCGACAAAGGGCATGACTTCCTTACCTTTGCATTTTTACCGTTTGCACGCAGTGGGCTGAGGAAGTACTTGTTGAGATAGATGGAGGAAAGGTGGTTGGTCTCTGTCTCTAGGCTTTCCTATCTTTGGTGGAGGGATCTCCCTGAAAAAAAGTTCTGACCCAAATGCTTGGCCTGACAGAAGACATCTGCAGGGATCTGGCATTGGGTGTGGCTCCTTTCTTCTCTCTTCTTTTCCTTAGTTGGCCTCTGAAACCCCCTATAGCCCCTTGGTGCTGCTCAAACCCAACGTCCAAGCCCATCCTGCTCATATCCCAACTCCTCTCCGTGTTCTGAGCATGACTTCTGTTTGTCATAACCTAAAATTTGGCAATTGGCAATAAGAACTTTGAGGGCAGGGAAAGATCTAGGTTCTCTTATTCAGGGTTATATACTGGGTGCCTGATATACATCAGCACAAAGTAGCTGCTGAATCAGTCAGTATTCACGAGTACATGAAGAGTAATGCAAGGGTCCGTGCTCTTCACTGCAATGTTCTCTCTTGCTCTTCTACCTGCTCCCTTCCTTCATCTGCCAACTCAAAGTCATGGTTTGAGATTCAGTCCAGACACTTCTTCTTGTGGCAGCCTTTCCAAATTACTCTTCTGGCCCTTCGATGAAGTGTCCTCCTCTGGGATCCCATAATGTCCTTTGTAGACCTTTCCTACTGTCTTTATCACACCATATTTAATTCCCCTTTTATTGGTCTCTCCCCTACAGGACTGTGAGATATATGAAGGTGGAGATTTTCATGAAATCATCTAGTTTTCTTGATGTTTAGGGCTCTAAGCAGACACAAAAGGTACATTTATTGAATAGATGGATAAGAACTTATGTAATGTTTGGTGTCGATACTATGTTCTATGGAAGTTGGAAAGTCAGCCCAAACAAGGAGCAGCTGAAATCCCACTATCTGGCTGGTGAAGTGCAACCAGGAAGAAAAGGGACAACATAAGTGAAGGAATACACTCTTGATCTGGCAGTCCTTGGGGTCTAGAGGATGCTTTTGCAAGCCCTCCATTTATTCTCAGAGACCTGCTGGGACTCAGGCATTAATTAGCAATGTGCAGACAAAAACAAGGGAAATAAAGCATCCTGTAAATGTATTCAAGGCAAAGGGCCCCAGTAGGGATATTACCAAGTAACTCCCCAGGAGCAAGGACAACTACTGATAGAAGGTGCTTGCACAAGGAAGCAAGCAAAAGATTATGTTTTAGTGAAAAAAAAAAGACTTTATGATAACTGGCTGTAAACTTGAAAAAAATGGACATTTATAATACCTGGCTATGAACATTTATAATACCAATGCTTTGAAAAGTTCTCCTTTCTTATTATTTTATAGATGAGGAAAATGAGGCTCAAGGGATTTTAAACTGTTATTTTTTGCCCATTTTGCAAAGAGTATGTACTTGGAGCCAAGTTAACCTCAAGTGCAATACTTTTTCTGCCCACAACTGACTATGTCACTTTGGCTGAATTATTTAAACTCTTCTACCCCTTGGTTCTCTTTCTGCAAAAACAGGACACATTCTGATATCTGCCTCATGGAGTTGGTGGAACAATGAAATGAGCCAATGCAAATAAAGTACCATGCAGTTATTACTATCTTGGGGAAAAAATGACAGATAATAGCTCTTCAAGCTTCTCTCAGAAGAACTAATGGGGACTCTTCAAGCCCTCATTAGGCTGTTTGTCCAAACTGCTTGCCCGTGGCCAAGTGGACATTCTTGTCCCTCCCTTTGCTAGCCTGATGGGGAGAGCTCGTGGGTTTTTCTGCTCCCACAGTGCTGACTTCTACTGACGGTGTCAGCTAACTCCAGCCCACCCTACTTCACAGTCACAGAGCTTCTGAGAAATCACATGCAAGCAAGCAGTTCAGAGGAGGGCCAGGAAAGAAGGAGAGGGAGCATTTATTCTCATACTTCCCCTTATAACACTTTTTCATTGTGACTAGGGAAAATCCCAATTCTCAGTCTCCAGCATCCCCTAACTTTGTGCCACTATATTCATGTCTTCTAGAAACGCAGTTCACACACTATTAAGTTTAGCATAGTCATTGCTGAATTAGACCTCTTCTTCCATATCTAACTTGATCAAGGTTGCCTGACTAATAAATCAATGGACTTAGGATTCATCCAGGAATATCATTATGAGTCTCAGGTCATCAAATTAATTTACTTATGCAAGATCGCTGAATGATTTTGCCTTGTGGCAGGTACTTTACAAGGCACTTAGGGACAGAATGTTGGTAGGAACAATAAGTCATATCAAAGGAGTGCTCCTATAATGTATCGCGAGCTCAGAATAGAAGCACTTCCTGATGTTGGATCCAGGTGTCTTTCCATTCCCATAACCCAACACATAGTTGTGGAATTGAATTAAGACAGTGTTTGTATTTGTGTTGTATTGCATTATCTTATTTTGAACTTCATTTGGTAGTCATGGTATAAGTAAATGAATCCAATGAAGCTCAAATAGCTAAATTTACAGGTTTCCTTCTACTTAGAAAGAGGTTAGGCTATGGTTAAACTTAATTTTAAAGTCTTAAAAACAAGCTCTTAGTTAATAAATTCTAAAGTAAGCCTCATATAAAAGTCCACTAAATTCAAGTGTTCGTCAAGTTCTGTTGACTATGTGATGGTGGACCTATGAATGTTCACAAGTTGAAAGGCCACAGATGGGAAGATTATAATGAGCAAATTTACAAATAGAAGAGCTTCTTTACTTGTCTTTAATCATATAGTATAAAGAGTGACAGAAACCTGATACCTTAGCTTCAGACTTCCTGCTTCACAATGCCTATTCCTACACATCCCTGGTCTTTGTGCTTTGAATTTAAAAAATATGTATATATTGTTTTAAATAAACAATTATCCATAATAATTGCTGAGCAAAGTGAATCATAGATCTTCAGAGCCATTAGTATTATTGATTATGATGATGCTTGTGGTGGTGGTAGTGAATCCATTAAATGATTAATCATAATGGGAGCTAATAATTATTGAGTGTGTGCATAATCAGGGCACTAGACTACAGTATGCATGCATTTTTTGGTAAGAATTTCATTTATTCTTACAAAAAACTATATAGCATCATGGGTTTCAGATAAGGAAGCCAAAGCTTTGGGACTTTCTAACCATCAGAAACTAGCAAGCAACAGAGCCATGACTTGATTCCTGGTGTGTTTAGTGCAGAGCCAAAAGCCTAATACACACATGATTCCTCAGCTTCATTAAGTAAATCTCTTTCATGTCACAATGTCATAATCAAAATCTAAGAAGTTGTCTTGTGCCTGAAGTCAGCAAGTCAGTGACAAAAGGTGGTGGGAACATAAGTATTCTGACCCTAAGGTTATATATTGTGTTATAATTTGTATATTATATTTGTATAAATATGTAAATTTCAAACATTTTCCATGAAATTCTCAGTCAAGATGCTTTCCCTTTTACTGTCTTTAATTTGTAAAATCTATCCCATGGCTCATTCTCATTCTTCTATCTCAATATAAATATCTATCAGTCATGATAGGTTAGGTCACACTATGGTTAAAAAGAACCTTAGTAACTTAAAGCAACAAAGCCTCACTTCTTGTTCATACTGGAGCACCTCACTCCAAAGCCCAAGCTGATGAAGTACCTGTGATCTGGGAGGAGTCTGGTCCCTACACAGAAGGTAGGAAAATAGAATTTTGAACCATCACTTAGTGCTGTGAGTGGAAGTCCCTCATTTCATGTCTATTCACAACTCTTTAGCTGGAAAGAGTGCCATGGTTCCCACCCAACCACGATGGGGCCAAAAGAAGGAGAATTTGCCTGGGAGGTGGAGATCCAGATTATTTTTGAGAACCTTGAGAGTTTCTTTCTTGGAGAAGACTCAGGACTCCCTTCCACATTCTCAGCAGTAGATGCATTTTCCCATACCTCTTGTGATTATATTTTTTGTCAGGTTCTGGTCACAGTTTTTCCCTTTATTACTGTTGCTGGCCCTTGAGTGCTTCCTCATCTTATGCTGGTGTCCTTAACCCTGCCAACAACCTCAGAAAGTCCCTTCATTAAGCTCTCTTTCATTACCCCTTTGAGTAAGTTCTATTTCTTCCTGGATCCTCCATGTCCCCAGACGAGCAAACTCTGGCCTAAGTGTAAATCCATCCCATTATTCCTTCTCAAAAGGCATTCATATCCATAGTGAATCTTCCACTATTTCTCTGACACACTGTGACAAGTTTTCTACTTACTTGGCTCTCTGATGTTGGTTCTCCCCAAGTGACCAGTAAGCTTCTTATGACAAAGAAAATGGACCATATGCTGCTCTTCCCTCATTCCACCTGCATTCATAGGAGCAGCGCAGATCAGCCAAATGCTATCCAACAGCAGATGGTCAACTCAGGACATAGACACTAGGCTTCCCTCAGTCTTTGCACCGTTGTGATTAGGGTAGCAGTTGGACCTAGCACCTTGGGGAGAGTGTGGAGAACACCACTCTCGCAAAATTGCTATTGACCCTTCCCCCTCCCCTTGGACAAATTTTTATACAGATATATATTCAGGGAGTTGCATGATAACTGAACTGCTGGCTTTTCATTGCCTTAAAGGGAGTTTTTTTTTCCCCCAAAAATGTGCACAAATGTCCTTAGGATCTCTAAATGCTTTATATATCTGTCCCCAAGTTTAGCTCCCATCCCTGATTTGGGGACAATAAGACAGTCTCACTCAATATACTGCTATACCTTTTTTTCAGTGATCTATCACTGTATGCAAAATTACTCAAAACCTAGTCACTAAAACAAGAAATATTTTATTATATCCTAGGATCTTATCGTTCAGGAATTCAAGCAAGGGTCAGGTAGGGGATTCTCATACAGCATGTGGAGCTGGCTTACATCAGCTCATGAGAGCCAATTGTTAAATATTCAGAAATTTTGTGAACCCTTCAAGAGCTTGGAAGTGGCTACAGAGGGAATGTTTACATCATAGAAGTCAGCAAGCACCGGAATCTTCTAAATTTTTTTTCCCCTAGAGAGCCTGTTTACCTATATACCGCAGCTTCTGTTGGACATATCCTTAGCAGTGGTCAATATTCAGCTGGCAGTGGGTTAGTCTGGAGATCCAAGAAGGTTTCACCCACATGCCTGGAACTTTAGGGGCACAACACACTTGTTCACAACTTAGTGAGCCTTAGGGAGTTCCGCTGGGACTGTCAATAAGAACAGGTACACATAGCTTCTCCAACAGAGTAGCCTCAGGGTAGTCAAACTGTATTCATGGCCACAAATCTCTTGACGCTAGTGATACAGGAGCAGGCAGAAGCCATAGTGCTTTTAGTGACTTAACTTTACATGCTGACTTAATTTGTCAATCAAGTTACTGCATCCAGCCCAGATCCAAAGAAATTAAACTTCCTCTCTTAATGGAGAGAGTAATACAGAGTTAATGGCAACATTAGGCCTCTTTTCTAGACAATAGGCTTACATATGTAAATGATTATAATTGCTTTATTAATGTCTTAGCCTCAGTGTTTCACAGGCATCTCTAACTCATCATGTTCAAAAGCGAATTCCTATTTTTTCCCTTTGTATTGGTCACAGTGAATCCTGCCAGCTGTTGTAACATGCAAATCCTGAAGATTTAATTGCTCACCCTGCTCAGTGTGGTCATGGGAGGGCAGGTTCTCCATGTAGCCATTCAGAGACCCAGGGTCTTCCAATGCTATGGCTCTGCTGTCTTTCACAGGTGACTTCAAGGTTTTGCAGTTCCTCTTCATCTATGTTGGCTGGCAGAAAAAAGAGAGGAATATGGAGGTCACTTGGAAGTTTTCAGGGCCTACCCTATATCTTCTCACACTGTGACCAATTTTATCTTCTTTCTAAGGGTGACAATTCAAAGCCTTGTTTAGACATCACACCCATTCCAAAGCCCAGGTCCAAAGCCAAGGGTGTTGTATAGTTTTCATCAGACCAGATACTGTTCCTTGGGGATCAGTGACCAGTAAATGAAAATTCAAGTTATCTTTTCCCACAAATCCCACTGCGAGGCAATAGGGAATAAGGCAGAATAATCGCAATATAATTTCAAATTTGAACAAGGGAAAAGAGGAAGACACACATCAGCTCCTGGTCCACAGTTAATTCATTTCTAATTCTTGCTGGATAGGAATTTTGAGAGTTGACCTACCTTAAAGGAGGGGAGAAATTCCAACTTCAGCCACCATTTTACTCTCGAGCTGGAACTCTATTTCCCATTGTATTCTAAAGTCACCCTTTCCAGTTCTGGGGTCCTTTGTGTCTATAGTCTCCCTTGGCCACATCCCTTGGCCATCTCCCTTGGCCACTTCTGAAGGGCTGTGGGCAGTATTTCCTTCCTGCACTTTTTTCAGCTTTGTTCCAATTCACAGAAGATAGGTGAGTGCAGTGATTTTGAATCTTGAACAAAGTATTTTTTCCCTTTCTTTTTTTTTAAAGATTTTATTTATTCATTTAACAGAGAGAAAGAGAGATCACAAGTAAGCAGAGAGGCAGGCAGAGAGAGAGGGGGAAGCAGGCTCCCCACCAAGCAGAGAGCCCAATGTGGGGCTCGATCCCAGGACCCTGAGATCATGACCTGAGCTGAAAGGCAGAAGCTTTAACCCACTGAGCCACCCAGGCGCCCCATTTTTTTCCCTTTCTAGTATGATTTTTATTTCAGTTTCATATTTTCTTTGGAAAAACAATTTCCTTACAAACTTTGCAAACTTCTGATTTATTTCTCATTAGCCAGTCTCATGCGGTCGTTACCATACCCGACGTTCTTTAGTAAGTCATGAGTCTCAAGTCTGATTTATTTCTTCCCTTTTTTGCTGCCAGACCTCTTCCTTTGGCGAAGATTAAGTACTATCTTGAGGGATTCTGAAACAAAATCTAGGAAGACCACACCCTTAGTGTGATGTTTGCCATAGGGCTGAGTCCTTTTGTTCAGTACAGGGGTTGTGCTGGGTCTTTCACTTGGGGCTTATTTAAAATACATCTTTTACACTTGGGGTCTTGAAACAGTTAGCTTTTCCAAACCTGTACCACTTTGAATTTCTAGACTTTGGTATTCTCTTTCTTTTCTATGTGCCAACCAGCCAACTCTTTCTTGAGGTATTTCTTTCCTTTTATTTAATTTGGGCCAAATGCACCCAATAACAACTAATACATGCTATTAAAATCTGTTTAGAGTTTCTTCTGCAGCTCAAAAGGAGCACAATCTGCCTTCCAAGTTATCACAAATTTACCAAGTGATTGCTAGAGTGTGGCGTGAATATTTAGCCATACAGCTGCCACCCTGTCACCTGTCAGTTGCTTCCTTGTCACCTGCCAATGGGCCTAGGAGATGACACCGAGGTTATGTGTATTTTGTTCTGTTTGGTTTTTGTTGTTTGATTTTGTTTTTATAGCAACGCCTACTTCAAGGTATCAATTTATGATTTAGTTAGGGTAAGGTAACTTCTGCGAGAGATGCCACCAGACCTAGTTGGTCCTTGCAGAGAACTATTTCTCACTCACATGATGGTCTAACGTGTGCGTGGTGGTTTTCCATTCAGTGTTGGGGAACAGTCCCAGACTGCTTCCATTTTGTGGCTCCAAAATGACCCTGGAGTTCCTCACTTGGCAGCCGGGAGAAGAAAACATAAAAGTTCTTTTGGGTTGTTTTAGGGGCTGGACTAGAAGTGATGGACAACATTTATGCCCCCATTTCATTGGCTAGAACTCAGTCACATTGGTCTACAACATGGTCTTCCTGTGGGACTGGGCAGAATAGTAGACAAGTTTGCTAAAAACATGACATTGTCTTGGTCACAGTCTGCAAATTGCTTCTTTTCTTCATTTTGGATCCAACTGAATAATAACATCATTTATTTGGTCATAGAGACAAAGGTGAAGTCAAAGAGCTAAGACTGCTCAGCCCATCGTTCACTAAGTCTTATCCCTTTGACACCTCTTTCAACATCCATGTCCTTTTTTTCTACTGTGACAATCGCTATTTTAGTTTAGACATTCATTTTTATCCTGTGGGAAGTTTTCTGGTCACCACCTACCTGATCTGCCTTTTTTCCCTTTAAGATTTTGCCAGGGTATGGTCCACTCTTCTGCTGGACTTGTTTTAATGAACTGAGAATATGATCATTTTGCTTCAGGGCTTGAAATCTTTCAATCACTCCCTTGTCTTTTAGGGTAGATGTTAAATTTCTTAGAAACACAAAGCACCCTAACGATCTAGCTCATTTTGCTCATTCAGTTTTACCTTTGGCTTGTCTTTTTCACTTTTTGCTCTGGCCAATACAATAACTTTTTAAAATTGAACTTCCTTATTTTGAGATAATTATAGATTTATGTGCAGTTATAAGAAATGATATCCTAGCCACTTTTCATTCTGCATCTATCACGCCTCTCCTTCCCCTTCACCTTTCCAGAGGGATATTTCTTATTTATTTTTTTAATTATTTTTAAATTTTTTATTTAAATTTTAGTTAACGT
This sequence comes from Procyon lotor, assembly GCA_028646535.1. Classification (NCBI taxonomy): domain Eukaryota; kingdom Metazoa; phylum Chordata; class Mammalia; order Carnivora; family Procyonidae; genus Procyon; species Procyon lotor. Next base: position 5,396,208 of record CM053604.1, on the reverse strand, counting down.
ACAGTGCAATATTGGTTTCAGGAGTAGAATTCAG
>CM053604.1:5330776-5395674 GCA_028646535.1 Procyon lotor | reverse complement strand
CTGCTCCTAGAATTGCTGTTCTTATTCTCTTCTCTCTGCTGTTGCATTTGCCAGCTTTTAGAGTGATTTCCTCCTCTTTAGCTGGACTTCTGATTCCCAGGGCTCTCTGTGCCTCCTACACCTCCGCCATCTTGCCCTCCCTAGGTTAGTTTCTTGATGACAGAGACAGTTGATCTCCAGGATCAAAGGCAGTTTCAGGAACATGGTAGTTGCTCAATAATTGTTAAATGGGTTACAAGGTCAAGATTGGCTAATGAAAATGTTGAACTTTACTCAAGCCCTATAACCCTAGAAAATAGTAATCGTTAAAGAAATCCTTCCATTCTTGGTGTTCCTTTCCTGCCCTGTGGCAATAATATTTTTCAATAGACTCCTTCCTTACATGTCTGGATTTATTTGACACTGAGCACACAGGCAATTTGATATCCAGAAATAGGTGCTACAGAGGTGAGACTCTTTTTAATCCCTATAATTTAGGATAGAGTTCATTGCAAGATTTTGAGACATGGTACATCTAAAGGCCATAGATGTTGGTGATAGCCAGAAGGGAAGGCAGGGAGCAAGTCAGATGAGCACTAGCAATTTGATTGACCACTGTAATCCTCAGAAACCCCACCCCAGATTACAGAGTCAGAATCTCAGGATGGGAACCAGAAATCTGCATTATTAAAGAGCTTTCCAAATGATTTACATTCACAATCAGTCAGAGGAAATTTTAAAACTTTTACTCCTTCATTTGAATCCTCTTTATTGAATCTGCCAGTGTTTCAAATTATGCAATTCAATATTAACAGAATTGAGCTGTGCAATTTAAATTTTTAATCTCTAAACATTTAAAATCAAGCATTAATTTCCAGCTCATGCCCCCCTCCTTTGAACGTGACCTTTATTTTAATAGTGATGAAATTTATGAAGCATGCTTCATTTCCCTGATTTACTATAACACAGCTAAATTCATGTTGGAAATAATTAGACTGTGGCTCCATATTAAATCCTTAATATACACACACAAGTAAAATTATTGGTTCTTCTAAGCCACCCAGTTAAAAACATAGATAATGGAAATCAAATTTCCAGTTAAATTTCCCCTTTTTGTGGCCCAACAGAGCTTGTCATTATTATAAAAATTCCAGGAACAAAAAAAGGGAAGTTGACAAAGAAATGAAGGCCCTGTCTTCATTGAATCAGGTTAATTGTTAGGCACCTGATGGCAAATGAGCAGCTTGAGAGATTTTCTTTCTGAATAGATGGGTTTTTTTGGCACATTATGGATGCAGCCTCAGGCTACCTAAAATGAGTGATGGATTCCAGTATATGCTTTGGCCCTGGATTTATTTTTTCCTTATTCCATATCACTTGCCAACATGGTAGGCAGTAAAATGCAGTGGGGAAAATATGAAGCCAAATAACACAACAAAATACTGGAACACCTCTTAGGGTCAATTTTGAATCCATAAAGTGGCTGTTAATATTTTCCAATATTCACTCCAAAGAACGTTAGTGATCACTGTGGTGCTTCTAAGTCCCCTCTGGAGTAGACAGAGAAGGACAAGAGTGAAAAAGTAGATTGTGGAGACATATTTCTTTGTAGAAGGATGGAGAGTACAGAAATGTGGTCATAAACAGGGTTGCAAAGGAGAGAAGACATTAGAATAACTGAGCAGCGTCTATATATGGGACATGACATCAGTTCTTTCATTTAATCCTCACAAAAACCTTGCAAAAAAAGTTTTAGGCCTCTCATTTTACAGATGAGGAAACTAAAGCTTACAGACTCTAAGAAACTAGACCATAATGCCAGATTCAGAAGGTTACAGGGCTCAGATGTCTAGATAGGAACATTGGACTCCAGAGTCCAATAATTATCAATTTAACTATAATATTTCCTAAAATAAAGTGGTACACTTTTGTATGCATTTTCTCATTTACACTAACTCATGACAATCTTGTGGGAATGGGAAAGGTATTTATTATATTCCCCTAACTTAAAGAAAAATGAAGAAATAAAAGACTTTCACTCTTCTCTGTTATGTCTTTAGGAAAGATACCTTCATGCTAGATTTATTTTTAACCCTTCAAACTTGTACCTTCCAGATATATACTTTATATGTCTCATCGTCTAGACACTACTGTTGTAGCCCTCCTCAAAAGGAGCAGACTTAGAATTTAAAGATGTGAATCTCAGTTCTGCCTCCTACTGTGTTATTTAATTTGCCTATTTCTCTCGGAGTTTCAGGGGTGTATTATTCTCAGCATACTATGGGTGCCATTTAACGTACATACTTTAGACTATATGACAAGCATACTGGTCAGGCTTGAACCAGCTACAGGACAGTGTGATGAGCAATGGAGGTGTGGTATTGACTGAATGCTAAGATCAGATGAGGAGCTAGGCGTGAAGAACATTGAGTGAGCCAAGGGTGTGGTAAAAGCTGTATCCTAGCAAAGACTGTTTCTTCTGAATTGTTTTTTTTTTTCTGAGGCAATATTTTTCTTTTGACAAGTCTTTGGACCTATCCATTATAGCTTCTTCACTCCATGCACTGACCTGGTCACTCTATCCATCACTTCTGTTGACAGAGCAACACCAGGTTCTTCTGACAGGAAGACCTTGGCACTGCTTTCACCTTCATACCTGGCAGCGGCTCTTGGCTTTGGAGACCTTCCCAAATTTTTCTTTTTCTTTTTTGAAAGATGAGGTCTCAGTAAAATATGTTCCATTAGCTTGGCGATATTTTTAACCAGATATTCAATGTAAATTTATGTGTTCCTTTTTTAAAGTGGCTAATGTGAGAAGAATTTCATCTAGAGCTTTTTAAGCAAGAAGTCATATCTAGCTATTTATGATTCAAATAATATTTTGTATCTTTTATTCATGTTATATTATTAATATATAAATGAAAGCAACTGACATGCATTAGAAGAATACTATGTGCTAGATACTGGGCTTAAGGTATCAAAGTGGGAGTGGGCAGGGGGCCTTAAACCATAAAAATTTATTTTCTCCTGGTTCCGGATGCCACAAGTCAGAGATCAAGCTTTTGGAAGGGTTGGTTTCTTCTGAGGCTTCTCTCCTTGGCTTGTTGATGGCCAGCTTCTTCCTCCATCTTCTCATGATCTTCCCTCTAAGTGCGTCTGTGTGCTAATCGTCTCTTCTCATAAGGACACTAATCAGTGGCCTTCACAAGGATTGACTTAACACCCACTCTAATGACTCCATTTTTACTTTATTACCTCTGTAAAGACTCTACAAATGAGGTCTGGGGGTTAAGAATTCAACATATGAATTTTGAGGGAACATAATTCAGTCCATAATAGGTATTTATATGGATTCTTTTCTATAATAATTGTAAATTTTTTATAATTATTCAAATTTCTGAATGAGAATAAAGATGCTGAGTATCCCACACAAGTTGAAGAGCTGATGTGACAGAATTAAGATTTAAAGCTAGGTCTGTTACACTTCAAAGCTCTAATAACCAGCTCAGTGCCTTTTCCATTCTCTGTCATATCTTCTTCCAGGGGTTCTATCTGCATAGATTAATGTTCATCTCTTCCCAAACATTTTCACAAGTTGACTCCATGTAGCTGTTGCTACAGACTGATAATATTTTGCCCACCAACACGATTTTAAATTTTGCCTAAAGAATGGATGTTTCACTTCAGGCACTATGTAGCACTGTCTTAACTAGTTTGACAGAATGGATGCAAGTGTATTTAGGGGAGTGTATTCTATTCAAGTTCAGAAAATTTTAAGTAGGTGTGTGTGAATTACAAGTTTCCCAATTAAATGATGTTGAGAGATAGATTGGTCCATGTCTTAGTCACCTCTGGCTGCTATAACAAAAATACCATAGACTGGGTGTCTTAAACAAAATTTTCTTTTTTCTCATAGTTATGAAGGCTGAGAAGTCCAAGGTCAAGGTGCTGGCAGATCTGGTGTCTAGTGAGAGATCTCTTCCTGGTTTGCAGATGGCCGTATTCTATTGTATCCTCACATGGCCTAGAGAAAGAGAAACAAATTCTCCCCTAGCTTTTCTTATAAGGGTGTTAATTCCATCATGAAGGCTCTACCTTTATGTCTTAATTACTTCCCAATAGCCCCATCTCCAAATAGTATTACATTGGGGATTAGGGTTTCAACATATGGTGGATGCAAACATTCCATTTAGAGCGGCTCATGAAGAGTGGGTGCCTTTGACAGATGTGTGGCATCACACTTTTACATAGGCTGTGCTTTCTATCTGGGTACAAATGTGTTCTGAGCTAGAAAATGCCAGTTTCACTATGACTTAGTTAATTTCCGCTTCCAAGCTTCTCAGTGTAGAGGTCAGACCAGGCTTATACAGGTGGTTATAGGACAAGTCAGGAGGTGGCTATTCTAGGACTTAAACAATAGTAGTCATGGGCCAGATAAATAGGGTCAGTGGTGCAAATAACAGCAGGGAAGGGGAGGGAGAATTATAAAACTTATGGAGGAAGAGTTTTCAAAAGTGTCTTTTTGGTCACATTTATGGCCACATTTCACTTGTGTAGGATTCTGCTGGTTTCTCTTAAGACTAATTGCACAGGCATAAGTTACAATTTCAGAGTAAACTCTGTCAGGGAAGATAAGATAAATGTGCACAAACTTAAAACACAGGTAAACAAGAAATTGAATTATAGAGAAGGTTTAAATTGTTTTCTTCAGAAATGTTTTAAGTATTTTCTGCTTCTGTATCATAAGAGGGGTCAATTTTATCTAAAATGATCACTTGTGACAAAGTAAATTTGGTTGAAACTTGCAGAGTATAAAGAGAGTTTCTGAGTTGAGAGTGGGCAGGAGGGGAGGATTATGAGGTAAGAACAAGCTGGAGAGACTGGTGGGCACTAGGTGGGTGGGGAAATGGCAGGTTGGAGAGAAAGACAAGGCAGTAGTTAGAAAGTGATAGAAGAACAGACTATAGATATGATTTGGTCTCAGTTTATTATGGAATATAAGTGGGACTACCTTGATAGACTAAGGGGTGGGGTAGATTCAGAAGACAGTGGGTATTGTTTATTTGTTTTTCACGAGATAAAATGTCTTTTTTCTGGAAAATCACAGCAAAATCTCTTTTCTGGATTTTGGAATAAAGCCACTGCCATCCGTTTTTGCCTTTTAAATTTTCACATCAGAATTTGGTCCCAAGGCAATTGGCTCTTTTTTTTTTTTTTTAAAGAAAAAAGTCTTTGACCACCCCAAAAATTAACATTTGCTTTAACTGTTTAGTAGGCATTTCTAGAGAATCAAACTAAGAATGGAAAAAGCTAAAATGCAGACAAAGATGATCGTAACAGCAATATTATCTATTGTAGTGAAAAATTAAAAATGACTTTATTTTTTTCTCTTAAGAGGAATAGCAAAATAAATTGTGATATAGCTATACAATGAACTACAGTGTAATCATTTTAACTTTTGCTTTTGTATGTAAAATTGGACAGAAACACAATAACATGTTAACTATGATTATCTTGAAATAATCTGGGAAGTTTTTAAAAATAAGTTTTTAATAAATTTACCTATTTTCCAAGTTTCAAAAGTTGATCACATATTTGTTAGATAATTAGAATAAAAATTAAAATGAATCTGAAGTCAATTCCAGAGAGTGGTTTCCAGTGATGGCAGCACCTTTGTAATAATCCATAACAATGGAGGTTATCGCTCTGAAGGAAACATATATTATCCACAAGGTTACATTACATTCTAGTCATTGATATTCGAGTCCTTCAACCTGTGTGTAATTAGTCTGTCCCCAATCCTTTGTAAATAAGAATATCCCCATTCTCTGGGTGTGAAATTGTGGGTGGGGGTGTCAGTGGCATTCATATTTCAATCATCTGATCGGAGATTCTTGACCAAATCTGATTCACTTTTATACCATCAGAGTTTAGCACTTTGCTTGACATATAAACATCAAGGCCTATTTGTTGATTATGTGAAAAATGTAGTCAAAAAATTTGTTCTTTTCACAAATAGTGTATTACTCATCTGAGAATTTTGCCTGAATTCGTTTTGGGGATTTGCTCAAATCACATACTTAATCTACTTGTGTTATATAGAATGCACATTGCTGAAATTTGCTTTATGGAGTGGGGCAAATCCCAGTTATTCTCCTTACTGGTTTCATGACCATGGATAAGTCACTCAGCTCTGATTTTTATTTTACCAAAGGACTGGCATTAGAGTTAAAACAAAAAATAAGTGTGGAAATATGTAGCATTGGAACAATAGAGATAGCAGGCAAATGTTTGAGCTTGAGTGGACTGCTTTTTGGTAAACATCATCAACTACAGGCATTTTGGAGAAATCATGAGCGTTTCAGAAGAGAGTAAGATTCATTATAACAACAAGCAATGGTGACAGGTGGGGATGTGTTAAAGAGATGACCTGACCCCTCTTAATATCAGAGAAAATGTCATGGCTGATCGCAAAACTTACCATCTCCCAAGAATTCAACAATAGGAAATAACACACTGAATTTAAGAGTCAGGTGTAATCTCAAAGTTAAAGGGACATTTGCAAGTTGGTTGATTCATGACCATTCCAAAATGTACCAGGAATGCATAGAAAAATCTTGATATATTTACCAAGTGATCTTCTCTATTCTTCAAATGTTTCATCATTCACTTTAAGGTGCTATGAAGACAGGAGAAGGATCAAGAAACATGTGCCTCAAGGCCATGTAATAATTCCCCACATTACATAATGATGTTCCACAGGAAATGAGCTCCAGGCTCCTGGGTCCATGAACTTTACCAGTCCTTTGTTTTAGGTTTTCAGTAGATTATAGAGGCACTGCCATCTAGTGGATTGAGCAAGAATTTTTAGAATTGGAAGATCACACTCACTCACTCATTTTTTTTCCTTGTGTAAAATGTGATTAATCCCATTTCTTAAAAGAAGGAAAGAGGATAAACTTTCTCTTAGGTGAATTCCATCTGTATGCATTATTTAATGGGATAATATCTTATAATAACCCTTCCATTTTAGATGAGGAACTGAGTTTTAGGGAGACAATGTTGTTCGGTGATGCTTTTCAGTGACAGTGCACTTGTTGCAAGTTCCCCTGACATTCAGACAATGAGAGAGCAATGTTTACTCCACAGCATCATACACATGTTAATATTAAATGTATAGAATTCAGTGGGCTTACTATTCAGAACTGGGATTTCATTGGTACCCCTGACAGATATCAAATGTGTGATCTTAAACAATTTATTTAATTTCTGTAATCTTTGAGGTTATCCCTACATTAAAAGTGAATATAAAACGAGAACATATATTTACACTCTCTATAAATTTTAAAGGTTTGGGTTTGTTGTTATAACGGCAAGCATCTCTATTTTAGGTTCATCTTTTGTGGAAACACAAAATTGCAATAGAGAAAGATATGAGAGGAATATGGATGAAATGAGAAGGATGGAAACTGGATAGGGAATTTGACCTATTTTAGCTCTTTGGTTGAAAATTCCCAATCCCAGTACTACTTTTCCCAGAATAATCACAGAGATGTCGAAAGAGAGACTTAATGTCTATAGACATAGGAAATTAGATGGTTGCTGCATATTTCCCTACCCCCAGCAAATTTGTACCCCTATTAATGGCCATCAATAAGAGTCTAGGATTCTTTTGCATTATGTGAGATATACGGAGAAGCCAGTTTTTACTGCTTAAGATTTTTAGAATTCTCATACTTTTAGGTATTATAACTTCCAATTCCTTATTTTCTTCTCTTTAAGAGCACATTCATTCAAAGACAAAGATGTCTTCTAATTCAAGACTCTTACAAAGTACCTCTCTAGACAATCCTTTGGCCGATAAGAGATAAATAAAAAGGAATACTTCACAAGGATCAGTCACACTAGTATTGCAATAAATACTTCTGCAACAAAGAGATAAAGAAACTAGATTAGACCCTAACAGGAATGAAATACAAATTCCCTGGGTCAAATCCAAGATTTTCCTTCTACTAGCTACATGACCTTGGAAAAATTATATAGGCTGCCAATGCTTTAGTTTCTTCATCCATAAAATACAGTTAGTAATAATATCTGCTCATAACTTTGTCGAAAAGTTCAAATAAATTAATATGCGTAAAAGAGGACATCCAAATGGCCAAAAGACACATGATATATACACAATGGAATAATATGCAGCCATCAAGAGAAATGAAATCTGGCCATTTGCAACGACATGGATGGAACTAGAGGGTATTATGCTAAGCGAAATAAGTCAGTCAGAGAAAGACAATTATCACATGATCTCTCTGATATGAAGAATTTGAGAGGCAAGGAGGGAGTTTGTGGGGGCTTGGGGAGAGAAATGAAACAGGAAGGGATGGGGAAGGAGACAAACCTTAAGAGACTTCTAGACTCACGAAACGAACTGAGGGTGGCTGGGAGGCGGGGTGGGTAGGGATGGGGTGGCTGGGTTGTGGACATTGGGGAGGGTATGTGCTGTTAAGTGCTGTGAAATGTGTAAGCCTGACGATTCACAGACATGTACCCTGGGGCAAATAATACATTATATGTTAATAAAAAATAATTAAAAAATTAATATGTGTAAGATGCTTAGTACAGGGACTGAGACTTAACAGGTTCATGATAAGTGCTAGTTATTCCCCCTTTGTGCTATGAAAATGTTATATGTATGCAATTTATCCCCTGTGTTTTGATTTCTCATTAATGTTCCACTTCAGCCCATGGCTTTATCTCTTACAATCCATGATTTTTACTTTTCTACAGTAGTGCACAAAGTATGGAAGAATATAGGAAGAATATGTGACAGAGACCATGTATAGTTCACAAAACCTAAATTATTTAACATCTGGCTTCTAATTTAAAACAAGTTTGCCATTTCTTGTTTTAACAGACAAAGATAATATTTCACTATCTTTTCTGCTCAATGTATTTTTGGTACAGGAAGAAAAGGTAAAGAACAAAAAAGAGGGAAATATGTCCAAGAAAAATACCCTGGACACTGGGGGAAGTTCCAACCATGTACATCATGGAAGGCTTCATGTAGGACTTTAAAAATGGGAGTGATCTCATTGAGAGATTTGACCAACTCATAATGAATTAAAGATTTAAACATAACACTTGAATCTGTAAAACCCCTGGAAGACCATAGGAGAAAAACTTTATAATATGGGTCTAGACAGTGATTTCTTGGATATGACCAATAAAAACATGAACAAAAAACCTTAATAGATATTTCTACAAAGAGGACATACAAATGGCCACAGATATAAGAAGACATGCTTAGCATCATTAATCACCAGGAAAATACAAATTAAAAAACCATGATGACATATCATCTCATACCTATTGGTATGGCTATTATAAAAAAAAGTCAAATGGTAAGTTTTGTCAAGGATGTGGAGAAATTGAGATTTTTTTTTCTCATGTTGTTGGTAGGAATGTTATGGAAAACCTATGGAACCATTTCCAAAATTATTTTTTTTAATAATCCAGCAATCCACTTCTGAGTGTGTATTCAAAAGAACTAAAGTCAAGATCTCAGGCTCCCATGTTTATTGCAGCATTATTCACAGTAGGCAAGATATGGAAACAATCTAAATATTCATTGACAAAACAAAACATAAAGAAATTATGGTATATGCAAATGATGGAATATATTTGGCCTTAAAAAATAAAGAAATCTTGCCATGTGTGATAACATGGATGAAACTGGAGGTGACTATACTACATGAAAGTTATCACAGAAAGATAAACACTACATGATTCCACTTATCTGATGTATCTAAAATAGTCAAACTTAGAATGGTGGTTGCCAGGGATAAAAAGGAGAGGAAATGGGGGTTGCTCTTCATTATCGATAATGTTTCAGGTAAAAATGATGAAGAATTTCTAGGCATCTGTTGTACGACAAGTAGATCAGGAATATTTTCTGTTTCTATCATTCAGACTTAAAAAATTCATAATTCATGTGGAATTGGATAAAGCACTCAGGAAAGTCTTACCTCAGTAGTAGGAAATATAAACCCTAGACTAAGCCTTGCCCCAGACACACAAGATGTCATAAAACAAACCCAAAATATCCAGAGTGTCCAGGCAACTTATCTGCATTATAGCACAAAACTCAAGATTGTGTATAGGATTGCAAATATAGAACCGATATCCTTGGGTTTTGGTCTTTCTAAAAATTCAATTGGCAATCTCTGTCTTTTAGTTGAGGTATTTAGAACATTAACATTTAATATGATAATTGATGTATTTAGATTTAAGTCTATTATCTTGCTAGTTGTTTTCCATTTGTCTCATTTGTTCTTTGTAACACTTCCCCCTCTTTTTATGCCTTCTTTGGATTATTTTTTACAATTCCATTTCAACTAATTTGTTTGCTTATTTGCTATACCAAATAGACTACCTATTGTGCCCAAAGCTACAGATATATTTCTCATTGGTGGCCAGATGGTGAAATACAGCTCTAAAATCCCACCTTAGCATCTATTTTTATGAATCACCACTGGAGTGAAATGACTCCATTTGGGTTTCCCAAGAAGCAAACTCTGAGTCGAAATTTAGCACCCAAAACGTTCCTTTAAGCAGTTTCTGTAGGATCAATACCTATGGAAGAGAGCTAAAAGAAACATGAGAAGACAGACAAAGATGCTATCAGAGTTATCCTTAATTGGAACAAGATGACCTCCCTCTTACATTAATCAGTTACTGGATGAGGGCCACTCCTGTAAGAATTTTGTCTTTGCAAAAAACAGCTTTCTGCAATTGAAGTAATCTGTAAGTGAAGTAAAGAGCTGACAACTATAGACTGTCTGCCAACAGTATTCCCAGAAGCTGGATCAGCAAATTATTCACAAAAGGCAGATTTGGGCAGCATATTAAAGAGCCTATCACAATATTTTATTAAGATGTCCCAATCTAATCATCTATATCATTTAATTTTCTTTTCCCATTTGTTACGTATTTATTTCTCTATGTTATTTTCTTAGTGAATTTTTCTGTATCATCTTATAGTTGACTACTTCTCTTAGATCAGAGGAGTGTCCCATAAATATCTAATGACTTTATAAGGCACTGATTATAAAAATTTCAAACAGATTCTTGTTCTACTGGGACTTGCATTATATTTGCCTACCTTTGCTTCCAATTTTTTTCTATTAATTTTGGTTCAGATGATTTATTTTTATCTCTTTGAGGTTTTGCATATAACTACCTTTAGGTCCTTTGAAGATTGTGCTATTATTTCCATTTCCTCAGAAGTAATTGTCTTCTTGTTTTCTTTGATTTGTTGGCATATATGTCCATATTAAATTTTGAAATTTTACTTCAGATTGAGGGGAAAGGTTTCTTGGCAATTTTTTTTTTTTTAACTTCATGCCTACCTCTTTTTGTAGAGGTTTTGTGATTGCCTTTATCCTGTTCAGTGATTTCTCCAGTTGAAAACCCTAGGTCTTATTTGTGGCCTCAGCTTTGTTTCACAGTATTGCAGCAAACTATTGACCTTTAACAAACTATCCCAAAACTTAGCAGCTTAACCAATAATCATTTATTTGCTTCTAACTCTGCATTTGAGCCTGACTGTGGCTTGTTTCTCCTCATTGAGTGTAGGCTAGATATATTCATATGCACTAATCTGGGAGCATAGCAGAGGCTTCCTGGCCAGAACACTCAACAAAGCTTCACTATATATCTGGTCATGATATATGCTATTAGCTGGATCACCTTGGTTCTCCTCCTGTTGGGCTTTTTCTCCAATAGTTTAGACAAGCTTGCTTGCATTGTGGAAGAAGGAAGGCAAGGGAATATTGGCAATCACCTGTAAAGACCATCCACCGCATAGAGGAATGAAATGTATTTAACCGCTGAGTCAGCACATCTTTAACAGTTTTCTGATTATTAAACTGTTGCCTCACTTCCTCACAACTCCAGGCAGGAAATATACTATTTTCTTTGCTCCTGGGCAGTGGTGCCAGCAGTCATCCATACCTGTTTGTGACTGGCTCAGCTCCCTATTACACACAATGATCCTATTTTGGGTCTTTTACTATGTAGAGCTGCTTTGAATATTTGTTGCTTTTTGGTGGCAGAAGAAAGTCTCTTGTATTGACTAGACATTTAAAAAGAGTCTAATAATTAGAAAACCATAAATGGGATGCTTTAAGATATGAATCACCAGCAATTAATAACATCCAGGCAGAACTGTGTTACTGTGTTTTGAGCATTTCTGCATAAAGTAAAAGCGGGGGCTAAATAGTGTCTTAGTTTTGTTTGTTTGTTTGGTTTGGTTTTTGTTTTCATGTTTTTTTATTGCCTAACAATCATAATTTACTCTTCTCCTTTCAGAAAAAAAAATAATTGAAGAATATAGATTCAAACTAGAGCTTGAAGGGAGGAATTTTGAAAACTTTCTTATTTCCCCTTCATGGTTGAGGAAATTCTATAGAGATATCTGCAGAGGTCTATGGTTGTCATGGGCAAAGGAGGTCCCATTTTGAATGAGCTCTGTGTCATGTCTAGCTTGATTTGTGAATGAATGTTCCTGCTAGAAATGTAAAACTCTCAATTTTGACTATAAACAGGACAGGCAAAAGAACACAAATCATCAGGCTCTTTAGGGTTCATCGACATAAAACCTCACAGCAGATAATTTCTCTACACCTTCACCCATGTCTGGGAAATAAGTAAAATGCCCTTTGACATACCTATGTCTTATGTAGAACCAAATCTACACTTCCAGCATTTCAATGGTGCTTTTTCCTCACACATGAGCACTTTAAGTAGACTCATAAATATTACAGTAGGAAGGATTTTGGAGATCACTTAGTCTAACTCTTTCTTATCACAGATGGGTTTTTTTTTCTAGGATGAGAAGTTATCCAGAGTTTTTCATGACATCATCCAGAGATGATGATGATGATGATGATGATGATAGCAACTCTCATTTCTAATCATGTGATATGTGCCAGACAATGTGCTCAATGGCTAACAAAGGTTTAATCATCCAACTCAAAATTAATATTCACCATAATCCTCTGATGAGAATACTGCTAACTCCATTTCACAGATGAAGAAACTGAGGCTTAAAATAATTCACCTGAGGTTATAGTTATCAAACAGCTCTGGAGCTCAGTGAGACTTGACAAGTGGTAGCTAGGTAGTTTTGCCAGCTACTACTGAAAAAGCCTGGAGACTCAGATATATTAAATGCTTATTGTAGGATAATGAGACCACTGGGTTTGGATCCAGAAAGAATTGAGATGAAAAAATGCAGTGTTAATGTTTTATGGTCTGGAGAAAAATAATCAACCTCTCTGAACTTCAAATTTATCATCTATCACAAGGTAATAGTTAAAATGCATAGCTTTCTAAGCTGTTGAGATAACTAAAGATGACATAATAAGCATACAGTACTTAATATATACTAATACATAAAGTGCTTATACTAATATATTGTATACTAACATACAATAGATACTAAAAGCTGATAAAATAGCACACATAATAAATATATATAAAGTTATTATTATCATTAGTTAATACTCCAACCCTAAGCAAGTCTTTGCCTAAATGTTGCTAATCAGTGAGGCTGTCTTTGGATATCACGTTTAATGTGGCATACCAACCTCCCCTCCAGCACTCACTATTCCCATCACTACTAGCCTTTTCTCTATAGAATTTATCAACATTCACCCTCCCACTTACTTATTTATTATTTGTCTCCCTCTACTACCTTATTAGGACTGACTGTTTTTATCTGTTTTGTTCACTGCTCAGCTTCTACAAATATACTTTTCCCCAATAAATATTTGTCGAATGACTACTATTGCTACTATTATTTGTGTTACTTTTGTTATCCAAGCATTGGTCTCTCCTCTTCAAGGCCACCGTGAGATACTTAATTATGGCCTTATAAAATTCATACAGTGAAGTTCTAACTTCCAATACTTCAGAATGAGACTGAAAGGAACACAGTTTGTATTCTTTAAAGAGGCAATTGAGTTAAATAAGGTTATTAGGGTAGACCCTATTTCTTACTCATGTCCTTATAAGAGAAGGAGGTTTAGGACACAGACACACACAGAGGGAAGAGCATGTGAAGAAACAGAGGAAAGACAGCCATTGGCAAACCAAAGAGAGAGGCCATAAAAAGAACCAACCCTGCTGACCTATTGGTCTTGGACATCTAGCCTTCAGAATTGTGAGGAAATAAATTTGTATTTTCTTGAGTTATCTAGTCTGTGGCACATTATAATGGTAGCCTCACAAATACAGTCACTTTTCCCTAGTAGTTTGGAAGTAATGGCATTTATTTCCTGTATGCTGCTGAATAAAGTGCTCAGAAGCTGCTTTTGCCTACTTTATTTTGCCCAACACTTAGCTCTTCAGCATCTAGTTGCACTGTGATTATGGCAACAACACATCTCAATTTGTCTGCTCTTCAATCCTCATAGAAGTTGTTGAATTGAAATCCTCTTTAAACATAATCCTCAGCAAAGTGATGATTGTTGAACAGGACATACTACTTTATTTTAATGTTTATTTGTTTGCTTTCCCATCCTTTTATTGCCTATATCACAAGCCAAGATGTACTTGTAAACTTATTTTTTTTAAGATTTTATTTATTTATTTGACACAGAGAGAGAGAGAGATCACAAGCAGGCAGAGAGGCAGGCAGAGAGAGAGGGGGAAGCAGGATCCCTGCTGAGCAGAGAGCCCGATGCGGGGCTCAATCCCAGGATCCTGAGATCATGACCTGAGCCGAAGGCAGAGGCCTCAACCCAATGAGCCACCCAGGTGCCCTAAAGTAGACCTATTGAATGCTTAAGTCAATAGAGGACATTTAAAACATAGCAACACAAATAGATTAAAATGACATATTAAAATGAAATATCAGATGTCCTTCCTCCATCAGAAATTTCCCATGGGTCACTCTTTGTTGGCTTATCTTCCTAGATCTCTCTCCTATCTGAGTTTTCTCCCTTTTCTATTTATTTTTCTGCCTCTTATATACAAATTACTATGATAGTCTTATGCATCTCAATTTAATTCTGTTTTTGTGTATGATTTTCTCCCCAAACCTTGGCCTCTTTTTTTTTTCTAAGAAGAATTTTATTGTCAGTTAACATAATTCCTGCTTTTGTTTTTATTCTATTATTTTGTCTTATACTGCTACTTTGTTATTTTTTTAAAGATTTTATTTATTTATTTGAAAGAAAAGAGCATGCACGAGTAGGGGGGCACAGAGGGAGAAAGAGAGAGTCTCAAGGAGACTCCATGTTGATCATGGAGCCCAATGTGGGACTCAATCCCATGAACCTGAGATCATGACCTGAGCCAAAACCAAGAGTGGGTCACTTATCCAACTGAGCCATCCTGGCACTGACCTTCTACTTTATTTTTAATGGGCTAATAAGTACACCTATCAACAAGAAAGCAAGTGTTTTCTTGCTTCTAGTGCTTATATCCTTGACCACTCTTGAATGACTTATTTTCCTCTTACAGTATAGACTAGTGTTCCTCAAGTTGTGTTTCCAGGAACAGCAGCAGTATCTCCTTGTAACCTATGGAAGAGCAAATCCTTAACCCCATCCAAGACCTACTGAATCAGAATATATGGGGATGCAGTCCATTGTTTTGTGTTTTAACAAGCCATCAGGTTAACTATAGACTGTAGGAATATTTTCCAAGTTCTACTCTTAGCTATCCACAATGCTTTTGTGAACTATTTTTCATGGGTATTAGCACTGTTGAAGGGTAAAATGATATATGATGTTCATCTGCTTTGTCAGATTAAGAGGTGGAGGACCCTAAAGTTTATAAAAAATGGAGGGATGTTTTAAGAATCACTATAAAAAATTAGGAATACAAAATCAGTGGCAAAAATAAGAATTTAATTAAAAGGACAAAAAAAAATCACAAGAGCATCACAATGAATAAGAGTCCAGGGCTAGATGGCTTCCCAGGAGAATTGTACCAAACATTTAAAGAATTAATGCCTATTCTTCTGAAGTTGTTTAAAAAATAGAAATGGAAGAAAAACTTCCAAACTCTTTCCATGAGTCCAGCATTACCTTGATCCCAAAACCAGACAAAAGCCTCACCAAAAAGGAGAATTACATTCTAACTGGTGTAAGGTGGTATTTCAATGTGATTTTTATTTGAATTTCCCTGATTGCTTATGATGTTGAACATTTTTTCATGTGTCTGCTAGCCATGCATATTTCTTCTCTGGAGCAGTGTCTGTTCAAGTCTTTTGCTCATTTTTTGACTTGATTATTTGTTTTTTGGGGTGTTGAGTTCGAGAAGTTCTTTATAGATCTTGGATATCAGCCCTTTATCTGTAGTGTCACTTGAAAATATCTTCTCTCATTCTGTGGGTTGCCTCTTTGTTTTGTTGACTGTTTCCTTTGTTGTGCAAAAACTTTTTATCTTGATGAAGTCCCAAAAGTTCATTTTCACTTTTGTTTTCCTTGCTTTTGGAAATGTGTCTTGAAAGAAGTTGCTGTGACGGATGTCAAAGAGGTTACTGCTTATGTCCTCTAGAATTTTGATGGATTCCTGTCATATTGAGGTCTTTTATCCACTTAGAGTTTATCTTTGTGTGTGGTGTAAGATAATGGTCGAGTTTTATTTGTCTGTATATAGTTGTCTAATTTTCCCAGGACCAATTATTGAAGAGACTGTCTTTTTTTTCCATTTGATATTTTTTCCTACTTTGTTGAAGATTATTTGACCATCGAGTTGAGGGTCCATATCTGGGCTCTCTATTCTGTTCCACTGATCTATGTGTCTGTTTCTGTGCCAGTACCATGATGTCTTGGTGATCGCAGCTTTGTAATATAGCTTGAAATCAAGCAACATGATGCACCTAGCTTTATTTTTCTTTTTCAACATTTCCTTGGCAATTCAGGGTCATTTCTGGTTCCATACAAATTTTAGGATTGTTTGTTCCAGCACTTTGAAAAATGTCACTGGTATTTTGATCAGTATGGTATTGAAAATATAGATTGCTCTGGGCAGCATAGACATTTTAACAGTGTTTATTCTTCCAATTAAGGAGCATGGAATGTTTTTCTATCTTTTTGTGTCTTCTTCAATTTCTTTCATAAGTGTTCTGTAGTTTCTAAAGTATATATCTTTTACTTCTTTGGCTAGGCTTATTCCAAGGCATCTGATGGTTTTGGGTGTTATTGTAAATGTAATCAAATCTAATTTCCCTTTCTACAGTTGCAATGGTAATGTATAAGAAAGCAACTGATTTCTGTGCATTGATTTTGTATCCTGCCACATTACTGAATTGCTGTATGAGTTCTAGTAATTTGGGGGTGAAGTCTTTTGTGTTTTCCACATAAAGTATCATGCCATCTGTGAAGAGAGAGAGTTTGACTTCTTCTTTACCAATTTTAATACCTTCTATTTCTTTTTGCTGTCTGATTGCTGCTGCTAGAACTTGTACCATGTTGAACAATAGTGGCAAGAATGGGCATCCTTTTCATGTTCCTGATCTTAAGGGGAAGGCTTTCAGCTTTTCCCTATTGAGAATGATATCTGCTGTGGGTTTTCATATATGGTTTTTATGAAATTGAAGAATGTTTCCTCTATCCCTACACTCTAAAGAATTTTAATCAGAGAAAGAGGCTATATTTTGTCACATGCTTTTTCTGCATCAGTTGAGAGGATCGTATGGTTCTTGTCTCTTCTCTTATTAATGTGCTCTATCACATTGATTGATTTGTGAATGTTGAACCACCCTTGCATCCCAGGAATAAATCCCACCTGGTTGTGATGGATAATCCTTGTAATGTACTGTCAGATCCTATTAGCAAGGATCTTGGTGAGAATTTTGGCATCCATATTCACAGAGATATTGGTCTGTAATTCTCAGTTAGAATGGAAAAAATTGACAAGGCAAGAAATAACAAATCTTGGAGAGGATGTGGAGAAAGGGGAACCGTCTTAGACTGTTGGTAGGAATGCAACTTGATACAGCCACTTTGGAAAACAGTGTGGAAGTTCCTCAAAAAGTTAAGAATAGTGCTACCCTATGACCCAGCAATTGCACTGTTGGGTATCTACCTCAAAGATGCAGATGTAGTGAAAAGAAGAGCCACATACACTCCAATGTTCATAGCAGCAATGTCCACAATAGCCAAACTGTGGAAGGAGTTGAGATGTCCTTCAACAGACAAATGGATAAAGAAGTGGTCCTTATATACAATGGAATATTGTTCAGCCATTAGAAAGGATGAATACCCACCATTTGCATCGACATGGTCGAGCTGGAGGGGATTATGCTAAGTGAAATGAGTCAGTTGGAGAAAGACAATTATCATATAGTTTCACTCATGCATGGAAATAAGGAATAGCATGAAGGACATTAGGAGAAGGAAGGGAAAAATGAAGGAGGGGAGAATCAGAGGGGGAGATGAGCTATGAAAGACTATGGATTATGGGTTTCTGAAACCCTCTGAGGGTTTCAGAGCAGAGGGAGGTGGGGGATGGGTTAGCCAAGTGATGGGTATTAAGGAGAGCATGTATTTCATGGACCATTGGATATTATATGCAAATAATGAATCACAGAACACTACACCAAAAACTAATGTTGTACTGTATGGTGACTAACACAATATAGTAAAAAAAAATGTTTATTGTCTTCCAATCTGGTTTCCATGATATTTTTCATTGCAGTTTTAATAAAACTGTAGTCACAATTTTGTTCTATGGTGTGTTTGTATACGTTTTATCAAGAAATATTTTCATGGACAAGTGAATGTCTTTCAAAAGTTAAAAAAAAAAATTACAGACAAATAGCCCTGGTGAACATGGATGCAAAAACTCTTACTGAAATACTAGCCAATAAGATTATTAAAGGATTATTCATCATGACCAAGTGGCCTTTATTCCTGGGCTGCAACCATGGTTCAACATCCACAAATTGATCAATGTGTTATACTACATAAATAAAAGGACAAGAACCTTATGATCCACTCAATAGATACAGAAAAAGCATTTGACAAAGTACAGCATCCTTTTTTGATTAAAACTCTTCACAGTTTAGGGATAGAAGGAACATACCACAATGTCATAAAAGGCATCTATAAAAAGCCCACAGCGAATATCATTTTCAATGGGGAAAAACTGAGAGCTTTTCCCCTAAGGTCAGGAACATGGCAGGGATGTCCACTATCACCACTGCTATTCAGCATAGTACTAGAAGCAGCAATCAGACAACAAAAATAAATAAAAGGCATCTGAATCAGCAAAGAAAAAGTCAAATTCTCACTCTGCAGATGACATGATACTCTATGTGAAAAATCCAAAAGACTCCACCCAAAAATTCTAGAACTCATAGAGGAATTCAGAAAAGTGACAGGATATAAAACCAAAGCACAGAAATCAGTTGCATTTCTCTACACTAACAATGAGACAGAAGAAAGAGAAATTAAGGAGTCAATCACATTATAATTGCACTTAAAACCATAAGATACCTGGGAATAAACCTAAGCAAAGGGTCAAAGGAACTGTATTCAGAAAACTATAGAACATTCATGAAAGAAATTGAGGAAGACACAATGAAATGAAAAAATGTTCCATGTTCATGGATTAGAAAAACAAATATTGTGAAAATGTTAATGCTTCTTAAATCAATCTACATATTCAATGCAAATCTTATCAAAATAGCATCAACTTTTTTCACATGGGTGAACCAAATAATCCTAAAATTTTTATGAAACCAGAAAAGACCTCAAATATCAACATATCCAAAGGAATGTTGAAAAAGTAAACCAAAACTGGTGACATCACAATTCTGGACTACAAGCTCCATTACAAAGCTGCAATCATCAAGACAGTAATACGGGCACAAAAACAGACACATAGATCAATGGAATAGAATGGAGAACCCAGAAATGGACCCTCAACTCTATGATCAACTAAACTTCAGCAAAGAAGGAAAAATATCCAATGGAAAAAAGGCAGTGTCTCCAACAAATGGTGTTGGGAAAATTGGATAACCATATGCAGAAGAATGAACTGGCCATTTCATTACAGTATACAAAAAAATAGACTTAAAATGGATGAAAGACCTAAATGTGAGACAGGGCTACATCAGAATCCTAAAGGAGAATATAAGCAGCAACTCTTCGACCTTAGCCATGGCAATTTCTTGCTATACACATCTCCAAAGGTAAGGGAAACAAAAGCAAAAATGAACTATTGGGGCTTCATCAAGATAAAAAGCTTTTGCATAACAAAAGAAAACAGTCTACAAAGCCAAAAACAACCAAAAGAATGGGAGAAGTTATTTGCAAAGGTCTTCATTTGCAAAGGTCTTATTGGACAAAGGGCTAGTATCCAAAAATCTATAAAGAAGTTATCAAACTCAACGTCCAAAGAACAAATAATCCAGTCCAGAAATGGTCAGGACACATGGACAGACATTTCTCCAAAGAAGACATCCAAATGGCCAAATGGCCAACAGACACAGGAAAAAGTGTTCAAGATCACTCAGCATCAGGGAAATACAAATCAAAACTTCAATGAGATACCACCTCACACCAGTCAGAATGGTTAAAATTAGCAATATCTGTCAGAAAATGACAGATATTGGTGAGGATGCAGAGAAAGGGTAACTCTCCTACACTGTTTTTGGGAATGCAAGCTAGGGCAGCCACTCTGGAAAACAGTATGGAGGTTCCTCAAAAAGTGGAAAATAGAGCTAGCCTACAGCCCAGCAATCGCACTACTGGGTATTTACCCCAAAGATACAAATGTAGTGATTTGAAGGGACATCTGTACTCCAATGTCTATAGCAGCAATATCCATAACAGCCAAACTATGGAAAGAGCCCAATTGTCCATTGACAGATGAATGGATAAAGAAGATGAGAAGATGTAATATATAATATAATATTATACACACACACACACACACACACACACACACACACACACACTAGAATATTACTCAGCCATAAAAAAGTGAAATCTTGCTATTTGCAAAGAATGTGGATGGAACTAAAGGGTATTATGCTAAGTGAAATAAGTCAATCAGGCAAATTTCACATTTTAACAAGCTGCGAAATACTGACAATATCATAAAATCTAAGGAGATAACATATATTCATTTAACTCATCAATGTAATATTTTTTCTACATTTTGACTGCATACTCATAACTGCTTTATATTATAAAAATTTGGTGATATAATTTCCATGGAGGGAATAAAAACATAAGTGTCTCTCTCTTCTCCCCCAACCATGGTTGTTCTACATTCAGCATCTCTGTGAATGATAATTTAGAAATATTTCAGCTTAACAACACACTAGAGGTATTGCTGTATAAATATTTAGGATTGTTGAAAAATTTGGCAATGGCATTACTGAGTTTCTTTTATTCTTGAGCTGTTGCAAACATGCTTACATTTTGCGGTTCCCCTACAGATTTCTGCCCTTTAAACACAGAAATTCTGATAAATTTTGTGTCATGTTGTTGCTGTAAGAAGATAAAAAATTCATGATGTGTTTTTAATTATATATGCTACATTATTGAATATATTCCGTATACCAGCAAATCTGTTTTGATTAGGCATCAATGAAAACTGAATATTCTATTTAGAATTTTACTTGTCTGATGATTGGAAGAATTTTCCACAGACTAAATTCTGATTTCATGAGTGTCTTTCCTTTCTCCTACACTACCCACAGACTACTGGTTTTGGGCATCATAGGACAGGAGTATTTTGAAGTTAACCTCTGGCCCTGAATTGTCATGCCACCAGTTTGAGTGACTGGCACCAGGACAATAGTGGTATTCCTGAAAGCTATTCCTTCACTGATAACAAATACTTGTTTGACAGTGACATAAATAGATCCAGCTAATTTAAAAATTGATGAAACCATGAAAGACTGTGGACTCTGAGAAACAAACTGAGAGTTTTGGAGGGGAGGGGAGTGGGGGGTCAGGTGAGCCTGGTGGTGGGTATTGAGTAGGGCATGTATTGCATGGAGCACTGGGTTTGGTGCATGAACGATGAATCTTGGAACGCTGAAAAAATAAAATTAAATTTAAAAAAATTGATGAATCCTTAGCTAGATTTCCCCTTATATGGAATCCCCTAATATCTAAGTTTATTTAAATTCATCCAATATGAGGAAAAGTGTAGCAGAAGGGACAATAAAGTAGAGACATTTACCTTAATCTGTTGCAATTAAAAGTATTTATCTTAAAAATTTCTAGAAACATAACCACATAAAGCCACATATAAGGCTCATCCCAGGATATTTTAAGAAATTCATGCAAGTAAGGTGCTCTGAAGCTAATCCCCATATCTTTTTGGTACATCTTTCTCTGTCCATATGAAACTTATCTCAATTGATAAGTCCAAGTTGGAATGGGAACAATGTAAATACTGAACCCATTTAGTTGCCGTGGCCTTTGAGGCAGGACGGTAATCCTCTAGCTCACAGACTTAAGATATTATATTGATGTTATGTCTGCCATCTCATATAAGCAAGATGGGGGTATATTCAATCTAGTTTCCACATGTTCAATTAAAAAACATTCATATAAATCACAAGGAGACCAATACAAGACAAAATATCCTTTCTGCCTCTGCAAGATTGCATAATCATTTTCCAATTTCAGTCACTCTACATCCCATGATCACTGGTGAGATATTTGGGAAAGGAATCTGCTTATTACTTCAGCCTTTATCCCTAGTCTGGACATGTTTGTTCTCAGACATATCTTTCCTGTGAGTTTTGGCATCTTTTGATCTTCCACACCTGCTTATGAACATGAGAGTTTCTGGGCTTTTCTCAGCAGCTTGGCACCAGAGATAGCACTTAACCTTTCTTTCACTTCCAGAATACATAGATCAGAAAAATTCTAACATTACATGCATCCTAAATATCAACTAAGGTGAAAAATGAAAAACATGACTTCCTAAGAAATAGAAGTCAGGTTGTCATTGCATATGCCTACTTAATAAATAAGGAAACAGAGGGTGACAGAGTGCTCTGCTGTCACATCAAGCTGGAGACCTAAGGGAGGGATAATTAACTGAGGGGCTGTGAGGTTGCATGCTGATACTTAAAAGAGGAGGGTGGGAAGTCTCCCTTGATTCTGATGGAAAGGACAGCCAGTGAAATGAAGCATATTGGAAAGAGGCCTGAGCTGAAAATAAGGAGTTGTAGATTCTGATCTGAATCCTATAACAAGCTAGGTAACACTGAGAAGATCACCACCCTCTATTTGTTTCAGGATTCTCATATGTGAAATGGGGTTATGGCTGGGTAAAGTTCACTGGAATAAGAGATATGAACATAAAGAATGGAAATATATACCTTGGTACTACACAGGGAGAGTGAAGAGTGCAATAAGAGATGAAAAATCTATCTTAAAAGAAAGTCCTAAGGGTCCTAAAAAGGTATTATTATCTTAACCACAAAAGCATTTTCTCTGAAATACATAAAACATTCTAGATTGGCATCTTGTACTCCAGGGCTCACAGGAATCCCCAGAAATTGAAATTTAGTCCAAAGTTGTCATAAGGCTTTGGGTGATTATGAGTAAGTGGTGACATCTATTGTAGACTCAATTTTCCTATCTGTGAAACGAGATTCTCAGAATTGCTGATCCTGAAATTTCTCCTTAAGAATCAGCCATAAAATAACAATAGACACTAAAAAGTCTGTATTTCTGTCATTTTCATTCAGACTACAGTTTTTGCTGTCATGCATTGATGTCAGGAAATTAATATGTTCATGATTCCATGGGGAAAAGACAATAGACACCCTATACTTGGTACTTTTCCTTGATTCTGTCCAATGTGTCTTAACACTTGCTGATTTTAACGTGTATCTTTGCTCTGTAATAAACTGTGACTGTAAATATAATAATTTTCAGTGAGCTCTGTGAATCTTCCTAGTGAATTATTGAAACTGAGGGTGATCTGAGGAATCATGAAACTTAACAGTATTGTCAGAAATGAGGGTGGTCTTGTGTTGGACTGTACTGTCTTGAACTCTTCAGTTGGTTAAAATTCCTGCAGAGCTTCACAGCTGTGCCTTAGGGGATGAACTTTATTTAGAATATAGCTTGGACTCTAAAAAAAAAAAAAAAAAAAAAAAAGAATATAGCTTGGAGAACTCCATGTCTAAGGACATTATCAAAAACAGTGGAGAGCTTGGTGGAGGACAATTAAGAGGAAATTGGTAGCTTCATAATCTGAGCAAAGTAGCACATCAGCTAGAAGTTTAATAGAGAGATCTAAGAACAGAGACATCTAAGAAGGATTCTCCATGGTTCAGAATCAACACTGAGAGATATGAAGTCTGACACTCATGTTGGGCTGCACCTACTCAAGGAGAATCATTCCAAGATATGGGCAAGGTTTAAAAGCATCCAAAACTAACATACAAACATTCATCAACACAAGGCAGAAGCCTCAGGGGCTCAAGAGATTAAACACAACCACTCACCAAACACTGAGTAAACAATAAGCTTCTCTGACTCATAAGGATCAGCCACATAAATAAAATCACATGTATCCCTGGGAATCTGGAAGACCATGTGCATGAAAGGTTTACCTTGTTAGGGATTATTGGTGAAGGAAACCAAGCTACTAAGCTCTAGCTAATGACCCACATTCAATAACAGATATAATAACTATGCAGAAGCTAAACAAGAAAATGGAAGATTTGTGTGATCAAATAAATCTATTAAACATCTATAGAGAACTCCATCCAATGTAGCATTTTGTACAATCTTTATGAGCACATAGAACATTCTCTAGAATAGACCATATAGTAAGTCATAAAACCTTATTCAACTTAGAAGAATTAAAAGCATTATACAGTTAAAATCATACAAAATATGTTCTCTGACCATAGTGGAATGAAATTAGAAATCAATAACAGAATAGAATTTGAGAAATGCACAAATATTTGGAAAAGAAACAATGCAATCCTAAATGACCAATGACTTAAAGAAGAAATCACAAGAAAACTTAGAAAATATCTTGAAATAAATGAGAAAGCAATACACTAGAACTTATGGGATGCAGTTAAACTAGTGTTCAGAGGGAAATTTATAGCCATAAAAGGCTATATTTTTAAAAAAAAATCTCAAATCAGTAATTTAAACTTTCATTTTAGGAAACTATGAAAGAAGAGTAAAATTGGAAAATTCACACTTCCTAATATCAAAACCTACTATAAAGCAATTATAAATCAATTGAGTGTGGTGTTGGCATAAAGATAACCAAACTGTGGGGGCGGCTGGGTGGCTCAGTTGTTAAGCAGCTGCCTTCGGCTCAGGTCATGATCCCAGGGTCCTGGCATAGAGCCCCGCATTGGGCTTCTTGCTCGGCAGGAAGCCTGCTTCTCCAGCTGTCATTCCCTCTGCTTGTGTTCCCTCTCTCACTGTGTTTCTCTCTGTCAAATAAATAAAAAATAAATAAATAAAATCTTAAAAAAAAAAGATAGCCAAACTGTGGAAGGAGCCAAGATACCCTTATATATACCATATATATACACCATATATATATATGCAAGGGTTGAATCACTATATTGTATAACCGAAACAAATATTACACTGTATGTTAACTAACTGGAATTTAAATAAAATTTAAATAAAAACTTAAAAAAATAGGATTACAAAAATAAAAAAGGATAAGTATACAGATCAATGAAATAGAATTGAGAACCCAAAATTAATACCATACATTTATGGTTATTTAATTTTCAATAAGGAAGCTGAGATAACTCAACAGGGGATAGAATAGTCTTTTAGATTAGTGGTACTGGGACAAATGGGTATCCATATGCAAAATAATGAGATTGCATATCTTCCTTATAACATGCACAAAAATTAACTTGAAATGGATCATAGACCAAACTGTAAAAACTACAATTATAAAACTCTTAAGAAACACATGGCAATAAATCTCCATGACCTTGTATTAGGCTATAATTTATTAGATATTACCAAAAGCACAAATGACTACAATTTAAGCAGATTAGATTATATCACTATTAAAATTTTCGTTCTAAAAACAATACTATTGAGAAAGTGAAAGAGAAGCCACAAATGGTAGAAAATATTTGCAAATCATATATATGATAAAAGATTTGTACTGAGAATACATCAAAAAACCTTTTATAATTCAATAATAAAAAGACAAATTAAATGATGAGTATTATAGGACCAAATGATTGTGTCCTTCTAAAATTTATATATTGAAATCTATCCCCCAATGTGATGGTATTTGGAGGAGGGGTCTTTGGGAAGTGAGTGGGTCATCAGAAGGGAGTTCTCATGACTGGGATTAGTGCCCTTATAAAAGAGATCCCAGAGCACTCTGCAACCTTTCCATCGTGTGAGGACACGGTGAAAAGATGCTGTCTGTGAACCAGGAAGAGGACTCTCACCACACACTGAATCTGTGGGCACCTTGATATTGGATCTTCCAGCCTCCAGAACTGTGAAAAATGAATGTTCATTGTATAAGCCACTTGGTCTGTGGTATTCTTGTTACAGTAGTCTGAATAGGCTAAGACATTGATTTGGACAGATATTTCTCTAAACTATATTTACAAATGGCTACTAAGCACGTGCAATGGTGATTAACATCATTAATCATCAGGAAAATGTAAATTAAAAAAATAGTGTAATACTACTTCACTACTTCACTAGTGGGTACTAGTAACTGTTAGAAAGATGTGGAGAAATGGAAACCCCCATCCACTACTGGTGGAAATGTAAAATTTACTCTGGAAAACAGTCTGGCAGTTTCTCAAAACAATCAACACAGATTTACCATTAGATTCAGTAATTCTACTCCTCAGTATATACTCAAGAGAAATGAAAACATATGTCCACACACACAAAACTTAGATATGAATGTTTATAGCTGCATTATTCATAATTGCCAAAGAGTAGAAATAGCCTAAATGGCCATTGAGGCCAAGTAGCTTAACACAATATGGTACATCCATACAATGGAATATTATTTGACAATAAAGAAACCAGTCAGAAAAGACTATCTATTGTATGATTCTACTTATACAAAAGGTCCAAAATAGGTAAATCTAGAGAGACAATAGTTTGGTGGTTCCCAGGGGCTGAGGGCATTGATGGTGAAGAGTAACAGAGTGACTACTAATGTCAATCACTTTTTTGTGACAGTAAATAATCTACATTATGTGGTGGTAATGGTTGCATCACTTTGTGATTTATACTCAGAATTTTTGGGTAGTGTGAGTAAATTCAATGAGTGAATTATATATGTTAATTATATTTTGATTTTTTTTTAAAGATACTGTCTAGTAAACAAGAAAAGAAATGTATTTGAGTGAGAAATAAGAGAAGCCAAAAGAGGGTCAGTGCTAAATATATAGAGGTTAAAGTTTACCCACATGTCCAAAGAGAAGTTTTAGGAGGTCACAGAAATATTTAGGGATATGAATTATTTGGTTTTTTGCTCTGTAATGAATGACAGGAGTTTTCTCAACTTCCCTAATTTTCAGGAAAATCTTCATTTCTCACTAACATTTAAGTTTTTTTTTCCTTTTTGAAGTACTTGTACAATTATTCAGTCTATGTTTAAAATTTGTGCAGCACAAAAATATTATCTATCCACCCAGGAAAGACAAGCTGTAAAAAAAGAATAGAGAGGTTAGAAAACAGATAGGGCTGTCAGGCAATGAACCTGTTTGCACAAGATACGAAAACACTATCAATCAAAAAACTCCTACAAATATAGATTATATTCATGAGATGATTTGAATTTCAAGATGATCTCAAGTACTTTGTCTTCTTCCCAAAAATGTAAGAAAGACACTCCTGCCCCATTTTGATACAGAGGCACCTGAGCCTTAGCGTCCTAGAGACTCGTTGCAATCTTACAGATGGCAAGCAGTGTCACAGAGATGGAATGTAGATGCACATTTTTTTGGCTGCCAATGCCTTCCTCTTTCTCCAACTCTGAATCATACTTCAGAAACTAGAGCTTGTACATTACACTACCATCGCCTGAGTAGAGGGACAGCATTTTATGCAACTTAGTTATGCCTGGATTCTTTTACTCATCGCAGGTGAAGCATTCACATATTATCTTGAATGAATGATTACAGGAGATTGGAAGCTGAATTTAAAAAAAATGAGATATGATTGACAAAGACATCATGTAAATTTAAGGTGTACAACATGTTGTTCTGATACACTTATACATTGCATTATGATTACCACTATAGTTTTAGCTAGCATCTCTAACATGTCGCATAATTATATTTTTTTGGGTAGTGGGAACAACTGAGATCTAGTGTCTTAGCAACTTGAAGCTTATATAATACAGTGTTGTCTAAAATCACTATGCCCTGCATTAAATCAGCAGGACTTTTTATCTATTGCTTGCAAATTTGTACCTTTCAATAGCATCTTTCCAAATCCCCCTGAAAGTTGGATTTGGTGGCCTTCAAAGATGGTACTAGGTTTTTCCTAGAATCTCTGTGTTCTAAGAAACGTTATTTCCATTTGGAGAAATATTACTTTCTCTCTTTTCCCAAGATTTGTACTTTATCTGGTCCCAGTCATTCCTCATGAGATTGAAACCCGACTATTTGGTAATCTCACTAACTTTCTGAAATCAATTAAGAGCAAGGAAAGAAATACAAAAGACCTCTGCGCTGACAGATAGCTGTAATAAAAAGGAAAGACTTCTAAAATACATGTCACAGAACAGCCTAGGGGTTGGGCACTGCCATGATCACTCAGCTTTGAGACTTTAGAGGTAGTTTAGGATAACTCTAGAATACACTCTCCCTGGTCAGGTGGTGTGATCACCACCTGTTCTTCTCAGACTGAGACAGTAGTGTGAGTTGGGTCCCTTCACTGGGGGTAGCTGATTTTATTTTTAGTGCATGATATTTATTTTCCTGAGGGATTCAAATGAATGCCTGTGCTGAGAATTTTGAACTTTCTGTTTACAAAGAAAATGAGCAGCTCAGATGTAGAATTCTGTACATACAACGAGGCCCAGGTGTCGGAAACACTTATGCAACCTATAAAACTCCCTGATGAGGTTTCCTTCCCCTGGCTTGGCGGGTAGTTCAGTTCGTGTTTACGCAAATGAGAAAACAAATCAGTGGTTAACGGGAGTGCTGCTGCGCTGACATATTAACTTCCACTTTATAACCAGGCAACGTCAATGAGTGCAGGTTACCCCAGTGGGGACGCTGCCAGGCATGGGAGGGTGCAGTGTCCCCCTCCTGCTGCGATGGCAAAAATAGATCTATCATTGTCAACCCAAATCAATAAAAGGTGCAGTGACTGGTGTGTGTGTGGATGGATGGAGTACATTACATGTTTACAGATGGTTAGATGCAGCCTTATACACAAGCGGGGAAGCTCCTGGCTCTACCCTCGCCATGTGTATTGGTTTCCTAGGGCAGCTGTAACAAATAACACAAACCGTGGAGCTTAAAACAACAGAAATGCATTTTCTCACTGCACAGGGGCCGGAAGTTCAAAATCAAGATGGCAGCTGGGTTGATTTTTCTGGAGACTCTGAGGAAGAAATCATCCCACGCCTCTCTCCTTCTGCTTCCTTCTGGTGGTTTTGGTTGTCCTTGGCCTTCCTTGGCTTATGGGTCTCTGCCTTCATGTGACCGTCTTCCCTTGGCATCTGTGTCCAAATTTCCCTCTTCTTATAAGAACACCAGTCATTGGACTAAGGCTCACTCTAGTCCAATATGACCTCGTCTTGAATTGATTACACCTACAAAGAATCTACTTCCAAATAAAAGCATACTCACAAGTGCCCAGGTACATCTTTTTGAGGGAGAAAATGTGACCCATAACAACATGTTTATTTTAGGAAGCCAGGAAAAAGAGGGCTTACATTCTTTTGTCTTGTGTAAGAGCAGCATGGAGGGTTAGTGGTTGAGGCAAGGAGGAGCCTCTGGATGGTGTTCAGGGGAACTTGGAAAAGAAAGTGTGTATTTGAAGAAGGCTGGCCCAAGACTGGGCTTCCGGTGATCAAATAGGATTTGCTCTTCACCATGAGTTGACACTATGGTGATGTATTGGTGAACAAACAGATCGGGTCCCTGGCCTCCCATAGGACAGGAGAAAAGAGGCTGATTTTAAGTGCAGCACAGAGTTTGTGCTGCAGATTGTTTCTGCAAGGCGATTTCCCCTGTAGGTTCATGTTGAGACCTAGGAGCAGTAAGCTAGGAGTGAAATGGGCAACAACAGATACACACACTCACAGTGTGTGAAATATTAGAGACAAAGGACAACTGTTTTCCAGGCCACAAAAGGCCAGGAAAGGTTTGACACACTTCCAATTAGAGCAACACAGAAGTGGAGCACATTCGGAGATCAACATGACAGTGAGATTCTGGCCAGCAACATTGGTGCTTGCAGGAAACAGTGCTGTATTAATTTCCACCAACAGGGGCTTACAACAAAATAAACAGATTATCTTAAGATTTCCATGGTCAGATGTCTGAAATGGACCTAGTGGGGGTAAAATCAAGGTGTTCAAACAGCTGCGTTTCTTCCAGAGGCTCTAGGGTAGAACTCAGTCCTTGTCTTTTCTGGCTTCTCAAATTGCCTGTGTTTCCTGGGTTGAGTTTGCATCACTATGACTGACTGGGCTACGTCCCTCTCTTTCCTACCAGGACCCTTGTCATTGCACTGGGCATGTCTGAATAATCCAAGATAATCTTTCCATCTCAAGATTCTTAATCCATCATATCTACAAAATCCCCGTTTCCATGTAATTGCCACATACTCTTTGGGTATTAGAATGTAGACATCTGTGGGGAAGGGTTATTCCACCAACCACAGGCATGTTCAGTCATCATTGTCAGAACCTGGACCTCAGAGGCCCCAGCAGGACAAGTGGTCGGTGAGCTAACGTTTGTTCAGAGAAGGTTCTGAACATTGGTCCCATTTATCTCAGAAGCCCCTCAGCATTCAGGTAAACCTTTGTTCACAAGTAAATGTTTGTGTGTGTATGTGTGTGTGTGTGTGTGTGTGTGTGTGTGTGTGTGTGTAAGTGCTTGAGAGTAAGGGAAGGTGATATTTTCATCTCCCTTCAATAATATCCAGTTCCAAAGTTAGGGCAGTAATCATGTTTATTTTTCTGAATATATAACCTATGCCCTGCTCAGGTCCAATTCTGCCAAATTGCTCTGATATGTGTACAAAATATAGGAATATATTATACATATCATACACATAACAAAATATATAAAAATTTTATATCCACATATGTATTATATGTTCATAACCCATCTTGTCATATGGAGTCTGTACCATGGATATATGTGATAATTATCCTAATGTATAACACGAATGCTATTATATTAATGGTCTTGTGAATATAACTATGTAATTTATCAAGTGACATGAAATGCATTAAATGTGTACATATACAGTTATAAATACACTTTTTCTATCTCATTTTTTATGTACATCCCTTCTTTGTTCAATCAAGTTGGAGGAAACAGATGATAGCATACAAAAGATAACAGGCTTGATGGTAGACAATAGAGCAAAATTGTAAAATTTCAGGGAACAGAACCAACTGAGCATTGAGAAACTGCTGTATATCTTTATTGCTTAACCCTCTCACCAACTGTATAAGAGGATTAAGTCATAATCCCACCCATTTCAGAGATGAAAAACTTGAGACTTAGAAGCCAGTGACTTTTTGAAGATTCCCATAGTTTATGTCAGAATGGAGCCGAATTCAAGGTTTTCTGATTAATCCAACTCCATCAGTTATAATCACTATGACCTTGGCACACTTGTGTAACTGTAATGCAAGTAATTATGACAGCAGCTCATTTGCAGAGAATGGCAAGGGTCAAGGTCATGAAAAAAAGATAACGCATGTAAGACTCTGTCTCCTTGCTGGAGAGCATGCTGCTCAGGGTGTATAATGGCATGTTAAATTAAGTGGTACCCACTATTCCCTCTGGAGGAGTTCAGAAATAGATAATGTCAAAGTATCACTTGAGGAAATTATTGCCAGTGCAAAAGATTCTACTTGGATTCATCTCATTTAATCCTCACACACTTCTGATGTAGTTATTGATGTCATTGTACAGTAGTTGAAAAATAAAGAATATTTAAAAAAATTTTCAGCAAGGATAAATAATCTTCTCTATGGTGACTGGCTTTAAAATTAGAATGTCTTAACCACCCCCCCAATTTTATTTTGACTATTTACCATTTATTTTCAATCATGTCTATGACCTCGGAGGTGAAAGGACACAGGGATGCTTAGTAGCAC
The DNA here is from genome assembly GCA_028646535.1 of Procyon lotor. NCBI lineage: Eukaryota > Metazoa > Chordata > Mammalia > Carnivora > Procyonidae > Procyon > Procyon lotor. Next base: position 5,363,361 of record CM053604.1, on the reverse strand, counting down.
TTTGGAGTTCTCATTTAAATAGAGCGATGGTCTTACAGGTAAAAAGGAGGTAGACTAGTGTCCAAAAGATTATAACATAAAGTAATAGTTATTTAAATCAATCCTTATCAAATCAACTTCCTTACACTCAAAAGTCTGTATTTTCTTTCATTTTCCAGTGCAGTCTGACTTTTCAATATTCTGACAGTAGATCCAAGGAAAGCAAGAGGTATTGAAAACAGAAGAAAGTTCTTTTAAGGCCTCAGGGCAAGCTCTGAGTTCTCCAGATGGATTTGGTTTACATTCCTTGGTGAAACTTCTCTGCATATCAAAACCTCTTGCAAGACACCATCCACAGTCCTTTTAGATACAGATATGTAGTTTAGTGATGAATGTTTACTATCTCTATGCTTCCTTGTGCACGTTTGTGACAGACAGATCCGGATCTCTGACCTCTAAAATAGTAAATGCAGCATGGCAATTTTTGAAAAATTTTCAAGGTTGGCTTGAGAAAAAAAAAGTGTGAGCTTTTAATTAATACTTCCCAAGAATCTGCCTGCCACAAGCACCCTGGGATTTATTTTCTTCTGGTCTGGAATGTAAGTGCTTTTGTCTCTTCTCCATCTAGGTGACCGTGTGAAACATACCCATGCTATAAAAGTTTACTCTGATGTTACATCCCTCAGGAAACGCGCTCAGGTTACCTTTTCTCCCAGCCTGAGTTGGATGTATTTTGTTTTTACAGAGAATACTGAGCTTATCTAAAAAATACAGCCGACTGGTAGTAGCAGCTTTATATTTAAAAATCTCTAATACCAGTATAGAATCCGAATCAAGAAGGTGCTTATATTTTTAAAATAAATAAATAGCAGTTAATACATGGAGAGCCAGCAGGTAACAGTCTACAGCCCGAAAGGAACATTGTCACAAACCACATGAGTTTCACACTGAGGAAAGTCCTTTAGCTGCCCTCAACCCCTGGCTAACATCCTTTCCGTAAGTAAGATACTAATTCTGCACACTAGCATTTCTAGTTCTCTTCTTCTGAGCACAGGGTCAGATTTTAGTTCCTCCCTGTATTTATGTTCAGGCACGATCAAGTGACTTGTCTAGGTCAATGAAATATGTCTATCTTCTGTGGGTGGGAGAATTTAAGATCTGGAATAAGACTCTCCGTATTGACCTTCTCTGTGCTATGGAGCAAGGCGATCTTCCAAATGGTGAGACTACTATTCCAGCCTGCATTTGGACTGAGTCAGAAATGGAAGCATCCCATCCCTGCCGACCCACGATGGCTCGTGAGCAAGAAGCAATTATTTTCTTGCTTTAAGTCACTGAAATTTGGCTTTATTTGTTAGGATGGCATAACCTACTACTTTCTGAATGATACAGTATGTATTTTTAAATAAAAATTACATGTGAATGTAATCTGGTTTAAATCGATGATTATTCTTATTCATGAAGGATGCTAGAAGGTATTTGGGCTAATTCTGCTTCTTGGTCATTTATCAAGATACATTTTTCTCCCTCATCTATGAACAAATATGTGTAGGAGGCTGTCTTGAGGTGTGCACACCATAACAACCCAAAGAGTCATTCCATCTCCTTGATAATTTTTATAACAAGAGATGGCATATCTCTACATCTTATACTGTCCCTTTGAAAAGTTTTGTTTGTTTTAGGGTTTGTAATATTTCTTTTAGGGACCAGTGAGAGCCCAAAGGCCATTTATCTACAAAAAGGAGGAGGAGCAACTGTACTTGTTCATTATCACACATTCTCCTGAGAATAAATTGGAGCGGAGGGAGTGGTTAGCTCAAACTAGAAGGAGTGACCAGGTGTTGGGCATTGTGCTTACCTGTGGATGGTGAATGTGTTTTTGTTTCTTTTAGGAGATTTCCATTACTTATTTGACAGAGAGAAAACACAAGCAGGGGGAGTGGAAGGCAGAGGCAGAGAGAGGAACAGTCGCCTTGCTGAGCAAGAAGCCCAACTTGGGGCTCAGAGCCCAGGACTCTGGCACCAGGACCTGAGCGGAAGGCAGATGCTTAACTGACCGAGCCTTCCAGATGCCCCAATGATGAACCTGTTTTTGTTACTTTTTAAATTTTTTTTCATTTTTTGAAAATCTGTTTCTTTTTTTTTTTAAGATTTTATTTGTTTATTTGACAGAGAGAAAGAGGAAGCCAGAGAGGGAACACAAGCAAGGGGAGTTCAAGGGTGGGGGGGTGGGGAAAGAAGCACAGAAGCAAGTTTCCCACTGAGCAGGGAGCCAGATGCGGGCCTAGATCCCAGGGCTCTGGGATCTGAACCCTAGGTTCATGATCTGAACCCTAGGCAGACGCTTAATGACTGAGCCACCTAGGTGCCCCAAGGTTTTGTTTATTTGCTTGTTTGTTTTGTTTTCATGCAAAACTTCCTAGTGTCCGGGGAATAGAAATCCTGCTGAAATCACTAACATTGTCAAAGAGAAAAAATCTCACCAACCAGGGGCTGAGAAACCTGCAAAAGCCACTATCTAGGTATTGTTTAAGTTATCTTGAACAAATATACAAGTATTTTGTTGAAAGTGCTTCTGAATTGTATTGTAGAGTTCTGAGTTTTTACCCAGTGACACACTAAAAACAATGTAATATGTATTTGAGCCTACCTTTCCCAAACAATGAGTTTTTCCCTGATTTTTGCTTCTCCTAAGGGAGGGGCACAAAGGAAGGATCTTGTAGGGATGGGCGAGATGGAGATCAGTTAGTATTTTGAACAAAATACTATAGTCTACTACATATACCAATTTAGCAGCAAAAATGCCCCTCACATTCAGAACCCCTACTCCCTAGCGCAGTGTTTATTTTCCTGCACACTCACTGACAAACAACCTATCGGATAATTGACAGGCTTGGAAAACATAGCAACCACTGCAGAGCTGAGGCTTTGCCTGTTCTGCATTGAGATTCTTATTTATTTCCCACTTCACTGTGTAGAAATTGAATTTCAACAAAAAGATCATTATTATCCTTGAACAAATAATATGATGTCAAACATTATGTAGACTCTTAAGTTTATGTTCATCCATTTGCTAGATGTTTGCCATTCTTCCTTTCCCAGATACACCCAGGAGAAACATTTACCTTAAAATTTCCCCGATTCCCATAGTAATGAATTCACACTAGTTTACTCAAACTAGGTATTCTACTCAATCTCACTTTCCGACACTTAAACCTGTTCCCTCAGTGGAAACAGAATAACTTGCAGGATATCTTAGCCATTCCCATTTTTCACCCATGCCCACAATATACTATTTACATAAGCCTTTTATTGACTTAGGACTTAGCCTTCATTATCCAGTTTGGACATGACAAAATCCTTAAGAGAAAACTGAGAGATATTTTCCCAGCCTTTGAATCATTATTCCTTTTCTCTGTGGGAGACTTGCCAAATCTTAGCTCTGGGTCTGGCCCTAAATATCTGAAGGTATTTTCAGTCTCATCCCTCTGTGATCTCTCTCCTGGATTTACCCCCACTTTCTAAATGTAACTTAAAAGTTGAAAAAAAAAAAAGAAAGAAAAGAAAAATGACTATAATACATTCTACTCATCCGTGTTTTGCAGGCTCTCATATATGCACAATTTACAATCAGTTCCTCTCTTGTCCCTTGGCCAAGATTTGAAATACCTTTGAAACTCACTACTTTTTAAAATTCTCATTATGAATCAGTCTTTCTGCTTACCTGACCTGTTATTCCTGAGGCTGTTTGTTGAGCTTTTTCAATTGTACAAAATTTAATCCATCATTGTATGTATAGCTTTGCCAGGGTCAAAGAGGAAAGGAAACTTTCATGTGGAAACACGGAGTCAGCCCTGGGCAAGAATATAAAGATGATGAAGATTCCTTCGTACCTGAGCTGAAATTGGGGACCCATTGTTTCCTGGAGGTCCTTCTTCCCATTCATGTATGTATCTTCTCTTTAGCCACTGACTATAAGAAGGCGATATGGCATAATAGTTAAGGGCATAATCTCTGAACCTACACAAACTGGGTTTGTATTTCTTGTTCAACCAGTTGACAGGTTTTGATTAGGTGACATAGCCTTTCCAATCTTCAGTTTTCATTTCTGTATAAAACGGAACATGTCAATATTTATACCATGTGGTTATTATTGCTATTAAGTTAGGTGAGGAATACAAACTGTGCAATGCATTTCCCGGCACATAATAATTTCTTGCTAACTGTTAGTCATCATTAGAGCAACTTGGCTTAGGAAATCGAGTTTTCCTTTTTCTTTTTGCTAAATCATGACATTTCAGATATTATACAACTTTTAAAAAAATTTCCAATGATTTTACTTTACTACTGTGCTAGGAACTATGGTTAGTACAGTATGTGCTATGAGCTCGTATCATGTTATGTTCTCAAAATCTCTGTAAGGGAATACACTGATTGCTTCTACAGATGTAGAGGCTGTACTAGGAGAGGTCAGGCCACTCACAGAAGATTTGAGTGGCATGGCTGTGATTGGACTCCACATCCATTTTATTTTAAAGTCTTCACACCCTCTCCACACCATACCCTTCAAAAAATAGCAGCCCAGCAGTAACAGTATTTTAATGAGGAACTTCCTTTCCCCATGTTTATTGTTTCCATGTGGCGGGAAACTCATTAGTGTGAATTTCCTGTCCCCTCTCCACTTTCCACACCCTTTCCCCATTATTGGTGACTTATGGAAAAAACTGGGGGCAGTTTTGGCTCAGTCCTTTTCTCTTCCATCCTTTTAGGAACCCACCCAGCAACAGAAAAGGTGTGGTCTGGTGTGGCCTAGGCCCTGCAATAAGTCTAGCTGTAAAGACTTCACCCTGGGATAAGAATCACCGTGACTGCTCTGGTAGGTCACCCTGGCTCTGTCCGGTTCTTTTCCTACACAATTTGCAATATTCACTTGAACAGCTTTTAATGGCAGCAAAGAAAATATTTTCATTTCCCTTCACCTTATTTCTAACTCTTATTTCAGTTGGTTTCAAATTTAGATGGGAAAACATTTATTTTATTGGGTCTTCTCCTAGGTCATTGTCAACACTGGCTTTTTAAAATGATACCCAAACAAAGACGTGTTTCACTGGCCATATGGAAGACAAAATAATTGTGGGAAGAGATTTTTGGAAGAAGTCAGGGTCCTAAGCACCTTGTTCATGTATGTTTGAGCCTTTGTTTTTCCCAGTTTTCAGTGCCAGAATTTTTAAGGGTGGGGCTAATTGCACAAATATCTTCTGTATCTGAGATTATTAACCATTAATCTGGAGACAATTGACCCTATTGACTCTGATTATTCTCCAAGAGAGTGCTTGCCAAATCTGGGGGGGCTAGAGGACAATTTTAGAATTAACTAAAAACTATGCAAAGCAAAATTTTGCATTTAGTTTATGTAACTATCTTTAATTTTCTTATTCACTCATTTATTATTTCAGTGTTTGTTAAATTCTCATTTTATGACTAGGACTTTACCAGCACTGATGATATAATGGGGAGCAAGCGTGAAGGACTCAAGTTCAGGGAATTCAAGCAAGAAGCCCATTATAGTACCAGATACCTGTATTCGTTTATGTTACTTTATTTGAGTGATAAAATCTGACCATGGTTAGCTTAAGGAAAAAAATAGGGGGCATTTAGAAGGCTGCTGAAGTATCTAGTGGGCCAGGAGTGGGGAGTCAACAACTTATGGAGAAAAATAACCAAGGAGATCCCAAGACTTGGAAAAGCTGAAGCACTTGGGTCTTCAACCTGGAAGGCTGCCATTAGTGTGACTCAGCTTGATGACTCTCTGTCTCTCTGTCCCTCCCTGCCCTTTGTAGGATATCTCAGTGGACCCTTCATCCATCAGGTATGACCATGAAAGGGTGATCAAATTTAAGTGGAAATATAACCACTATCATGGGAGGGCTACTCCCAGAGAAGGCAGAATTATTTTGAACTGAGCAGTTGCTGCAAGAAGACTCTACTCTATGAAATAGATAGCATTCCTGTTTCTATAAAGCAAAATGAAAGAATAGCATATATTTCTATGGTACAATCTGAAATGAATGGCCTTCTTGGCTCTCATCATATCTATATGCTTTCTCTCCTATGTTCAAAGATATTGCTACCCAAGTGATTCAACAATTCCACATGAAACTCTTAGGCCTCCACAGGGAAAGTGGGCATTGCCCTTTCTACTTTGTCATCAGGTTCTTCTCGCTGATTAGTGAGAAGAAGAGCTTTGTGGATGTTGGGTGGAATATTTCAGCATACCTCTTGGCTCAAATAACCCTTGTAAAGAGTTTGCTGAATGATAGAAGCTTTATGAGGCTTAACTAAGATGACAAACTGTTACAGACTGAATTGTGTCTCCCCAAAATTCATATGATGAAGCCCTAACCCTCTCAGAATGTGATTGTATTTGCAGATAAGGCCTTTAAAGGGGTGATTAATTTAAAATGAAGTCCTTGGGATGGGGCCTTAATGCAGTCTACTGGAAATTTGAACAAAGAAACTTGGGCACACAGTCAATCACCAGGGATGTGTGCACACAAAGGAAAAGATGCAGTGGGAATGCATTCACCTACAAGCCAAAGAGAGAGGTCTCAGGAGAAACCAAACAGTCTGACACCTTGATCTTAAACTTCTGGCCTCAGGAACTGTGAAAAAATACATTTCTTTATTTCAGCCACCCAGTCTGTGGTATTTTGTTTTGGCAGCCCTAGGAAACTAATACACCAACAATTCTGATTTGTCTGGGAAGGAGAGGTTTCCAGGAATGTAAGACTTTTGGTGTAAAATTAGAAATTCTTGGGAAAATTGGAGCAAGTTGATCACCTATAGTTTAAGCCAGCAAATGTGTATACTAGTCCTGTTGAAAACAGCTTGAGAGGGGTGCCTGGATGGCTCAGGTGATTGAACATTGGACTCTTGATTTTGGCTTGGGTCATTATCTCAGGGTCATGGGATTAGGCTCACATGGAGCTCGATGCTTGACAGGGAGTCTGCTTGGGATTCTCTCTCTCTCTCCCTCTGCCTCTCTCCCCACACATGGACATGTGCACACACACATTCTCTCTCTCAAATAAACAAATAAGTCTAAAAAAAAGAAAAAAAACCTTGAGAGAGGAAAATGGCTACTATTAGAGGAATAAAGGAAGTACTGAATGCCAAGGACCCATCCTAGTGCCTGGCACATTGTTGTTATTCAACTGATGGGATTAATAGTAAAAATAAAATTAATGTATGTTTTCAAATTTATTATTTTTCATACAGTGTGTTAAAAGAAATAAATGTATCATCTCAACTTATCTTGACAATCACCACAATTAATATCATTTTGCAGATGAGGGAGTTGACTTAATCTCATAGAGATCAGTTGTAGAAAGAGTAAGTAAACCTACCATTGTCATGCAATTTACAAGTAACAGCACTGAGATATTAACTGATATTGGTCCGACCCAGAGCTTGTGTTCCTTCTTCGAGATGCCCTCTGCATCCTTAACTCCCATTGTTATGGTTGATTTCTCTTGTTCCTTTCATTCCTGACTAAAGCTTTTAGCAATTCCCTGGCTTGAGTATGATTTTCTAGTTTCCAGTTTGGCTGCCCTAGGGGGTATTTTGTACTCAATCCCTGATTTCCATGGTTTATTAATTTACTCAATTATTATACCAACCTTTAATGTGTGCCCATTTTGTGTCATGGGTTCAAGTTATAAATACAAATAACCCAACTCTTGTCTTCCTAGTAACAGAGGGCTCTTTATATGTTGTCAGGGAATTTTACTCAGCAATACAACCTCAGCTTTATTCTAACAGTCTGTATATTGAATTAATAATTCTCAGGGAAAAGATGCTATTTTTTCCTCTAAGAATTAGATCTCCAGTCTCTAGACTCAAGGCTGAGATGTGCTGAGATGTCATGGGACCCGTGGTTTGGGTCTAGTTATCCAACATGCTTTCCTTTAATGTCCTCAAAGGTAAATGTAAAAAGAGTGGATACGGTATGAAGTAAAGAATCACACTATTTTTTTTTCTTTTTTTAGAAAACAAACACTCCTTGTCCAATCCATAAGTAGGGACCATTACAGACTTTGACTCATCAGTAATGAAGTGGACACAAACTCAGTGTTCCATTGGATGACTATGAGGAGTGGAACACAAGAAACGTGATCTAGAAAAATGTTTATTGACAGGAAAGTCATAATGCTGCCTAGGGTTTTGTCTTCAAGTTCCTTTTCACTGAGAACTAAGGCTTTGAGCTGTGGTTTCTTCATTCCAGTTCTGTTACCAGCCTTGGCTGGAAAGAAATTTCACACCTTGGATTCTTCACAGGCTAAATGGGACCACAGTGACAAAGATACTGGAAAACATTGTTTTCAGGAAGTAAGATGGCAGAAATCATAGCATGATATTTGGACCTCTCCAAAGTTGCTAAAGACACAACTCTCATAGCAAATAAAATCTTGGTTTGCAACACCAATAAAACATTTCTTTTAGCTGTTTCTTTTTAAATGCTACTCAAAAATAAACAATACAGCATATGTTTGAAAACCCAATGGTCTTTCCAAGAGATATTTATTATGGTGAGTATTTGAGGGGGTTGGAGTGGCATGAGGTGGTCTTTTCCTCCATTGGACCCCCGTGTCTCTGGATGTGACTTGCTCTTCCTAGACTATGGGATATGACTGGCATTTGCTCCTTGAATTGGACCCTGTTCTCCTTGGCCACTGTCATGCTCAGATCTCTGACCTCCAGAACCACACTTCTCAGAGGGTGATCATTGCAACAATTTTCTGTTTATCTATAGGACTCTGATCAGCATAAAGGGAAGGGTGACATTAGAGTCACTTTCAGGAAAATGCACACCATCAACAAGGGCTACTTTCTCTATTTGGCAGAGCAGATTTGCTCTGGAAGGAGCAGCTCATTGCATTGAGCCACTTATGTTTCTGATCAACCCAGGAATTGTTTTACGTTCGGCAAGAGGATTTTGATTGCCACAAGCTGGTGCATGATGCAATGGTCGTACCGGAAGTGCTTTGCAGAGAAGTCCTCTCAGGGTTGTGGGCTACGGAAGAGGAGGGAAACATAAGCATCAGGGGCCTTACAGCCTGCTCCTGAGGATCAGACTTCTCTGACATCTATGGTGGTGCCCTTAGTAGCAGCAGTGCTAGAACTCTTGCTGGCTGGCTAAAACTCCACGCCTGCCTCTGATTGAGATCAGCAGCTGTGAACATGGGGAGCATGTATCTCTGGAAACAGATATTCCTAACATGGACCAGTAGGAGCACCTACAGGAGAACTTGGGCTCAAGGAAATGTCTAATGGGACACTGGCTGGAAGCAAAGGGTGTTTCCTCAAAGTGAGAGAATTGCCATTGCCAGCATTACCTATGAACTTGACCTGCCAGAATTGGATCAGGGCACCTCTCTCACAAGGTCTGCATGGTCCAGGTAGTGTGTCCAGCAGCTTTAATGAAACTCTATTCTTTTGATATTCTCTCCTACATCTTTGTGTACCATTCTTATTACTTCCCTCTGCTCCTGTTTGTGGGTTATGCTGGAATTGATTGGAATGGGAAATACTCTGGAGAATCTCACAAATCTTACATGTTTAGGACTTTGTGGTTTGGGGAAGGTCGCAGGAAGGTCAATTTCACTGACTGGAAGTAAGAGGCAGTTAAACCCTCATGGGGCCACTTTCACATAATCTCACAAAGGCGCTCTTCTGAAATTAAGGATTCTGGAGAGTGAGGCACACAACCTCACCTCCAGATAGGAAACACCTGCTGAGCTCAGTGGAATGCTCACACAGAAAGGGTATTAGTATATCCAAGTTCCAGAGAGGTAAACTGAGTCTTGAAGAACTCAGGGAAATTGATTATTGGTGCCAGGGCTGGTATAGCAGCAGTAGATCTGAAATTCAGCTTTCCTGGTAACTGGAGCAGTTTTCTGCTCTTACCCTTTCATCTTTCTTGCGTCCTTAATTTATTATTGTTGTTGTTGTTGTTGTCAGTTGCACATGAGATAGCTTTATTGCCCTGATGCGATGTGGACAGAGTTTTAGGTGGTGACATCACTGTAGAGCTCAGATGTGCTCATTGCTATAAGTGGAAAGCCTCCAGAGGCTGTGGCTTAATGAGGACATCTCAAAGCAGCTTAAACCATTGTTTGCCTTTTGCCTTTGTTTGCAAATTCAGCACAACTTCGTGAAATCTGCCAGAAAATGACAAGAGTTTAGCAAAATTACTCATAACTCGAGGGACTGGGTGAAAGCAAACTGTCATCGCCTCTTTCCATGGCAATTTGAGATGGCCGAGGAGACAGGCCCCCCCGCACAAGGTTTCAAGGTCAGGACAATGACAGCAGCCCAGAGTGGACACTTTCCTTGGCAATTTCACCTCTGAGACCCAGGACCCTGCGGTATTGAAAAATCCCTGTGGCCCCCCAAATTGCCTCTAAAAGTCATTTCCTGAAAATAGTCCTCGGAAATAGGATCTCAATGACAGTAAAGATTATCACTAGGTTTCCAAAGAATATAAAAAAAAAAAAAGATCAGTGCAATCATACGATATTTTTTTCTGAAAAACAAAACGAGTGAACAAACAAAAAAGGGGGGAACAGATTCATAAATACAGGGAACTAACAGGTGGTTGCCAGAGGGGAGAGATGGGGTAAAGAGTAAAATAGATAAAGGGGATGAAGAGGTACACCCTGCCAGTTATAAAATAAATAAGACGGAGATGAGAAGTACAGCATTGGGGATTTTGTCATTAACATTATAATAACACTTCGTGGTGGCAGATGGTGACCACACTTACTTACTGTGGGGAGGACTGAGTAATGTATGAACGGTTGAGTTAAATATTGTACGTCTGAAACTAATATCACATCAGAGGTCAGCTATACTTTGATGATAAAAATAAATAAATAAAATAAAAACGCCAGCTTCTATTTTGATTAGGCGCATAGCAGTTTCCAATAGGAAGGGAGGAGGAGGAGGAGAGGGAGAAGGAGGAGAAAAAGAAGACAGCAAACAAGGTACATTCCAGAAAACAAATAACTGTATTATAAAGATGTGAATAGGGCCCAAGACCTTATCTACACCCATAGAGGTTTTGCCCTTCCAGCCCCTGTGAGATGAGAGCAGAAATCATTAACAGGCAAAGGGCCTCAGGCTTTCTGTGCCTTTCTTCCTTCCCACCCCCAAGGAGAGCCTGACTTTTCAGACCTCTACCCCCAGGGAAAGCACTCAGCCTGCTTGCTGAGCTTTGTGTTCTGGAAGGAAGGCTGGTGAGGGCAGTGTGCACAGGCTAGAGGAGGGGTGGGGAGCTCAGGCCGATACAGCCAGAGCCCCTCCTCTCTCCTGTACATTGTTATTTTGTTGTAGATCATCTGAATAACGGGGGACATGGAAAGAGAATTATAAAAGAAGCTAGACACGTTACTGATTACATTGGACAGGAAGATACAAGGATCATGTATGATCTTCAAAATCATGCCTAACCCGGGAAGATCATGTATGGATGGGGTTTTCAGTGGGGCTCACAGCAAGCGCAGGCAGGATACAGGAGTATTCGGATTTTGAGAATTCTTGTCTGAGAGACATGTGCAGGCACTGGTCACCAAGTGGTCCCAATGAAGACATTGGTCTCCAAGGCTGGGAATCCCCTGAACTTCAAGTTCATAGCTTGAGATTAGAGAAGGTCCAATTGTCCCTTTCTGAGTCTGGTCCCAAAGAAGGCTTCTGGGGAATGGGAATGTGTAAGAACAAGAGTTGGGTGGGCTTTTGGACAATTTAAGTCAATAATTCTTACCCATTCCTTCGTTAAGTGCCTACCTGCTGAAATTTGATGAAAGCCATGGGAATTCTCTCCAGAATGTGGATTAATGCATGAATTTGAAGAAACCAATAGTGGATTTCAGATCTAGATGATCTAATTTAATTAAGCTAAGAAGTTAGAAACCAAAGACAAAGATCCGGGACACAATTTGGGGATATTTTGGAAATGTTGTCAATTTCCAATTGGCTATTCATTATCTCCCAATGTTTTCTCAGAAGAAATAATGCAAAGACTCTAAAACCAGGTTGACCATCGGATCTTTAACCACAGGGCAGAAGAAAGAGGTACATTGAAGAGACAAATTCCTCCATGAAAACCAGGGTGAGCATAGAAATAACAGGAGGAAGAGCCTCAAATTCTCGTTTGTTTTTAGAATACAACGCAAACTACTTAAGGCTATAAGGACCTTGCCTGATTTCTCCCTCACCTGCTAGGTAATCTTCATCTCAGTGGGCTCTTCCTGTATTCCAAGGAATCCCTCACACATTCCAGAGCTTAGCCTCTCCATGCCTAACCCGGGAAGTGTTCTCTCTCCAGCTCCTGGGGCCAAGATGGATTCCTCCTCAATTCCTCATCAGTTCCTCAGAGAGGACTTTGTTCATCTCATTATCTAAACTTGTCCCCTCATCCTATCCACAGGATTGGATGTGTTCTTGTCATAACTCTCCCTCTAGAATGTCATTAATTTGTTCCTTTCAAAGTAGTAGCCAACGACTACTGAGCACTCACTACATATCAGACGCTATTTAACATTACAAAACTTAATCCTCCTGAGGATTTTAAGACTCTTGGGGACTGTTCTTATTGCCTTTTACCATGTGAGACGAAACTGAGGCACAGAGAGGTTAAGTTAGGGTAACACAGAAAGAGGTGGACCCAGGATTTTCAAACCCCAGCTCTCTGGCTGGACCATCTTTCTATTCTGTCACTGCTGTTTCTCTCTCCTCCGCCTGAAGGGAAGTTCCTAGGGGCAGAGACTCCTCCTGACCTCCCTTGCATACTGAGCGGTTGGAACAATGTATGGCACACACTCTGTGCTCAGATATTTATTGAAGGAATGAATAAAGGGAGAGGTGAGGGTCTGCAGAACATGTCAGAAGAAGGAACTTGAGGGCTAGGTCTGGGAGTCACTGTAAGACTCACACAGCAGATAAAGGGGAGGAAAACCTTCTGGATTCAGTGCTCTGCACTTAGTTGATTCATGGTTTTACTTAAATCCCTTGCCTGACCCAACTTCATTTCCCTTGGTGTTGTAAATCTCGGGGTTTATGTCAAGTACCTATCACACAGCAGGCCCTCAGGATGTGGCCGGGGCTGTGATGGAAAGGGAGAAGGGAGAAGGGGAGGGATGAAACAGGGAGGAAGAAAAGAGAAACAAGTATCAGATTCATTTTACATAAAAAGAATTGTTTTAACCACTCTAAACTGCTATATAAACCTTTCCTTAACTCTTGGATACTTTGGTCTATTGGAAACAACATGCATTTGGAGCCAATTATTCTTAAGCATTTATTATTGCTTTTTAACCAGTGGCGTGCTGGTATGTTTAAGAATCAGCTCTTGGGGTAGGAGTTGGGGCTGATTCATAGCAATCATTGATCTACATGTCCTAAGTAATTCCACTGTGGCTGACTTCAAGTGACCAGTTTCCTGTATGGGCAGTGGATTCTCACAAGCCGGTATGAGCAGGTTCCAGTGCGCCATGGGACCTCCTGTGATGTAACCCTGCAGAACTGATCTCTCTGAAACTCAAATTCATCCCCAACAAAGAGTATCCATCCATCTCTGGCTCTGAGGCTGCTGGGCAATATTAAATGTGACAATTCAGGGAAATACCAAACACTGTGCCTGGCACACAGCACTGAACAATGACTATTGGCCCCTTCTTTTTAAAGACAGTTCAAGATTAAAATTCCAAAGAGTTTCCTCAAGGATGTATTGGTAGGAAGAGAACAAGGAATCCAGATCTCCTAGGAGAAACAATATTTATCTTATTCTTCCACTTTCTTTTTCATTCTGTCTATAATGATCTTATCTACACATTTTTCTTTGGCCCTCATTTCCTCTGACTAGAGCTAGACAGTCAATTGTAGAAAGGATAAAATAAATGAGAAGTAATAACTGTGGCCTTGGTACCACACTTACTTTATAAATAAAATGAATCTTTCAGAACATTTTGTCTGATGAAATGACATAGCTGGGACCTTAAAGCCAGATTTAGAAAATCTTAAATATACAGATTTAAGGATTCTAATAAAAAGTGGCAAACCCCTTGATTTATTACAGAAGTTGTTAATTGACTGACAAACACACATATATATGCAAGCATACATAAGTTCACATTTTACATAAATATGTATGTATTCATGTACATGCATATTAGACTACATTTTTATTCATACACTTATAGGTAATTTGGAACACGAAGACCCAGAAGTAATTAGTTTATTGATTTGCTTTTTTACTCATTTATTTTTTATTCCCTTAATTATTCACACATCAGATCTTTATGGAATATTTGCCACGTGTCAGACAGTGTGCCAGGCAAGAGGCCACGCCAAAATCAATTCTAGGGATCTCGTGCACTGTAGGAGTTAACTGACTACTGGGTAGATAGACTTATATAGAGATCGTTACAATGCAAGTAAAAACAGAGCACCATGCTAGAAATAAAAATGGGAGATGCACAAAGCTCGCCATCTTCAATTTTGTAAAGTAATGATTCTGCAGGAAATGGGGCGAATGGGAGCATTTTCTCTTAGCTAGTCTTAACTTTTTACTTATATACCCATATTGAAAGATAGAAACAAAACGTGGACTCCAAATAATTCAACATAGGATTGTCTAAGATCACATCTCCTAGCAGTCAGTCCTGTACTGTCCTTGGATTCCTGCACCTACGCGGCAATACACGTATTGGCCTGTAGATGGCAGACTTCGCTCATTGTTCTATGGATTTCACCCACACCTGTTGGGAGTGTGGTTAAACTTTGGGCCAGCTCAGTCTAAACCTCCGCCTTGCGCTGCTCCACAAATGCAGAGCCACATATTTCTTTGCTTGGTCCACCTTAAAACCATGTGATGGGACACATTTTTCATGTTAGGAGGTTTTTAGTGTACCTCAGCATTTTTTCGGGTACGGCTCATAAATGAGTGACTAGGCAGGGCTTCGACTTGAAAGACTTTTGATCTTCCGATGCAAATAAGGAATTATTTAAGAAAAAAAAAATCAAAAAAAAAATCAAAAAAAAAAAATCAAAAAAAAAATCAAAAAAAAAAAGAAAAAAAAAATCAATACTATGGAAAAACCAGGTAAATTATATGGAAAAACCAGATAAATTAAAAATAGAAGCCACTACCCCTGAATACAAACATGCCTGTAAAGCATACTCTCTTTGCAACATCCCACACCCGTTTCTTCTCTTAGAGCCTGGCAATCTGTTAGCATCTTAACCCAAGGGCGAGAATTATTTCAATGAAGCAAGCATTTATTGACTTCCTTCTACTTGCAGGATATTGCATTCAGTGATAAGAAAATATACAGCTGAATAACCATAAAATTTGGCCTTTGAAAATTATAATTTTGGGGAGGAAACTAATCATATAGTAGCTAAAGCATCACAAATTCAAGGAAGGTACTCTAGAGTGGAGGGGTGGAGGGTATCACACCCAGTAATGGCAGATGGAATTATCTGTAGAAACATGGAATTAGCTATGAGTTTATTTGCAGAGACTTTACAGGCAGCTCTGGGGAGAAAGCATTACAAACATTTGAATCAGTTTGGACAAAACCATATTTTGCAAGTTCCTTGGGGGCAAAAGTTTGTCCTATTACGTAGAATTGGATTTTGGATTTTGTAGCCAACAAATCCATATGATCCCCAAATAAACATCTGTATCATCTACCACTTATTCTGTATTTTGAAATAATTAAATATTTGTGCCACATTAAATTATACCTATCTGGCAACTTTATAGTTTTTAATATATGCTTATTATAAAAAAAATCCATAAACTTTGGGAAAAATAACTAGGCAGTAATAAAGATAACCTGTAATTCTACCTCCCTGATAGGGCTATTCCTAATGTTTCATTGTTAAATAAAACTTAATGATTAAATAAACATTCTAATAGCATGATGTTTACATTTATTAAAAGCTACTAGCTTGAGACTGAAATTATTGGCACATAAAGCCAGTCATGAGCACAATGACATTTTCCTGCCTTGTTAAAAATTATAAGGGATCGATGAAAATGATTTTCATTTTGAAACTAGAAAATAACGAATATATATTTTTTTTCAAGTAAAGTCTCATCTTTGGGCTTTGTCTGTAAAAGATTTAAGTCCAAGCTAAGATGAGTCACTTATTGGGTTGTTGCTTCTCTTCCTGAGACTGTTTCCTTTTCTGTCAAGTGATATCATAATACCTACCTTTACAAGTGAGATTCAAAAGAAGCTGTGTGATAGACCTGACGTATGTCAGGTTCTTGTGAAATGTCACTTCCTCCTCAGTCTTAATGTAGGGTGAGCCCTGTTCCTCTTACTCACTGAGGCTATCTGAAAAAATCACTCTAGTCTAAAATTTCTCAGCCTTGGTGCTATTGATATCAGGGGCAGATACATTTTTGTTATGGGGGCTGTAGGAATCTGTGGGATGTTTATCAGAATCCCTGTCATCTACTGAAGAGACTCTAGTGGCAACTCCTTGGTTGTGGTGACAAAAATGTCTTCAGACATTGCTGAATGCCTCTGGCAGGTGCAAATCACCCCCAATTGAGAACCTCTGCCGCAGTGCCTTAAAGAATGCTTAATTGATATAGATGGATAAGGAATGTCTCTCTGTAATATACGTGTGCTGTACACCATGGCCACACACTTGCAGCTCTGGCTGAATGCTCTTAAATGCTGCCTTCCCAAGGTTCAGGAAGCTACAGCACACACTGAGACCCTTTACTACCCTTTTCTCCATCACCAGCTCCTGAGAAGTCTTGGATCCTGAGAAGTCTTGGACACAACATTTTTTTTTTTTTTTTTTTAAGATTTATTTGAGAGAGGGAGAGAGCACAAGTGAGTGGGGGGAGGGGCAGAGGGAGAGAGAATCTCAAGCAGACTCCCTGCTAAGCGTGGAGCCTGACCTGGGGATAAATCTCATGATCCTGAGATCACGACCTGAGGTGAAATCAAGAATCAGATGCTTCATTGACTGAGCCACCAAGGCACCGCAATAGTTTGCATGTTAGCATGTTTTTTTCCAGACACCTCATGGGGTCTGTAATCATCTATCTTGTTTGCCTCCGGTGAATGCCTCAACCACGGAATCACAGTCCTCCAACTGCACACCCGATCTGCCCAAATAGGCTTCTGTCTTGGGTCCTGCTTAGCAGGACTCATGGGCACTGCTGTGAACCCCAGGCCGCTTGCTGAAAGCCTGGGTAGGGTCTTTCATAATTTGGAATCATCTTAACCCCCCCGGAACCTGGGTCACAGGTTTCCATATACTCAGTGACTGATCTAGATGCTATATGTATAAAACTCTTGGGAGGAGGGGTTGTGTTGTTTGAATAGGATTACAGTGGATATCTCTGTGAAACAATGACAATGAACTGGCGTTGAAGTAAACTGTACGATTCATACTTGGCTTTTACTTTTTTTTCTATGTCGATTATTTTTGTCTTCCATTTTATGCTTTTGCAGAATGTACGCAATTGAGAGTTTCTTCATTTATTTATGTAACTTTAAGTGAACAGTTCTGTTATGTCCTTGGCTGTAGGACCTCTACTGAATGCAAGGGCTTGAGGCTCTGCACAACCCCTAACCACTATTCCACTTCCCTTCCTGCCAGTGTGAGGATTTTCATGCCCTGCTAGGCTGCTAGTTTAAAAAGTATGACCACTGAGAAACACCTCACCTCTGACACCTTGAAAGTATAGATCCACTCTATGAAGAACTCTTTATTTTAGTATTTTACACCCTATCCAGTCTATTGGATATCTTTGATATTCTACTGGGTATTGCGTATCTACCAATATGTATTGGTGGATGCCCAATATTCTATTGGGTATCTTTGTACACCAAATTCAGTCCAAATAAAACCAAAGTTCTTACCATAATGTATATCCAGACTGACCTCCACCCAGATGAACTGTTTTAGCCATATCAAATTCTTTTCTCCAGGTTTTTCTAGATTTTACCTTTATTTTTCCCCTATGAGTTTTAGATACTAGCAGTACCCAAGATTTCTCAGAAATCAGAATCTCAGGCAAAGGCTTGCAGTCATATAGTTTATTTTGGGAAGCAAACCCAAAGAACAATATAGGGCATAAGAAAAATTAAGCAAGGAAGGAAAGAAAGAATATTCTAGAGCTTGTTATTAGGATGTCACTGTTATGGATTTCTTAGGCTACATTCTGCTGGGAAACCTTTGATCCATATGTCATGCTCCTCAAACTTGTCCACTTATGGGACAGAAATAGGATGTATTTACACGTTGCCTTCAATATCCCCTTGGTCAAGAATTAGCCCCATGGCATATTAACCCTATTATGATTCCTGGCTTGTCCATGTGTCAAAAATGACTTATCCAGTTGTTACAGAGAACACGTGTGAGAACACGTGATGTTTAGTCTAACAGAGGAAAGTACCATAAGGGTATATTCACTTGCAAATATCATCATTGCCGTGGCTGGGATAAAAATGTAAGTGGAGAAGATTTGAGATAGGATACAAAACTACCTAACATATGTTGTGTCCAAGTTCCTGCAGGTGATGAGGACATGGGTCCTTGCATTGGAGCTGCTTTATGTTATCAGTGCCAGGGCTCTTTGATTACCAGACAACGAGAGAGATGAGGTTTCATCTAATGACTAATGAAATGTATTAGCAATACATTTTGTCATTAGCAATAATGACTAATGAAAATTAGTCAATAATAATAAATTAGTCAATAATATTAGTTTATTAAATAATTAATTTATTAAAATATAAATTTTAATAAAATTTGTCAATAATAATAATAAATTAGTCATTAGCAATGACTAATGAAAATGTATTATCCAGATAAAGCCAGCCTAAAGGAAGATAAAAATCTCAAGATGGCTTCAAATGGGCATGTGTTTATACAAGACTCAAATTAACAATAATATGCCCTTTGACCCCACTTTGGCTTTTCATTCTTCTCATAATTTGAGCCTTCTTCCAGTTCAGCATGGTCACCAACCTTATTCTATATGGTGACATTATCAAAGAGAAAGGCTTTATCAGTTTGCTACCATGATGTTCACCCTGGTCCTGGAAACTTTTTATATAATTTCTGATCTTTTTAGGATCTGGACATTTTGGTGGCTCCTGCTTTCATGTCCACATGTAAACCAGCATTATATAGATCCCATGTATGAAGTTGAGCTGAACATTAATCAGTCATTGGGCATCTGTGATTTCAGCTCTTTCCCCTCTGAAGTCTCTAATAAATGGTAGCATTTAACATCCTCTGCTCACTTTATGTTTAAACCTGTGGAAGAATATTACTTCAAATGATTTTATGTTAAAGAACTCTATTGCCAGTGTATGCACACATGTGTATAGGAGAAGAATGAAAAGCCAATGTGGGGTCAAGGAGCTTATGATTATCAGTCTGAATCTCATATTAAAACATGACAATTTGAAACCTGTGTATATATGTGGGGTGTGTTTTTATGTGTGTGTACACGCACGGACACGTGATGGAGGGAACAGAGATGTTACAAGTCACAGGATATTATGATTTAAAGGATGAAAGACCATCTTAAGTTGGGTGTCCCTGGTAGCAGAGCATGAGACAAAGATTTGAATACAGGCGGTGGATTGGGCGATCCCAATTTGGGTGATCCCAGGAAGCCCTGGGATCCACTTCCCTTCCTGACAGTGTGAGGCAACAGGGAAATAAGACAGAATAAGAAAGAGCTGTGTTATTCCACGTCCTCTGAGAGGCAGACACCAAGGCAGGGTTACATGTATAAGGATTCATTGGGGGAAAGTATGGAAGAGGAAAAGGGGAGAGACTAGGAGAAGCCTACAGACTTGTCAGATTTCAGCGGAGGTTTGAAGGACAGGGAAGGAAAAAGGTTGGGCAGAAGCATCTTAGACTGCTAAGAAAAGTCTGGTAAGGCCTAGACAGAGTCCTTGAATCCTAGGAAGCTATCAGAGAAATATTGCACATGCCTCAATGTCTCTGTCTCTCAGTCATTGGCTTAGATAGAGCAGTGCACGGGAAGCGTGATCTTAGTGCAAATGTGGTGATGGATTTAAGAACTCAACAGCTGGGTCTTTTCAGTCAATTACTTCCCTGCAGTCAGGGATCTGACAGGTGTATTCTCAAAACCATCACAGAAGCCAATTCCAGGTGCAGGTGCTCCTAAAGACTGTGTTATTAACATGGGCATTGGGGCTCAGTCTTGCTCAGGACCTCTGATGCCTGGGAGGACAGACCTAAACGTTGTCCTACCTGAGGGCTGAGGAGATACTTATCCACCAGGTGCCATGTGGAATTACTGGAGGACTGCTCCCAGGAGCGTCAACCACCTGGCACCCCTCGCTTGCCCCATGCTCAGCCAGAGAAAACCCCCAGGCAGAGAAGCACAGATGCTTGAGCGGGAGGCCATTGGCACACACGGAATGGAAACCACCAAGGGGATATGGCAGAACACCAGTAGAATCTGTTACAATGAGCTAAGGAAAAAAAGGAAGTGAATTCTCCTGAATGCTAATTATTTGTTCTTTAGCCTCTCTAGGTTTCCCAGGATTTGAGGGTAGTCAAGTAGCATTTTCTTTCTGTTTATGATTTCCCTCTGAGACTATCATTGCTTTAGGCAAATGTATTCATGTGAAGAATCATTTTTCTCCATGTCTGAGCCTGTAATAAATGTCAACCCTTTTTTGGCAACTGCAGCTAATGCAGCAGACCTACCATTACCGAAATTGAAATTACATATGTTAGGACCCCAGATCAATTTATTTCAAGGGACATCCAAGATCACTCTGGACAGGCAATGAAATCTCTCCACCTCTGTGGCTCTGAGCCTCATTCTGGAAAATGAAGATGGGATTTTTTTTTTTTTTTTTTTACTTGCTATTCTTTTTCTTCTCAGTTCTTGGATGAAACATATAATACAAATAAATCGTTAGCCTTATTAATTCCCCTCCAACCTGGCAACCTTTCTAAAATACTTAGTAAAACCAGGTACTCAGGAAACAAAGTTTGAGGTCTTTAAAGTTTGCTCAGTGGAGAGTCTAAGCTGTTTAATAAACAGCCCTTCATTTACCTACGAATCATAGGCTGTTGGAACAGAGAGTAAGGCCAACATCACAGGGACGTCTGCATTATACAGATGAGAGCAATGAATGCCAGAGAGGGAAATAACTTCCCCAAAGCCACACATCAAGGTGGAGGCAGAGCTAAGACCAGAATTAAGGTTGCCTGAAACCCAGTCTATTGTTTTTCAGTGGGACTTAAAAATTAAAAATTTAATAATAATGAAGTAATAAGAAATGGGACTTATGTTTTAAGGTCTGGTGTAAATAATTTTTGTACATTGTCTCATATAAAGAGACCTCTAATGGTTTATAATGGGTCATGTAGGAGCCAGTGTAGCAATCTGGTTAAGAGCAGGGGGCCTCTGGGATCAGAATGCTTGCGCTCAAATTCTAGCTGCAGTGTGTATTACCTGCTGACTCTGAGTGGTCTCTCTGTGCCCTCTTGTTCTCCTTGGTAAGTCACACCACCTATCTCAGCGTTCTTAAAAGGATTGCATGAGATCATATGAGCAGCGTTTCTAGGCGTTGTCTAGGCCATAGCGAATACTCAGGGACTGTGAGTAATTAAAATGCAACCTTTACAATTGCTCTTGAAGGTAGGTTTTCTCAACCTTATTGTACCAATGAGGAAACAGAAATATATGAAGGTGCCTCAGTAGCAAGTGGAAAAGCTGACCCTCAAACTCTAGAGTCTGACCTGTAGCTTTAACTAATTGACTTACTACCCTGCTTCTCTTTTTAATGGTAGATATTCATGCAATGATGATCTGTGTCAGTCATTTCAATTCAAATGTGTTTCTCATCCCATCTGGGATATCACATTCCTCTTCTTAGAAGCAATCTCTCTGTCACCCTGGGTCTTACTGATTTTCCTTAAAGTGCTTAGTGATGTTTTCATCACATACTCTTCTTCCTTGGATTGGTTATGGTTAGGGGCCGAGGAAAATATTACTCATTTTTAGAAAAAAACCATGTTCATTTCCTTAAATTTCAGCCTTAATAACATGAATTCTTATCAATAGATTTTAGACAGATTTTTTTTTTTTGCCTTTTTACATGCTCTGTGAAGTGGTTGCCTTTAGTTTCTCCTTTGCTTCTTGCTTTATATAGTGTAGTTCACACCTTTGTAGGTCACTTGGTGCCCCTGGATTTTGCCCTTGTCTTTAAAGAGCTCATAACTTAAGAGAAAAATATTGGAAGCGTATGCAAATATCTATAAAGAGGCAAATATCAGTTGACTAGAATGAGATATAGGCTATACAATGGAGAATAATGAAATGTAACTTATGAGTTTTAAAGATTAGAGCTACAAATTGTAGAATACCACTGCTGCACCTGAACCAACCAATACAACTGTCCTAAGAATTTAGAACAGAGGGAAATTGAGCTGTGAGACAATATATAAAAGATTGATCACAGGCATGCAGAGTTATCTGAAGCAAGAACATGGTTTCTGGGATGGTTAGACACCAGAGCAATATTTTTGAGTGGATTCATATACTTGGAAGATAACGTCAGTAGGAATGGGGTTGGACATGCCTGTTAATACAGAAAGAGAAGAGTCAGAGGAATTTATGTTAGCAGTGTCCAATCAATTGGATATGTTGACCCAGTTGTTCTTGATCTTGGGATTCTTCTCCTAGTCCTCCTTTCTATGCTTACCAAAGGGCATTAAGGAAACACTGCAACCAGAGATAAAAACTTTGGTTGTTTCCACTCTCTTACAATGATTCCTCATAGTTACGTGATAACAGCTTCTAGCTGTGATTTGAAGTCCCACGTCTATTGGCTACGGTGAAAGAAAAGACTCAGAAAAGATCTGAACATCTCTGGTCCTCAAGATGACTATATTTCTTACTGTCTGTTGATAAAGCGACACTTTGGGGACACATCAGTTTTATATTTGTTCACTTAGTGAGTCATTTTTTTCAGTATCTCATCAATACTGAGTGCCAATAAAGCACCATCTGGTCCCTCAAGTAGAGTCAGACCCAGGGAGCATCCCTCTTAGAAGCCACTTCAACATTACCAGGTGCATATCTGTCTTCCCATCATAGCCACCCGTTAAATGCAAAAATTATTATTTTACAAATTGTACCAGTGTTTCTTTGTGGGAAGCAACTGTATTAGGCAAATACTGTGATGATCACATCGGGGTTGATGTTGGAGGGTTGATCGCATGGTGTGGAAGAAATGAACAGAAATTTAGGACAGAAGGAGGTAAAGAGAGGCATGACAGAATGGAGGGACAGCAAAGGATTCTCATTAATATGGAAGAAAGTTGAATCCCTGTTTGTCACATATGGACAGTGTGACTTTTATATTCCCGTACTACATTATCATCAATACATGAGAAGTTTTGTCAGTTTTCTGGGCAAGGGGAAGACTTGGGTAGATTGATAGCTACGTTATTGGGATTGCTGTTGCTGGACTTAAGAGAGCTACACACCAAGTCTGTTCTGACATGTGCCTGAATAGAGCCACCATCTACAAGGTGGTCTATAAACTGAATTAATTCAGAGGAGACAGCAACTGAAAATCAGAAAATATTGTAAGTCATTCCACCCAGAATCCCTGAATGTTTGAGAAAGTTGATTTCTCTTCTGCTTTTGAATCCAAAAGCACAGGTTATTTCTGATGACATTTGTGTGTCATAGTTATCATCACGGGAATTAATAGAAAGGAGGGATCATTTTATATTGGGGTAATCGGAGAACATTTCATAGGTGATGTGGCAGCCAAATAGGACTCTGACGCATAAGCTGTATCATGATGAGCAAAATGGATGTTAAATAGGGGATGTTAAACAACGGAGGTAGGAAGATGAACTGTGTAGAAAGGAGTTTCTGAGCATTTGTAAAAGCAAAAGATTTTGTTTTTAGTTGTTGAGCAGAGCATTTGGTTGGAGGCTAGAGATGTATGTAATGTCTGTATCACCCCGTGCACCTGGGAAGGACTGCTAACCATGCAAGTGTGTAAAAGTCAGAGGACCTGGGGCCATCCATCTTCTGAGAAGTCATTCATAAGGCATTAAATACAACCTGTGATTCACTGAGGAGCTATAAAAGAGAATCCAGGTAGTGCATCTGAAGTCAGGGACAAGGAGAAAGCAAACACAAGTCCCTCTGGGCCTTACATTGAAGTGCCAATGGAAGATGAGCCAATGCTATTGATGCTGCAAACCATGGCTCCCAGCTCATTTCCGATTTTAGTGACATTCTAGTGGACAGTTCCATGTACCCTGACTGCATCCCACCCTAAATAGACAGAGTGAGATTCTACTTTTCTGCCGTAGGGATTTCTTCTTATCAAAGGCTACTTAGGTCATGTACTTAGTGCAGTGCAGAAAGGTGGGAGAATAAATGATTTTCAGGAATTCCCCACTATTGAAGAATGGAAGTTAGAGGTAGATGCCTCTGCTTCCAGCTTCGGACATAATGCTGACAGTCTTTCTAGCAGGTTGTAAAGAAAGTCCTGACAAGCACTGAGGTCCAGTTTTTCACAATAGTAACCTCCTTTATAACATACCCCCCTCTGTTGGACCCCCTTTCCCCATTCCCTCGCTCTTGTTTTCAGAGGTACCTCCCAAATAAACACACCTCCAAGTCCTTGTCTAAGACTTTGTAGTATGGAATTTGTCAGTTAGAAAATAATTTGAGAGGACTTCATGCCCTTGAGATACAGGCAGGAAAAAGCTAGAATATTCTGCATCTTAACTGGGTCATGGTATTTAAGGAAAGGGTTCATCCTTGTAAGAGTCAGGGGGAATGAGTCTGTATGAAAAAGTTGGAACCAGAATACAAATGTTCTAGATTCCTAGACTAAGACTTTGAACATTTAAACCATGGAGAACTGCTAAAATTTGGGGGGACTCAGATGTTATAGGATAAAATCAAGTTTTTAGAGGGGAGGTTAGAATACCTAAAGTAGAGAGATGAATTTATAGGACTCAGTCTACAGACAGAGAAACCATGTTTTTAATAAAAAAGAGATAATTCTTTCCATTTTTTTCTGCAGTTTAAATTTTATATAACTCTTAGATATTTACATTTGTAGTCTTAGGGAAAATGATAGATTTTCCATTAATAAAAGAAATGCCTTTCCCAGGTGTATACATTATACGTGAGTATCCTTGTAATTCTCTTACTGACACCACAAATTCTCAATAAGCTTTTGACTCTTGGGCTTCAAGATCTAACAGCTAATTTGAGGAGAAGGCATCTGAAAACCTGTTCAGATCCTCCTGGCTCAGTAGAAACCAGGTGTACTAGTTATTTGATGAAAAGTGAAGATTGGCTTCTTCTTTGGAGGATTTGCCTCCACAGAGGGAAATGCATGAAAATGGGAAATGTTTTATTTCAGAATGCCTGAATATAAGATCAATATTTATCATGGAGGTTGCTGATATCCCATTAAGAAAAGTTCAAGTGCAATTTGGACAGATGTATTTGGTGGGCTTGCAAGGGAAATCGGTTTTCCATTGAATTCAGAAGGCACTTTGTAATGAAATTCAAAATTGAGTGAAATTGGTCCAATCTAAAAACCCAGAAAAGAAATTTAAGTCTTTTTAGAAGACCTCAGTCAAGTTTCAAATCAATGGGAGCTGATATGTTATCTGAGGCATATAATGAAAACTGAGTTTTCACTGGGCTCCAATACGCCTGTGCCATTTGAATTTTTGAGCTTTCGCAGAACCTGCAAGCAGAGACACAGAAATACATCGAAAGGCAGGAACAGATGTCACCAAAAATAAGTTTGGAGAACTTTTAATGTCTTTCACTCTCCTTGGCCTGGCATTTGAAACCCCCATGTATTATCTTCAGCACACATTTATGACCTTGTGTAAGAGGATTTTAAATGGAATATTTTCTTTCTGATTCTGCTTTTCTCTGAGGCTCCCAAAAGCCAAGAACCAAATCAAGACCAGTGGCAAGTACTCTGCCATTCCAAAACTGGTTTCTAGTCCATTAGCCCTCAAAATCTGTTTTTGAGGGGCCAAGAGAGATCATATCCGTAAAGAGGCTCACTTCCAGAGAATTTTCCTTCCTTCATGCTTTTCTCTCACTTCAAGTGAACATGGACTTAAAAGGACCTTTTGTAAAACTAAAATATGGGGTCTACAGTGGCCTGATGTATGTTTCATACACTTGAGAAATTTACATGAGACATGTGGTGACTGTGGTCCAAAGAGATACAGCAGAACATGAAAGAGATCTAGTTCTAGAAAAAGCTAACAATACTTCCACTCACAGCATGGGGACAAGAAGCACAAATTCTGAGTGGATCCCTAGGAGACATGGCAAGCATGGCCACTCTTGCTTCCATGTTTGTGTTCCTTGTCCAATGTCACCATCTTACCAGGGACACTGCAACATATATAGGTCTTTGATTCAAAGTGGTGACATATGGAAAGTAGAACTTGTAATCCTGGGCCCATACAAAGATGGCTTTGAGGCCTTCTTTCTCTTCTTTCTCAAGAAGAGAAATAAAATCATGACCACACTCAGAATACATATGTATTCAGGTATTCCTACATCTATCATTGTCAAAACAAATTGCCTGCATTTCCAGGATGGAAGAAATTCAATGCCGTCCCTTTCTACCAAGTGACCATCTGATCTCTGCAAGGAATGGTGCCACTTGGAGACCAAGAGCTGACCTCTGTTGCTGGCAGTTTGAACTGTGGCAGTGGCAGCAGTTAGATCAGTTTTGGCTAATCAGGCCTCATGCATATCCCCCATCTTTATTATCACAGCCTGTTCGCCTATATTGTAATTCTTCTGGAACAAAACAGAGGTGACCAAGGATAGAAACTGCCTTACACCAACTGGCTAAGCCATTTTTTTCTCCTTGATTGGTAGTGCCCCTTTCGTGATAAATGCACATTAGTAGAAATTAACAAAGATCTTCCCACTTGATGGCCTTCTTGGTCTCCTTGCCTATTTACATCCTCCTACCCCAGACATCTTTGTTATTGGTCTTCCAATCTTTCTTTTTCCACGCTTCTTCCAGGCAGCCAGGCCATTTACCGCTGCCCAAGTTCCATATAGAAGCTAACTTCAGGGACCTTCTCTTTGAATGTGAAGTGGATAATCAAATCTCTTTGCCCATTGGGAGAAATTTCCCTTGCAATTATCTATCAAGGCTATTAGCCATTAGTTGGATATAGTTAAGGTGAAATCTACTACAAGCTCATAATCATATAGTGAGCCTTCAGGGTTCTGAGGACTCAAATTTATACCCACCTCACTTCATTCGGTGACAAAGATGCACATTGCTTTGAGAAGGACATGACCTTAGATGAGACAGTTCTCTATAGTAGAGACAGACTTTGAAGGAAAGAACAGCAGGAGACTCTTTCTTGACCATATTCTCCATGACTGGGCAACAAATCCTTTACGAATGTTATCTGGATAGTATGTGTCCCTGACTACCATCGTTCACCTCTTGTGTACTGCAGATGAATTTATTCATATACAGTGAAGAAACAGTTTGCTGGTTTCTGGTGGAACTCTATTCTTGAGGGGGTTTATAAGATAGGATAAACAATACTCATCCAGCTGCAGTTGGTCTCAGGGCTGCAACTCATATTTATCACCTCTCTACTGCACTACCCATTCCACGTTCCTTTTCCTCTTGGCCACTCTTGCTACTGGTCTTGATAGATAGCATACAGACCCAGACCCTCATCCTTGAGGGACCAGACCCTCTGGTCAGGATGTCTTTTTCAATTACAGGTTGTTCTACCTATCCTTTTCCATCACAACTGGAAAGGGGATAGCAAGAGGCACCCATTTTGGATCACCAGGATTTCATATGGTATCTTCTTTCCTTGCATGAGAGCCTGGGCCAGAGCTGAAGTTGTAACCTTTACTCATTTCCTGGTGCATACTAAAAAATACTTGTGCAATGAGTAAAGATCTTCATGTATTTATTAATACTGGCATCTTTACCTGTAATTCACTCCTGCACCCCATTTCTAGTAATTTAACTAATTATTTATTTAAATATATAGCTATATTTAATATATATATATATATAAAAATATAGTAAATATATAGCTCATGAGGATCCTCACTAATCAGAGTATAAAAGGAAGCATAATATAAACTATGACTTGGCAGAGTTTCCCACTAGTTCCTAAGAGCTATGTTTTCTCATCTCCTCTTTAGTTTCAGATCAGTTTGTGCAAAAATGTTGCTCAGTCTATTATTTTTACTTGTATTCCATGACTCATTAAAATGAAGCTTCTGCTTATAAAACTATCTGAAACTATTTTGCTGAAGCCTTTTAGAACAGCTAGCATGAGCTACAACTCTATTCAATTAACCCATTAAACACTACATAATTACTTTTTTATTATCTCATTGATTAGATTTTGGGATTAAAAACAATAAATAAAATATAATCTCTTCTCTTGTACAGTGCAGCCTCTGCAAGAGGCCTTACTAGGGTTATTGTAAAGTATGCATAACGTACTGAGGGAATCCTAAAGGGAAAGTTATAAACTAAACCAGAGGAAGCTAAGGAGCTCACTGGTTAAGGGAGGAAGCACTTACAGAGGGTGAGCAAACTGATCTGGGGATGAAGACCAGTATGAGAAGATCCCAGGCAGAATGAAGGCACAGAGGTCTTTAGAAGGAAGTTAGCACAAGGCCATCAGGGAACCCTGAATAGTTTGTTGTTGTATATACAGAAAAACAGCACAGACCATGAAACCCATTCAGGGACACATTGAAAAATTGTGGATTAAGGTGTAAGGGAGTCAATAATCCTTAAAGTTTTTTTTTTCTTTTAGATATATCATTTTAGTGAAAATATGAGAGATTTTCAAGATTATGGAAGTCAGGAGACACAGAGGGAAAAACTTTAGTACTCATCTCTTGAACTTCTATTATTGTTTTGGGGACTGAAACCAAAAAACATACCTTTCTTTTCTTTGTTTTCCTTGGGGTTCTGTAGTTTCAACTACTCTACTGAAGAAAGAGATGGACCAGTCCGGGGCATGGGGGTGGGTATCACCATGTATGAAATATCTACTCTGGGTGGCCATATGCCAGATACTAAATATATAGTAACATATATAACATATATTCTTTCACCAATGCTTTGAAGAAATAATGTTATCTCCATTTTACAGAAGAGGAGAAGGAGGCTAGATTTGGAAGTCAATCAGATGTGCGTCTGAAACTTGCTTCTGGTACATCACAATTGTGTGATTTGGGGCAAAAGACTTGAAGATGATCTACTTATTTCTAGAATGGGGAACATATTTTATTCTTGCAGTAATGTTGAACATATGAGAGAATGTAAATCAACTTCTTTCAGTGCCCAGAATACAGTAGTTGCTCAGTAAGTGGGGATATTGCATTTCACATTTGATCAGGGTGTACAATGGTGTCATTGATGGTGATTAGAAGATGGGCTGAGCTACAAGAGTGGGAAAGATGGCTGAATGGTTAGTTTGGGGAGTATTGATTTAACAGGCCTACGAGACACTGAAAGAAGGGGTGGTGCTGTCCCGGTCCACTAAGTTCTTGAGGGTATTTGTGAAGTGTGCTTTCTGGCATCACTGGAAATTGTCCCTCTTTAAGCAGGCAGGATCTAGAAATGTGATGTATTTAATGTCCATGGGGCAACCCTCCAACAGTGAAAGGTGGGGGTTGTGGATACATGTGCCAACCTCCCCAAGCTCTGGTGGGATCATTCTGTGGTTGTTCCTTAAAGATTGCAGAGTCCTTGATAGGATGAAACGCCCATACCCCATACTGATGCACAACTCCTCATTAACACAGTGTTCCCTGTTTCATCTCACCAATTCTCTTGTGCTTCCTATAACCCTCCACCACTACCACCACCACCAAAAGTGATCTGTACCCAAGTGCTGGATTCAGGATTAATTTGGAGAGAATCCAAACTAGGACATAGTCCAAATGAAAATATCTATTGGTTTATAGCATATACCAAATCGTTAGCTCAATGCTGGATATGTAAATGGAATGCAGTGAATGATTTCTGAATGACCAAATTGATGGATCTAGGGCATCATTTGAAACTAGAGATGATAAATTTTAAAATTAAGTTTAAGTTATAAAGTATAAATGACAACATCCCAAAAGTTTGGATTTGATGTAATTACTACAAAAGAAAATATTGAATAGTAAGAAGACTGGGCCAGAATTTGGATAAACACCATCATTTTTACTATTGTAATATATAGATAACATTTACCATTTCAACCATATAAGTTGAAAGTTCAACCAGTAAGTGTTTTACTCTGTGGTATTAACTGCATTTACAATGTTGTGCATTCATCATCACCATCCATCTCCAAAACTTCTTCATGTCCCCAAACTGAATTCTGTTCTCTTTTATACTAACCCCCCATTTCCTTCTCCCCAACCCGTGCCAACCTCTTGAACACCAACTTTTAATGATCAGATGTAGAAAGACTAACTGACTCAATAGAGCAAGAGATGTTCACAAAGGAATAGCAAGTGACAGCAATTTCTTGAAATTCAGAGGAGATGGTTTTAAGAAAGGAACAAATGGCTCATGGGATTTAATGTTGAGTACAGGTCAAGTTTGATAAGACATAAAATACATCTATCGGATTTGAAGATGAAATATGTGTGGAATAGTGAACACAGAACCGTGGCTTCAGTGGACAGAGAAGAAAGTTGGAGACAAAGTGAGTCCAGTGAGCTTAAGCTGGTCTTCTGTTCTATTTTCTCCACAGTCATTGAGTGTCCAAGTTGTATTAGACATGATATTTAAGTTGCAGAAATGGTGTAATATCTTTTCACACGAGAATTCAGGATGTAGAATTCTCTCAGAACATTTTAGCTAACTAAACCACGTCTGACCCTCTATTATGTATAGGCTCTATGTTGGGCATTTATTATATGTTACTCCATTTTTTAAAAATTAGGTATTTCTACCATAATTTTGTGGATAAGGAAGAGGTGATCTGTGAAATTAAGAGAAATAGAAAATTTCCTGTGGTATTCTAATACTACTTGTAGATGGTGCAGAGGAGATTCAAGGTCTGATGCTTTTATCACTCTTGTGGTAGGTGCATAGCTTAGAAAGTTACACTTCCTGCAAAACCTGGATAATTAGAGATTAGGAAAGGGAAGATTATGCGCTAAGTAAATGTATGGGCTTTAGGCGTATTATGGCTCCAAGTGATAAAGCCACACATTTATGTATGACTCACTACCCTCTATCAAGAGGGTGATTGCACAAAATGCAATTGGTCCCAAGCTCAGGTTTAATTTTTTCCTGAGTATTAACAATGCTAGCTTCAGGAGTATCTTCCTCTGCGTGGGCTTCTCTGAAGCTCCCTGTCTCCCCTTGCAAGGGAGTTCCCATTGCTTCTTGCACTTGCCTCAATAAGTGAGGTCAAACATTTTCCATTTCAGTTTAAAGAAACTGAATTCAGTCTGACTTAAACTAAACTTAATTTAATTTAGATTAAAATTGCTTCTCTAAAAGGAAAAGTCAAGAGATTGACTAAATTAAGACGTGACCTGATAAAAAAAGTTTCCAACAACGTCTTCCAACTTGGGAGCTCAACTCCTTTGTGAGCACAACTCCTCTTTTCCCAGATATTGATTTCAGTCTTAAGTGGACTCCCTCCATGTGATACAAAGAGGACTCCCTGTAGATCAAAGCTTACATTCTACCAAGCTCAGGAACTGTAGAGCCAAGATCTCACTTTTCTCTTAGTCACAGTCCAAGTGCCAGTACAGACCTTAAAGTTCCTTGCTTTGGTCAAGTGCATCCAGGAGACAGGACTTTTGGGTCAGCTTATCCAAACCAAAGATGCCAAGAATGGAGGGAATGGGATGGGATGGATCTCCAAAGAAATTATGAGAAAAGGGATTGAATGTTTAAAAGATAAAGTCACAGATGTCTTTTCACAGCATTGATCACCAAGTATTTCAATTTTCTGTCTCCTTCACTTAAATCAAGCCCAGCATGTTACATTCGTAGATCTCTTCATCAAATGTCCACCCAACACATATCTATTGGACATTTACTATATACTAGGAGCTATACTAAATCCTTTGGACACAGTGATGAACTAGGTACACACACAGGTTCCCTGGATCCATTGAATTTATAATGTTTTGCGGAGACAGACATGGTAAACGTGTGAGAAATTTTATGAAAGCAGAAATATAAGGTTCTAGGGATTTCTAGAAGCTTGGAACAGTGAGCTTTAAACTAGTCAGGAAAGGTCTCTCAAGTAAGGAGTAGATACAGATATAATTATAGATAATAGATAAATCTTAATAGATAATCCCTAAATGAGAAAATAAATAGACACTTTAGGCACTATTTTAAATGGCTGTAATAATATCCCACGATGTAAGTAATTTCATTTTGCCAAAAACCTCCACATCACATATAGAGTTCTCACACACTGTGCATATATGCACACACACACACACACACACACAC
>CM053604.1:5309225-5330276 GCA_028646535.1 Procyon lotor | reverse complement strand
AATAATAATATTAACTATTCTAATTCATGCATATGGATGCTGTCATCTATTTAAATCTTCCCTAATTTCTCATAATGATACTTCGCAGTTTTCAATGTACAACTTCTGCACTTTTTGTATTACATTCATTTTTAAGTATTGTATTCACTTTGATGGTGTTGTAAATGGCTTAAATTTTAACTTTAAATTATTTATTGCTAGCTTATAGAAATAGAACTGAATTTTGCGTTGATAGTTTCAACATTGCTAGATATGTTTTTAGCACTGATAGTTATTTTACAGATTTCTTAGGGCTATAAAAGATTATGGCTTCTGGGGCACCTGGGTGGCTCAGTCAGTTAAGCAGCTGCCTTTGGTTCAGGTCACGATCCCATCCCATGGTCCTGGGATGGAGCCCACATCAGGCTTCCTGCTCAGTAGGGAGTCTGCTTCTCCTCCTTCCACTCCCCCGCTTGCGTTCCCTCTCTTGCTGTGTCTCTGTCAAATAAATAAATAAAATCTAAAAAAAATATATTAAAGCTTCTGAGAATAAAAAGAGTTTTCCTTTTCCTTTTCAATTTGGATGATTCATTTTGTTTTGTTTTGCTTCATTTTCCTTGCCTAATTGTTTCCTAGAACTTCCAGTATAAGGTAGAATAGAAGTAATGGGAGCAGAAATCCTTGTCTTGATCTTTATGGTGGAGAAAAGATCTAAATTTTCTTTTTTTTCCTTTTTTTTAATCCTTTCCCCTCCAAATACGTTTATTTCATTTTTTCCAGTGTACAAGATTAATTGTTCATGCACCACACCCAGTGCTCCATGCAATATGTGCCCTCCTCAATATCCACCACCAGGCTCGCCCAAGCCCCCACCCCTCCCCTCCAAAACCCTCAGTTTGTTGCTCAGAGTCCATAGTCTCTCATGGTTCATCTCCCTCTCCGATTTCCCCCGTTCGCCTTTCCTTTCCTTCTCACAATGCGCTCCATGTCTTTCCTTATGCTCCACACGTTAAGTGATCTCAATTTTCTACTGTTAAGTCTGATGTTAACTATGGATTTTTAATAGATGCCCTTATTAAGTTAAGAAAATTCCTTTTTATTCCTAGTTTAATGAGCAGTTTTGTTAGGAATGGGTATTATATTTTGCCAAATGCTTATTCTGTGAGTATTTATAACATGATCACATTAGTTTTATCCATTTCTCTATTAATATGGTGACTTACATGGATTGACTTTCATATGTTGAATCAACCTTTTATTCCTGACACAAATCCCATTTGTTCATGATGTATAATCCTTTACATGTGTTCCTAGGTTTGGTTTCCTGATAATTTTTTGAAAATGTTTGTTTCTTTCTTGGTCTGTAGTTTCCTCTTATGTCTCATTTTGGTATTAGAGTGGTCCTGACTTCATGGAATAAGTTGGAAAATTTCACCTTCAATTTGATGGTTTGGAGGAGTTAGTGAATGATTGATGTTAACTCTTCCTTAAATGTTAAGTAGATTTTACCAGTGAAGCCATCTGATCCAAGGCTTTTCCTTGTAGAAAGATTTGTGATGAATAACCACCTCTTTTTGCTTGTTAGAGTGTCTTTTGATTTTCTCTTTATTCTTGAGTCAGTCTGGGTGGTTGGTGTTTTTCTAGGAATATGTGCTTTTTACTTTAGTGCTAATTTGTTGACATCCAAATGTTTGTGGTATTACATGTGTTGAGCAAGTGTCACCTGCTTACTATAAGGTAGAGCAGTCCTAGAATATCAACACAGTGCATGGTTTGGAGGTATCATGGTCACCAAGAAAGTCACAACTCACACGGACACTGGATGGAACACATGGAGGAGACAGAGCAAGATCAGCATTGATAATGAGAATTGGTCTCCATGGCCAATGGCTCCTGTCTTGTAGCTGATGCAGGGAGATGGTACTGCCTGAGCCCCTTTTGTGTGGTAGCCAAAGAAGCCTTTTCTCTCTCAGCAAGAACAGATATAGCAGTGGGGTTGGCCAGGTGCCCTTAGACACAAAGACATTGAGTAGAACAAAGCAGTCTCCATCAAGTCCAGAATAGGGAAAAATATGCTCACACCCAGCAATAAGCACAATGCAGACATAAGGGTTATGTCCATGTAAGGAGTTGTTCCGGGTCTGAGGCTCACTTTATACCTCCATACAAGGGCCAAATAAGCCTCATAGGATTGCTTTTCACAAACTTTATTATCTTGTCTCTTTCTGTAAGGGTGCTAATAATGCATCATCTTTCATTTCTGATTTTAGTAATCTTTCATCTTTTTTTTTTCTTAGTGTAACTAACTTGTCGATTTATTAACCTTTTCAAGGAATTGAATTTTTTTTTTTTTATTTTCTCTGCTATTTTGCTATTCTAGGTTGTGTTTCCATTCTAATCACTGTCATTTCCTTCTGTCTGCTTGCTTTGAGTTTAGTTCGTTCTCATTTTCCTAGTTTCTTAAGATGGAAGGTTAGGTTTGATTTGAATAATTTCATGGTTAAACATTTCTTTCAGTTTTTTGTTTTGTTTTGTTTTAACCCACTGAACCACCCAGACGCCCCTAATACAGTATTTTTTGTTTATCATTTTTAACATAGTCATAAATACCTATAAATTTCTATTTAAACTCTGCTTTCATTATAGCCCATGAGGTTTTTTTTTCCCAAAAAATGTTTATTTTTTCAGTGTTATAAGATTTATTGTTCGTGCACCACACCCAGTGCTCCATGCAATACGTGCCCTCCTCAATACCCACCACCAGGCTCGCCCAACCCCCCACCCCCACCCCTCCTAAACCCTCAGTTTGTTGCTCAGAGTCCACAGTCTCTCATGGTTCATCTCCCCCTGTGATTTCCCCCCATTCACCTTTCCCTTCCTTCTCACAATGCTCTCCATGTTTTTCTTTATGCTTAGCACGTAAGTGAGACCATAAGGTAATTGGCTCTCTCTGCTTGACTTATTTCACTCCGCATAATTTCTTCCAGTCCCATCCATGTTGATATAAAAGTTGGATATTCGTCCTTTCTGATGGTGGCATAATATTCCATTGTATATATGGACCATATCTTCTTTATCCATTCATCTGTTGAAGGGCATCTTGGTTCTTTCCACAGTTTGGCAATTGTGGCCATTGCTGCTATGAACATTGGGGTACATGTGGCCTTTCTTTGTAATGCATCTGCTTCTTTGGGGTAAATACCCAGTAGTGCGATGGCAGGGTCATAGGTAGCTCTATTTTTTTATATATTATGTTTCCTTCTTCATTCATCTTAATGTATTTTTGAATTTCCTTTGTGATTTCTTTTTTGACCCATTGGTTATGTAGGAATGCACTGTTTAATTTCCACATATTTGTGAATTTCCTAAATTTCCAACTGTTATATACCAATTCCGTACCATTTTAGTAGCAGAATATATTTTGTATGACTTTAATCCTCCTAAAATTATTGATTTTTCTTATGGCTAATATAGGGTCTATTCTGTAAAAAATGTCACATGTTCTTTTCAGCATTTTGATTACATCACATTGGCTTCTGCCTTCCATCTTTTGGTGGATGTTATTAAGAAATCATTTGTTAGTCTTACTGAGGAACCCTTGTGAATAAGTACTTTTCTTGCTGCTTTCAAAATTTTCTGTCTTTGATTCCTCTCTCTGATTATGATGTGCCTAGTGTGGATTTGTGAGTTGAATTTCATTGACCTTTGTGGATGTGTAGGTTTTCATTAAATGTAGAAAGTGGACTTTATTTCTTCACATATTCCTAGTTTGAGACTCCAAATTTCCTTTGTGTGAATGTGCTGTGCTTGATGATGTCACACAGATTTCTGTGTCTCTTCTTTTTTCTTTCATTCTTTTCCCTTTCTGTTCTTCAGACTGGATAACCTCCATTTAACATCTTCATGTGTGCGGATCCTTTCTTTTGTCTGCTGCAATATGCTGTGTACTCCCTCTAGTGATTTTTTCATTTCAGTTATTGTGTTTTGAATTTAAGGATTTCTGTTTGGTTCCTTTTTTTTCCTTGTTATTTTTACTGATTTTTTTTTTTAATTTGGTGAAACATCTATCTCATACTTTCCTCTAGTTCTGTAGATAAGATTACATGTGGTTCTTGAAAAATATTTAAAACAGCCCAATTTGAGTCTGTCTAGTGAGTCCAATGCCTGGACCTCCTCAAGTACAGTTTCTATGGATCGACTTTTTCTGTTGTGTATGGGCTATATTCTGTTGCTTCTTTCATAGCTCATAATTGTTTTTGCTAAAAAAAAAAAAATCCAGACATTTAAAATGATAAAAGATGGTAATTCTGTAAATCAGACCCTTCCCCAAGATTTGTTCTTGCTATTGTTTGTCCTTTTTGTTTGTTCAGTGATTTTTCTGAATTAATTCTTTAAGGTCTGTATTTTCACTGAAATTTCTCTTCTATTAACTGAGTAGTCAGCTAATGAATGTACAGTTTCCTTAAATGCCTGTGACCAGTGAGTCTCCCAGTCTTTGCTGAGGGGCTCAGTATGTGTGCTTGTGCATACCTTAAACACTCAGATAATTGATGGACAATTGACACATTTGCCTTATAATTCACTTCCTACTTGTGCAGAGCCTCAAACTTAGGCAAGGATGAGAGCTGGAACCCTTTCAGAATGAATGTCCCTTCCATGTCCTTTCCAAATGAGTATGTGAAAATCTCTGGGCAGGAACACAGACCTACACATGCACATGTCATTTCCAGGAATATATCAAAGCTTTTCAAGGCCCCATGCCTATCTCATTCACCAGTCTTTCCTCTTAAGCTTTTCGGCTAGTTTATTGTTTGTCTCAATTGTTATCTACTGCCTTAGGAAGCTATGAAGTTAAACATAGGAACACTTCCTTAGGAAGTTAAACAATTTCCTGGGATTGTTTTTGACAGCCCCCAGAGAAAAGTATTTTTCACACTGGGTAAGCACTGAGTTAAGTCAAATAAAGATGTTTCACATGGAGACTTTAAGGAAAAAACTAGACAGTTGAAATAATGTCAAAATTCTGAGAATGAGGCTTGAAGGAATTCCAACCCCATTCTACCACCATGATAGCAAGTTGCTGATTTTTAAGGTCATCATAGAATTGGATAGCAGGAAATAGGACAAGGTCAAGTTAGGACACTACAGGTCTCACAGTTCATATCAAGAATCAGTCATTTTCTTAAATAAACAATCTTGAATTCTTGAAAGCTTTTAGTTAATTTCCAGAGTCCCAAAAAATTTGATTATGACAATTTATGCCAGTTTTGTGTTGCCTTTACAAAGGAGTGAATTTTGGAAATCTGCCATTTTCACTGACATCACTTAGAGATCATTTTTCCTCCATTCAGCATCATATTTCCTCCTTACAATTAAATTTTTCAGTAATAATGACCACTAAAAATCATCATTTTCTTTTTTTCACCTTTTTTAAAGATTTATTTATTTATTTGTAGAGAGAAAGAGAGCACAAGAGGGAGGAGTAAAGGGAGAAGGGGAGAGAGAGAGAATCTCAAGCAGACTCCACGCTCAGCATGGGGCCAGATGCCTGGTTCAATCTCATGACCCTGAGATCATGACTGGAGCCCAAACCAAGAGTTGCACATTTAACCAATTGTGCCACCCAGGTGTCCCTCTTTTTTCACTTTTAAGACAAATTACTGCCAGTTTGAAAATAATTAATTTCAGTTTTAGAGATATTATTTATTCATAGAACAATAATTTTCTGTATGTGCTAAAATTGAATTTACCAAGTAAAAATATTACACTTCACATTGTTTCACTATTTTCAATACAAATAAGTATTCCAAATGTTCATGGGGAATGATCAGATTGAAGTAATGCAAGTGGTGTTTCTGCAATTTTATAATCAGTGTGCTATTGTTGTTTATTTTGAATACACCTTTTTGTGCAGAATTACAAAGTACCAGAGACCTTGGAGATCCAATCTTCCAAGTGAGTTTGAATTATTTTATACCCTTGTGAAATTACTTTTGTACTTGCTCTCAAATAGAATACATTTACCTAAGCGTGTGTGACAAGGGGCTGATGGTATTAATCGGCATTATCTAAATTAGCTTCTATGAAGTTTATCATGTTTAGTAAAATATACATGTCAAACATATACCAACTGGAATCTCACATACATGCTATAAAAACTCAGTAATAACTGCAACAATTCTTTGCACTACATTGTTCAGAATGTATAACTTTATTGTCTGGATGTGGGGTGGACTGCTTCCACCATCTTGCCCTGGTGTGTCACCATGATATGCACTTTCTTTACCCTCTTATGAGCATAATACAGACATGTTGTCTGTTACCTGAAACTTCCTCCTTGCTCTGGTCTCTCTGCACATTCTCTTCATTAAAATCTTTGTCTAATTCCTACCAGCCTTTCATGTTTCTGCTAAAGTATCATATCCTCACAGAAGTGTTCATGATCTCCCTCACCTCTATCCTAAAGCTGCTTAGGCACCTCTGTTCTGATACCAAGCCTCTGGTATATGCCTGTATTCTAGCACTTACCATGCTGTATTGTAATTGTCTGTGTGCTTGTCTCTCTTCTGCAGGAAGAAAGTAAATCTTATTCAGTTTTATTACCAACAACTACTGATGCTTGTCACATATCAGTAACGCAATAATTATTTTTGGAAGGAAGGATGGGAAAATGACCACTGTTTCTTACTGAAACGATTTTATAGTGATACAAAGTGGAAGGACTTGAGT
Source organism: Procyon lotor (assembly GCA_028646535.1). Classification (NCBI taxonomy): domain Eukaryota; kingdom Metazoa; phylum Chordata; class Mammalia; order Carnivora; family Procyonidae; genus Procyon; species Procyon lotor. The sequence goes on along the minus strand of CM053604.1, from coordinate 5,323,568 downwards.
AGTTGATGTAGCCAAGTATTGGTGGCCAGCATATAAAACCAATTTCTACTCTTTCATTATGTATTTATTCCCTAAGGGTGACTTCATCATTCAAAGCATTTCTCAAAGTGTGGGCAATAACTCCCTTAAGGAAATATTTCTTCATAAAATGTGTAAGATGCATGAAACTTTTATAACTCTGGTGGCAGTAGGCAGAGTGCTACACCAGAAATATAAGGAGATTATTCAAAGATGGGGCATTAACTGGAACACGGTCTGAATTATCTAAGGCTGATAGCATGAATATCTTTATAGACTTAAAATAAACCACAAGTATTACATTGTATGACTGAGTATATATAATTATCTTATAATGTTCTTACATTAAAATACTTATAAAATTTTATTTGGGTCATCAAAAATTTGTAAGATACCAGAAATGTAAATATGAAAAATTTAAGACACTTACACCCATAATTTCACTGTTAAATTTTCTTTATTTTCATCTCAATTTTCCCTTTCTTTATAACCATATAAAATATATGGGTTTTTTATACAAATAACATTTAACATAATAAAATACACATTTTATGTAAAATTTAAATGTATATATATGCGTTTATAGTTTATTTAACAAAATTTATATCATATTATATACATTATTTTGCTCCTCACTACCACATTATTTGGATTTGTCTAGATTATTTAATATTCTTGAAAAATACTATTTGACAGTTATCATTCACTTAGTATAATACATGTTCAATATTTCCTCTTTTGCAGGTTATAAGTTGTTTTTTTTTCCTTTATTTTAATTTTGGTAATACATGCAAGCAGAAATAGTTATCATTTTAGGGAATGTTTGATATATATGATTTTTAAATAGTAAATTATTTAAGTGTTATTTAGTTTTGAAGCTTATTTAAAATATTTTATTACTCTTGGGAACTAGTTTAATTGCTAGTAAGAGTTTTATCAATTACAATGAAAGTAAAAAAATATGTTATTTAAACTTTGATTTTTATGGTTTCATAATTCGTCCACTAACCTCATGGGCACTCATTTTCAGTAATTTTTTCTCTTTTCTCAGATTTTTAAACAGCAGAATGTTTCAGAGTTCAGTCCTTAGACCTGCTGTTTGTTATCAGATTTCTTCTAGATTACTCCATTGATTTCATGATTTTATGTGCCACCTTAACCTTGATACTCCAAACTTAGATCTCAAGTCCCTCTTTCTCTTGTGAACTTCATGCCCACTGTCTAAATGTCTGTGACCTCTATTCAATGTCTAATGCATCTCAAGCTTAACATTCCCCAAACCTGTGTTTCTTTTCCACCTGCACTCAAATCTGCTCTTGTATCAGTTATCCTCACATCACCAAATGACAAATCAAAACTGCAGCTGGTGCTCAGACCAATACATTAAAATCACTCCCAACTAATTTCTATCCCCACATTGAGAGAGAATGCATCACAAAATGAATGTTGTTATAACTTTAACCTCAGACTTCTCTTCACACACCCATGTCCATAACTCTCATGGTCCTTACCTGAGAATAAAGATCACTATCTCTCACAGATCCCACTAAGACGTGTCCTTGTGGTCAGCCCTGAGTGTCCCTTTCACAATGTAGCCACACAAACTATTTCCACACAGTTGCCTAATGGAGACTTGAAAATAATCACTCCTGTTGAAATCTTTCTGTGTTGGCTTTTCTCATTAAGGGAAAAATTAAAGTTTTTACAATGTTCTGCAAGATCCCAGAAGTTCTCTCCCCAGCAAAATAACCTTGCTACCTCATATACTTCTGCCCTAGGTATTTCGCTTTTTCGGCAAACAATTTTATGGGATCTCATTGGCTCTGAAGATTAATTTATGCAGAATTACTATATTTACAATAGTTCTCTCTTATCCATGGGGGACACTTTCCAAGACCCCCAGTGGATGCCTGAAGCCAAGGATAGTACCATCCCTGTAATACATGTTTTTTTCCTGTACATATATACATATGACAAAGTTTAATTTATAAATTAGACATAGTAAGAAATTAACAATAATTAATAAAATAGAATAATTATAACAATATATTGTAATAAAAGCCATATGATGTGGAATCTCTCTCAAAATATGCTGTATTCACCCTTCTTCTTGTGATGATATGAGATGGAAAAAATGCCTGTGTGAGGAGATGAAGTGAGGGAGATAATGCAGGCACTATGATGTAATATTAGGCTGCTATTGACCCTCTGACTATATATCAAAAGGAGGGTTATCTGCTTCTGGAGGGCAGTTTTGATCGCAGGTCACTGAAACCACAGGAAGTGGAACCACAGATGAGTGGGGCTACTGCGTTAAGTTTCTCTAACCTAGAATGAGATATATTATTTCCCTGTTTCTTTTTTAGAACTACATCCTAAACAAAATATACATTATTTTTTTCCAAAAACAAGCCTGCATATTTCTTTTTTTTTTTTAAGATTTTATTTATTTGACACAGAAAGAGAGAGAGAGAGAGAAAGAGAGATGGAGAGAGAGAGAGCACAAGCAGGGGAAGCAGCACAGGGAGACAGAGAAGCAGGCTCCCTGTGGGATGTGGGACTCCATCCCAGGACCCTGGGATCATGACCTGAGCCTACTGCAAATACTTAACTGACTGAGCTACCAGGTGCTCCAAGTCTGCATATTTTCTTTTATATTTTTTTCTCTATATACAGCTTTTGCTGTTATTCTTAATGTATGATTTTCTCCAATTACATTTTCTAATTCATTATTATCTGACTACAACAGATTTTTTTTCACTTTGGCACAAGTTGACATTTTGGGCCAGATAATCCATTGCCTTGTGCATACAGAATATTTAGCAGCATCTATGGCTTTAGACCCTGGATACCAGTAGCATTCTTTCCCGCAGTTGCCATAACTAAAAAAATGTCCGCAGTCATTGCCAAATATCTCATGAAGCACAAAATTGCCCCTGATTGAGAAGCAATGATCTTTCTGAAGGTACATATTGGTTTTCTAAATGCTGCATGAAGCCCATTCATGTTTGGTCCAAATGTTCTCCATGTTCCTTTTCATCTTAATCAGTTCTTAATTTAAAAACTTATGGTAACTGACATATTGGCTATAAGAAAGAGTCATGGTCTACATAGATTAAGTCTCTAATATCAGGTAATCATAAGTCTACCAGTTAATATACTTTAGCAAGCACTAAGTAATGGAATAGGGGACCAATAGCATAGGGGACCAATAACCTAGATGTGGTTCTCAACCCACTGTTTAGTGAATATATGATTCTGTGCACATGATTTAGCTTCTCCAAGCCTCAGTATTCTCAGATATAAAAGGGAAGTGAGGGTGGCTGCATTGCACACATGTTATGAAGTTATAAATGAGGTATGTATGGCCCAGAGCACATCTTAGACAACATATGATTATAGCTATTATTAGTTCCCTGCAATCAAACAAGTGACAATTAGGAGCTCCTCCTAAGTCTTGAAGGAAGGGTTGGAGGGCTGGAAAATATGTACTCCTCTATCAACACTGCCCTGGACGATGCATTTTTGCCAGGAACATTTTTTAAATGCCCTGTCTAGGAATCATGCTAGAACTGAATTTTCAAAGGTATAATGTCCACACTCTGTTTTTAAGAAGTACGCTAAGGTAGAAAGAAACATAATGAAAATGGTGGCCTGTACTATAACAAATGAGTGAATTAGACCAGCACAACGGACAGAATTAGGGGGGTGATATTTCTGCAATGCCTCATCTTGAGAGGAAAAATTGATGTGATAAAAATGATTATCTATATATCATATTTATATGAAAATAATAATTTTAAGATAATAATTGGTTTGCAATTTCAAAATTTCCATCAATAGTTTAGGTTTCTGGAAATTTCTTTTTTCGTGTTAGCAACTTGTGTTATGCAATGGGCCTTTGTACCCATCCTCAAGGAATGCCCTGGAGGGAATCAGACAAGCAATTTCTTCCTCAACTGCTAAATTGCATAAAATAATTAACCAGAGAGTTAAGAAGGATTTGCAGTTGTTCAGCAAAGTTAGGATTACTAGCCGATGAAAATAAAATAAGCACTGACTTCCACAGAGCTACTCCCTCCTCCTGTGAGACTCAGATTGTTGAACACCAGCTTCTGGTTTCCGTAAAGGGAAAGAGATATAATTCACAACACAAGTCTATTTATCCCCCAAATAATAATCTGTAATCTTTAAAAACATTTCAAAATGTGTTATATGATACTTTTGTTGAAATTCTTATCAAAAGGAAGCCTCCCTATGCCAAATGAGACACATCACCTGTTCCAAGTTCTTGGTTTCTTTATTTTTATTAAGACAATGAAATCCAGGGTGATGAAATGACTTGCTCAAGGTCACACAGATATTTTCTTTCAAAGCAAAAGTTAGAGCATATTTCCCAACACTGAGTCAAGTGTTTTCCCCACTACACTTTGCTTCATCTCCATATACTTCACTTTGTCATCTTTTTCGAATAAATCATGCTTGGAAAAGTTCCAAAGGCAAATGCACCTTCAGCTCCATTTCGAGAGTTCATCCTGTAATTGTCACACCTGATCTCTGTCCCAGTGCCTGAACCCAATCACTGGGGATAATTTGAATCGACTCAAGCTACTAGAATCTGTGCATGTTGCCATTGACCCTCCTCATTCAAACAACACCATTGTGATAGGCAAGGTTGGCCACTGCCACTTTAAATTAGTGGTTTATCTTGAGTCCCGGAGAAAGGAAGTCCTTTCAGGGGGAAAGGATGATGAATCACACAGCAGGGAACAAATGTAACTGTGATTAATGGGGCATTACACAACAACAAAAAAATAGAGCCAACTGTGTGCAGAGATAACTGGAACCACAAAGACCAACTTATTGTCTAAGGTGATGTAATTAACTTCAAGCCCCTCCATAGCTTGGATGGCTGATTCCAGTGAATCTTTCCATTGTGCTGGTAATAATGACAAGGTTGTGCCTTCTTATTTTAAATACTATCCTATTAAGGACCATTTTTCTCCAATGCATGGCACTGATAAAATGTCAAAGACTAAGATACGGCAATTTGAAGTGGCACGATTTTAAGCAACTGCAGATTCATTCAACTTTCCTTTTTCCCAAGGAAGACAATGGAAGAAAAGACCAAACATTTGACTTGATATATGAGCTTCTTCAAATATTTCCATGCAAAAAGGGCTCACTGATTATCTTTTTCATTTTTTGTTTTATTATTTTTTTGGTTGTTCTGGGTAAAGAGAAAAGAAGTTTTCAAAGAACGTTGTATTATAGTAGCCATGATGAAGAAAGATTTCTTTTTGCTTCTCACCACCTGATAGAGTATCTTGTCCTGTTCATGCAGGTGCATTTCTCTCATTCACAGGAAATAAGTAATTGCTTCATCTATTAGATGTAATAATTGACTTGGATTTTTGTGAAAGTATTATGGATTCAGAAATTACTCTGTGCATTTTAAATAGAGAAAATAGGTATTGTGGCTATTTTCATCCATTGCAATCTTGTCCACATCCTTCAGTTAGCAAAGTTGGAATGAAAGTCTGAATTTAAAAATGCTTGCCAATCGCTTTGCTAAGTTTGGAGGATTTCCAAATAGTTGATACCTGTTTCATTTCATGTTTTTGGAATCATTTGGCTACTCCCACAGCTAACAGAATAGCAAAAACTTCCTCTAAAATTCTGAGATATGATATATTGGGGATGCCAACTTTGTTCCCAGCTGTCAGTTATGTTTTCCTCTTCCTGACTTTGAAGTAATAATAACATCTTGTATTTTTACATCATGTTTATTTTTACAAATAACATTCACTCTCTTGATTTTACCAGGGTAGATATTAAGAGTAGAGACGTGCTGTGTATATGAAACTGTGTGGACTCTGGGGTTACCTACCCAGTGTGACTTTCAACTCATGTAACTATTCACATTGACACTAGATAAGTTTTTTTCTCCCTCTGAATCTGACTTTTCTTGTCCATTAACATAGGAAAATAATGCTTCACACAAGTGTGTGAATACTAAATATATATGTGGGTGGTGTGCTAGGAAAACACTTAACCACCCTTTCTTTCTACAACTGTTTCTTCTTTACTAGAAGAAAGTATTATGTTTTATTTACATTTGTACTTCCGAGAAAGGAGAAAGAAAGGATATAAGATAGGTTTTATTAGAAACCTACCCTGATTCAATATCTGTTGTAGCTTGTTTCAGATATGTCAAAGTATTCAAAAGGGATTATCTCAATGGTTGCAAATAGGAAATCAAATGTTGGGAATCTTAAAAAAGAAATGGTCTGAGATAATCAAGTGCCCAGACCAGTGCTTTAAGTTTAATAAATACTTTTTGAAGTCAACCATGAAATGCAAGTGTGACATCTGAGACACTAGGGGTGAGCATACTCTAATCTGTACCTCTGTCATGCTGTCATGATGACCTTCAGAGTAGATGTGAGGCCCTACGTCAGTAAGCTGCTCTGGCCACATGTGTGATGCCCTGATCTTAGCTTTACCTGAATCATATGCTCTCTCTCCTCTTCCTTCCCTGAATCTGATTCCTCTTCACACTGGCTCCACTGCCATCAGTCTTCCTCATTCTTCATCTTCCATACTCACTTGGCTCTTCGTTCTTGACAATGACCCCCAACCCCCCAGCTATAACTTTTATTCCTATCCATGATTCTGGTCTTTACCAAACACTCTGCATCAATGACTGCTGTAGACCAACCTCTTTCCAGACTTGAGCTGTTTTGATAATCTTCTTAACTTTACTTCTCCTTTAGTTAAGATTCACATCTAACGCCTCCTGGCCATGCAAAAAAGAACTAGTGTCAAAGAAAAATTATTCAATGGCCCCTGTTAAAGCATAGTTTAGAAGACTTTATTCATCATGGTGGGTATGAGGACAGCGTGATGGAATTTTACAATGAGTTTGCAGGATATGCAAGGGGAAATTCATAGTCAAGTGGCAAAGTGAGGGTCAGTGAAGGAAAACTAATAGGAGGAAATTTCAGGGGTAGGGAGGATTCTGGCTGAAGAGATCTAACAGTATTCTTATTGAGGGTAAGCCAAGGTGATCAGACATTGCCTTGGGAGTGGTGGTGGTGGTGAGGAACCCTTACCAGACATTGAAGATGATCAGATCTTGAGGGTGTGAGTTCTGGTTTAACTGACTCATTGGAATTCTTGCTGCAATTGGACAATGTAGAGAAGAACACAGGAATACAAAAGTCAAGAGTAGTTGAGAAAGAGTTTGGGGAGCCTGAGTAGAGCTTTGTCAGTGAAAGAATGTTTTCACTCGACAGCTGAAGAAGAAACGTAAGTGAAAAAGGGCTTGTCTCAAGTTGCACACTTAGTTTTGGAACTAGGTCTGGTTCCTGGGACAGACTGATCTATTGCCATTCCTACAAGCCCACTGATTTTCAGTAGGGGGTGATTTTACCCCTCAGAGGAGATTTGGCAATATCCAGAGATATTTTTGGTTGTCGTGCTACTGGCATCTAATAGGTAGAGCTCAGAGATGCTGTTACTATCTTAAAATTCACAGAACCCCTCCTCAAACAAAGAAATCCCTGACTCCAGGTGTGTATAGCATCACAGTCAAGAAACCATATCCTAGATTAAAATACTGCATCATGAGGAAGCAGGAAGAAGTTTCCTTCAAGTGATTTTACCTCATTTCATGCATGTGAGAACAGCTTTGTGTAGCCATGATTAAAAATGCAAGTCACAAGGTTAGAGTTCTATTTACATATTTACCATTGATTTACTTTGTGGCTTCTTGTTCATCATTTCACCCCCAGCCACAAACATTTGCTCAGAAGCCCATGTGTGTGCCTATAAAGAAGAGATGAGGAAACAAAGTGTTCCATATCAGCACTGAGCACTTGTGCACTAGCAAACACTATTCACCTCAGTGTTCATTTGACCTTTGTAGATACAAGGCAAAATATACATTCTCCGATTTCCCTTTTATGTTAGAGCCATAACATCTACTGAAACAGTATCTAAGTACTATATTGTGCTATTGGCCAAGTATTAAATAATGCAGTATAAATTAATAATGTATTGTAATAAAATGTTCTTTACCACCATTATATTTATATTCCTTTATTAATCTTTTTTTCGCTGGCTTGCTTTATTCTTTTCTTTCTGCCAGCCACCTGGCCGCAAATGTTATACTGATTACCTTCCAAATCTCAGTTACTATCCCTTACTTCTTTCTACTTGGTTTTTCTTCTCTTTTTTCAGTTCCAACTCCCTGTTATCTTAATCTTAAATTGGAATTTTTTGTAGTCTCTTTTATCCCCTCTTTAATTATAGTAGTTCCCCCTTATCTGTGGGGGATCCATTCCAAGACCCCCAGTGATGCCTGATGCTGTAGCAAGTACTGAGCCCTATATATACTGTTTTCTTTCCTCTATATGCATACCTAAGGTCAAGTTTAATTTATAAATTAGGCACAGCAGGAGATTAACAGTGGCTGATAATAAGATAAAAAAATTATAACAATGCACTGCAATAAAAATCATGTGACTATGGTCTCTCTCTCTCTCTCTCTCCTTCTCAAAATATCTCATTATCCTGTGTTCACCCTTCTTTCTATGCTGATGTGAGATGACAAAATGCCTATGTGAGGAGATACAGTGAGGCAAAGGACACAGGCATTGTGATGCAGTGTGTGCTACTTTTGACCTCCTGATGATAGGTCAGAAGGAAGATCACAGCAAGTAACTGAAACCTTAAAAAGCACAACTGTGGATAAGAGGTGGGGGCTACTGGAGTCTTCTTTAACTCCTGTCTTGCTAAATCTGTTTTCCTCTTGTAACGAAATGTCCCCAGAGTAGTTATAAAAGAACAGAGGGAAATGGAAAAAAGGAAGATGATTGTCAATCTTGTAGAGCTACATCCTTTAGCTCTCTTCTGCAAAATTACTGACCGTATTTTAAGGACTAGACAATGAGGACAACCTGACAGCTCACACCTTAGGGAAGAAAGGAGAAGACGTACAGAAACCACGTACCCCTCAGGGCATGCAGCAGAAGGCTGTACAGCTACTAGGTAAGGCATGCCTTGGAGATTCAATACAACATTGACTTAGGAAAATGCAAACGCGATGAAAATGAATCTTGTCAATGCGGGGCTCTTCACTGTCTTCAGAATAAGGCTAGTCAAGATTTAGCTCTTACCTCTTTATTCTTCTCACTTCCATCTTGGACCCAAAGGCACTTCTCTGCAACCAGAGGAGACATGTGTCTTTCCTTGAATGCACCATATTGGTTCTGTGTCTTTATGTCTTTACTTCCAATGTTCTTCTCTGTTAAGACCCCCTTTTCCCAGTTCTCTGCCTAGAATACATTTCTTTTCTTCACAGTTTAGCTCAGATTGGTACCCTCCTCCCAATTCATCTTGGCTTAAGCAGGCAACTTCCATTGTGTTTCCAAGTGCGAACTACTTATCTCAATTAATTATATGGATGCATTTGTCTGATGTTTTATCTTTCTAAATGGTAAATCTTACCATTTAATGAACTTTTAGTGGGGAGTTGGGCTTTCTCCTTTTATCTCTTATAGTGGTTACATGGTTTTAAAAAGTAGATGGACAATAAATAGCTGCTGATCAAATAAATGGAGAACCATAAAATGGGTAAAAAATGACAAGAAGAAGGGAGGCCCAAATGGGATGCACTCTTGTACAAATATTGCAGCAATGGAAAAATAATGATAGTCATTTTCCACAAGATATCTTCATGTGCCTGGGGAAAAATAAAAAATAATATACCAACTAGCTAGGAATTATGGAAGGAAACTTCTTTCATTTCACTTTTTTATTTCCAACACTTAGACATTTAATAGTTCATTGATTTTTTGTTTGAATAAAATCATTGCTTCTTTTAAGATAATTTCATTATCATTATTAAACATGGTCTTCTAAAGGGAATTAGAACTTAAACTCTATTTATGTACAATTTATGTATTGTTTAAGCTGGACTTGGTCCTCTGTCAGTTTATTCTTTCTCACCAGTGTCTTCCCAAAGCAATTTAGTGAAGTTGCTTTTCTCCAAACTTGAATGATATTAAAGGAAAATAGAAAGTTTTCCAGCTACTTTCAAGTAATGAAAAATAGTCTATTTTTTTCTCCATTATATTTAAAAGCAGTCCCTCTTAACATAATGTCAAACCATAGATTACTCCCTCAATTTTAAAGTTTTCTTCTTCTTAAAGCTTAGGACTGATTTGAACCAGAAAACATGGAATGGGGAAGGACCTGTGGTTTGCTTCTTTCTTTTCCACTTTTCTTCTCTAATTGTCAGTTGCTGTTTTGGGTTCCTTCTGAACAGGAAGAAATGAAGAGAGGAGAGTTATGGGAAAGAAAAAAAATTCTTATGACTTTTTAATTTGGCTCAAATCCTTAAAATATGTGGCTAAGTTCTTCCTTTATGCTGTCTTATTGGGAACTATGTGAAGAGCCTATCCAATTGCTCTCACTTCCAGTTTTTTTTTTCATCTAGGCCATAACTCAGCTCACAGTCACTGACAACTTAACTCAAACTCACCTTCCATCACCCTTCCCGTAGTTGGGAGCATGTTATCCCTCCAGGCTGCCCTCTTGGGTGAACTCCTCAGGACCACTGTGTCTACCTCCCTTTCACAGGGTCCACATCTGGCCCAACCATAAATGTTTTCACTCTCTTACCTCTTATCACAGACTGTTCTCAATGTAATCCTGTCTCCTCTATGCTGCTGGCAGAAGAGATTTCTCAAATCCCATTTGCTATCTCCCTCATCTTCCTGGCACCATATATCAAACTTTCTAAGTGGTCACTTGGCTTGAATAACAAGAAGGATCCTCATCTCATATTCTGTGTTGGTATTGGCCAATGGGCAATGGCACTCGGTGATTAATTTTAAAGAAATTCTGTTGTCCTATATCACTGATGTTCACCTTTGGGTGCAAAGGGGTGTTTTCTTATTATTGGCTCTACTCTTTAATCCTGTCACTGAGATGACCTGGCTGCAACAGATCCTCCTTTGCTGGTGACTGGGGAGTAGCATTTTTGTATTTTGAGTGGCACTAATGTAGGATTTCAACCTAGAGTGGGAGCTACTATCTTAGAAGCAAGTTGTTCTTCTTTTTAGGCTTTTAGTTGAACAGAGCCTCACATGTTAGTAATAATCTAGCAATAATCTAGCAAACAGGAACATTTTTTATTAGTGTTGAAAAAGACTGAGTATTTGCTACCTCCTGCTACATAACAAACTCCCCTAAAAGTTATGGCTTAACCAAACAACCATTTTTTGGCCCACAATTGCAGATTGGCAATTTGGACTGGGTTTGGCTGGGCAATTTTTCTAGTCCATTGCGCTCACTCATGCAGCTGTGATCAGCAACCAGTTTTGTTGTGGCATCTCTATTGAAATGACTCATCTCTGTTCCAAGTGACATTGCATCCTCTGGCACACTAGACTAGACTTCTTCATGTGGTGGGGACAAAAGTCCAAAAGAGAAAGAGAGTGGATGGATGCCACTCCCCTAGAGCCAAGGTTTAAAACTGACACATTGTCCCTTCCCTTGTATTCTCTTGTCAAAGCAGGTCACAAAGGTAACCTGGGTTTTAGGGGAGTGGAACTAGATTCGGCTTTGTGATAAGGTATAGATACAGGAAAGGGAATAATAGCAACTATTTCATAAGCAATCTATTACAGACTGTCACAGACTGTCTGTGATATCTCCTTTTAGCCTGTCTTGATAGCCATATACCCCTTTATCATCAGATATGAAATCTATTGGCTGGAATTATGAATGGGCAAGTAATGTTTTTATATATGAGATGTAAAACCCACTCAGATTATCCGAGGGTTCATTTAACAATATAGGAGGATAAAAGTGCAAATGTGGGCTAAGATCTGACAATCTCTAATGTTTTGTGGTTATGCTTTCTTTGAGTCTAGTTTTGAAACAATGGATCTTGACTATTGTTTTATCGTTATTATGTGGTTATTTCCATATATCTCCCTCTAAAATTGGGCAATTTTCTTACAATTCTCAGATTATGGAAATTGGTTTTACTTGTCCTAAGAAAATGTTCAACGTAGTGTAGCTATCAAATATAAAATATCAACCTGTCTATGGAGGTTAGCAATTGAAATGCACCTATAAGTTATCTTTTTTTGTTCTTGCTCTTTACATCTTAGATTAGAAAATCCTCAAAGATAGGATTTTACATTCACATTCCTTTGACTGCTCTTTTGTTTGAGAAGATTTCTATATGCATTTTTCATGTGCCAAATTCTCCCCACAATAACCCATCACCAATAAACCACTTACTGGCAATATTTCTGTGCTGTAGTTACTGCATTGTTAATTGGCAAAAGATTATAAACATGATATATGGATTTATGAATGATCTGACAAGGGAGAAATCTGATGGCAGGTAATGTAAAAATATAGTAAGTTCCAGTTTGTACAGGTTACCATTTGGGGAACCTCTGTTTGAAATATACAATGGGTAGCATGACCTTTTACTAGATACAGATATCCGGCATTCCATTGTATTATAAAAAAAAGCCCATAGAATTCAAATCATCATAGAATAGTGACAAGTCGTGTAATATTTGTAAGCACATTGCCTATTAGTTTTCCTATCAAATTAGTAAAGTGTTTTTTAAAACATGAGGTAACATAATAGATATAGTGTTCTCTTATCTGCATGTTTATGCTATAAAAGGTAGAAAAATAAATTATTATAATCTGGAAATACAGGAAAAAATCCTAAGAATACTCTTGATACTGTGTTTTGGTTGAAGGAATCACAAATAAAGGTACCCATTTTTTTTTTAAAGATTTTATTTATTCATTTGAGTAAGAAAGAGCACAAGTGGGGAGAGAGGCAGAAGGAGAGGGAGAAGCAGACTCCTCAAGGAGCTGGGAGACAGACGCGGGACTCAATCCTAGGACCCTGAGATCCGAGCTGAAGGCAGACGCTTAAAACATCTGAGCCACCCAGGTGCCCCAAGGTACCCATCTTTTTTTTTTTTTTACCAGGATTCTGAACCAATCTAGAAGTAAGATACTGGATTCAGCAGATGAGGAACAAGATATTACTCTTACTGCTCTCAAAGGCTAGGTTGATGACATAATTCATATGTCTAGGCATTTAGGCTTCTTAATGTTTGCTAATATTGGAACCCAGAATCATAGAACCTTATTAAACCCAGTAAAAGGCAACAAACAGAACATGTCTCTGAAATTACAGGAGAGAACAAGAATTTATACCAACCTAGGGCACTACCATATTGAAGTTAACTTAGCCCAGGGACATGGTCAAACAGTGGGAGGCATGGCCACCAAACTGGCTCTGGAAGACCTACCTTGAAGTGAGCCATGAGAGGGTGAGATGGCCCTGCAGCAGCCACTGGGAAAAGATAAGAGCTGGGTGAAGAAGTCAGACAATAATGTCTATTCCTTGCAAAACTGAATCAATCTAGTGTGAACGCTAGCAAGCCCAGCAAGAATAAGTAGCTGAAGGCAGAAAGCAGGGGGACAGAGAAGCTGTCTGAGAGCCTAAAAATTTTTATGCAATAGTTTGAACATAAAATACATGGGACATACTGAGAGGATCAAATTGCCTGTGTTTTGTACTACGTTAGATAATGATTCTTTTAATGATCTTTCAACCTGTAGATGCATAGCTTAGAATGGAGAGAGAAAAATAAACAGCTCACATGTATAAGAAAAACAAGTTTGAAATATGAGTTAAACTTTGGGACCACACTATGTCAGCTTTTTTTGAAAGAGCATTTCATTCAAAAGTTCATTTTTGGTTTTGTTTCCTTTGCCTTTGGAGACATGTCTTGAAAGAAGTTGCTGTGGCCGATGTTGAAGAGGTTACTGCTTATGTTCTCCTCTAGGATTTTGATAGCAGAGGTAGTGAAAAGAAGGGCCATATGTACCCCAGTGTTCATAGCAGCAATGTCCACAATTGCCAATCTGTGGAAAGAGCCGAGATGCCCTTCAACAGACAAATAGATAAAGAAGATGTGTTCCATACATACAATGGAATATTACACAGCCATCAGAAAGGATGAATACCCAACTTTTGTATCAGCATGGACAGGACTGGAAGAGATTATGCTGAGAGAAATAAGTCAAGCTTGGGGCACCTGGGTGGCTCAGTTATTTAAGCAACTGCCTTCAACTCAGTTCATGATCCCAACGTCCTGGGATGGAGCCCTGCATCAGGCTCCCTGCTCAGTTGGGAACCTGCTTCTCCCTCTCCCTCTGCTACTGTGCCTGCTTCTGCTCTCTTGCTTTCTGTGCAAAATAAATAAA
>CM053604.1:5272501-5308725 GCA_028646535.1 Procyon lotor | reverse complement strand
TAACGACTGAGCCACCCAGGTGCCCCATTTTGTGCTCATTCTTGATTGACGTTTAGACAAAGGATAGGATTCTGGTTTTTAACCACCTTTCTGACAGAATTATTGTGGAATTTCTCCACTGTATGCAAGCTTCTGATGTGTGGTGACCATGGAGATGTACATCTCCGATCTTCCAAAGAGAAGGAACTTGAGCTCCAGCCAGTGAGCAAGCACGATGAAATCTTAGGGCTTGACTCTTTCTCCCCATGGTGGGAGATCTCTCATGGGCAGTCTTTTGGGAGAGTTCCATTCTGGGTCAGCTGAGATTTTGTCAGATCTGCGTTGTGGTTGGAAGCTCTTCCTACCCAACCCTATTTTCTCCCCACCTTTTTCCCAGGTGTCAAATTGGTACCATGGTCTTATTATTGGTACATGGTCTATATCTTATTCTTTATGGTAAAGCCTTTTTAGAAAATTCCCTTATTTTAGCTTATTGACTTGTTCTATCTTCAATTTTACCTGTTGAACTTAAGTCAGGAGGCAGTTAGGGCTCGGCATTGCCCCTTCTGCTCTTCAAAGTCAGCTACGATGTATGTATCAGCTTTTCTTCTTACAAAATATTCTTCATGACTTTTGTCTGCTGCATCATTTAATAGTGGGACACTATAGACACTCATTAGCTCTGACAACAAGGATGTCATGTGAATGGCTCAGAGGTGGGTTGCCTAGGGGAGCTGCTCACCGAGTTCATACCTCTTGCTGGTGGCAGCCTACATCCAGTAGTGGGCTAATATTTGGTTGCAAAGAGCCCCTACCCATGCCTCTTAGGGATAATTTATAGGGCTTTGTTAGCTCCAGATGTTTCCAATGAGTTTTTTACTTGCAATTAAAATCACAGTTCAGTCTCTCTCTATGCCATTCCTTACCCCCTCACAGGTCTTGAATCCAAGGATATTCTCTCATAAACTCTGGCACACAAAGATCTCCATCTTAGAGTCTTTTCTTCCAAGAACCGTGTACTTAGACACATTTCTATTTCCAGTTTATTTTTCCTTTGGCTATGTTTTTTTTTAAGTTTTTTTAATGGCATTTTAGTAGCGTTTTAGATGAGAGCAGAGATCATTTGCATGTTTAATCTGCCATAGTTAGACAACAATTTGATCCACCACACATTTCCTGGTTTATGAAGAATAGTTGGTGGCTTTTCTGTTTCTCTATTTAGGGGTTCTTTTTTTTTTAAGATTTTTATATATTTATTTATTTGACAGAGAAAGGGAAATCACAAGTAGGCAGAGAGGCGGGCAGAGAGAGGGGGGAAGCAGTTTCCCTGCTGAGCAGAGAGCCCGATGTGGGGCTCAATCCCAGGACCCTGAGATCATGACCCGAGCCGAAGGCAGAGGTTTTAACCCACTGAGCCACCCAGGTGCCCCATCTATTTAGGGGTTCTAAGAGGAATCAGGGACAAAATGGAGAAATGGTGTTCTCAAAAATCCATAATTAGTTTTCCTTACATGGATGGGGAACAGAATTTCCAGTAGAAGGAAAAATAAAGGAAATAGAAATCTTCTTTATGACTCATGGTTTTTGTTTGTTTATTTTGTTTGTTTGTTTTTGGCCAAGAGTCTAAACCTCTGACCAGCCACTTACCATGAACTTTAAGTTTTCTAAGGGACATAAGCTTGGAGAAATTAAACACACACACACACATTTATATAATCTTTATTATGAGCTCAAACTTTAGCCCAGATCTCCATTTGGTCTTTTATTTTGGAGATCTGGTGGAAAAATGCTCTTTAGGAGTGAGACTTTTAGCATCTGCTTATTGACCTTGCTGGGAGTAGATTCCTCGTGTCCTCTTTCCCATGGGCCCTTACTTGAACCTACTTGCTATGTCCTGCCAATTATGAAACTGACTTCAAAAAAAGCAAAGCTCTGGGCCTCTCTGCTCATCATGAAAACATGAGGTGAAAGGAGGGGTATACAGAAAAATTGCCTTCTCCTGAGGTGTATGTATATCCTCTTCTCTCCTTTCCCTAAAATAAATCTTCTAGAAGATATCTACCTGAAGGATATTAAGACTTTCATGTTTCACTTTTCATACACATTTGATTTACTGCACAGATTACAGACACATTCTTGATTTTTCCTTTAGGCTAGAATTCATACAAATGAAGAGTTTATAAATGCTAGGCCCATTGCTGGCTTGAGAGAACCAGGTATAGTCTACACAGATCTTACATTCATCTCCAGGAATTTCTCTAGAAAAGGACTGCAGCTTATTCCAGAAGAGAAAGGAATCAGAGTAGATGACAGAGCAGTGATGCCCTCTGAACATGGTGAGCATGGTTTACACCAAAATTGTCTGTCTGGGAAGATGGATATGAACTATTTCCACTTCTTACCACTGTTCCCCCAGGAATGGGTGGCTTACATAGCAAGAAAGGAATGATCATTTCAACCCAGATTGGGTAAGGCAGTGCTTCTCAATGTGACATTTTATAAGTGCATTAAATTGATCTAATTCTGTTCAAAAGGAAGGTCAGCCAGGTGTCAGATCAACACAAAGTGGGGTTTTGGTTACTTCCTTACCAATTCTGAATTCCACCCAATCTTTTGTGCCAGAATGAAAGGGCAGGTGTGTTTAAGAGCTTTCTTATGGAAAGCAGAGGAAGCAAAGGAGCTATATCACTGTCTGTCATATCCTTACAATACCATGCACAGTTATAATGACTTTATCTTGTTTAATTCTTTTTACCACTTTATGGTTGTGATAATGCAACCTGACCAGAGATGAAAAAACTCAGGTACAGAGAGGGTAAGTAACTCATCAGATATCACACAGATGATAAGAAGCAGAACCCAGACTTGAAACTCAGGTTGATAGGACACCAAAGTCCATGAGGTTTTGCCCAGTTATAAGCTGTTCCTTTTTTCTTTCCTTCCAGCATATTTTGAGAGTTTAGTTTTAATGTTTATTTTTATTTTATAAGCAAAATGAGGATGGAGAGAATAGAAAATGAGATTTGGATAGCTCTTCCTAATAATTTGTTTCTTTTTCATTACTCTTATATCTTTTTCAAAATTTGTCTCAATAAATTTTTCTTCTATCCCAGACCAGTGAAAAGTAAGATAGAGAGCTCATCTAAAGAAGAGAAGGAACACAAGCACAAGATAATCTGTCTTGGTGATCATAACAATGACCATTATCCATGAAGGTAAAAGCAGTTTAAACTCTGTTCTTAGCACCTCCAAACCTATCACACATAAGCTCTGAGATGCAGCCGGAGTGTCCCTGTGACACAGACAGGGTTATCACTTATCATTAGTGATGGGCTCACAGTATTTCATTCATGAAGAACAGATGGAGGGACCTACAGTACAACTTATGGGAAGAACAGCCTTATTGAAGAGCAAGTAGCATTAACCAACCATTAATTTTTTGAGAATTATGATGGAATCATGTTCTTCTAAGCTCCTGGTTCCTGTTACCATATTGGACAAATGTTGTCAAAGTTGGGTCTTTTCCCATATAAAATAGGACAGAATAGGGGCGCCTGAGTGGCTCAGTGGGTTAAAGCCTCTGCCTTCAGCTCAGGTCATGATCTCGGGGTCCTGGGATCAAGTCCCACATCAGGCTCTCTGCTCAGCAGGGAGCCTGCTTGCTCCTCTCTCTCTGCCTGCTTTCCTGCCAGCTTGTGAACTCTCTCTCTCTCTCTATCAAATAAATAAATAAAATCTTAAAAAAAAAAAATAGGACAGAATAACTCAGTGAAATACTTGTTTCTGGAATCAGAAATCCCAAGGTTTAATCTTAGTTTATATGTTTATGCCTTGGGATGGAATCATATCCTGTTGCCTCTCTCAGCCTCAGATTGGATGTCAGACCAGTCTGAACCCTGGACGTGTTTGCAGATGCTCATGGAGATTTGACTATTGCTTTATCAAGGGTCACTGACACTAAACACTCAGGAAAGTGTTACCTGCAGGTGGTCTTCAGAGAGCATGAGGCTAACATTCCCCAAACTCTGAGGGTAGATATGAGAGTATTAGAAATTCTTAGGGATAGCCTCAAAACCAGATGTGAATCCCGGTGGTAAGGTCCTACTTCCTTCTGTAAATGGTAGTGTTTCCTCAACCTTATATCCAGATTTTCCATTAATGTTTGTCTTTAAAGAAAGACTTTTGAATATATTTTTCAATCACATTATTGGTTTATCATATCCAGCATGTGGATTCTAAATTTATTTACCTAAAAATCACGCATGAATTATGATGTCTTACATCATTGAATTCATATTAGGTTTACATTATTACATATGTAAACATATTTGTTTTTTAAAGATTTTATTTATTTGACAGAGAGAAACACAGTGAGAGAGGGAACACAAGCAGAAGGAATGGTAGCAGAAGAAGCAGGCTTCCTGCAGAGCAGGGAGCCCGATGCAGGGCTCGATCCCAGGACCCTGGGATCATGACCTGAGCCGAAGGCAGACACTTAACGACTGAGCCACCCAGGCGCCCCGTGAACATATTTTTTAACCATGATATTTTTTAAGTCTATTTTCTCATGTGATCACATAAATAGTTCAACTCTGAAGTGTATCAGAACACCAATAGTAAGGGAATGTTCTTGATGGAATATATTATATTGCACAGATTTTAACATTTATAAAATCCAGCTTCTATGCATTCTTTTGTCAAAGATATCCATAATAGTTTGCATTTTTCACCAAGTGCAGTTACCTCTGTATGTGTCTGAAGAAAAGAAAAAAACAAACAAACCGTAAAAGTCATTAGAAATACAAATAAGCGAACTATAAAAGTCAATAGAAAAACAACAGACCTAAACTTTTTTTGTCTTTTATAGCATATTTTTTTTTCCTGAAGACTTGTAAGTTTACTGATTGTGTAAGCAAAGGAGTAGAACACTTTAAAACTATAATTTCATTGGGTAACATAATCTATTCCTTAACTGGAAATACTTAATTACCATAGACTTCTAAACTCAAATCTGAATATATGATCTGACCAGTTTTTTTCTTTCTGCTTTTGAGTTTATGTGAAAAGATTTCATTAAGATTCAACAAATTATTCATGTAAAAATTGGGAGAAAGATGGAAAAATATATTTACCTGCAGCATAGGAAAAACCAGGGACTTGTCTTTTTCATAAATTCCTCAACCCCCAGATGCTTGAAAGTAAAAAGATCTGAGATCTCAGCCCCACCACTTACTAGTTGTTTAATCTCTTGTAAACAATTACTTATATTAGCTTCATCTGTCCTCCCCTCAGCACCCCCACACCACACTCCAATCACAACATTGGATTAGCAGTGACCCTCTCCATGCACACCAGGCTCTTACTGATTCACCAAGGGGTGAGCATGTGACCAAGATACACCAATTAGAATTCCTTTCCAGGGATTTTTAAAAATAGGGAAAGCTATTAGTTAGGTTTAGAAATTGCTGTTTTGGTGAAAAGAATGAAGCCCAAGAACAACAATACACAGTGATAGATAGAATTAGTTCTAGTGAGTTTGTTTTTTTAAGCCTACCTATGTTCCTGCTACTTACATTATTTGGCCTTTCACCCTCCTAAGTCATCTGTGTTTTGTTATATAAACCAGGGAATTGCATACTTACTTAAATCATTTGATTTTTTTTCTGACATTTGATAAAGAAGGATTCCTGATATTTAATGTCTGTGTCTCTAACACACTTTGTAAAATATCATGGCAATAGTGAAATTATCATGATGAATGAATGGATTGACAAAATACATGAAGCAGGGTATTATACCTAATGTTCATCAGTTGACAAGTTCCTTTAACTATTCTCTACTTAATAATTTATGTGAGACAGTAACATCAAATTAATGCATTTATTATCAATTTGAAATAAAAAGTGTTGAGTCATGAACAAAAACATAAGTATGGATTTTTGATATAGCATAAATTAAGAGATTTTAGAGAAATGACATTTTAGCCTAAGTGCATTACTACCTAAATGTGTGATTTTGAGCAATTTGCTTCACAATTCAGCATCAAAATTCCCTCATGTACAAAAAAAAGAATGCTAGTTCTCATTTTACATTACCAATCTGAGATACAATGAAAGGGCAAATGTAGTAAGTACTCAACTGATCTTACTTTTCTTTCTCTCCAAAAATGTCTATTCATCTACAGTCGAGCTCCAGCTGTGATCTGAAGTTTATGAATGTCATTTCATAAAGAAATTCATGATGTCCAACAGAAAGTCTATATCATGTATGTTCAAGTGAAACAATGACTGTCATCAAGAGGAATGAGTCAAATGTAGAAAATATGATCCAGTTTTTTGAAGACTTTAGTGGTAAAAAAGAAATCCAACCCTTCCTTTGGGTTGGGAGTGGAGCTCATATCAGAAAAGAATCAACATGTTATGTGGTCTCATTTATTTCCAATTTCTTCCTCATATTATGAAGTTTAATTGATTAAGGATATAAATGTAAGTGGATAAATAGGGGATTTAGGTCCAAGAGAGATCCTAGCTTCTTTTGGCTTGAACAACTAGATTAGAGAGTGATGTCTTTTACTAATGTGGATAACTGAAAGGAAAAGTTTATTTGCTTAAGGCAGAACATTGAGGGAAATGAGAGTTTCAGTTTTGAAGAATGTATTTAGTTTGAGGTGCCAGTCAATTTTGAGAAGCTCAGTGGAGATATTCAGTGTAGGGCAAGACTGGAATGAGACACAGGTTTGAGCTAGAGGCAGTGACTTGGTGGTGGTGGGGGGTTGATAGCAGGTGATACTCCTCAGGAAGCACACAGAGGGAATCCCTGGGGTAAACCCTAGAGATACCTTATGATTTAAGGTTTTAAGAAAGGTTTCCAAAAAAGTCTGAAAAAGAACAAAGAGAAAAACAAACAAGCAAAACTGGAGATAATCTGAAGGTAAAGCATACGTTGGAGGGTTATTGACCAATATCATGCTAATGGACATCAAAAGAAAGCAGGGTGGCAGTCCTTGCATCAGACAAATTGGATTTTAAACCAAAGAATAATAAGAGATGAGGAAGGTCACTATATCATAATTAAAGGGTCTATCAAATAAGATCTAACAATACTAATTATTTATGCCAACATGGGAGCAATTAATTATATAAGCCAAATGATAATAAAATCAAATAAACACACCAATAACAATACAATAATACTAGGTGACTTTAACCCACTATTCACTGCAATGGACAGATTATCTAAGGAGAAGATCAGCAGGATACAAGGGCTTTGAATGACACAGTGGACCAGATGGACTTCATACATTTATTCAGAACATTCCATCCTAAAGCAACAGAATACACATTCTTCTAGAATGCACATGGAACATTCTCTAGAATAGATCACATACTGGGTCACAAATCAGGTCTCAACTGGTACCAAAAGATTGGAATCATTTCCTGCTTATGTTCAAACCACAATGCTTGAAACTTGAACTCAATCACAAGAGGAAATTTGGAAGAAACTCAAACAGCTGGAGGCTAAAGAGCATCCTACTGAAGAACAAATGGGTCAACCAGGAGATTAAAGAAGAATTTAAAAAATTCATGGAACCAATGAAAATGAAAACACAACTGTTCAAAACCTTTGAGATGAAGCAAAGGCGATCCTAAGAGGGAATTATAAAGCAATACAAAGCCTTTCTCAAGAAAGAAGAAAGTCCTCAAATACACAACCTAATCTTATACCTAAAGTAGCAGGGGAAAGAACATCAAATAAAGCCTAAACCCAGCATGAGAAAAGAAATAATGAAGATTAGAGCAGAAATCAATGAAGCAGAAATGAATAGAAATAGAACAGTAGAACAAATGAACGAAACTAGGAGCTGAAACTTTGAAAGAATTAATGAGATTGATAAACTCCTGGCAGACTTATCAAAAAGAAAAAAGAAAGGACCAAATTAATAAAGTAAGGAATGAAAGAGGAGAGATCAGAACCAACACCAAAGAAATACAAACAATTATAAGAACATATTATGAGCAACTATATGCCAACAAATTAGGCAATCTGGAAGAAAAATATGCATTCCTGGAAACTTATAAACTACCAAAACTGAAACAGAAAGAAATAGAAAACCTGAACAGATCCATTACCAGCAAGGAAATTGAAGAAACAATAAAAAATCTCCCAACAAAAAAGAGCCCAGGGCCAGTTGGCTACCCAGGGGAATTCTACCAAACATTTAAAGAAGAATTAATACCTATTCTTCTGAAGCTGTTTTAAAAAATAGAAATGGAAGGGAAACTTCCAAACTTGTTCTATAAGACCAGCATTATCTTGATCCCAAAACCAAAGACCCCACAAAACAGGAGAATTACAGACCAATATCCCTATGAACATGGATGCACAAATTCTCATCAAGATACTAGCCAATAAGATTCACAGTACATTAAAAGGATTATTCACCATGACCAAGTGGGATTTATTCCTAGGCTGCAAGGGTGGTTCAACATTCATAAATCAATCGATGTGATACATCACATTAATAAAAGAAAGGACAAGAACCATATATGACCCTCCTATTGATGCAAAAAAACATATGACAAAATACAGTATGTTTCTTGATTAAAACTCTCCACAATGTTGGGATAGAGGGAACATACCTCAATATCATAAAAGCCATCTATGAAAAAAAGCCCATTAGTGAATATCATTCTCAATGGGGAAAAAAACAGTTTTTCCTCTAAGGTCAGGAATATAACAGGAATGCCCACTCTCACCATTTTTGTTCAACATAATACTGGAAGTCCTAGCCTCAGCTTTCAGACAACAAAAAAAAATAAAATGCATTCAAACTGGTGAAGAAGAAGTCAAACTCTCACTCTTCACACATGACATGATATACTTTATGTGGAAAAGCCAAAACATTCTACCTCAAAATTGCTAGAACTCATACAGGAATTCAGCAACATGGCAGGATATAAAATCAATGAACAGAGATCAGTTGCATTTCTATACACTAACAACGAGACAGAAGAAAGAGAAATTGAGGAGTTGATCCTATTTACAATTGTACCCAAAACCATAAGATACCTCAGAATAAACCTAACCAAAGAGGTAAAGGATCTGTACTCTAAAAATTACAGAAGACTTATGAAAGAAATTGAGGAAGACACAAAGTAATGGAAAAATATTCCATGCTCATGGATTGGAAGAACAAATATTGTGAAAATGTCTATGCTACCTAGAGCAATCTACACATTCAATGCAATCTCTGTGAAAGTATCATTGACTTTTTTCACAGATCTGGAATAACTAATCCTAAATTTTTTTTTTTTTTTTAGAGATTTTATTTATTTGACAGAGAGCAACACAGCGAGAAAGGGAACACAAGCAGAGGGAAAGGCAGCCAGAGAAGCAGGCTTCCCGCCGAGCAGAGAGCCCGATGCGGGGCTCGATCCCAGGACCCTGGGATCATGACCTGGGCCGAAGGCAGACGCTCAACGACTGAGCATCTGTGCATACAAAAAAGATAACCTTGAGAAAAACATGTACTTGCAGTAAGCCTCAGGTGGAGGGGATGATGTACATTCTTGAAGCCTAGTAGCTGAGGAGGCCTGGCTTGCTCAGGGCAGAACACCGCCTGCGTCAAGGAAGCCTAGCAGCTGGAAACACCGGCCTGCTTTCCTTTTGTTGGGTGTATCTAATAAATACGGGGTTAAGGAGTTGTTCAGGGCTGCAGTCTTCTCAACTGCCGACCCCTGCTCCCAATCTCTCTAGAAGCTGACTTGTTTGTGCCTCATTCTTCTCCTGTGTGCCATCAGGAAGCGGCAGGAAGGCAAGTTGGTACAGCCACTTTGGAAAACAGTATGGTAGTTACTCAGAAAGTTGAAAGTAGAACTAGGCTATGACCCAACAGTTGCACTCCTGGGTATTTACACCAAAGATACAAATGTAGTGATCTTAAGGGGCACCTGCATCGCAACGTTTATAGCAGCAATGTCCACAATAATCAAATAATGGAAAGAGACCAGATGTTCTTCAAAAAATGAATGGATAAAGAAGATGTGGTATCTATATACAATGGAATGCTACTTAGCCATCAAAAATTGAAATCTTGCCATTTGCAATCCTAGGGAAGGAACTAGAGGATATTATGCTAAGGGTAATAAGTCAGTCAGAGAAAGACAATTATCATATGATCTCACTGATATGTGGAACTTGGGAAACAAAACAGAGGATCATAGGGGAAGAGAGGAAAAAATAAATCAAGATAAAATCAGAGAGTTAGATAAACCGTAAGAGACTCTTAATCATAGGAAACAAAGTGAGGGTTGCTGGAGGGGAGGTAGGTGGGGGGAATAAGGTAACTGAGTGGTGGACATTAATGAGGGCAGGTGACTTAATGAGCACCAAGTGTCATATAAGACTGATGGATTACTGACCTCTACCTGTGAAAACAATAATACATTATATGTTAATTGAATTTAAATTGGAAAAATGGAAAAAATAAAATATATTAAAACAATAAATAATAACTGTTAGAAATTGTTAGGGATAGATTCCAAAACAGAACTGGTGATATCAGCATTAGATCAACCCTCTTTTATGACGGGAGGGACAGATAAATGGATGAGCGAAGATAAGAATAGGTATGCAGGTTCGTTGGCACTTGAAGGTAGCATCTGTGAAGCTATACTACTTGTATTTTCTTCCAAGCCAGCACCTTCTACTCTGTGTCTCCGTAGAAGGCAACTCCACTCTTCCAGTCTTTGAGACCAAACATCCTGGTGTCATTCTGACTCCTGTCTTGATCCCCACATTCCGTCCCTCAACACATTCTGTGGGCTCCATCATTCTCACCTACCCAGAACTAAAAGAATCTTCACCCTTCTTTTTTTTTATTTTTAGTTTTTTAAAGATTTTATTTATTTGGCAGAGAGAGAGAGAGAGAGAGATCACAAGTAGGCAGAGAGGCAGGCAGAGAGAGAGGGAGAAGCAGGCTCCCTGCTGAGCAGAGAGTCCAATGCAGGGCTTGATCCCAGGACCCTGAGATCCTGGGCTGAAGGCAGAGGCTTTGACCCACTGAGCCACCCAGGCACCCTGAATTTTCACCCTTCTGCTGCCCCTTTTGAACTCAGCTATTTCCTTTTTAACCTGAATTGTTACAATTTTCTACTTAGGCTATATTATCTAAGAAGATAATCTAATATAGGGAAAAACATTGTCCAGTAATAACAATTATACTGCAAAGGGCGCAAACATACCTCTCTAAAATACATATATATTTAGTGAGTTACTTCCTAAAATACAGGTACCAATTTGTAAGTAACTGCCAGTGTTATTAATGCATTTTATAATGATAAAGAAAAGGGAAGTGTTTAAATTTGATTACCATGACCTCACAGCTTCCCAGATTTGATGGCCTCATAACTCTGGCCCCACCTGTTATGACTTCTTTCCTCCTCAGTCTTCTGTACCCATATTGCCTTCCACTAAGCTGCCATTAGAAAGGTCATAGTATTAGTTTATGGAATCTAAATATGTCTTTTATAAGCAAATTTGGAAAAGGATCAAGACTTACCCAGGTCTTTGGGACAATTTTGAGCATCAGACACAAAACTGCTACAGGATAACCTCACTTTCTCTCTGCATAATGTCTTTATTTTCTTTCACTTTAGACCAACTAGGCTCACATATCCTAGCAACCATCACTAACTGCAACTTCCAAATGTCACACATAGTCTTTTACCTAAATGGATACAGAATAATTTGTAGAAGGAGAGGACATTAGAACAGAAATGGAATTGAATATTGGCAGGATTTAGAAATAATCTGGTTATGACTGTGTCATAGACACATTAATTAAATAAGATAAAATGGAAGAAAAAACTAAGTTTCCCAAAATAAGAATATACCTATGTTTTTGTATTCAGGTTTTACGCTTACAAGAGTTTTACTGGCCATTACTTAGTTTTACAATCATAATTTCAAATAACTGCATAATACTTAATCTATTTATATTGTTTTAGATTGTTCATATTGTTTCTTGTGGAATAATTGTTCTGTTATTGAATGTTTGGTTTGTAGTAATGCAGCCAGTATATTATCTTGCTATAACTATTTTTACATGCACTGGATTATCAGAAAAGATTATTAAGCATTCATTGCATGAACTAAAATATAGCCCAAAATAATTGTTTCAAGTACTTTTAAGTGTTGTGCAATTTTTACTTCTTTGTGTTTCACAATCATTTGGTATTACTGGAAAATAGCACTCCCCGGTGCTGAGACAATATTCGTTTCCTCATCTCCCTGTGGCCAGCTTTGACTTTAAAGGTAATAGATTTCATTCAGGGAAAAAAAATATGGAAACATAAAGGAATTCTGACACATAGCTGATGAATCCTGTTTTCCTATATTGGACAAAATGATTTATAGTGTCAAAAGACATCAGTAAACAGATGGATTTGAAAGCTGCTAAAATTTATAAATAATTTGACTGTGTATTAGATTTTGTGGCTATATCTACACACACTGAAAAATGGAGGGTCTAAGAAACCAGTGCTTGAAACTCCAGAACTAATAATATTCTAAGATCTATGTTGTTTGTGATAAGGGTGGGGGCATTTGTTCAAAAAACAGTGAGATGGGGCTGCCAACTGTGCTTTTACAACTTATTGCAATTTTATTTTTTTATTTTTATTTATTTTTTCCCCAAATATGTTTATTTTATTTTTTCAGTGTTACAAGATTTATTGTTCATGCACCACACCCAGTGCTCCATGCAATACGTGCCTGCCTGCCTCAATACCCACCACCAGGCTCGCCCATCCCCCACCCCTCTCCCCTCCAAAACCCTCAGTTTGTTGCTCATAGTCCATAGTCTATCATGGTTCATCTCCTCCTCTGGTTTCCCCCCATAATCAAATGATCTGTAGAATCTCATTCCATGGGGGTTGGGTTGAATTCTATATCTGATACCTAAAAATTGCAGACTATGAGCGTACAATTTACCTTCTAAACTTGAACTTTCTTATTTGTAAGTTAGAGGAAATGCCCTTTTCAATGGTTGATACTCAAAATATTAATTACTGGTACAACAGAGGCACTGGTCACCCAGAAAGGATGCCGGGTATAACACAGCGCAGGCAACGAGCCCCAGGTGGGCCAAGCATTTCCTCTTTTTCCTGAATTTCAGGGAGCTGTGATGTGTGCTAACAGGAAAAGCACAAGGGAGATGTCTGGGCAGGGAAGGACAGGACACTCGGGAAGTAGCTACTTCCTATTTGTAATGGAAGCATTTCAATATTTTAACAAAAATTGGTCTGCTCTACTGCAAATGGCTGACCATCAATCCTATTTCATAATGGGAAGTTTCATAATCTGGGAGATAGAATGAGTGAATACATCTGAAATATTTTACATAGTGTTTGTACCAAGCTAAGAAGTTGATAAAATAATAATAGAAGCATTGGTAAATTTAATAAATCCTGTTGTCGTAATTTGCATGAAAGAGAATGTAATGAAATAAAAGCTTTGGACTATAGGGGGAAATATATAAAGGAATGATGGAGAAAGATTTTTAGAAACAACTTTTTTTGCTTTTTCCACAGGAAATTCTTGAGGAAGGGCATTTTGTCCAGAAGCGATTGGATTCAAGTGGGGCTACTAACCATGTGGCTTTTCCTGCTATACCCCAGAGATGGCATAGGGTCTAAACCAGGTCAAACATGCACACACTTGCAGAAACTTAACCCTTAAGTGAAGTGACACAGAATGTTGTTGAATTACTCAATTTTACAGAAATGTCATTCTCCTTCTCTTAATCGATAATTTAAAACGAGGCTCAATAAAAGTCTCAATATGCTGTGACATCTAATTTATCAAGTGCTTTTAAAGTTTATATTAAACACTAGGGTTTAAATAAGCTTCGATAATTCTAGAGGAAAGGGGAAAATACAGTTGTAATGAAATTGCATTTCCAAACACAAAGATCTTCGAAGCTGTATCATTCAGGCAGTGTGGTGGGCTTTGCAAAATGACAGATCTGTGTGGACAGATATGGAGTCTAGAGATGGAACTCAAGCATTTATGGTCACTTCAAATCTGCAAGACATACCCTTGGGGAAAGGACAGGCTGTCGTTTATTTAATATATAGTGCTTGGATAAATGCGTTTTTCCCTAAGTCATATTATATCCCAAGATAAATTCTACATAGATTAAACACATACACACTCACTTATACACATATTTCAAAAATTATAGCACATCTTTATGAGACCAGAAAAGGGAAGGACTTCTTAAGACAGAGTGAGGACTCCGTTGAGTGCAGCAGGCTTGGAGCACCTAGTGTCCCTTGTAGCAAGGGACCCATGAAACCATCGCTGGGCCAGGTCAGGGCGGCGAGGGTGAGGACGGACTGGGTGATCTGGAGGCCTCCTCATACCCTCGCAGGTGACCAACCATCAATCCATCAGAATCAGGAAGCAGGGCCTCTTCCTCCTGAAACGTCCCTCCCGCGCCCTCTACTGGGAGAGCTTAAAATCGTTCTCTACAATTTCTGCAGAAAGCCCTCTGTAGTGAGAACTTTCACAATGAAGGGTCACTACCTAAAAGGGTTGTGAGGAGTTTTGAAGGGGTAAATTAGGAACTGAGAGACAAGAAATGTATAACTGGAATAGTGTTTATTTAGTTCTCATGCCTCAGTGTGTGGGGTGCGTGCGTGTGTGTTTTCTTATCTGATGTGGGCTTGCTTTCATATTTTGGGGATGATCTCTAATGGCATCGAGTGTGATATGTCTGGTCGTCTCCATGTGACTCATTTTCCAGGTGGTTTAGTAATGTCTATTCTCACGGTAATCACGGAGAGTAAGGGAAATAGCTGATACACAGAGTATTTGAGTTTAGTTTTGAAACCGGCACACCATCACTTCTAATGCATTCTGTTAGCCAAAGCAAAGCCACGAAGCCAGCCCAGATTCAAGGGACAGGGCAATAGATTCCACTATTTGAGAAAGGAATCAATTGATCTTGTCATTATTGCTTCATGATGCATATCTATACATTCCAACAGCTGAAGTCTGCACGTTGTGTTGGTCCCACTGTGTGTGTTATTATTATGTTCTTCTTCACATACCAGACTACCATTGCTCTTGCAAAAAAGATATTTTTAGAGTTTTCACGAAGGCTGGGGGGTCATTGCTCTCCTCCTGCGGTGCCTCTGGTGTGATTGCTTCTGCGAAGCGTCAGGGGACAACACCATTTGGAGACTGTGACAAACTGAGGTCATGATTTAATGTTTCCAGACCCACCTAGATCCTCATGCACTGGACATGAAGGGTGGTCTGTAAATTCAGCTTCTTAGGGACAATAATTGTTCTTTTCGTTTTCTCTTTCTTCTCTTGCTTTGCTTGGCATGACAGCAATCTAATCTACAGCAGTCTGGACTAAGAATAGGATTGTTGTATTCAGGTTTGCCTATATCCTGAGGGGGAAGCCTTTTGGAATCCCGGTGAAACTGTTTCCTATGATTTTTCCTTGTGGTATACTACATAGTTTCAGGGGACATAATTTACCCTGCAGTGTACTGGAATGCCCCCTTTCCTTCCCAAAGTTTTTCCCTGTATAACCTGTGTAATTAGAGCTGATGGACTTATTCTCCACTTAATATGCAAAGAGAGGCTTTGAGATTGTCCTGTTGAATAGTCACTGTATCTGGAATTTTGTTCGCATGACCCCACTAAAACATGCAATTCTCAGTTCAAGCACGCGACATGTGTAAACCCTCCTTATGTATCTTTGATGTTCCGATAGTTTGGCTACCTCCCTAGGTTCTACAAAATTCAGCCTGGCAGTTTTTCATTATCTTTTTAGCCCTTCCAAGACTTTATGGTGATTAACAAATGTTTTATCTGTATGTTTAATAGTATATAGTGGAAGAGTCAATTCATATACTCTCACCTAAAGCCCTTTACTCTATGTTTTTAAAAGATTATTCCTGACATCTGGTGTGAGATGAGAGACCAAGGATGAACACAGGGAGAGAAGTAAAGCCTCTTAAAATAATTTAAACAATGTCCTGGACCAAGGTAGCCAGAGCACAGTGGTGAGAAGTGATTTCACTCAGAGACAAGTTCAGTAAAAGGCTTCTGTGACTTCTCATGTCCTAGTGAGTATCTGAAAGATGCATTTTGTACCTTCAAGGTTACAGACCAGGGCTGCAGTCTGATCCATGCCACTGGATAAAAGATAAATTCGTTGTGGTGTACTCAGGCATATCTGAATACAAATTGCCTTCAATATCAAGTGTGATTAACGTTGTGTCTATATGTTTTAGAGTGTTATTTACAGGGCGAGAAATGATGGATGAAATAATGCATTTTATTCCATCATGTTAAATCATCAGAGTAGTAATGTAATCAGTCTAATTTGATTGGCAAAGGTGTAAAGTTATAAGTAAATCATTTTAGTAAGTTTGGTTTCCTTTTTTTTTATCTCTCTCTCTCCTGAAAATTATGCGTTGAAATAATATGCTTTCCTTTTCACTCTAAATATTAATCATGGCTCATCTTTACTATTTGCTTTACACATTTATAAGCATGTGTTTGTCCTACCCTCAGATAGGGATCTCTGATTATTACTTCTGCCCCTGCAGCCACTGCCAAGCTTCCCAAGCAATACCCTTGTTTACCTGGTGTGCCAACCCTAGTTCCAGAAGCCTGCTGAAGTTGATTGATATATACTGTTAACATATTATGTAAATAGTTTCATAAGCAGGGGGCACAGACAGTTTTGCACGGTCGAAACTAAAGTATAGCCAATTTTGTGTTTTGCCTTTCACCATTTGTTGTATTGAATCATTTGAACGACTCTACCGTAAGCATGTTTTAAGGGTGCCGTATCGTCTTTATCAAATGAAGTAAAAGAAAACCATTGCAGAGTTAATATGCCAATTACTTCTAATTTGGGTAACAAGAAATGTAGTCTGTGAGTAATCGGAACTAAAATTTCATAGTTAATTTAGGTGAGACAGGACACAGTCTCCTAATTTCCTATATGCAGCCTTGCTCTTGGGTCAAACTACAAGGAACTTACATCAGAGACTGCGTATCCATAGAAATGTCCCACACCTGTCTCGGCCTACAGATAACCAGTGTTGTGGCTGGACCCCCCTTCATGGCTCTTATGATTTCAAGACTTCCTCAGCAAAGCCGTTAGGAAACTAAAAGAGACAAGGTTTATTACTTACAAATCTGGAAATTACAAGGCACATGTGGGGTCACACATCATGGTAACTGGGAGGGAGGGAAAGAGAGGGAAGATGCGAACCTGGGGTTCTGCTTCTATTGAGGTCGAAATCGGGGGCCTAGGGTTTTGTGGACTCACTCTTAATCTGAGGATTTAGCACTGTTAGAAAAGAAACAACAAGCCCTGAGTGGAGTCATTTGCTCCCCAATACAGCAAACCAAGACTTAATTATAGTTTCAACCTCTTTCAGGCTGAAATGTGGGGATCAGCACTAGTGATACATGACAAAAAAATAATAATTAAAATTCTCTGTGAAACTCAAAAAATAAAAAAATTTAAAAAATTAATTAAAAAATAAAAAGGAAACAAACCATTAAACAAACAAACAAATAAACAAAAACTACCCTGTTGTTGTTCCCGTCCCTTCCAACAGAAGATGCCTTAAACCGTAACAATCCTTTCTTATCTTTTACTCATAACTTCTTGCCTCAGTGCTACTTCTGCCTTTATAAACCTTCCATTTTGTGCAGCTCCTGAGGGCATCTCTTCACTTGCTGGATGGGGTGCTGCCCAGTTCATGAATCATTGAATAAAGCCAATTAGGTCTTCAAACTTACTCAGTTGAAATTTGTTTTCTTTTAACAAAGTATAAGAGCAGGAGTTTAAAGTGTGGGAAGAGAATAAACACCTGTGGTCAGTTACTGAAATCAACCAAGATCTCCAAAATAAGGGAGACTGGGGGGTGGGGGAGGCCTGGCTCTTTTCTAGCCTTTGGCTGTGATTGATTTGTTCCAGGTCAGCATCTGTGAAGTGGGTGCCTCTCTGAAATGGAGGCCTTGGCAATCCAAGCTTGAATCAGACACTGGCATCACAAAAAGAAAGAAAACAAAACCTCTCAGGGCTTACACTATGAGAATATATTAAAAATAAAAATCTCAGTGAAGACAGCTTATGAACCAAAGCGGCTTGATTAACAACTTGGCAAAGATCTATCTCACCAACTTGGAAATAGTCGATCCCTATTTTTCATCTTAATTTTTAAAAGTGTAAATATATCCTAAAATCTTGAAGTCCTCTTGAGAATGATTCGCTGTGTTGTGTCATAATAGGAGTTGTTTAAAATACATTTTCCCCATTGTCTGTGGGAATTTAGACCTAATTGCCAAGGGCTAACGAGGTTATGTATTCAAGAACCCCTTGACCTAGCCTGTGATCTGGTCCTGCTTCTCCTGATGGCTCTGTTGGGCCACAGAGCAGATGGCCAGGTTTCCCCTGTGACCACCCCATCTGTGTGAGGGAACGAAATTCCCACCGGAGAGCAACTAGAAGCCATATTAACACCCTGGCAGGGACTGGTAAGACCAGTTAGTTGGTCTGCTGCTGGATACCGAACAACCTCACCATCAGTTAGGCTCACAGGCCAGACATTCCCAAACAAGCCAGAGGCACTCAGGAAATTATGGCTTTAAATGGTGTTGAAAAGCATTTGTTTTCACTTAAAAAAGTGAATTTGGGTTGAACAGAGAGAGCTTTCCTAGAAACAGCAGGGAACAGTGCTCATTCACCTTCCCCTTTCTTAGTCCATCCCCCTTCAACTCCATCTTGGGTTTTTAGAGAAAACAGGAGTTTTTCTTCCAGATGCTAATTGTATTGAAATGTTGGTGGGTGATAGAGAGGAAGCTACAAGCAAATAACTCCATAAACCTTTGGTGGGATATTATGCGGGCCACAAAATTGTATTCATTTATTTCAAATAATATGTCCTGTCAAGAGACCTGGCATACCAACTTTGATTTGACTTGATTATTCGGAGGAATTCAGGGGAATTCAGCTTGCTACCCTACATGTATATTGACTTTTACTGTTTCAAGCCACTCACCTTACAATGCCTCATTTAATCTTCACAAAGATTATTTTCGTCTTGTTTTCTTTGGTAGAATAAATGGAAATGAGGGTAATGGGGACCAGAGAATGTACAGGGATATCAGCCACGGTATAATGTTTTGTTTTTAGTTCATTAGGGGCTCCGATACAGCTTCCTAGGTTTTTTTTGAAAACAGTCAGAGTTGCTGCCTCCAA
Source organism: Procyon lotor (assembly GCA_028646535.1). NCBI lineage: Eukaryota > Metazoa > Chordata > Mammalia > Carnivora > Procyonidae > Procyon > Procyon lotor. The sequence goes on along the minus strand of CM053604.1, from coordinate 5,289,440 downwards.
TACAAATCACGCTGCCTGTGTATGAGAGTAACTCACATTCTGGGGCAGTGGTCTCCCAAAACTTTCAGTGACAATTTTTCTGAAAAATTCCTTCATGGTCTTATAAAGCATTCAAACCAGATACGGTCTCAAAAGTGTCTGCAGATCTCTCCTTGCCCAGATCTTTGGGGCTCCATCTTGTAAATTCTGAATGAACAATATCCCAAAGTTTGCCCATTATAACAGGACGACCCCTTGCTTAGTCAAAATGCAATAGAAGACAGACTCATTACAAGATCATTTTGCAAACCGACTCTTATCTCTCATGCCAGTATGAGCATTTACTTGTATGAAAATTAACTTACCTCATTAAATCTAGTGATATATGATGACTCCTCTATCTTCTACATTTTATTTTAGGCTACATTAAAAAAATAAAACAGTTGAAGCACATGCATGTAATGTCCAACAATATACAGAAAGCAAAAAATGAAAAGCAAGACCCCCTCCTCCAACCTACCACTTTCCCAGTGTGTATCTCAAAATAATATGTGTATGTTATTTTAATTATTAACATTTGATGCTTTCTATTAAATTTTTATTATGATAGATGACTATTTCTCTCATATATGTCATCTTACTTTCTTGTATGCTGTCCTCTTCCTCCTAATATTGCACTATATTCATTTCCTTTCTGGTTAATTCTGAAAATTCAAACAACATTCTTATGCCTACAGTTCTATCCTGACAACAGTATATGATATCCCCGGACTTTCCATGTTCCAGATGAGGACATCAGCTCCACTACCTCTCTGAGTCTCCCAAGCGTGGGACTTTCATTTTCCATCCTCAGCGTGCATATTTCCATTATTTCCATTCTAATCTGTAGTCACAGATAAGTCTTCCACAGTTTATTTACGAATTGGTTCTGGAAGTGGGAAACAAATATAAAGCATAGCTTAGACACTGAAATTAGTAATTTTTTTTAATTTAGACTGCAAAGCCAAATCTCACAGGACATTTGTAGGTTTCTGGTATACAGGGAAAAAACAAACAAACAAACAAACAAACAAACAAAACCTTCCAGTACCATTTTCATTACTATACAATAGAATAAAAAAATATAAAGTGTGCAGGAAATTCACAAAAGGAAAATCCAAAGGACCAATAAACATATGAAAACATACCCAACCTAAAGAATAAACAGGACATACGCATTAAAACAACTGAATACCATTATACACTGATGTTATGAATTCTAACTGGCAAAGATTAAAAATAATATCATACAATGACAGTATGTAAGGAAATAGAAATTCACTCATGGCTATTGGAAGTGTAATTAGAACTGCTTTGGGAATGATTTGGTACTATGTAGATGGACATATGTATTCATTATATCTTGGTGATTTCTCATCTTTATTAACCAAAAAAAGCTTTTACATATTTGCTCAAGAAAGCCTATAAAGTGGTGCTTATTGCAACATTGTTTCCAAAAATATTTTTTAAAATGAAAACTCTTAAATACCAGTGGAAGTGAGCATAAGTAAATAAAATACAATGTATTGAGAGAATAGTATATATAAATTAAAAATAAAGTATTAGTTATCTTATTCCTTCAATGTTATCCTTGAAAGGATTCCACAACTAAAGTTAAATAAAAAAAAAAATCAAGGAGTACCTGGGTGGCTTAGTCATTGAAACGTCCAACTCTTGATTTTGGCTCAAGTCATGATCCCTGGATAGGGAGTTCAAGCTGCACCTTGGTTCTATGCTGGGCATGAAGCTTGCTTGATTATCTCCCTTCCTTTCCCTTTTCACCCCCTACCTTCAGTCACACTCTTTTTCTTTCTCTCTCTCTCAAAAAAAAATTGTTGTTGAGTAATATGTTTAAGGGGGAACTGTAAGGGGTAAGCATTTACTGAGTGCTTAATATATGAATTGGAAGTATGATTGCCCCACTTTGCAGATGAGAAAAACAAATTCAGAGAATAAGAAACAATTTCAAGTTCCCACAGCTGAGATAAGAATGATACCCCCTGATACCCCCTCTTCCAGTGTTGTGCAAACTGTACTGTGTTGGTCCTGAGTGTATGTGTGTATGTATGTGTGTGTAGATGAACATGTAAATTGGAAAATTTTAATGAACACCCATGGATAAGGAAGAGGAAAATAGGACTAGAATTGGTCATCTAGAGGAACTATAATGCCAACTGTAATATTGTAGCTCATCTTTTTTTAGAAAGTAGGGAAAGGAAAGGAAAAGTGAATTGGGGGAAATTGGAAGGGGAGATGAACCATGAGACACTATGGACTCTGAGAAACAAACTGAGAGTTTTGGAAGGGAGGGGGCTGGGGGTTGGGTAAGCCTGGTGGTGGGTAATGGGGGGGAGCACGTATTGCATGGAGCACTGGGTGTGGTGCATAAACAATGAATCTTGGAACACTGAAAAAATACAATTAAAAAGAAAAAGATTTATTTACTTAGAGAAAGAATGTGCATATGCCTGTGCAAGTGGGGGCAGGCAGAGGAAGAGAGAGAGAATCTCGAGCAGGCTCCTCGATGAGTATGGATCCTACCATGGCACTGAATTTCATGACCCTGAGATTGTCACCTGAGCTGAAACCAAGAGTTGGATGCTCAACTGACTGAGCCTCCCAGGCACCCCTCTAGTTGATAAAAAGAAAATGTTGAGGAATATAAACACTAGATGACAAACATAATTTAAAAAACATGTATTCAATGTACTCCTTAAATAATTAGCACACTTCTTACCATTACATACATACAAGCGACAAATAAGAGCATAAAATAAAATATATATCAGCTTTTTTCTTTTCTATAGGTGAATGACAAAAATTCCCAATACAGTAGCTAATTAACATTCTAGATTTTATAAATGTTTACAGCCAAGAGCTGGCATTGACCTTTAATTTCCTTGGGCTGGTTTAATGATAAATGCAGACTTGAAAAAGATCAACATATTGCCAGTTGAGCTAAACAAAAGGCATTTGTTTCTCTCGAATGGATATAAACAAGAGGAACTCTTAATTTTTCTGTATGCAAATGCATGCATTACAAAAAATAAAATGCCCCCCCATGCACACAGCTAACACATCTTGAGACTCACTCACACATCTGTTACGGTGATCTAAATCAAGCCACTGCAATATTCCTGTTGTTTTTTAATATGCTGTGAGCAGTTTTCTCAGTGAGATCAAGTTAGAGCAGCTGGTTATATCTGAAGAATTCAACCTATCCAATTTAACATTTACTGAGCACTGTCCTCCCTGTGGTTGGAGAATCAAAGATGAATAAAGCATGACCCTTATATTTTTGGAGCTCAGATTCAATTAGAGGACTCTTCAAGCACATACATAATTATAAGTTAGCCTATTGTGGTAACAAAAGTGTTATTAAATTGCTCTGGGACTGCAGAAGAGAAAGCAAATTCTCCTAACTAGGAATATTGAAGAAGGACTTGCATATGTTGCACTGGAAGTATTTCCTCTTTGAAGGACACATAGTATCAGAGGGATAGAGAAAGAGAGAACATTCCAGACAGAAGGATTCTCTATATAAATATTTTTATTGTAATGTAGTCCACATTGTGATTAGTAATTAGTAAGAGCAATTTAGTAACCACATTGCACCACATATTTTGCAAACCTTACTTATTAGCATGCCTGCAGTCACTGGGATTATAAATAAATGACATTTATTGAGTGATTGCTAAATGCCATCAACTTTATACATCTTAGTTTATTTAATCCCCAAATGAATATATGTTTCTACACCTGCTTAATGAAAGAGGACCGTGTGGCTCAAAAATAGTAAGTGGCAGCTAAAAGTGACGTCTAGTTTTCAAAACCCGCTCTGCTAATTTGAACACTGTGCTCTCTGAGTACCAATTGTACCATTTGAATGAGGAAACTGGTAAGTGGCAGAGCCAATGTTCCCACTCACAATCTGGTTCCAAGGAATTTGCTCTTTGCCACTTTCTGCAGGACTCCACAATGTCGGTAAAAACATGCAGTTTGGACTTCGAGGAGTCCTGATATTAAAAGTATATCACCTTTTAATATCTTCTCAAGCATGACAATATTCCCATAGCAATAATTTTCAAAATTCCAGACCTACTTAATAATAAGTAAATAGAGCACCCCATCCACCCTGGGAGTTTCCACATGAACGTCCTGCTGACACCTCAACATTTATTCTTCTCAAGCTTGACTTGCTTAATTCTTTCTCATGACACAGAAAGGCTGCCATCACTCACGATGTCACACATTCCAGAACCTGGAAGCCATTCTTGACTTTCCCTTCCTTATTATCCATATCCATTTGCTGCCCAGATGGTTCTGATTTTGTTTCCTACTTATGTGTTGACTCTGCTCCCTCAGTTCCATTTCCACTAATGAGTCTCATGAAGCCCGTATCATTACTTGTCTCTGACCTCCTTATAATAAGACCTCCGCCACTCAGCATTTCTTCACACATCCACCACCTACACACCTGCCAGAGGTAGCTTTCTAAGATAATTATCATATGGTTTCACTCGATATGTGGAACATAAGGAATACCATGGAGGACTACAGAGGAAGGGAGGGAACACCAAATGGGATGAAATCAGAGGGGGAGACAAACCATGAAACAGTTTGGACTCCGGGAAACAAACTGAGAGTTACAGAAGGGAAGAGGCTGAGGGGATGGGGTAACTAGGTGATGGGTATTAAGATGAGCACCGGGTTTTATATGCAACTAATGAGTTGTTGAACACTACATCAAAAACAAATGATGTTCTATATGCTGGCTAATGGAACATAATAATAAATTAATAAAAGAAACTCTGAAAAAAATCAAATCTGGAAAAAATAAACAAAAATAAAAAATAAATTCTCAAAAAATAAAATAAAAGCAACCTGGTTGTCACTTTCGTGGCTAAATCCTTGAACCCTTACTACAGCATGAAAACCCTTCTACCGCCAGTTCTCAAACTACCTTGAAGGTTGAGGATTAGGTGTCCAGATTCTAGAATCAAGGCTCAGGTGTTCCAATCCTGCTCGGATGCTTGTTGGCTCTGTGACCTTGGATAATTTATTTGACCTCTTAATTTCTGTTTTCTCACCTATGACATGACAATAATGGTATATACCTAGTAGAATTGTTGCCTTGATTACATGAGTTAACATATAGAATGTTTAGACTGGTACCGGCAATTAGTCCTCAGTGTTTTGTCTCATTATTAGTTTATCCCATGTGCACATTTGTGTGCTAGGGATACACCACACTTCTGATTGCTGAGGACCATGCATAGAGCACTCTCTCCATGATATGATTTTTCTTTTTCTATCTGGCAAACTTTTCTTATTCTTTAGTGAGCCAATTCCCATATCCTATATGCATGACACCTTCCTTGTCTCCCCTCTACAAACGGGAGTATTCTCACAGCAGTGTGTTGAGACTGTGATTGTAGCATTTATAACGCAGTGTTGCAAACTCTATTTATGTGTCAGCCAACCACCCCAAGCCCTCTCCAGAGCTGAACTTGGGTCTTTTGCTGCTGTTTCCCAGCAGCAAACACAAGGCTGAGAGAAGAGTGACTCAATCATAGCTGAGAGAAGAGAACTGCGTGGCAGGAGGAGAAATGTCTGAATGGAAGGGGGGAAGCTAGAGGCAGGATACTGGTTAGGAGGTTAGGCACGGTCCAAACAATGGATATTAGAGACATGTCAGTGAAACAGTCAATCTAAGGGACTTAAGAAGTCAAACTGAAAACACCTAATATCTAGTGAGGGGACCATAGTGAAACACTATGTCAAATCTAATGCTTTTGCTTGGGTATAGAGAGGGATAATGTGTTTTCCTGCTGTCAACAATCTTCTTTTCCCCTCTTTATGTCCTTCTCTTCCTCCACCTTTTCTTTTCCTCAATTTCCTCCTTTCTTCTTCTTCATTGATCCATAGGTTCACATATGCTGATCTCTATACATATTTAGAGCCTATTTGAATGGCAAAATTGCAATGATGACTTTGGTATAAAATATAGCATAGGATATTGAAAAGAGGTGAGACAGAATCCCTGAGTGCTTATCCTAAGGCTAATCAATGCTTATTAATTGTGTGACTTTGGTCTCCTAACCACCATATGAGGTTGTATAATTGGTATCGTAAGAAGCAAATAATGAACATGCGCAAATCTGTTTGAAAATTACAAGGAGCTCTACAAATGGGAGCTATCACTTTTGTTATTATCAGAGTGTCATAACGAGTTTTACAAAACGAGCTCAATTTTGTCTTGCTCTGGGGATTGTGGTTCTTATGGGATGATTACATTTATTTAATCTGGTTGAAGTTTCTAGGATATTAGTCAACCCTCAACAATATTTGCCCAAATTTAGTCGCATGATTTGTTATAAAGTTCTTTTTATTGAGCATATACTTGTATTTGACTTACTTGTATTTGAAGGAAGTGTATCACCTTTTAAAATTTCAGTAAAAAAAAATAGCCAGGGTTATTCTTTACAATAATTTTTGGCTATCTTCTAACAGACTAAAAAAGTCAACAGCCTTGTCAAATCAAATGAAGCCTTGGCCTGCACCCCAATCCTTACTCCCCTGGGTGGAGGGCACACAATGTTCTTTAAATAGTGCCTGAAGATCTAAGGGTAGGGAGGACTGACAGTAAAATGTTTTTGATTTTATTTTTTGACACATTGCTAAAAATATGCTTCATTCACATCCTGTGCCTGAAACTTTGTCATCTCTCCCAATCTGAAATAACATGTGGTGACCTTCTATTAAATACCACTAAATGATTAATTAAGACAAGGCATCAGGTCTATAGTAGCCCGTGACAAAATAATTACAAACTAACTTTAAAAGCCTCTTCTGCTAAGTTAACATATATAGATCTTTTTTAATGGCAACATATCCAGCAATTACTTCATGATGTTTCAAACAAGCTCCTAGCATACAAAAACGCTTTTGAAATCTATGTACCAATATCTAAAGACGATAGCAGCAATATCGTAATTATTACTATGATTCTGAGCATGTCAGGAACTAGGAAGCCTCTAAGTTAGCCAGTCCTCATTTCGTGGTACCAGCAGAAGACAGGAAGCAGTCTCCTTTCTCACAGGTGAGGGATGAGTTACTATTCATGGCAATAGCAGTAGCCAGAAGATCGTCTTTTTTGTGTCTGTTCCCTGAGACCCAGTTCCTATAACGTGAAGTAAAGGGGCCAGATGATATCCGCATATAGAGTGAGTGGCATTAAAGTAGACGGGTCTTCAGCTAAGGGAGAGCAAGCTCTTCTAATGAGTAGAAAGCACGCTTGCTCTTACAGATGGAGACGCTATACCTATTTTTCAAAACTGCAAGCAAATGCCCTTTGCTCCGGAGGAAAATAGTATTTTTATTTTCCAACGATGCTTACTATCTTAACATCTTTGAAAAGAAAGTCTGGAAAAAAAGGACTTTTAATGATTCACTGGCGAAACATGCAGAAACACCACAGAACCCCCTCGGTAACTGTTGAACTATTGTGTCCCAGCAGAGAGACAGCACTCCTTGAGCTGTGAGGCTAATCTTGCCAGGAAATGAATATGGTCCCTACCAATTAGTTACTTTACATTCCTGGCAATTTATGTCTGCTAGTTGTCTACTTTCTCGTCTGTAAATGGGGATAATAATGTCCCCTGAAATAAAGACTTATTTTGAAGAATAAAAGGGTTAACGCTGTAAATGTTAAAGAAATGCAGAACTCCTTGCTTTCCAAGTTTGCCTTATGCCACTTCACTTTTAGGAGAGACCTACATTAGTGTAGTAACAGCTTTTCTCTTAAAAGCTGAAATCCTTTTTAGATTTCCTTCAGTTAGTGAAAGCGGGTACTAAAGTAGGTCTCTCATCAAAGTGAAGAGCATTACTTGAACTTTTAGTAAGTGGGGATTCTCTTTGCTTTACGCCATTTTAACTTAGGGAAAGTTTTATAGGAACGCTCTACTTTTGGATCATGGAGGCATCCTGTATTACCTATTATAGATAAATTATATTATAAATAAAATATTGGTTAGTTTTTCTTATTTTAAGGCATCATGTAAGTTTTGCAAATACATATAAAGTGATTGCCATAGATTATTTTGTGGAGTAAACTTACATTTATTTATTATTTAATTTTTTATCATAGGGCAGTAAAAATTATCCATTTTTATCTCTTCAATTTATTTATAACCTATTGAGTCTTCTATATTCTTGACCTAATTTTGTTAGATATATTGCATTATATTGGCACAGACAGCTTGGAGATCAATGGGATTAGACCCAAGGGATAAAGCCAGGCTTTAACCTAGTTCTCTGTGTGACCTTAACTTACACACTTTTTCCCATTAGATATAAAATATTCTGTTAGGGGACATATCTTAGCCTTTGAATCTACAATGGGCCTTGTGCAATGCTTATGTGATAGTAAAAATTTCATATTTATCTAGTGCTCTATAGTTGAAAAACACTTCCATCCATTATATCTTTGTGTAAATTCCCCTGGCTTTAGTGTTGAATAAGCTAGTCTCAGAGATAGTTATGAGATCACAGAACTTGAAAATAGAAGAGATGGGACTCAACCCATGTGTCCTAAATTATACTTTTCTCCAGGAGAAACCCCTCAGCTCCCTTATCCTATCTATTCATGGGAGCAAATTGCCATTGCCTAACATTTTGGAACAACTTCCCTGCTTTCATGAAACGGCTCTGGTGTAATGGAATAGTGAAGCAATTCAAAAAGATGGCTACTAGTATTTCTACTATAGATTATCCAGTTCTGAGCTGAGAAGACTTTCCTTTCTCCAGAACAATAAAACTGCCTTAATTTGGGCAAACTCTGCCATCAAACTGATTTGCTCCAGCAAGACAATGTGGTGTAAAAGAGGAAGAGCATAGATTAGTTGAATAAGAGGTCCTGGAAAACTGTTCTTCTTCAACAGGAACTCATGAATCCCTGATTTCTTCCACGGCAGTATCCACATGGGCACCTTAAGTCTTTTATGTGAGCTGGATAGTGAGAAACAAGATGATTTTACTATCAGGGATCCCAGGCTGCATCAATCTTGTGCCAAGCCGCAGCCAACTTTTCATTCAGCAAAACAAATGAACAAACAAACAAACAAAAAAGAAATAACATAAAAGTGATGCTAATTTTTAGGTAGTTCTGGGGCATAAGTTTATATTAACTGGGTTATATTAAAGCAAATTGGCTAAGGAAATATCTTGGGATTCTATAATACTCGAGATGTCAATGGCTTAGCTAATGGGTAACCAGATCTGATCTCCTGACAGAAGAAGAGAATAAGACGTATATAAGATGTCAGCATCCTCAGCAGTAAGAATGTGATTTTGTGGCAGGAATCTTGTTCTAATAGGTGAAGTGCTAGACTTGGAAACTGAAGGTGACTCCAGTAATATACTTTGATCTTGATCTTACCCAATTCAGACAGGGACTAAGTACAGTTTAATGTACACAAGTAACCAGATTTTATTTATTTATTTTTTTTGGCTGCAAGACTCCATCCAGATCTCATTCATTATTTAGTTCCAAGTAGAACTAGTTAAGAGTTCTCTGCTTCAAAGAAATTCTCAAGGTAGTACATCTGGAGATGGCGTCAACATGGAAAGTCCCAAGAGAGCCTAATATTGAGTAATCAAATGACAAACCTGAATGTTCATAGGTAGAGTACCAATATCTTAGCTAGAAAGTGAATATTAATCTTTAAATCACAAAAAGAAGCAATAAGCAAAGCCCATGGAAGAGCAATGAACCCATACACTGGAAGAATTAGAAGCATGGAATAAAGGTCTAGTACAAAATAAGTGCAACTATTCAGAACTACCAATGTCAATGGTAAGAAGGTCTTGAAGTGTTCCCTTTATGTGGTTTATGGAATGGGAGTGGGGGTCAATAGCAGGAATGACTTTTTCTCCCAATTTTATTTTTTTAATTTAAAGTCAGTTAATTAACATATAGTGTATTATTAGTTTCAGAGGTACAGTTCAGTGATTCATCAGTCTTATATAATACCCAGTGCTCATTACCCTCCTTCATGCCCGTCACTCAGTCATGCCGTCCCCCAACGTCTCCAGCAACTCTCTTTATTTCCTGATTAAGAGTCTCTTATTGAATAACTTCTAGAAACTGAGTTGTTATGTCTCAGGTAGCAAAATATATAACAGATCCAGCCAACTGAGGAACGAGGCTAATGATATGTTCTCGGCTCTGGGGAAGACCAGCTCATGAAATGGAAAGACTAAGTTTGCTTCTAGAAGGACAACCACATGGACTCCAGACAGGTAGAGAAACCCAGAGATGACAACACCTTGCAGAAAGTAGAAAAAGAAAAAAATAAAGATGATTTGTTCATACAGTGAAGTACTGAAATTCTAGCTATAATGTAATTTGTACCCAGCTCATTAAAGCCAAGCACAGAAGATTTTGATTTTCACCTCAGTGATTATTAAAGAAGTATCGAGCAACCACAATCAATGTTTCACTTCTCAGAGTCATGAGACATATTTGAACTCTTACTAAACGAAGGTATGGAAGGCACTCTTTAATTAGGGTTTTTCCCAACACACACATGATTAGAGAAATTTATCTTCACCAATGGGTATGTTTCATTTGTTCCAGCCAAGTATTAAGTCAAGAGTGCCCCAGTATTCTTAGAGTTATTAGGTCAAAAATACCCACAGTGTTCTTAGGCTTACAGGGACCCCAAAAAGCAGTAAATGATCTTGTGGGCATATTTTCCAAGTTGGTTTGTTATAACAAAATACTGCCAAATCCATCCCACATAGAACATAGTTGTCTCTTTCACTTTTATCACCTATTTAGTTCTTGTTGACACCAGGCCCATCCCAGCTGGTGCAGAATGCAGTGAGGAGATGATAGATAGTCATATACCTCTGTAGTGCGAATGTGGGGCACAGAGTCAAAGAGCTACACTCCGGTTTGATGAAACTTCTGCAGGTACTAATATATTTCTCTTCTCTTTCCAAGACACCACCTGGTGACCATGTTTCCATTCTCCATTTTATATACTCAGGTAAATGCCTCCAATGGTCCCCTTCAGATCAGTTCTCCTACTGCACACAATGCTTAACATTGTTTCTAATCGTTCATCTACTAAGTTCAATTTAGACTTTGGACAGTCTGATCTTCTCTACTGGGAATTTGCAGTTAACCTCACTGTTCTTCTACCCTAGGAGTTCCTGCTAGTTCCTGGTTCCCAGTTGCCATCCTAAAGGAAACTTGTGGGATCCTGAAAACTCAACCCCATTCTGTTTAAAATAATTGTTGAACTGAAATTGTTGACCTGAAATTATAGTAGATTATCCCAGACTTTAAGTAACAGGTTTCTAGGAACATTCTTGCTGTTTGAAACCTAGAACCTGATATATCTATGGCATAATCCTTACTATGTACCTCCCAAATTTTAGGGTCTCTCCCAACCTTTACTGTGCTTTGCCCATGCTACAGATTTATAGCTTTACTTTCCCATCACGCTGGACTAGAAGCCTGTCCTGACTGAAACTGAGTGATTCGTAGGCTTCTCCCACTCACTTGTCCTTCACTAGACCTCCAGTTTCTCAAAGGCTTGAACTCCGATCAGAATTTCTAAGGATTGGCTGAGTGGAGTTCCAGTGGAAAATTCTCCCAAACTCTACCATCTGGCTTCATGGGTTGCCACCACCTGCATAGGCCCATTGTCTCACCCCTACCCCACAGTCAGCCCTTGAGATATAAATGCCAAACCAGAGAAAGTATGAGCTTTCCATGATCCTTTGGACACTATACTTTGAGTTTCTTTCCTTTTTTACAATGAAGGCCGGTGTTCCAAACATATTCAACATAACTATGTGGTAAGGACCCAGAGGGAGGACAGTTTCTAAGGATACTAAGGAGAATCTACCAACAGTGTAGTGCCTTTTAATAGGAGAGTTCTTTCTTAGCTCGCTCAACTCAAGCCCCAGGGAGCCACGAACACAGGGCAGTAGCAGAGCAAAGGGGTCAGCTCTTAAGCTTCCCTTCTTCCCATTAGCAAACCACCTGCTGAGCTTTGAGAATGACTTCTCACAGAGCTGTTGAGCTTGCGTTTTCTCAAAGTGGCCTCGGGTGTGGGTCATGCTTTCTAGGAACACACCACCACTTTAAAATTTTGCAAGCAACCAGAACTTCTAGGTAACCTTAATACAAGACCAAATGAACACAATTTTTGGTAAAAGCCAATGTGACCACCTCAATTTTTAAAGGACAAAAATAAAATAAAAAGGAGAAATAACCAATAGCTTTATTTGTCATGAATTCTGACCTAAGGAATTTATGTGCCAAGAGGGACTCTTGGTCCTTCAAAATTAAAAGAAGGATGTGTCTTTATTTATATGAAATAATTTAAAGTTAATTGTGATTTACTTATGACTTTCAAGTTCTAATTCACACGTCATGAGACCGATTTGTGTGTTAATGCAGTGATCCTTTTCCATTTGAGGTGGAGAAGAAATACCTATTATTTGGCACTTGTGGTTCCCTTGAGAAACTGTAATCTTCAGTATTAGTTCTGTCCTGTAAAGGAGAGGCTTTTGGTCCTCCTGGCTTCTATCCTTGAGTCTCTATTCTATGGTTGCATCAATATAAGTTTAAATAAATCAAGCCTGGGAAACAATATGACCAATGGTTGAGGTATTTGTGTATTTCAGGTGTGATTATTACCAGTTTTCAGTACTCATAAGTCTCACCCACAGAGAAATACTGACATACATGTTTTTAAAGGAATGGATGATAACATTCACTGAGAACATTCAGGAACTTCAGTCATTTAAAACAAACCCCCATGTTAGGAAAGGGTACCTATGAGACTTTTCTATAAACACTTAGGACATGTTTTTTCTTGCTGAGGATCAGAAGACTCTTGCTTTTATTTTTCTTAATTTCATTAAGAAATTAATGAGGTTCATTAACAGATGTTTTGTCTTCTTGTTCATACTGATGGAGATAGTCATGGTGGAGGTTTGAAAAAAGGAAAAAAGAGAAGGGATGAGTGAGAGCATCTCAAAACTTATAATGGTATGAATACATACCATCACAGAAAAATACAATTCTGCACTGAATAAAAAAGTATGAACATTTTTATGGATATAGCTTAAAAAAAATCACATCACTAATGTCCCAAAATGACTGGATACAAAGTGAAAATTTAAATCTAATAAATAATGTTGCTGCTATGCCATGTAGTAGGAGTAAAGATTTTTAATCAAAGAATACAAGTGTGAGTTTTGACAAATTATTTCAATAATCCCCATCAGTTGAATACAAGTATCATTTATCTTCTTTGGACCATTTAGTTATTGTTTATTATAACCTATCCATGGTTTGGAAGGAGTTCATATCCCACTGCTTATTGGTGTCCATTTTGTAGTCCCTTGAAGTCCTCAGGAGTGTACATATGTACTGTTCTTAAATATTCTGGATCTCATAGATATGCACATAGCTCTTTGAACCTCATGTGGAACTTTTTCCTGAATATTATCTGTTTTTCTGTCTATGGACCAGGACTACCAAGTGGTTCTCAAATTACATTTCTATTAACTTTTTTGTCTTTTAAAATTTTTTGTCAGTCCCAAATTTGACATTATGTTTTTTCTTGCTTCTTGAAAGGTATCATTAAAAAAAAATAAAATAAAGTAGATAAGCTTCTAAACAAATCCATGCAATGAACCTCTAGGGTCTCCCTTTTCACTGATCTTTATTAACTCACTCATTTGCCGTTTACTGATAAGCAGGTATGTCTGAGGCCTTTTGCTAGCAGCTGTTACAAAGAGATGATGAAGACATACCCGCCACCACAGAGTGCTCATAAATTAGTTGGAGAGAAATATATTTAAGTCACCAAGAGCACAGAGGGTCATTACAGATGCTGTGATTATAGATTATAGTACACATAGAAAAACAACAATAACAACAAGGAAACAAAGGTAAAAGAGGTCAGTTCTAGCTATAGGTATCAGTGGTGGGAGATAAATAGAAGACTCTTTTTTTTAAGATTTTATTTATTTATTTGACAGAGAGAGAGAGAGAGAGAGAGAGAGAGAGATTGATCCCAAGTAGACAGAGAGGAAAGCAGAGAGAGAGGGGGAAGCAGGCTCCCTACTGATCAGAGAGCCTAAGGCAGGGCTCGATTCCAGGACCTTGAGACCATGACCTGAGCCAAAGGCAGAGGCTTTAACCCACTGAGCCTCCCAGGCACCCCATAAATAGGAGACTCTTAAGCTGAATTTTGAGAGATGAACATAGGAATTAAGGTGGCATGAAATGAGTTACAGTGGATGAGGAAGATTTTTATAAGCAAAGGGATCTAAATGTGTGAAGTCAGAAAGCATGAACTTTTGCTTTGGAATTTTCTATTGCTTTGGAACTATGTGTGTTCCAATTTTCTAATTGCTTTGGAACTATGGAATTTTCAGGCAATGGAAGCAGTCTGGTATAGCTATTGGTATCCAAAAAATTATGGTGCCATTAACAGTGGGACTGGAAATAAAAGGTAAGGGCCAAGCTAATGAGGGTCTGGTAGGACATGCAAGGTCTTTGGATTTTAATTTGGAGGCATCAAAGGAGTATCAAGGTGTTTCAAGGAGGAGAGTGTCACATAATTGAATCTTGGAGAATAAGTCATAATTCTTCAGATTTGGAGGGAAAGAGAATGATAAGAAACATAGATCCAATATTTGGTATTAAAGAGTGAGGCTAAAAATGCTACAAAACCATTCTTGGTATCATTCCCTGATACATATTTTCTCAGCTCTCCTGTAAGGCCAGGAGCAGTTCTGTCAAAAAATCTTGAAATTTTAGTTTGCTATATCTATGGAATTCTCTTGGCCCACTTTTTTTTTTTTTTTTTTAAGATTTTATTTATTTGACAGAGAGAAACACAGAGAGAGAGGGAACACAAGCAGAGGGAATGGTAGTGGGAGAAGAAGGCTCCCTGCTGAGCAAAGAGCCCAATATGGGGCTCGGTCCCAGGACCCTGGGATCATGACCTGAGCCGAAGGCAGACGCTTAATGACTGAGCCACCCACGCGCCCCGGCCCACTTTTTTTTTTTAATGCCAATCAAAATGGAATGAGATTCAGGTGAAATGTTGTGTTTGCTGAATTCTCAAGATTATTTCTGTTGATCACATTTTTGTATTTCTACAACACAAGAGAAATGATAATAATCCCTGCCGCTTATTGAATGCGCACTCAGTACCAAGCACCTTATAGTTATTTTTTCAGTCTATACAATACTCCCACAAAGAAAAATATAATAATGTGGAATATTAACTCCATATTAGCTCTTATGAATCTATGAAACTGAATTATGATGGCTCACAAGTATAACATGGAAGGGAAGAAAGCAAACACACAAGAGTCTCTGCTGTAGGACTCTGTAAATAACACAGAGCAAAGCTCATCTATGGTGCTGGAAAAGAAAGGTAACAAGTATTTTGGGAGGTAGATTAATTGAGTGCTGATGTAGGGATATATTTAATATTTGAAGATTCATTAAACTGTATCCCTTTGATACAGAATTTTGCTGGTTTCACATTATACGTCAATAGAAAACTACAAAATCAGTCTCACTAACTTGTGGGGAATGGATTATTGCAGGGCAAGTGTGGAATGAGGGCCAGTTAGGAAGCCATTGTGGTCAGGTGGGTGAGAGAGAGTAATGGCGGAACCGGGGGATGGAAAACTGAAGGTGGTGAGAAATGGACATACTGAGGACGTAATCTGATGCCAAAGCCAACGAGACTCAATTATGTGTTAGACTTTGGAAGCTGATGGAAAGAGAAGAATCAAGAATGGCTAATAGGTTTTTGCCTTAAAAGTCTAAATAAATGGGGGCACCTGGGTGCCTCAGTCGGTTAAGCATCTGCCTTAGCTCAGGTCCTGATCCCAGGGTCCTGGGATCAAGTCCCACATTGGGCTCCCTGCTCAGTGGGGAGCCTCCTTCTCTCTCTGTGTGTGCTCTCTTATCTCTCTCTCTCTCTCTTTCAAATAAATAAATAAAATCGTTTAAGAAATTGAAGTCAATACGGGAGCCACTTATTGCTTGGGGAAAATTGATAAAGGAGTATCAATCAAATCGGTAGTAAATGGGAGGGTTTGATCAGAAAAGTTTGGTTTGGGTTAAATGTTAAATGTGAGATTTCCAAGTTCTGATATCAAGAAGGGAATTGAATAAGGGGAAGAGAAGATGTGAGGGGAAAATTGAGGATTATCTGCTCAAAGAATAAATTAAGACTAAGTGAGATCAACTAGAAAAGACATGTGGAGATAAAAAAGAAGAGAACTCAGGATACATTTTCTCTCCCATATGTGTCTCATGTGTCCCAAGTAGTCGATGTCCCTTTTTCCATGTGTCCCAAGTAGTTGATGAGACATACTAATTCTTTTCAAAGGGTGTATGCATGTGTGTGTGTGCGTGTGTGCATCTGTGTGTGTGTGTGTATGTTTAATCTATAACTCAAGTTTAAACACCAGAAAATAGTTCATATTTTCTAAGTCTAAAAAATCATGGGGCACCTGGGTGGCTCAGTGGGTTAAAGCCTCTGCCTTCAGCTCAGGTCATGATCTCAGGGTCCTGGGATCGAGACCCGCATCAGGCTCTCTGCTCAGCAGGGAGCCTGCTTCCCCCTCTCTCTCTGCCTGCCTTTCTGCCTACTTGTGATCTCCCTCTTTCTGTAAAATAAATAAATAAAATCTTTAAAAAAAAAAAATCATGACCCCAAGTCAAATCCTAGAGGGCATGGCCATGCAGAGGTGTATGAGAATAAGAACAGAAAGCAAAGGAAACAGAAGGGTCCACAACTGAAGTAGAGGAAATCCAGTAAGTTGTGACATTTTAAAATCCAGGAGAAAAAAGAAAACAGAA
>CM053604.1:5240135-5272001 GCA_028646535.1 Procyon lotor | reverse complement strand
ACATGAATGAAAGAGCAGGTCATCTGAGAAAAACAAGACCTATTCTAACATACATAAACCAGGAGCACCTCAGTTTGTGGTAAAGTCTAGATGCACATCCAGGAGTCTATCATCTAGACCAGGTGCCTCTTATTGTTCTTTAGGTCAGTTTCTCCAAGAGCTTCTGTGTTTCTAGAGCTTCTAGAAGTCTAGCTAACAAGCTCTTACTCTTTGAGTGTATCCTGCAGAATTCCAGAAAACAGATGAACGACCAACCAACCAACTAGCAAAGTATAAAACAAACAACCACACAAACAAACTCCTGAGTATCATCATAGTTTAAAAAAACTAACCTGAATATTTTAGAATGACTCATGAAAGGAGAAGTGCCTACAAAAATATAAAGGGCAAATTATGTAATAATGAAGTGAAAGACATTTGTAAAATATGGAAAAAATAGTTTAAAATTTTGATCAGACACTATACACATATTGCTTGGAAAGTGCCTTTATAAGCTGATCTATTTTAAAAAAAAACTTCAGCTGCAAATTGTAAATGATTCACTGTGGCTATGACTTATCCAGGAAAGAGGCAGCAGGACTCCAGCAGGAATCTGGGTCTACAACATAGGACCAGTGAATTCATGTACATTTATAGTTTCAAGTTAAAATAAAATGTATGTGCAAGCTATAAGTGTATCATTTGAATCATTTCCTTACATTAATAAAACATTTTTGATGAACTGACCAAATATTACTTCTTTAGTAATATAATATTACTTCTTTAGAACTTTAGGTAATGAACACAGGGCTTTTCTCACTATGAAATGGACTGTACTTCTTTTATCCTTGTCTGTTTTTTCCCCTAGGTCACCACCCTACTTGTCTTCAAGAGGAAAGATACCAATCTTAATTTTGCTAGAGCCCAGCCTCTACCATGCTGCAGGGTGCAAAGTAAGCAAAAATAGTTGTTACCTTAAACTGATTTGGGTATTGGCCACCCAATTTGTTAAGCTAGTGATTGCCTTGTTACACAATTTGCTTCAGAGAAGGCTTCCTGATCTTTCTTTAGTCAATTTAAAAATGGTACAACAAGGCTAATGAACAAGAGGTGTGATCCATGTAGGAAATGCTGATTTTACTTACCTAATGATGAATCCTAAAACAGGAGGGTAGCATTTCCTGTTTTGCTTCCAAGCTGAATCTGAATGTCACTGTGACTTGAAGGAATTAAAATTTAAAGAGTGGATGTAGATAGGTATTTGCACTTCCCCAAAAAGTTACCAAAGAGTAAGAGCTGCATCTGTTTATTTAATAAATAAATAAAAGTTTGTTGAGTACTTACTGCTTGTTAGGCACCATGAAAGTAAATGCCAAGGGTGATTTTATTTAATCATTCTGCAAACCTTGAGCATATCAAAGTGGCATGAACTATGGGATCAGGGAAAGCCAATTGGGATTTCACCCCCAATCATAGCAAAATGTACTGAGCTCAGAACATGTATGGGTACTGTCCTAAGCAATGTACTTGGGTTTCCTTCTCATTCCTCACAACCAATGAGGTAGAAAAATTCTGTTGTACTATTTTCCATGAGAACATGTAGATAATAGTAACAAATAATTATTTCTCATATCTTATAAGTGACAGTCTTGACTTGAACCTGACCAGGCTCCAGAGCTCAAGTTTACTTTTTATTTAATTTTATTTTTCTAATTTAATTTTATTTTTTTCAGTATTCCAAGATTCATTGTTTATGCACCACACCCAGTGCTCCATGCAATAAATGCCCTCCTTAATACCCACCACCAGGCTCACCCATTCCCCCACCCCTCTCCTTTCCAAAACCCTCGGTTTGCTTCTCAGAGTCCATAGTCTCTCATGCTTTGTCTCCCCCTCTGATTAGCCCCAATCACCAAACTGTGGAAAAAGCCAAGATGCCTTTCAACAAGTAAACAGGATATGGTCCATATATACAATGGAATATCACGCCTCCATCAGAAAGCATGAATACCCAACTTTTGTATCAACATGGATGGGACTGGAGGAGATTATGCTGAGTGAAATAAGTCAAGCAGAGCTCAAGTTTATACATCTGATCTTCTTCCTCCTGGGTGTTATTTTCATGATGCTCCTATTTGGTTTATACTTCCTTTCTCAATTTCTTCAAATGTAAATTTGAACAATGAGCAAGTATTTGTAAGTTAATGGAGCTTATGCCATAGACCAATGAGTAAGTGGTAGAGTTCTGCCAAGTCCACTGTATTATGATGGTTCAATCTTTACATTTCTGAGGGATTAGCCCAATGTTGAGAATGTAGTACCTGCTCAGTAAACACTTAAGAGATCCAACTATTTAAAACTGTTCTGATTTTCCAATCCAGGAATTTTCTTAAAATATTTTATTCATTATTTATTTGAGAGAGAGAGAGAGAGAGCATGAGAGTGGGGAGGATAAGAGGGAGAAGCAGACTCCCAGCTGAGCAGGGACTCCAATGTGGGACTCAATCCTGGGACTCCAGAATCATGACCCAGGCCAAAGGCAGTCACTCAACCAACTGAGTCATCCAGGAGCCCCTAATCCAGGAATTTTTATGTCATTTACATTCATATGCATTCATATATTCTGAGTTTTGCTCAAAACTGCTTTGCAGTTTTACCAAATATATGCAAATTCATTAGAAATATGGGACTTCTAAGTCAATCTTCAGCCATAGTTGACATTTATGTTGTCAAAATATTTAACTTATCCTTTTAGGTTATAATAGGTTTTCATCTTCTTCATTTTAAAAATAAACCACAATAACCTGAAATCAAGATATGATCTCTGCCTATTTGAAGGCAAGGACCTACAGCTCTAAGGCCTTCTATTTCCAGCCACTCATCCTCATTTCCAAGCTATATCGTTAAATTTCAGAGTCTTAAACAAAAGATTAAGGAGTAAAGGGAAAGCCTTAAAGATATGGAAGGACAGAGAGTATTTTTTAAAGTGACAAATTGGATAATTTAGTACAGAAAAACAAATCTTGAATACAAAGGCAAAGATTGAGATACCAGAAAAATAAAACAAAACAAAATACACACACACATACACTTTCAAAAGCTCCTATAAAAATCAATGCACAAACCTTTGAATTAATAATAACAAGCAATATTTTATTCATGATCATTTTTAATACCTAAATTATTCATAACTATTTCCAATACGAGACTTAGTGAGTTTAATTAACATTCAAGGCATACAGCTATTCAACGTTCATTCATTCTTCATTCATCAAAAAGTTATTGGGTACCTACCTATACTAGATGTCATTAATTCTGGCAAGGATCCAGTGGTTGTGTGTTTGTTGTGTTTTGGTTGTCTGGAGCAATGGTCTGCAAAGTGAGTGTGTGTGCTGTAAGTAGTATTTAACATAGAGATTGGCACAAGGAATCTGGCTTCATGTGCCAGACACTGATTAGGGACTTGAAGTGGATCGAATCACTGGCCCTGATCTTTCACTTTTCTCTGCCTTCCTTCATTTCCATGCCTTCCTTGTGGGTGAAGTGTACAATACCGCTTGGCTCTGGCTTGGCTATGCAACTTACTTGGTTGAATGGTATGTGGGTGTGGTGACAATGTGCAGATCTGAGTCTAGGTCTGAAGAGGGCTTGTGAGTTGCCACTCTCTTGACATCATCTCAGAGAGAATGTTCTTTGTGTCTGCTGTCCCAGAATAAATACACACAAGCAGACTCACTGCAGCCTGTGCAACAAAGCTCTGTGTTGAGGAACAACCTCCTAGTGCTATCTAGCTTAGTTCATCCAGAATTTATCTGAGTTTCAGATCAGTAACAATAAATGACTGTTGCCTTTAACTACTGACTTCAGATATATTTTGTGACCCATTCTTTCAAGGGCAATGGCTCAGTGACCACCTGTTACCTTGCTTCTGACTTCTTCTCATTCCCTTCACTTCTTTTTCTCTTTGAGTGAAGAATTACCTGATTGTTGAGTCTGGAAGAAGATATTGGAGACACATTTCTCCTTCCATTATTTTTGGGTGTGTGGAGCCAAGAGATATATATTCTACTCTACTTTTTAAGTTTCACAGAGTGGAACAAATATCCACACACACGTGCGTGCACGCACACACACACACACACACACACACACACACAATACATGTGGAAAGACCTGTTCCAGTTTGTGATGGTCAGGCTGAGTGGGTAAGTCACTTAAATAATTTGAAGCTCAGTATCAGCAAGCTCACAGGAGCACAAAAATAAGCCATCCTCAATAATATTAACTTTGTCAGTAAAAAAAAAAAAAAAAATCCAAAAGTTGATATTTTAGTCTCATCTTCCTTCCTTATCTTTTTTCTCAATTTTTCAGATATAAAGAGAAAAAGAGAGATGTCAATCATGGAGTGTCTTTAAATCCCAGCATATGCAGCATGGGCCAGATGGACTGGGATAGATGTTCCATGCACTAAACTTAACAGTCAAGCCCCCATGGTGTTGGTGATGGCAGTGAAAGAGTTGGAGTTTAGAGACTGCGTGTACTTCGTTGGGTGCATTAGCCTGTGGACTTTGAGAAATAGGCTGTGATTGATTAATATATGTGTGTAAGCTTAACGAACACTTACAGAGCTCTTGTGTGCTTTATAAATATGAACTCATTTAATCTTCATAGCAACACTATGTCATAGTGTGATCATAGTGTTATCCTCTTATAATGGTAAGGGGGGCACCTGGATGGCCCCATTCATTGAGTATCCAACTCTTAGTTTCAACGGGGGTCCTTATCTCAGGGTCCTGGGATCGAGCCTTGCCTTGGGCTTTGCACTGAATGCAGAGTTTGTTTGGGATTCTCTCCCTCTGGCCCTCCCTCTCTTTTTCTCTCTCTATTTCTCTCAAACAAATAAATGAATCTTAAAAAAAAAAATGATGATGAGGGACTTGAGGTACAAAGAAGGGAAGTAAATTGCCCAAGGTCACATGCCTAGTAAATGTCAGAGCAAGGATTCCAACTCTGATATTATGTCTTTCATATTAATATTTTTAACACTAAGCTTTATCTTTACAACAGATACTTAGATTAGAAAATAATACATGTAAACCTTTTGTTGTGTTCAACATGCTTAGTGTCTATTGTATGGACGTAGCATTTTAAGTTTCATAATACATTCAGGCTTATTCTGAGACACAAGCTTACTTTTCTTCAGTTGGATTTTAACAACTGCCATCTGAGCACCTAGCTTAGGCCTTAGAGTCCATTTGATTTTGAATTTTATTTTATATTTTTTAAAGATTTTGTTTACTTATTTGACAGAAAGAGAGATCACAAGTAGGCAGAGAGAGAGAGAAAGAAGCAGGCTCCCTGCTGAGCAGAAAGCCCCATGTGAGGCTTGATCCCAGGACCCTGAGATCACAACCTGGGCTGAGGGCAGAGGCTTAACCCATTGAACCACCCAGGCCCCCCTGGATTTTGAATTTTAATTGACCTCTGCATTGTAGGACAATTCTGTGCAAAGGCAAGCAGCATGTTTTACAGAATTACCACTATATATACAGATTCTTATGTAATAGGGGGTTAAGCTTTGTTTGTTTTCATGCAAAAGTGAATCTCAGCAAAGATGTGGGCCACAAGCTCCAGTTTAAGTGACAGCCACTGGACTGAGTAATGGAATAGAAGTTCTGGTTTTTCAACAATACCATACTATAATGTCTGGTAAGCAAATATTGGACACATTACCCTCAGAAAAGGTAGAGATTTCAGTGAAGCTCTAGATTGTAGGCTCCCTACTAGAAGGCATGGGGTAGCTGTTAAATCCTGACCACATACTACAAAAGTTTGGCTGTAGCCCAGTGCAGGTTTCGTTGGAAGTCCCACTCATACACTGCCCTCAATAATGGCCCTAGCAGATGCTTGTTCTGTGGAGCATTGTCACAAATCAGGTCAAGCTATAAATGACCTCAGCAGAGGGGTAGGCCAAATTTCTGTGACTTGATCTCAAGCTATGAAATGCAGCTTTTCTTAAGCATGGTTGGCCAAGGCAAACATTTTATCATAAGAAAAAGAGCCTTCTTGACCTTTCTGATATTAAAAAAGAGAACAATAGTTTCTGCTTTCAAATGGCACATGAGTTACCCATGAACTAGACAAAGGTAGTGCAGCTCTGATTTCAAATTGTTCACGCCAAGAGTAGTCATGTAGTGTTAGATTAGGGATTCCAAATTCAATTCTTTAGGGCCAGGGGCTAGCCCTGGATTCATGAGCACACCTCTTCACAGGGGGCTTTAGGGTGAAGATAATAAAATATAGGCTTCTGGGTCCCCTTGTGCACAGTTTCCCCCCAAAGCTTTCTGAGGATTCCCAGCAATGTGTTCATAAGGTCACATGTTTTGTAAAATTAACAAAAGTAAGATATTTTAGCCACAATCAGTTATGAACATTGCTATTTAAACTCTGATTTTCCCTTCATCTCTCTTCCCCAACTGATGGGTGGGATGGGAGTTGCCATGACATTTTGGGGATCTTAGTAAAAGGAAGTGAAAGTGGGGACACATTTAGTTTGAGTTGAGTAGGATATATGTTTGTGGATCATGGTCACTTTCCTGAAGGGCCATAGTATTGCTGGCCATTGCATAGGCTGTGACTCCAGGAATGTCCCTCCCATCTCTGTACTGATGCACCGTGGGAGCTACACACAGAAACATGACCAGAGGGCATAGCTGGTTTTGTAATTGAAATTCCATATTATTTTGTATGTCAGAGAATGTCGCAAATTTTATAAACTTTAGACCCCACAAAATCTGAATCTGACCCTGTCCACAGGTTCATCCTTGACAGATGACCTCCAGTTAGCTCTAGAATAAATAATTCCTCATGAGGATAAAAGCCTGGCTAGGATAAATTCCACAGAAAGTAGCAGTGGGAGCAGGCATTGAGCCAAAGGACTTAAAAGGGCTAAACAGGAAAGGGTGGACATTATATTGCTGGCAAGAATCTGTGCATCAGCAATTGTTTTCAAGGATAAAAGGAGAAATGGAAAGTAAGAGGGATAGATATAGACACAGTTATAAATATGGATATAGATATATTTATAATTATACACTAGATATAGAGAAACCTATTCAAAGTACCTGATGACTGGGCCTACTGTTACTACACATTCCTAAACCTCATAAGAAGACGTAATAACTCATGTGACATTCTCTGATCATCTGTGCTGGGATAAGATGACTTATCTTTAGACTCTTTAAGAAGTGAGATAAAGATGAGGTTTACCATGGAACAAAGCGAGAGGGAGAGAGACGGAGACAGAGAGGGAGAAAGATAGACAGGCAGAGACAAAGAGAGATAGAAACACAGAGACAGAAACAAAAGGGCTGCTGCATCAAAAGGGATCCTGACCCAACCAGTTATTAAGAGCATCTTGGTGAAACTGAGCCAAATAAGAAGTTGTGAAGGATGGGTTTTAGACTAGAATTTTCTTGAACTTTAATTCACAAAGAAGAATTTTATTTTAAGCATTAATGCCTTTGGACTTTAACTTGAAAGTTTAATTTTAAAATTTTTGGATTTCAATTTCTTCCCGAAATTATGGGGCACAGTTTAAGTTAAATCTGGGGACATTTTCATATTGTTGGCATTTTGAGTGTCTTAACGGCATTTAATCTCATTGTAGAAGCGGTACTATGATATACTGTCCAATATGGATGGACATCATGCAAGATGGAAAGTAGGATATGGGGATGAATCTTTAACTTCAGTTTGTGACCGTGATGGAATGAAAGAGTGCAGAATTACTGTCCTGCAATATAAACTAAAAATAAATCGAGAAAATATAGGAAATAACATTTTAACACGTTGAACAATATGCAGCAAAAAATTCCTGATGCCTGAAAACAAAACAAAACCTACTAGGAGAACCCTGTGATTATCCCAGCTTTCTGTCTGGAGGGAATTACAGAATGAAGTCTGGGGAAGCCAAGCAGAGACCAGGAGTTTCACTGAGTAGAGGAGGGAGGGGGAAGAGTAAGGAAAACCATGGCACCTAGAATAGTGCTCAGGAGAAGGGTGATGTAGAGGAGTCCTAGATGTCTTTACTGAGGTCTTCTTGAGTCTTTAGCTGAATACCAACCTGCCCATGTATAGGGAGCAGATAATATCCCCAGGGGGAAAAAATTACTAGAGAACTATAAGCCAAATAATTCTGAGATCACACAGAATTAGGCACTATTAGAGATCTCTGTGGGATGTACCTTGTTGGGTACACAGAATAATCAGTAAAGACGAGGAAGGAACTGTGCTGTAAAAGTAAATATATTTTTTTCTATAATAAATGCTATCCTCAACTCATCCCCTCCAAAAAAAAAACAAAACCTGTCTTTATTGCTTTTAAAAGCTAATGCTTATTCTGACTAATTATTATGCTCCACATCTATTTCATCATAGAATTGCCCAGCATGGCATTAGGCATAAAATATATTTTTTTAAATTTTGTAGGAATTGTATAGCATATTAAAAAGTCTGTTTGCTTAACAAGACCAGTTTACTAAGTATTAGATTAAATCCCCATTTACATTCTTCTATGAAGCTTTGGCAAGGACTATGATAAAAATAGCTTCGGTTGGGTGCAGTAAAGCATTTTTCAGTAAATTACCGTTATATCTTATTTTAGAGAATAAATACACTAAATCAAATCTTGATTTAAAAGCACAAGAGAATCAGATAATTTAAAGAAACTTGTAATTTTTTTTTTTAATTTGGGAATCTTTCTGCAAAGTAAGAGTAGTCATTTTCCTTTTGCTTTAAAAAATCGTTGCATTATTTTCTCTTTTTTTAAATTTTATTTTATTTTTTCAGTGTTCCAAGATTCATTGTGTATGTACCACACCCCGTGCTCCACGCAACACATGCCCTCCTTAATACCCATCACCAGGCTCACCCATCCCCCCACTAAAACCCTCAGTCTGAGAAATCCTTGCATTATTAAACTAGCAAAAAAGTAACTAAACTACAGCCAGATAATGCCCAAGACGCTTTGAAGTCATAAAATAAAATCTAGCAATCAAGAACACAGCATTCACAAACTCTAGCATTCAATTAAAAGTCCCTAGATTATGAGACAGCAGGAAAATGTGACCCATGGAGAATTTTTTTTCAGTAGAAACAGATCTTGAAATAACAGAGATGATAGATTAATGAAAAATATATTAAAACAGATATTATAATATGCTCTAGGTATTTCAGTCGGTGTTGGGAATCACGATAATGACTTGAAAAATGGAATATATAAAAAAGACCCAAGGGAACTTGTAGAGGTGAAAAAAATAATGCTTGAAATAAAAAATACACTGAATAGGATTAATAATAGTTTGGATGCTCATAAAGAAAACATCAACAAACTTAAAGACCTGGCAATAGAAACAATCTAAAATGAAGAAGAGAAAATGAATGCTTTATGTCGTGAATCTGAAGTAGTATAGTTTTTGCATTGCTAATTTTATGTATCAACGTAGCTGGGCTATGGGTGTGGGATACTGGTCCACCCACTGTGCTGCGTGTGTCTGGGAGGATGTTTGGATGAGTTAACTTCGAGCTGGTAGACGGAGCAAAGCAAACTGTTCTCTTTAATGTCCCACCATCCAATCAGCTGAAAGCCTGAACAGAACAAAAAGACTGATCCTCCCTGAACAACCGCCTGACTGGTTGAGATGGAATATTAGTTTATTCCTGCTTTTGGGTACAAACTGAAACATCAGCTCTTCTTGGGTCTCAAGACTGCAAGCATTCAGATTGGGAGTTACACCATCCACTTTCCTGGGCCCCCAGCACGCCAACTGACCGCAGGTCTTGGGACTTCCTGGCCTCTAGAGTCATTTAAGCCGGTTCCCTACAATTAATCTCCCTCTTTCTCTTTACCCATATATTTACATACGGAGATATATATTTTATTGTTTTCTGGAGACCCTGAATAGTACACTAATATACGCTCTCTCTGTGTATATGTAATACACACACATGTACACACATGTATGTGTAACGTGTATATATGTATCTATGTACATGTATATGTATACACAATTGTATATATAAATGTATATATAGACACAACCAAATATATAGACAATTACATAATTGTAGATAATTGTATAGACAATTGTATAATTATATAATTGTATGTTATTACATATATGTAAGTGTGATCTGTGCGACAATATTAAGTGATGCAGTAAGGCATTCAGTTAATATACAGAGAGAGAAAAGAAAGAAAACATTTTTGAAGAAATAATGATCAACATAAGTGATAAAGGGAAATCTTAAAACATCCAGAGAAAGTGGAGATACATTTTTTTTTTAAGTATTTTATTTATTTATTTGACAGAGAGAGAGATCACAAGTAGGCAGAGAGGCAGGCAGATAGAGAGTGGGAAGCAGGCTCCCTGCTGAGCAGAGAGCCCGATGCGGGGCTCGATCCCAGGACCCCGAGATCATGACCTGAGCCGAAGGCAGAGGCTTTAACCCTCTGAGCCACCCAGGTGCCCCTGGAGATACATTTTATACAGAGAAGCAAAGATAAGGAGTAGAGTAGATGTGTTACTTCTTTGTCCTATTTCTCTTTCTGATTCAGACTAGAAAAGGAGACTCTATTTATTAAATCTCCTTGCATCTAACTTAAATGTCAGTGTAATATACAAGGCAAAGTAGTGAAATCGTAAAAACTTGAAAAACTAGAATTTGCAAAAGTCTCTTTTTATTTATGTTCATTCTGCTTATTGTGACACTAGGAAGTTTGTGCTGGTCTAGAGTTCAGTGGATTTTCAGGTTATATGATCTAATTTATGTAAACCAATTGTCACATGATGAATAAATGGCTTAGAAAGTTAACAAATTAACTGGTAGAGCAAACGTTCCTTTTTTTTCTAGAAGTTCATATTTAACTGAAAGGCATGTTTAAAATCATAATGATATAATTTTATATAAAAAGTGAATCAAGAAAATTTTGAGTGTGAAAAAACACTACTTGAAGTATGATTGTTACCTGTATTTTCTAACAAGGAATTCTGTTTATTGTTTAAATCATGGTAAGAGTTAACTAATTGATTATGAATCTATATGCAATTTGTGTACATGTATATTATTCACATATACGTATTGGGTGGGTCTACAACTGAAACAAGCTGGCACCCAGTGGCTTCAATTACTCTTGTGAGATTAGAGAGCACTGAGTTCAAATCAAGATTCTGCCACATACTAGCTGAGAAATGTTTTGCAAGCCCCTTAAAATTTTATGCTTTTTTTCTGATCTCTATGTAAGGAATAATAAAACACCATGAACAGAGTGAGTTTACTTAACAGTTAAGACTATATAAACATGTACTTAGCATACTCTCTGGCTTCCTTTCATCGATAATGGTGGTAATATACCTTTTTCTACTGAATACAAGATACAGTCTCATAATGTTCTTTTCTAGTTAAGAACATGTAGACCATTTTCCAAGGCAATAAATAAAATAACAAACCACATCTTTACATGAATGGAGATAACTTCATTTTTGGATTTACCATAAATCAATTGATTCATTCCCTATTGTATATTTAGATGGTTTTGAAGAGTTTAAAATATATGAATGATGTTTTGTAAATATCTATATTCTTATGTTCTGATATTTTTAGCCAATTTTTTTAGGCAGCTCAGACACTGGGTAATTTAAACACCAGACATTTATTTTTTACAGCTCTGGAGGCTGGAAGTCCAAGATCAAAATGCTGGCTGATTTGGTTCCTGGTGAGAGCTCTCTTCTTGAGTTGTGGATGGCCGCCTTCTTGCTGTGTGCTCACATGGCAGAGGGAGCTGTGCTGTCTCTTCCTTTTTTATAAAGACACTAATTCTGGCATGAGTTCCTTAAGGTCATGACCTCATCTAAACCTAATTATTTTTTAAAACCCCCCTATCCAAATACCATTAAATTGATGATTAAAGATTCAGTTATGAAGTTTGGGTGGACAAAATTCAGTCCATTACACCAGTTATTTCTTCAGTATAAATACTTAGATATTCCATGTTTTACTAGTATGAATTTGTAAGAGAATATCAGAAATCTACCCTCTGAGAAAGTTAAACTGTTACTCTAATACATTTGCTTATGAAAGCATCTGTTTTTCCAATGTTAAGTATCGTTTACTATTCTGCACCAATATAGTAAAATAAGATGATAACTTCTTTTTTTTGGTCATGCTACAGTTCTTTTTTTAAAATTTTAATTAAATTTTATGTTTTCAGTGTTCCAAGATTCATTGTTCATGCACCACAACCAGTGCTCCATGCAATATGTGCCCTCCTCAATACCCACCACCAGGTTCATTCAGCCCCACCCAAAACCCTCAGTTTGTTGCTCAGAGTCTACAGTCTCTCATGCTTCATCTCCCTCTCTGATTTCCCCCATTCAACCTTCCTTTCCTTCTCCCAATGTCCTCCATATTTTTCCTCGTGCTCCACACATAAGTAAAACCATTTGATAATTGACTCTCTCTGCTTGACTTATTTCATTCAGCATAATCTCTTCAACCTTCTTACAGTGTTGGTAAGAATGCAAGTAGGTGCAGCCAGTTTGGAAAACAGTGTGGAGATTCCTTAAGAAATTAAAAATAGAGATACCCTATGACCCTGCAATTGTACTACTGGGTATTTACCCCAAAGATACAGATGTAGTGAGAAGAAGGGCCACATGTACCCCAATGTTGATAGCAGCAATGGTCACAATCGCCAAACTGTGGAAAGAACCAAGATGCCCTTCAACAGATGAATGGATAAAGAAGATATGGTCCATATGTACAATGGAATATTATGGCTCCATCAGAAAGGATGAATAACATGATAACTTTTACTGCATTTTTAAAATTCACATTGGTAACTAATAGGATAAAAAACAATTATGCTCATTGTTTATTTATATTACTCCATTGATTAATTATACACTTTATTTTAATTGCTTTTAAGCTTGTTTCTGTTTGTTCTAGACTTTTTTTTTTAAAGATTTTATTTATTTATTTGACAGAGAGAAAGATCATAAGTAGGCAGAGGAAGGCAGAGAGAGAGGGGGAAGCAGGCTCCCTGCTGAGCAGAGAGCCCGATGTGGGGCTAGATCCCAGGCCCCTGAGATCATGAGCTGAGCCGAAGGCAGAGGCTTTCACCCACTGAGCCACCCAGGTGCCTCTGTTTGTTCTAGATTTTAAGCTCTTCTGTATATTATTTATTAAACCTTTTCTATAACATGTTAAATTATTTTTTAATAATTTTGAGCACTATGTTTGATGATTGCTTACCATATCAGTAGTTTGCTTTGTTTTGTTTTGGTTTAATGTGGAAAGATCAACCCCATTGTGAAGTCTCTATGATTGAAATTTCAATCCTATCAGCAAGTGATAGAGGTGAAATTTTA
Organism: Procyon lotor; assembly: GCA_028646535.1. Classification (NCBI taxonomy): domain Eukaryota; kingdom Metazoa; phylum Chordata; class Mammalia; order Carnivora; family Procyonidae; genus Procyon; species Procyon lotor. The sequence goes on along the minus strand of CM053604.1, from coordinate 5,258,592 downwards.
ACCCCAAAATTCCAATTATGGATTTTTTTTTGCTCTCAATTCCCATGTTATAACACTATGTGACTCTTGGCAACTAACTTAGATTTTCTGATTTGTCCACATGGAAGGGAATAGTTGGGGGGAGTTGGGTAGCAATACGTATCTTAGGGATTGTGAAAGATAGCAAATGTGAAATGTAAAGCACTGAACACATGGTACATACTGAAAAATGTCAGTTTCCTCATTAAAAAGCATAAATTAACTGTTCATAATTGGAAAGAGCATGCTGCTACCCGGTATACCTTCCACTATTTTGTAATTTGAAATTTCAATTAGGATGCCTCATGCTTCTTTCTTCTTCCCTCTATATCTGAGGGACCTGATGACAAGGTAAGAAGCATGTAAAAAAATGAACCCTTTAAAAAAAAAATTTCTAAGTGCTTGGAGGACAGTTTCTCCACTTGGTGAAGGAAAAGGCGTTCATTAGCAGCAGATAATAGCGTTCTTCAGAAAGCATTTCACATTAACCAGCCCTAAAAAGCAAGCTCTTATATATGCAATCACATTACCTGAGCCAACACTCAGCCTCCTGCAAAGCTGGAAGTTTTACATACTCAGGGAAACACCAAGCCCGAGCGGTTTTGACTGCCAGTGGAAAAACAGGCTCTAAGCAGTTCCAGGAAACTAAAACAGTAATGTGGAAAGGGACAGTGGAACAATTCATTCCCCAAATTTACAAAAGAGCCCTTGGTAGGGAGGGAGGTAAAATGCTTGCTTTCTTTAAACTGTTGCCATTAAAAATGAAATTTATATTTTACTTTAAAAAAATCATGGCATTCGAAGCTGAAGGTTGTGACATTTGGCCACACACCTTTAGTTGTACACATAAACACATTAATCTCAATGCAACTGTAGGTTTGCTTTTTTTGTATTAGTGCCAACCTCAGAATGTGCTCTGATTGCCTGGTTTTAAAGAAAACAGGATGTTAAAATTGAGTGAGGTGAGGCTTGCATGTTAATGTAATTCTTTGGAGTTAATGTTAGAAAATTGCTCTTCTATTTAAGGCAGGACTTGATGGGAGTGTTTCTTGTAGTTTTCCATAAGGTTGTTTTATAAGTAAAACTTGACAAGAGACCTTGATACTCTTTTAGGGAACAGTTGCAACTTATACCTGGTTCCTGTTATATGATGCTATGAATACTATGTTAGATGCCACTGAAATTGCAGGTGGGAAAATGCTATTTTCCTCTTGGTTGGGTACAGGTTTTTCCAAGAAGGATAAGTTACTCTTGATCTCAGCCCATTGGGAAGACATTTTTTTCTTATTGTAGAAAGCAAAACTAACAAAGAGCTCTAGGTAGGGGTGATATTTGTGGTCTTGATGAGGAAGGGGCATGATGACCAGGAAAAGGACAATGAGGACAGGTGTTAGGATGCAGCTAAAGTTGAAAAAGAGATGCGAGGTTGGGAAATTGCCCTCCAATACCTGTGCCCACCAGAATTCCTGATCTGGTAATATCCCCAAAAATGTATAGAAGATAACAAGTGAGCTCTGGGAACTAGAAAAGTTCATACTTTGAAATTATGTTGCTTATAGTCAATTATAAGGACACTCAAGTGGCATATCCAAGCCCATGCAGCTTAGGTGAAAGCTACTGAGTCAGCAGATCTTGACTCTTGGCCCATCATTATTCCTTCCAGAACATATTGCCTTTCCTTTTATTTCCTTTGCCACACTTGGCCAAAGTTCAACTTCCCAGCGTGATTTTTCTTTTCTTTCCAACAGAAGGAATGTCATCATAGTTGATTAGCATTCAATAAGTGTGCCCTTGATTTCAAACCCACTCCCTTGTTTTTCAGAACTATACAAGGAAAGATGGTAGCATTGACAAAATGAGTTTGACACTAAAATAAGTCTCATCTATCAGGCTTTCAGTGTAGGCAGAACAATAGAGATGGGGTGAAGAGGCAGAGTCAGCAAACAACCCTGGGCACTGGAGCAGGAACTGTCCTTCAGAAATAATACACACATTCTCTACTGAAATTTGGGGCTGAACAGGAACTAAAGGAACCAACATGTCTTCTCTAAGTCCAGTGGTTCCTCTTGTGAAAGGGGGCGGAAAAGGCAGGAAAGCCACCTTTATCTGTCACAGATGAGGGGAAAATGCAATGCAAGGAAAATGACATTTACATTGTGATCAAATTGACAAGTCTTAGAACAGTGGCCCTTCAACATCACAGTAAGTTATTGGTTCTAACTAAACCCCAGTTTCTTAATCAATAAATTGGGGTTTCGAATAATACTTTAGAGTTGTTATAGCTATCAAATGAATTCAACCAGAGTTCATACAGCCCTTGGCCAAATCTAGCCACTACCTATTTTGTAAATAAAGTTTTATTAGAATACAGCTATGCCCACTTGTATACATGTCATTTTTGGCTATGGCCACTAAATTGGGTAGTTATGATGGAGATTGACCCTATGGCCTGCAAATACTGAAATATTTACTCTCTGGTTCTTTACAGAAAATATTTGCCAGCACTTGAACTGGACTATGTACACTAAACTAAATAAAATGCCCATTATCCTGGCACATTAGTGGCACTCACTTTTGAGCAACAATTATTAATATATACATATTTTAAAGATTGTATTTATTTATTTGACAGAGAGAGAGAGAGAGAGAGCACAAGCAGGGGGAAGGGCAGAGGAAGAAGGAGAAGGCAGGCTCCCTACTGAGGGACTGACACTGGACTCCATCCCAGGATCCTGGGACCATGACCTGAGCTGAAGGCAGATGCTTAACCAATTGAGCCACCCAGGCATCCCAATAATTATTAATATTGTTATTACTATTAATACCTATAGAATAAGATTCTACCCAGATAGTAAAAGCAAATGTTATTATATGAATTGTTGGCTTAAATTCTAAATCCTAAATGCCAGAAAACTTGATAGCTTCATACCTTTGTGTTTAATCCACAACTCATTTAAGTGTGTGGACTAATAATGTTCTTTATTACTATCTAACATGTAACCCTTTCTGTTAGTTTCCCACTTTCAGGAGCAGTTCTTGACTATGTGTGGTCATTAAAGAGAATATCCAAGGTTCACATTTGAGGCCAGTCTGAAAAACATTTTTCTCTATTTTTTACCTTGTTCTTTCTTGCCCAAATTTTAGAATGAGTGACGCCTAAGAGGTAGCTTCACGTCTCAACCTTCTTGTCACATATTAGTTAGCTTTTATTTCTTTCAAATATTAGTAGCTCGACTTTATTAAGACTGTAATAAATAAGAATCACAAAAAGGAAGAAATATTTGACAATTTTATAATTTCTATCTCTTCTCCCCCCTCTTTTTACCTTATGTACCAAAATTGTCAATCATTTCCTTGAGGACACCACTGAATGACCTCAAGGATTCCATTGGATTTTTGTCCCATATTTTTTCCTCCCTAGTGATGGAGTTCCAAGATGCAGCAGGCTTGATCTGCTCAAGAACTATCCCTGAGGAAGTACACAGCAAATAAGAGCTGAGGACAGCCTGGAGATTTGGAAGTCTAACTTCCCCTGTGTCAGAGATGCGGAAACTGAGGTTGAGTGAGTCACCACCTGCCTTCAGCCACACATAGAGGATGCATACAATTTCAAATTATGTTCTTTATATATGGTTAGCAACTATACTATTCTAATATGTTTTATATGAAAGTTATTATGCTACATTTGGGGTAAATTTTTATGACTAAAGGCATTTCCAATAAAGCCTTACCTTTATTTTTATGCACCAAAGTTTTAGGGAAGAATGATGTTTATTCATGTCACAGATATCAACTGATAACCAGAAGGCAGAGGCACGAGAATAAGCAAAACCAACAAAGGCATCTGCTTTTATAGAGCTTACATCTTAAACAGGGGAATTAGGAAATTAACAAATAAATGAATTAAATGTGCAGTATGTCTGATAGTGATGAAGTTCTGTGATAAAGAAAGTAAAGCTGGGGAGGGGGAAGGAGGTGCTGGGTTGAAGATACCTTCCAAATTAAATAGAGCCACAGGACAGAGGCTGGGAGGTGCTTTAGCAAAGGTCTGCAGGTTGGGGTGAGCGGGCGACATTGATTAAGGGAATGAGATTTCCAGGCCCGGGAAGTAGTGGAGAAAGGACCCTGGGACAGGAGACAACCTAACGCTTGAAAATGTGGCTGGATTAGAATGAATGAGAGGGTAGCCCAATTAGAGAAGAGAACAATGCAGGGGAGGCTTGCAATGTCCTGGAAGCCATTTTTAGTTGGACTTTATTTTGAGTGAAATGGAAGTCATTACAGGTTTTGCAAAAGCAAGTGGTCTGACTCAAATTGGCTGCTACTTGAGAATAAATTTAAAGGCAAAAATGTGGAGCATGCTGCTCTGTTACAGGAAAGGAAAACAAAAACTTCAAAACTCCTACCTGGTCTAGAAGACTTGTAACCATCTGATTCCATCCATGCCTTCTTGTGGCCCTTTCCCCGGACACCTCACCTTTGAACTCCCAAAAGGACCCTGCCAAACTGGTGCTCCTCTGCCCTGTCTAGTTTCCTCATCTTCTCAGCAAATCTAATGTCTACACAGCTGTCAAGATTCAGCTCAATGAGTCTTGACTCTTCTACTAGAAGACCTTTTTTAGCTCTGTTAGCCTTGGTCACTCTTTCCCAAGGGCTCCAGTAGCACTGTCTGTATCCCTCAACCCCAAGGCTTGGTTCAGTGAATTGTTCTCATTTATTCTGATATCTGCCGCTACAGCTGGACTTTTGGCATATAGATAATGAACCTCAGACTTGAGATCAGTGTTCGGTATCTCTGTAGTAAATAAATAAATAAAAATAAATAATTGAAAGAGAGAATGAATAAATGTGTTCTAAATCTGCTGTACAGTATGGTTCTTATAGCTAAAAGTATGATGTTTTGCCCTTAATAATTTGTTCCAAGGGTAGATGAACTTTAAGTGTGCTTAATACACACACACACACACACACACACACACAGAAATGGATAAAGAGAAATGAAGGTATTGGATATGCCTATTGTCTGGATTCTGGTGAATGTGTCATTAGTGTTTGTATATATCCAAACTCATCAAATGGTACACACTAAATATGTGCAATTCTTTGTATATCAATTATACTTCAATAAAGCTGTCAGAAATAATAAAAAAAATAATGAATGAATGAGGCTAAAGTGTGCTCTTTCCGGCCATCATATTCCCTATTCCCATGACACTGGTATTCTTAACTCCAGCATGACATGTTCTCCAGGCTCCCTCTTTTTCCTTTCATCTGCCTCCCTTCTCAATAGCCTTGACTATGGAGACTCAGTCAATGAGCAAGCATTTTACTGAGATTAAAATGTTTTCTAGAAGCACAGAAGACATAGATCCCATGTGGGAGAGCTGTTTATGTTACCAATACGGAATGTGTTTCTTCTTGAAGAAAGCTGAGCATCTTTGATGAGCTCTATGTACATACATTTTTATGTCACCTGAGAGTCTTTTCATTTTTTATCTGACACTAATTCCTAAGGTACCATTTTTAACTCCATCAAAGGGAGCAGAGTTAGATAAAGAAAAATAAAGATACATCAAGATGCATCAGCTCGTAGAGGTTTGCTGCACTGGGCCATTAATTACAAGCAGTGCAATTTGGTGAGTTTGGACACAATGCAAACAGCCATGACACTGCTACCATCATGAAGTGACTTCAATAAAACTGTTAAGGAAAAAAAATGACAATCTGCACAAATGTCCCTTTCTCTTTCTGTCTTAACCAAAGTTGTCTTCACCCAAATTATCCAATACTATGTTTTGTGGAATTTTCTAAGTACCATGAGATCATGAGACCATAGAAGAGCAAGACTAAAATTACATGAAGAGTAGAGGGGGAAAAAAAGAAATAAAAGGTTATTTTATTTGCTAAAGGTCAGTCTAGCTGGGCCCCACACATTGATTTTCTTAGCTGCTACAGTTAAACAAGTCTCAAAAATAAATGTATTATAGGCAATGGTATGTTTGCAACCGTCGAGCTGAGCTTTAATTTGAGAATGCAATCAATAAGCCTTTGTGTTTCCATAACAGAACATGAGCAGAAAATCTGTGATGGGGGCATATGTGTTTGTACAGTTGTTGATATATCAGACTGAGGACTGCTTTGACAAATGATACCCTGCTTCCAATCAATAACTCATAAGCTACAATTTACTTTTTCTTTACCTTGAACTATAACCAAAAGGAGGCAAACATCACTATAATTTCCACTTAAAACATGGTCAAGAGTTGATTGTGTATGTGCATATATGTCTGCATATGGCAGAAAGGGCAAACTGTGACCATCAAAAGCAGTAAATTCTTCCATTGGAAACTGTGTAACAACTCATAATTGTGGCAGGAAGAAATAATGCTAAAGAAATTTGGCAATATGCATTGAGTTCTCAAGTATGTACTGTGACTCAGAATTCCATTTTGTCTGAGCCTATTGGATGGAAATAACCCAATGATTATAGGAAGGACAGAATATATACAAGACTGCTTACTGTAGCATTATTTATGATAGGGAAACATAAGAGCGATAGTCATGGTGAGTATCTCACATTGGGTAGTACCCAGGCAATATGCCACTAGAAAATGTCAAAAGAAAAAAGTGAAAGGGAACTTGGACACTTGGTATTATTTCATATATGCATCAAAATATACATAGTACAAATGTGAGACATAAATATACTAACACATGTCTAGTGATGGTCCTAAGGCTTTGGGACTACAAAGGATTTTTCCCCTTATCATTATGTATTTCCCAAATCTATTATAATGACTAGAATTATTCTTTTTTCTACATATATATGATTTATGGAGATATAATTGACATATAACATGATATTTGATTTAGGTGTACTACATAACGATTCAATATTAGTATATATTACAAAATGATCTCCAAAAGAAATTTCATTAAAGTCCATCACCACACATAGTTACATTTTTTTTTCTTGTGAGACCTTTTAAGTTCTACCCTTTTAGCAATTTTTAAATATACAATACAGTATAATGAACTGTAGTCACCATACTATCTATTCATCCCAGGACTTATTTATTTTGTAACTGAAAGTTTGTACCTTTAAAGGTGTGGATTATTCTTAAAATGAGAAGTTTTACTAAATGACTTGACTTTTTAAAACACTGACATCAAAGGAAGAAACCACAAAGGAAAAGATAATAAATTTACCTTTTAAACATTGACAAGGGCAATTTCCTATGCTTCATTATAAATAAAAGTAAAAGTCAAAGGGCAAACTGGAGGTGGGAAAGGGAACACAGATGTTAATTTTGTTAATATAGAAACACTTAAAAATATTAAGCAAATATTCTCAATATATAAAATAAATAATTGTATATTATATACTAATATTTTATTATGTGTTTATATATAATTATAATCATAACATAAATATATGCATAATTATAAAGTTACATTAACATATAATTATATACACATGTTATATATTACATTAACATTCTTAATATATCAAATCAGTAAAATAAATTACTACAGGGATTAAACATAAGTTTCCAAAAGAAGAAACACAAATGTTCATATATAAGATATATATTATATATAAGATATTTATATATATATTCAAGAGCAATAAAAATTACAAAAATTCTTACTAAACAAAAATGGCTACCATGATTTGCCTATCAAATATATATACTTTAAAATATATAATAAATATATATTTATTATATTATATATATACTTTATATAATATAATAAATATATATATTTTAAAAGATGGTAGAGGTCGGCACTGTAGCAAACTCCACATGGCATCTTTTCTGATCACAACTTCCTCTAATAAGACAGGGTCTGCTAAGTCATATGGCCCAAGTGACAGGACTGCTTATGTTACAAAGTAGGCCTCCTGCAGGGTCTCTCCTGTCCTGAGTCCCACACAAGCTGGCAGCCCTCCATGTCACAGGGCAAGTGGTTTGGGACAGCATTCCTGAGTGTGGGCATGCTGCCTCGGAAACCCGAAGAAGCTTCTCAGGCACTGGGCTTCTCTTCTGATCGTGGGAGATGGGAGATTTAACGATTTGTTCTTTGTCTTTACTGATATGGTAGGATATTTGTTGGGGTTACTTCCTACCATCTGGAGTACATAAATCTTGTCAAATCTTCCAACACATTTGCCATTAGTTGCTCATCCAGTTCAATTAACGTGATGTCATTGACATAATAGAATGATGCCTTATTTTTCAGAATGTCAGTCTCTCCAGGTCCCTTTAGACTATCATAACAAAGGAAAATTGACATAGTTGGGCAAGAGCACACGTGTGTATTTTTTCTTATCCCTTGTGAATGTGACAGACTTCTGATTCTCCTTGTAAGAAATGGGAAAGAAATACATCTGCCTGGTCACCTGAGGCTCATCCTCTCTAGAGACTCTGGAGAAATTAAAAGACAATGAGATCTAATGTACCTGTGGAATATATCAATGCACTGCAGAAAGACCATGAAAGGCTGAGGAGGATTAATAGCCAACTTGAAACAAAATCTGGAAGTAAGGGACCTCCTTGATGACATATTAATAAGTACCCATTTCCTGCAGCTAAAGGGTAGCCATCAGTGAGCATCAGGCCTAGGACCTAATTATAAAGGTTGCAGAGTTCCAGAGAAGATTAAATTGTCAACCCCAGAAAGTCCACTACCAAGATTGGGGACAGAGTGAGCCCTGGGAGGGAATGCTAAGTCAATGCACTCCAGAACTTTAAAACCTGATTTTCTCCTGATCTCTAGGCCTGTAGAAAATGCTTAGCCCTCCCTACTTACTTAGAGATAGTGCAGAGGCCTCTGCTTTACAGAACAACATGCATCTCTTTTAGGATTTATCTCTACCTTCTCACTTGGCCAACAGACCAATAATGACTTCAGATCAAGTCATTATACAACCTGACCTGGGAATTGATGATCCTGGGATAAAGCAAAGGATTAACTGATTTTTAAAACTAAAGAAACTGACAGAAGCTGACACACTCAGAGTGGTTATGTCAACTTCACATCATCAAATAGAAATAGATCTTGGTTTTCATCTTCAGTGTTAAGTTGCTGAGCTAATAATATGTCTACTGAGATTTAGAAAAGAGCAGAAATACTACTCCCAAAGGTATCAACGGAATAATTTGGAATTTCAAGTTTTCTTTTGCTAAGGTCCTTGTCAGGATCTGTAATGAAATACATGTTTATTTATGGAGTGTCTGTGCCATAAATCACTAACTGTTGAATTTTTAAGGAAATTCAGAACATCAGTGTTAAACTTTTAGTAGGTAATCATATTGTGTACAATACAATTCTGGAACTCAATTATGTATTACCTTTATCTCTAAACACAAAGAGGTTACAGTAAATGTTCAAATAATGTAAAACAGATGGAAAAGGAAATTTAGTCAATATTTGTACGGAATCACATTTATTGTGCCTTGAATTATTTTCTATTATATTTGTAATTGTTTTTCTTACAATGAGATTTTCCATATGTCCTTCATATTTCTGGGCGGCTTCCAGTATCTAGCATCATAACTTCACATTGAACTTCTGATTTTTGTTCTTTGGACTGTATTTGTGACTTGAAGGTCAATTACATAATGTGCATTGTGAGATGCAAACTCAGACACATTCATTTATTCATGAAACATGCACTGAGTCCTCATGCTATGCAAAGAACCCTGCTAGGTACTGGGCACACTTGGTTGACTAAAGCATAATCTCTGCTCCCAAGGGACTCACATCTTTAAATGCCTTGGAATTGAAAGACGAAACAACCAAAATTTATTTGATAGCAAAGGTCTTCTATGAATGCTGGCTCCTGGTCAGTAATAATAGCTTAGCATCCCAATTAAAATCATGGTCTGGTATTAAAATGAGAATTAGATTTCATCATATTCATTGTGACACTCACTTTGCAAAAAACACAGGAAAATTAATAGTACACCTCATTGTAATTTACATTATTCAGGTTGAGATTTTGCTAAAATTGTTGAAGAATCTGTTACAGTCTATAGCAGGCTCTTTTTCCTACATTTTGCAATATATTTAGTGTCCTCTTTCACTTGATCTTTTGTGCAAATGGCTAGTCATACTACCTTCCTTGTTTCAGTCCTTAGAACATAGCAATGAACAAGAATTTCCTGTCCTTGATTTGGAAAATATCAGCCTTCTTTCAAGATCCATCTCAACTGTCAGCTCTTCTGTGATGCTTCCCATGATTCCTCCTAAAAGTACAAATCACTCCTCCTCTTTTGCAGTTGTGATTCTTATGTCAGACACAAAGAAGGAAGGGAAATCATTAGGAAGAATATTATCAGAAATATACCAAAAAAGTCTCTTAAATCATGATGTGAACATAATTCAACATAATATTGAGTTCAGTTTTCCTTATTGGAAGAATGTCTAATTATTATTATTATTATTTTAAGATTTTATTTATTTGACAGAGAGAAACACAGCGAGAGAGGGGACACAAGCAGAGGGAATGGTAGCGGGAGAAGCAGGCCTCCTGCGGAGCAAGGAGCCTGATAAGGGGCTCGATCCCAGGACTCTGGAATCATGACCTGAGCCGAAGGCAGATGCTTAACGACTGAGCCACCCAGGTGCCCCTAATTATTTTTAATAATAATTCATTAATCTGAAGTTTGATCTGAAACGATACTAGAGAAACATCGATGGTATTCTGCTGTTTGTTATGCTTTGTGTATTATGTACATATCAAATATTTATAGAAAGCATAAAATGTGTGGTGTCCATCCAATGTAATGATATTTTATATTATTTACATTGTTACTGTTATTATTATTATTGAAATTTGTGTAGACTATTGAGTAAATGCATGCTTGTTGGAGTCCCCCAAATTTTTATTCAAGTCACAACTCATCTTCTCAGCAGACCAAGTCTCAATGATATCATCTGCAAAATAGTAATAATATTATTTCACTTCACAAATTTATTGTAAATATGAAATGGAATAAAGCAAGCAAAAATATTAAAATAGTGCCTGGCATATAGGAAGCACTCAAAAAAGTTGATTTTCTTTTTTTAACTAATTATCTTGAAGGAAGGTGAGCAGCTATCTTCTATATAATGTACTTTATGAAGATATTTGCTTTGTGGAATTTATGCAAAGATACTTAATCCTTTCTAGACCCCATGTATGTCTTTTAACTTCATTTTCTGCCTTCTACTAAGTTTTTTTGCTAGTTAAAAAAATGCATATAATATAATGGAAGTTGAAATTGATTATAATGATTGTTATTTTATAGAAGAGATAAGGCGGTTAAGGAAAAGTTGTGTAATTTCTTAAGTCAAATTGTTTGCAAGAAACTGTACTGTGTCCAACAACAATGCTTAAGTACTTTCACAGAAACTCAAAAATACTCAACAGCAAACAAGGTAAAATTCACAATGTCTGGCATCTATTTGAAGTCCCAAACATAAAAACAAGTGGAAAATATAAACTACAATGAGGAGAAAAATCAATCAAAAACTTATACAGATCTAACACAGAGGGCATCAGATATTAATAGATGAGAACAAAAAAACAATTATTATAACTGCATTTTATATGTTTAAAAAAGGTAAGTCTAGACATAGAAAATATGTAAAAGACCCAGGCTGAACTTCTAGAGATAAAAATTATGATATTTGAAAGAAAAAAAATATACTGTAATGATTGACAGAATAGAAATAGAGAAGAAAAAACTATGTACTTGAAATAAAGCAATAAAAAGTTCAGTAAAATGCAATGAGAAAAGAGAAAAAAATTAACTGAATATTGGTGAACTGTGAGAAAACATTGTAACTGCTTGAGATAGTGTAATTTGAGTCACCAAAAAGAAAGAGAAAAAAATTCTTTAAAAAATAAGGATGGAAGGTTTAATTGTTAAATTCTATAAACTGTCAAATTCCAAGAAACTCAATGAACCCAAGTACATACATGTATACACAGGTACACACACAACATAAAACTACAGCATGAGAAACATAAATCTCTCATAATCAGTGATAAATAAATTTTAAAAACCCTTAGAACCATTAAGGGAGAGTAAGCGAAGCACATACAGGGGAACCATGAAAGAGTTCTCGTTCAATACAGTGCCAGCCAGAAGAGTGGAGCAGTATCTTTTAAATTCTGAAAGAAAAACAAAATCTGTCAACCTAGAATTCTATGCCCTTATAAGATATCTTTAAAAATAGAAGAATAAATAAATAAGTCTAATTAATTAATTGATTGATTAAAGGTGCAAATTAATTAATTAAAAATGCAAACCTAAATAAACCACTAAAATAACAGTTAAGACATTAATAAATTGAATTCAAAAAATTATTGAATTAATAAACAGATAAAATGGACAGATAAACAGATAAAATAAAAGGACAAAATGAACAAAGAAAATATGGGATAAACAGAAAGCAAATAGCAAAATAATTTTTAAAGATTTTATGTATTGATTTTTGAGAAAGATAGAGAGTGCACAGCTTGGGGAAGAGGCAGAGGGAGACGCAGACTCCTTGCTGAGCAAGGAACCTGTGAGATTTGATCCCAGGACCCTGGGATCATCACTGCAACCAAAGGCAGACACAACTGAGTGAGTCATTCAGGTGCCCCAAAATAATATCTTTAAAGCTAACCAGATAAATAATCACATTAAATGTAAATAGTCTAAGCAAAATAATTTTCTCAACTAACTCAATTTATTTCAGTTTTGATAAAAGAGGATAGCCTAACTACATGCTGTCCACAAAAGTACACTTTAAATATAAAGAAACAGACAAGTTAAAAGTCAAAAGATAAAAAGAAATATATTCTTTCCTCTGAAAAAGAGTTGCAGAGCCAAGAATATGCTGGATTAAATAAGCACATTTCATAATGATAACGGGGTCAGTTCAACAGGGGAAGATACTGATCCTAAATATTTACTTAACTAATAATAGAGCCATAAAATATCTAAGCTAAAGGTAATAAAATTAAAGGAGAAATAGTTAAAACCATTGTTATATTCAGAGATTTCAATGCTTTCTCTCAATTATTGATGGAAAAATTAGACAGCAAGTTAGTAAGTGTATCGAACATTTAAAGATTATGATCAACTAAATTGACCTAATTAATATTTATTGAACACTCCACAATAGCCTATTACTGAGATAAACTAAAGAAGACTTAAATAGTTGGAAAGATAAATAAGTACCATGCTCATTGGTCAAAAGATTCAGTATTGTTAAGATGTCAATTCTCCCCAAATGGATGCATAGATTCAATGCAACCATAGTCAATCCTAGTGGATTGTTTTTTTCGATACAAATTGACAAGATGATGTTTACATGTATATGGAAATGCAAAAGTCCTCAAATGATCAAAACAATCTTGAAAAAGAAGATAAAAGTTGGAATTCTAATACTATTCTATTTTAAATTGTATTATAAAGTTACAGCAATGAAGATAATGTAAATATTTAGTGGAATATTAGTGAGTTCAAAAATAGAAGCATACATACATGGGCTACTCATTTTTGTTAAAGATGAACATAATCCAGTAGAGAATTTTTCAACAACTATTTCAACAAATAGTGCTATAATGGTTATATATTCATTTGTAAATTTGAACTTTAATGTGTGCTTTGTATTATATACAAAAATTAAATACAAGCTATCATGAAGCTAAATGCAAAACCTGGATCTATAAATCTTCCAGAACACTGTTGTGACTTTGGATTAGGCAACCATCTCTTAGCTACAACATCAAAAACATGATCAATAAAAGAACAAACTGATAAGTTAGATTTCATCAAAATTATGACATTCTACAGTTCAAAAGACATTGCTAAAAGGATGAAAGATAAGCCAGACATTGGGAGAACACTTGTTAACTATGCATCTTTTGAACAGCCAGTATTCCTAATGGATACATAATTCTCAAAACTCAGTAAATGATCCACTAAACAATCCATTAAAACTGGGCAAATCTTGGGTAGCTCTGTTGGTTAAAGCCTCTGCCTTCGGCTCAGGTCATGATCTCAGGGTCCTGGGATGGAGATGTCTGCTCAGCGGGGAGCCTGCTTCCCCCTCTCTCTCTGCCTGCCTCTATGCTTACTTGTGATCTCTCTCTGTCAAATAAATAAATAAAATCTTTTAAAAAAAGATAGTAAATAAGCATCTAAAAAGCTGTTTAATATCATCAGTTATTAGGAAATGCAAATATAAGCACACACATCTTAGAGTGGCTAACATTTAAAAGATCACACATACCAAGTGAGATGTATACATGAATGTTCATAACTACTTTTTTCATAATAGCCCCAAATTAGAATCAGCCCAAAGTGTCCATTAACAGATGATAGGTGAATGGTGTCCCTCAGTACCCATATATGGGAAAACTAGTAACAAAAAGGAATGACTTACTGATATATGGTACAATACGGATGAATCTCAAATTAACTCTGAGTCATTGAAGCAATGAAAACAAAAGAGACTATACAGTATGGTTCTATCTATGTAATTCCAAGAAAATGTAAACTAATCTCTAGTGACAGAAAGCAGAGTACTAGATTCCTGGACGTGGGTGGAGGTATAGTAGGGAGAACTGGTCTGAGAAATTACAAAGTACCTGAAGGAAAATGGGTACATTGTATTAACAATTTTAATTTGGAAAATTAAAGAAATTCAAATGGTTATTAAACCCCCAATGTTAAGGGTTAGCATTAATAAAGTTAATGAAAATGATGTGTTTTATCAAAAGCAATTTCTTTTATTAAGGATTTAAAATGATTATATTCAATGGGAACAAAGATAAGGGCAATGGCTACTTACATAACTTTTAATGGAAATATAAATTAGTGCATCCTATCTGAAGAGCTTTGGTCTCTCTTTCTCTGTAGGTAAATCCCCCCACTCCAGTTTTCAAGTCAATGCTAAAAAGCTAATCTGAAATATAGATAAGTATATATATTTTATTAAAGAGATAGAGAGAGGCAGGGGTAGGGGCAGGAGAGAGAGAGAGAAAATCTTAAGCAGGCTCCACTCCTAGTGCAGAGCCTGATGAAGGGGTCAATTTCATGACGCTGAGGTCATGGCCTGAGCCAAAATCAAGAGTCAGACTCAACCGACTGACTCACTCAGGCACCTCTACCTATTAAACAATATTAAAGTATTTGTATATAACCTTCATAATATGCTAATAGATCTGTATGTGCTACATTAATATCTCTAGTCTTGACTTCTTGCTTAGCTCCAAAATTATCTATACTTCGTGAAGACATGTGGGTAATTGTTATACACTACATGTTAAATGATTTACAGGCAAATTGTCATTATAATGCACACGTGCATGCACATGCACGTACACACACACTTGCAGAATACTCGAGGGACAGAAGCCTTTAATTAAGTTTATTTTGCAAGTAACCTAACATGGCATTTTGCATATTGTTCATTATGTCAGTATTCTCTTCTCCAATTAAATTGTCCTAGGAACTTTCTGGGTGGTAAATGTTTAGGGAAAAAAGTAGTGAACACTTCTATGGTTAATGGACAGGGAAATAACAAAATCAATGGAACTTTAACAATTTTGCACTCTGGTTGGGTTGACAGGCAAAGAGAAATGACTTAAGTGAAAGTTTTTCTTGGAAAACATTGTTCTGAGAACACATTGCTTGAGTTTTTATTTTTGAGGAGTGGTAGAAGTATCGATAAAATAAAAATAAAGCTGCTTGGGATTAATTGCCATGAAATATTTGGCACAGACACTTTACCTAGCTTAAGACTTAAACGGGTATTGGGAAAAATCTTTTTATTGCAACTCTTATTAAGCGTCTAATCATTCCATTAACATTTATGGAGTGCCAGCGCTTGAGCAGCTGCAATCACACCTGCTCTTAGAAGACTTTACTTTTCAAAGTATTTGCTCTATTTAAAGCACTGCATTTTAAAAATAAGCTTTATGCACTTAAAAAGAGAACACGCAAAACCCAGATCATCTGTGAGTAGAAGTCGTTATTGCTACATAATAATGCATTCCATATTAACACCTGTGATTTTTTTCTTAGCATTCCCCACTCTGTGCCCCTGTGGTTTCCCTCTCCTGAGAACTCCGTGCCAGAGAATCACATTACCATTCACTTGTTAGTCTTGCGCCTGGGGCCTCCGAAAGTAGGCAGAGCTTGTCTTAGGCTGTGAGCCCAGTGGGACCTGGGAGTAGGAAAGTGAGAGTCACTAACTCTGAGGTGCCCCAAGGCTCCTCAGGGCCACTTCTACAATGGGGTTTTATGCTGCTTCATCACTAAGAACAGACCAAAGACACCCAGGTCCAGTCCCATTTCTTAACCAAACCTTGACTTTGTGCATAATAGGTGTACCAAAGGACTTGCAAGAAAGATCATGATTATCTTTGTAATAAGTAACCTTTTTCTGAATTATGTGTGCCTGAGAGAGAAACTTTGTCAAAGACCACAAGTACCTCACAGCTGCTAACTGTGACCTTGGGCAGGGTACTCAGTCACTCTAGATTCAATTTTTTCACCTGCCAGAGAAAGCTGATGATTGCTGCCCTACCTTCTTCTCTGATATGCAGCGATGCTCCAACTAATTAATTTAGCAGATATGAATCGAGGCTTGGCTTTGTAGGTGCCCAATTCAGTAAAAGGAAGCAAGAGCATGAACATGAATAAAACATGTCTCTATTCTAAGAGTAGTAGCTCATAGTCTATCAGGGAAGATAAACAAGTAGGTAACTAATGGTGCCAGAGGGTGGGGATGCCATGATAAAGCTACAGGCTATATGTTATGGGAGACTTAAATGAGGGAATGATTAATTCTGTGGTGAGAGGGAGGAGTATGAGAGAAGGCTTTACAGAAAGGATGATTTTTTAGCATCAGCTTGGGAAATGAGTAGGACTTTGCCAGGTAGAGAAGACTTGAAGGACACTGTACAGAGTGGAAAGCAATCAGTCAAGAAGTGGCCCAGAGGAGAGGTATATGGGGAGAAGCAGGCACTTCATGGCAGGGATGTGAGGGCTCTGCCTTTGGCCATGGTTTCCATGGTAAGGTGGCATTATGGTTAAAACCACATTGAACTTATTTGAGAGAACTCAGCTCTGGTCCCTCCAAAGCAACTGGCATTGTTAGTGGTCTGGTCTTCATGGCTTTTCTTCTTGTGTTGTTTTGCTAGATTGCATTCTTATCAAAGTTAATCTATGCACTTAATTTGAAAGAGTCAAGTAGCAATAAAAGTTTTAAAAGACCCACCCTCCCAACTCCCATTCCTCAAAAGCAACTGCTTCCAATTATTATGGTAATTCCTCTGGTATCTCCAAGTAATGTACCTATACTGTTTCTTTTTGCTTTGAGACATTATCTATTGATTTGCTGTGAAAGATACAACATTAGCTCCCTTTGCCCATCATTCCCCATTTACATTTTGCCACCCTATGTACCCAAAGTAGTTATTTAACAATTATCTATTGGGTCACCTGGGTAGGTGCAGTCGGTTAAATATCTGACTCTTGGTTTCAGCTTAGGTGATGATCTCAGGGTCAGGCTCCACACTCAGTCTGGAGTCTCCTTAAGACTGTCTCTCCCTCTTCCTCTTCCCCTCCCCCCTCTCTAAAATAAATAAATCTTAAAAAAAACCACACACAAAAAACCAATAATATATTAAGTAATTTCTTGGCATATAAAAATTCTGACTACATAAATAGTATTCAAAGCTAAGCCTTGCTGTGTACGGTTCCGTATTATGATGAATCATTTCCTTCCTTGTGTATTATTTATTTACTCTTTTTACAAATTGCCTTGATTTGGGGCTTTGGCTTTCTATGTATTCATCCATAACTATCATCCCTATGAATATCAAACAGAAATTTGAACTTTTTAAAATAGGAACAAAGAAGGTAAAACCTTTCCTCTTTGTTCTTTCTCTTTTTTTGGAGGGCTAGATCTGCTTTTCCCAGTTTGCAGTAATTTCTCTTCAGTTCCACCATACATCTGTTTAAATGGGAATTTCTTTCAGTATTTTTTAATGTCAAATGCCTTATTTCCTGAATCACTAGAATTTCTCTTTCTTGGTTCATCCTTTTATTTGGGAGGTTTTATTCTCAGATCACCTTCCGAGATTGTAGAGGAAAAATGATTATTTTTTAGAAAAGATATCAAAGATCTGAGAATTTCTTTATTTTTATGATCTGTCTTTTTAAAAATCATTTATTTATTTTAGAAAGAGAGAGATTTTAGAGAGAAATAATGGGGGGAAGTGCAGAGGGAGAGGGAGAGAGGAAATTTTAAGCAGACTCTGCTGAGTGTAGAGCCCAACACGGGGCTCAATCTGTCAACCCTGAGATCACAATTTGAGCCAAAATCAAGAGTGGGAGGCTTAACGAACTCTGCTTTCCAGGCACCCCTTTATTTTTGTGCT
>CM053604.1:5143669-5239635 GCA_028646535.1 Procyon lotor | reverse complement strand
ATCATAGCCAAACTATGGAAAGACCCTAGATGTCCATCAACAGATGAATGGATAAAGAAGATGTGGTATATATATACAATGGAATATCACGCAGCCATCAAGAGAAACGAAATCTGGCCATTTGCAATGATGTGGATGGAACTGGAGGGTATTATGCTAAGCAAAATAAGTCAGTCAGAGAAAGACAAGTATCACATGATCTCTCTGATATGAAGAATTTGAGAGGCAAGGCAGGGGTTTGTTGGGGGGGTGGGGGAGAGAAATGAAACAGGAAGGGATGGGGAGGGAAACAAAACATAAGAGACTCCTAGACTCACAAAACAAACTAAGGGTGGCTGGGAGGCGGGGAGTGGGGAAGGGTATGTGCTATGGTAAGTGCTGTGAAATGTGTAAGCCTGACGATTCACAGACATGTACCCTGGGGCAAATAATACATTATATGTTAATAAAAAAAATAAAAAAATTTAAAGTAAAAAAAACATTTAAAAAAGGCAAGTAAAAAAATAAAATAAAAGAGATCATACCACTCATCTTCTTAAGATACTCAATGAGTTCCATCTCAATCATAGTAAAACTTCAAATCCTTAATGTAGCCAACATTATGCACCTCTTCCCACACTCTCTTTCTGACTTCATCTTCCGGTTGCTTCCTCCCCGCCTTCTCCAGCCATATTCACTTCCTTGTTCTCTGGACACTCCAGATACATTCATGCTTCAGGGCCATGGTATTAACCATTCTTTTTTGCTTGGGATGTTCTTTTCTTGGATATACGCAAGGCTTGCTATTTTACTTGTGTATTAGAAATCTTGAAGGTGGTGTGGTAACTTAAGAATATGCAGATTATGACCTGTTGACTGAGGAGGTTCAAGCTACCCACATGGATTCAACAGATAGCCCCCTCAGCATCTGAGCTCCTCCCTTGTGGAAGTGAAAACCCCAGAGCCATTTTATTTCAAGCACAGTCTTAATGCGCCTACACAAAGAAAGTGACGCACAAGGTTTATTTGGTAGAATCCCAGAACAAGGGCACAACTAGCTGAGGGCAGGGCAGTCCTCTGTCTCAGGTCATGAGTACAAGAGAGAGAAAGCAGAAGAACAACTACCAATTACTTATAAGGTGGTTGGGGTGAAGGTCAGTAACTTTTCAAGGGTTTAACTCTGAGTAAGTAGTTAAAAGATGCCCTGGGATCTTTTGATTTAAGTAGTTATTTAAAAGATGCTATTTAAACATCTTTTTTAATGTTTAAGTAGTTATTTAAGTAGTAGTTACTTAAAAGATGTTAAAGTAGTTACTTAAAAGTATGTTATTTAAGTAGTTATTTAAAAGATGCCCTGGGAAAACCAAAATGGGAACTTGTGGGAACCATAAGCTCAATTCCTTATCTTAATATCCAGACTCTGGGTGTGAGCAGGTTGTCATAATATAAAATGCTTGGGCAGAACCTCAAAATGGTTCTTTTTCTCATCATACCATTCATACTTTTTTATCATGTCCTCTCACTAACCTTGTGTGGTCATTCTTTCTAAAATCACAATGGTTTTGACAGTCTCTATCTACTTTCTAAGCTCAATTTTTCTTTTGGGCATTTTATCACAAAGCATATTCTCACATACTATATATTTCATGACTATCTCATTCATAGCTCTATTTTCCTCCAACTAGAATGTAAGCTCTGTGAGACAGGGATTATTGTTTACTAGTTGTTATTGTTGTCTCTGCCATTATACTTTCTGCAACAAGAACACTTGATGATAATAGGTACTCATATGTATTTTCAGAACAAATGAAGGGACATTGACTTTATAGCTTAGACCAATATTAATTTGGGTTAGAATTTATTGTTTCCTTTCAGATGTTGTATCCACCTGCTCCTTAGTCTTTTAACATCTAATGTTGATATGAATCATTTTTAATTTCTCTGAAATTTTTTCTCATATATATGATTTAATCATCTGCTTACATGCCCACCATTCTTTATTTTAAAAGACTGGTAACTTTAACAGTTCAGCAAATGACCAACAGACACATGAAAAAATTCTCACCATCACTTGGCATCAGACCAATACAAATCAAAGCCACAATGAGATACCACCTCATACCAGTCAGAATGGCTAAAATTAACAAGTCAGGAAATAGCAAATGTTGGCAAGGATGCAGAGAAAGGAGAACCCTCTTCCACTGCTGGTGGGAATGAAAGCTGGTACAGCCACTGTGGAAAACAATATGGAGGTTCCTCAAAAAGTTAAAAATAAAGCTACTCTATGACCCAGCAATTACACTACTGAGTATTTCCCCCAAAGGTAAAAATGTAGTGACCTGAAGGGACACCTGCATCTCAATGCTTACAGCAGCAATGTCCATAATGGCCAAACTATGTTGATTTCCATCAACAGCTGAATGGATAAAGAAGATGTGGTGTATATATATATACAATGGGATATTACTCATCCATCAAGAAATGAAATCTTGCCATTTGAAACAGCATGGATGGAACTAGAGGGTATTATGCTAAGCAAAATAAGTCAATCAGAGAAAGACAATTATATTATTTCACTGATATGTGGAATTTAAGAAACAAAACAGAAGAACATAGGGGAAAGGAGGGAAAATAAGATGAAATCAGGAGACAAACCTTAAGAGACTCTTAACCATAGGAAACAAACTGAGGGTTGCTGGAGGGGAAGGGTGGAGGATGGGGAAACGGTGATGGGTGCAAAGGAAGGCAAATGATATAATGAGCACCAGGTATTATATACAAATCATGAATCACTGAACTCTACCTCTGAAACTAATAATATACTATATGTTAATTAGTTGAAATTAAATTAAATTTAAAAATGAAAATACTTTTAAAAGCATAAAAAAAAAGACTTGGGTCTCAGTATATCCCTTTAACATATATAATTAGCTTTTTTATATCTGAAAATATTTATTATAGCATATCTTTACAAACAGTCAATTTGGGGAGCTACCTATAGCAGGGGTGTGTGTGTGTGTGTGTGCATGCACGTGCACATGTAAGTGCGAAGTCTCTCCCCTGCCCCCCACCCTCCCCGTGTTCCCTAGTTGCTATCTGCAAACTTTTAGAACTCTTTGCTCATTTTCCTTTTGTTTTTTTCTCTCTCTAGTCTTTCATGGCCTTACTATGTTTTGAGCAGTTTCTATTTTCCTTTGTGTTGTTTCCAGTCCAGGCATGATTTCGTAGGATGATGCTTTTTTTCCGCTTTCCGCTTATTTCCCACATTCGGCTGGCGCATGTTTCATCTCTTGGTAAACTTGACATAGCTTACTAGTGCACTTTTTTTTAAGGTATTTTTAAAATCTTACTTATGGCTGTTTGCTCATATTTTATGCTTGTTCTGTGGCAATATTTTTTCCTGGTGGAGCTTAGTCATCTTTCTCATTGTGCTGTTCCTTTTCTTCTTGCGGTATCTTTGGATCTTGTGCTGCCTTCCTTTTAATTTTATCTCCTGTTTGAATGCAATAGGCTCTTAGAGGACAGCTCTTTTCAAGAGGTTTGGGTTATGACTGTGCCAGAACTGGTCTTGGCAACAACGGAAGTTTTCTGGAGCGGGGGAGGGAGTTTCTTTGGCAGGGTTATATATGACTGTGGGTCATTTGAGCCTTTGCTTCTTTCCAGGAAGCAGCTATCAACAGCGGATTGCTTCCAAGTCAAGGTCGCTCCTCTCTAAAATACTGCTTCAAGGTTTTCTGAAGCCATTGACTTTGCTCACAGCCCAGGGCTGTGGGATGGGTGGCAGGCAGGAATGTTCCTCTGGCTAGCCTGCATTACCCCATTGTAGTAGCTCAGAAGTGGGAGTTGAGCTTGCCCTCTGCTACACTTCCTTTTGGAAACTGTTTTTGCTAAACTTGTTTTGTAGGTTTGACACTACAAATATCTTTTGCAACAAGTGTCTTTGACCTTCAGTGCATTTGTCAGCTCTTTCTCCTCTCTTGTTATTCAAGGTTATAGGGATTTTTGAAGAGAAATTTAAATCCTGTAGAGTTTCATTATATAACATTCTCTTAGGTCTTTTTTTATGCATAGATTTGTGCCCCAAGAAGAAAAGAGAGGTAGATGTAAATACTTGAAAACAACAATATTTGACATAGAGAAAAAAGATTTTAAAAGATAAAGAATGGAAAAGGAGATATTACAGGCTGAGCTATGTAGAGGAGGACTCTGGATGCCTCCTGGGTGAACACTGGTGACCATCTGCTGGGATACAAAATAGAGCAGAGGAAGATTTAGGAAAGAAGGCCGTAAGTTGTGATTTGCACAGGTTTTGTCTGAAGCATTTGCTGGCTATTCTGTTGGAGCTTTCCAACCCTCACTGAATACTGAACAATAAAGATGGTGAGGAGAATGAGTTTGAGATGGCAATTAAAACAGAAAGAAAATAAAAACACATTATAGATGAAATCATTGAGATAAAGTATGTATTGTCTGAAAAGCCAAGGATATAGTGTCAGCTTTTCTAGGCTCTGGGTCTAGGGAGAGGACCCCTCCTGTAAAAGCAGAGAAGTAAGACTAAGGGAGAAACAGGAAGAATTTCACTTGTCTGCCAGGAATGCTGAGGTGTATTATTTTAACAATGCCATTTTAATGGTATTTCAGAATCTGTGTTGTTGTTTCTACCAAAATTCTTATGTTATTGATTCATATATACATTATTTTAAGCTTCTTTTTTGTGCCATGTCAGGCCCTGGGGAAAGAAGGTGTGGGTAAGTCACAGGCCTAGTTGACGATTGTCTTAGTCAGCATAGGTTGCTATAACAAAAAAGCCCTAGGTGTCTTATAAAAAAAAGAGACATTTATTTCTCATACTGTGGGGGTTTCAAGTCTAAGATCAAGGTGCTGGTAGATTCAGTGTTTCTTGAAGGCCTGCTCCCTGGTTCTTGCTATATCCTCACAGGGCAGAAGGAAGGTAAGGGAGCTCTGTGAGATCCTTTTATAAGGGCACAAATCCCATTCATAAGGGCTTCACTCTTGTGATGGATTCACCTCTCAAAGGCCACATGTCCTAGTACTATCACACTGGGGATTAGGATTTCAGTATATGAATTTTGGGGGGGATATATTCAGTGCATTGCAATTATGTATTTTCATGGGAAGAATAAAGAGTAATTCTTTATTTTTTTCCCTTTGGGTTGGGAGAATAGTTGAGAACCTAATTCATCATTTCAGTAAGTACTTACTGAGATTATATTATGTGTCAAAGTATCTATCCAGGTACTAGAGATAAACCAGTGACTGATATAGACAAAAATCTCTACCCTCATGGAATTCACTGGAAAATGGAGGTTATTTCTTTGCAAAATTATGCTTTATAAAATATATATGCATATATATGCATATTATACATATATCATTTGATGACTCATATATATTTGGTTTTCTTCCAAGGTAACTGGCTCATAGTTTCCAAAACTGTTGGAATTTCCTAAGTGATGAGCTTAGAGATGTCTCCTATGTTAAGTTAATACAGTGACTTTTGGAAGGCATCTGAAGATGGAGACTGGTTACCAGTAGAGCCAACCACATGAATCGAGGGCTGGAACTTTCAGTTCTCCCCAACCCCCCAACCTTTGGAGAGGAGAGAGAGGTAGGAAAATCACTAGTGATTTAATTAACCATGGCTAAGTAATGAAACATCCATAAAATCCCCAAAGAACAGCGTTCAGAGAGCTCCTGGGTTGCTTACACATGGGAATTTGGGGGGAGTGGTACACCTGGAGAAGACTTGGAAGCTCTGTGACCTTCCCCAAAATCTTGCCCTAAGCACCTCTTCCAATCTGGTTGTCCCTGAGTTATAACCTCTTACAATAAACTGGTGATCTAGTAAATAAAATGTCTGAGTCCTGTAAGCTGCACTAGCAAATTAACCAAACATGAGGAGGAGTTTGCGGGAATCTTTGATTTAAACCAGTGGGGGTTCATGACAGGCTTATGAAGTCAAAGAAGGGGGTCACTGGAATTCTAATCTATTGCCAGTTGGTCCAAAACCTGCCAGTTGGTCAGGTGAAAACCTGACCTCACAGCTGGCATCTGAAGTGGATGTGGAAATATTCCTGTAGGATCCAGCCCTTCATCTGTGGGCTCTGATGCTCTCTATTGCTGGGTGGAGAGTGTCTGAGTTGAGCTGAATTGTAAAGCACTCAGCTGGTGTCAGAAAATCGCTTGGTGACCCTAAAGACACAAACATCATGATCTGAACGGGCACGTGCACCCAAATGTTTATAGCAGCAATGTCCACAATAGCCCAACTATGGAAAGACCTTAGATGCCCATCAACAGATGAATGGATAAAGAAGATGTGGTATATATATACAATGGAATACTATGCAGCCATCAAGAGAAATAAAATCTGGCCATTTGCAACGACATGGATGGAACTGGAGGGTATTATGCTAAGCGAAATAAGTCAGTCAGAGAAAGACAATTATCACATGATCTCTCTGATATGAAGAATTTGAGAGGCAAGGCGGGAGTTTGGGGGGGTGGGGGAGAGAAATGAAACAGGAAGGGATGGGGAGGAAGACAAACCATAAGAGACTCCCAGACTCACAAAACGAACTAAGGGTGGCTGGGAGGCAGGGGGGTAGAGATAGGGTGGCTGGGTTGTGGACATTGGGGAGGGTATGTGCTATGGTAAGTGCTGTGAAATGTGTAAGCCCAACGATTCACAGACATGTACCCCGGGGGCAAATAATACATTATATGTTAATAAAAATTAAAAAAAAAGAAAATTGCTTGTTGATATGGGGAAGCCCCCCATAACACGCATGTTGGAATGGAGTCCAGGAACCCACAATACTCACAAAAGGGGGGAAAAGCACTCAAAAATACAAGATAAATACAGGACGATTCCTCTTTGAATAAAACTGTGAGAGACAGCAAACCACATGAAACCTATGATAGGTTAAGAATCACTGGGTTACGACGATTCACAGACATGTGCCCTGGGGCAAATAATACATTATATGTTAATAAAAATTTAAAAAAAAGATTTAAAAAAAAAAGAATCACTGGGTTAGATAAGAGGCTCCTAAACTCACGAAGCAAACTAAGGGTGGCTGGGAGGTAAGGGGGGTAGGGATAGGGTGGCTGGGGTATAGACATTGGGGAGGGTAAAAAAAATCACTGGGTTAGGCTTTTATACAGAGACTGAATAAATTATTTTGCAGACAATAATTAAAGGAAAGATAAAAGCACACGATGATTTTTGAGAACCAAAAACAACAGTGATCACTTTCTGTTAGAAAAAAGTCAGTGAGGTGTTAACCATTCTCATCTTACACTGGAGGCACCCAAATGTCAGAGCTTAAATGGCTTTGCCCCGCGTCACACCGGTGCCCAGTGGAGGGACTCGAGCTCTGTCCAGGCTTCTGTGACTTACTCCACCTCACTCCATTACCTACTAAATTATCGCCCACCTCATTTTCAGGAGGATGGCTTTCGCCTGAATAGATAAAGCCACTCTTGCTATTTTGTTTCTGTTTTTAGCTCCAGCTGTTCTTGCCTGTGGTGAGGACAACAGCCGGCTCCTTCTTCCCTTTCTTCTGCTCACATGCCTCAGAGTAAGTGCTAATTAATAAAGCTGTTTACTTTTCCAAACATCTGAAAGGCATAAAGAATATGGAGACTTGGAACAGCAGGCCTTTTTTTCTTTTCTAGCCAGTGATCTGAAAAGTTTGAGAGGCGATCGTAGGTGCTGGAGGAAGTAAATAGAAGCAATTTGCAGCAGAACATGTCAAAGACCGAACAACCATGAAGAATTTCTGCACCAAGTAAATGGTGCTAAACAACAGCTAAAACCAGCCTTTGAAGGCAGTATCTTTTCACATAAAAGAAATATTAATTTGACTAAATGTTCCAAGACCTTGTTGTATAAACATAACTCAAGTAGCCTGAATGAGAAAAAAAAGTTGTGTCAGATAAAGCTGTCCACAGCTAACCCTATTAAAACCAGAAAGTTCAGAGTATGTTTTCTCTGGATTTTATAGCCTGTGTTCAAAGCAAAAGCAACTGCACTTTTCAACTCTCCTTCAGAAATTTGTTTTCAGTCCCTTGCATCAGGCAGTGAGGGTGCGGTTCCTTCCGTGGGCCTGTGTGTTCGTGAGCTAATGGACGGGCTCACTTGCCCCAGCACATACATTTGAGTACTCCTGTCTAAGAAGTCGTGTCTGCGTGAACCCTGGCTGCTGGTCCTGCAGGTGCAGGAGCCTGTGGGCA
This sequence comes from Procyon lotor, assembly GCA_028646535.1. NCBI lineage: Eukaryota > Metazoa > Chordata > Mammalia > Carnivora > Procyonidae > Procyon > Procyon lotor. The sequence continues at coordinate 5,231,397 of CM053604.1, read as the reverse complement.
ATCCAACAGTCACACCCAGGTTCCCCTGTTGCGCGTGTGTTTGCAGACACGTGTCTGTGCACATAGTTGTGAGGGTTGCCTGTGTGGGTAAATATCAGTGCTTATGGGTATGTGCACGTGTGAGCACCTACCTGGGGAGGGGCACGAGTGCCTCTATGTGCAAGCTCTTTGCTGTGTAAGCAGGCCTGTGCAAGCCCAGGCGTGTAATTGTATTCATAGGAACGTGTGCCTACATTTGTGTTGTGTGAGTCTGGGGGAAGGTAAGGGATCTGTGGACCGCGTCGAGGAATGACAGTGATACTGGAGGGGCAGTTTCTCCACCGTCACATGGAAGCTGCTTCCAGAAATGACTGCTGCCGATGTGTCCTGTTGTTAATTGATGTCAAAGCTGTGTCTGTTGGGTCTGGCACTCAAGCGATAAAATGAAATTTCCAAACAAGTCCAGACCCCTGAAGCTGTCCTGAGTTTACAAGGTGATTGAAAACAGAGATTTTTAGAGGAAAAAAAAAAAGATTACATTTTTGGCAGTGCTTCATCTAGAGGGCCAGTTTGACAGGTGGATGCATGACACTCTTGGAGTGGGCTGGGGGAGGGGCACTGAAGACCGGAATGGAGTTGGAGGCAAGGGAGGAAAGCGCAGCCAGCCAAGCTGACCAGCTGAGACAGTCTCTCATTGCATTTGCCCAGGCTCTGAGTAGTTGGTAACTACTTCAGGGCTCTTTTCCCCAAAGAGAAGGATCCTAGAACCAGGTGAGACACCATCCAGAAAATCCCCTTTTGTAGGTTTCGGGAAACATTCCCAGTGTGAGAAGACTGCTTCTCTGATAGAGAAACAGACTTCAGATTACAACCCAAATTAACAAAATGTGAGAATTATAGAATTCAGGTTTTTATTTCCTTCTAATGTTCTCCCCCCCCCCGCCTTCATCACACTTATTTGTTTAAAAAATATTCAAACAAATCAGGAGTGAAGCAACTGCTGCTTGGTTAGGGAAGGAGGGGAAGAAGGTCTGTAGGGCTCTTCATGGCCCATGATTTCCTTCCCTACATTCCTGTTCACGTCCTTTCATGTGAAATCCAAACACACAAATACTGTTTTTCTCTCTCAATAGGTAATTGGAAATATTGCTATAGTGCTTAAAGTACCTCTTACCAAAAGAGAATTTAATTCCCTTTTTACCTATTACTTAGATTTTAACTGAACATCATTTTTCTCAATTGATGCTATAAGTAAATACCCTTAATAAGCCTTATATATGCTTATACACATGCAATTCACAATTCGGATGCAAATGCAAATTTACAACATATATGACAATTAAAGCAAAATATATTTCATAGTTTACAAAAATACTTGTGTAATATACACCAATAACTAACTCGCTGTACATATAAACAGACTTAGAGCCCCTGGTACAGTTAGGGTGAATAATTAAAAGTGATTTTAAGCATTTGCACCAAGTGTTTCCCAAAATGACCATACCTATATAAAAATGCAAGTGCCTTTGAGGATGGAACTGTTTATCTCCAAAATAAAGGTATGGCTTCAAATGGGACACTACTTGAAAGAGGTGTATAACTACACCATCCAAGTGTATTGATGGGATATGCAAACTTGATCAAAACATCCTCCCCACTCCTAAGGGCATTATTGTTCCAAAGCCTCACTGCATATAGTTTTACTAGCAAATACATTACATGTTTTTAAGACCTCTTTTGATGACTGACTGTGTGTTTCATTTTCCTCCTTCAAACGTCTCTTTTGGCTAATGGTCTTTTAGGGATTTTCCAACACTTCTGTGATGCTCCATGGAACTGGTGAATTATAGTCAGGCCCAAAGTTCTGTCTTACATGACAGAGCTCCCCAATGGGGAGTTCAGGTCAAAGGAGGTTGTATAGACTGTATACTGAGTAAAGGGCATTCTCCTTCCCTTTGCCCTCAGAACACTCAGACCTCCACAGCTCATGGTCAGAATGAGGGACTAACAGAAACAGCCATGAAGGCTGCTATATCTGAATTAATACATGCAACTTAGATCTGTGGCCAAACAGGCTTTTAGATACTTGATCCCCAGGATATTAGGATCCATAGCTGTCAACCATGACTTCACATTAAGGACCATGTAGGCAAGTTTTCTTAAAACTCAAATGCCCCGGGGCACCTGGGTGGCTCAGTGTGTTTAAGCCTCTGCCTTCGGCTCAGGTCGTGATCTCAGGGTCCTGGGATCAAGCCCCGCCTAGGGCTCTCTGCTCAGCAGGGAGCCTGCTTCCCCCTCTCTCTCTGCCTTCCTCTCTGCCTACTTGTGATCTCTCTCTCTGTCAAATAAATAAATAAAATCTTAAAAAAAAAAAACCTCAAATGCCCAGGCCCCCCCAAGGATTCTAGTGTAGTTGGTTGAGGACTTAGGCTTAGATGTGGATACTTTTGCCCGGGGTGACACCTCTGCCTATCTCCCTTCAGGACTTGCAATACTGAATGTTAGCCTTGGGATTCAGAGATTCAAGGGCCTAGATGTCATCTTTCCATCAAAGACAAGTGAAGAGGAGAGGTTCTTCTCACCTCCCCACACTCTTCCCGGGGCCACACTTCTTGAAAACCTTGGCAGCGTGGCTTCTGTGTTTCCTCCTGCCTCATCACTTGTCTGTCCTGAAGTAGTGACTTAGAGAATTGGTTCAGTAGGGAGTAACTGCTGTTACTCCTCCAGATCTCCAGCCTTTCTTGTCTCTCATGGGTCTTTCTGCTCAGAGAACAGGCTCATTACGTGCTGCCTCTGGTTTCACATCAAAGGAATACAGGGATGAGGGTTGAGTTCTCTACGAGAACAGATATGGAGGTCTGTATCTTTTTGGCCCCATTTAGAAGGTAGCAAATTCCCCTGTAGCAGCTGGTCAGGATATGGTCTACTAGTCATTCTCTTCCTGAGGCAGAGTTCCTGTCTCAGTGGGTTGGATTTTGTCATTCAATTTCATCCCAGGACCAGCCACCTTAGCATCAGTTGGGAGCTTGTTGGAAATGTAGACACTCTGGCCCCACCCCAGGACCACTGAATCAGAATCTATATTTATAAAAGGTCCTCAGGGGATATACAACACCTGAAAGCTTTTTGAGAAACGTTGTATTCAGCCAGCACCCCTTTCTCCATCTGGCTCTATAATGAAATCATATGAGAAGTTTTTAAAACGTAAATTGAAGCTCAGGCCCCACCAACTAAATCAGAATCTGTTGGGTGGGACCTGAGCATCAGCACTTTAGAAGTTCCTCACATGAATATGAAGCTGAATGGAGAAGCACCATGTTACAGTCCAGGGACAAATTATTCTTAAGTCTATTTTATACACAGAGCTAAATGATGAACTCGAATTTGTATATATTAGCAGTAAAACCAATATTTTTATTTTCATTCAAATGACTTTAACCTCTGTATCTTCATTGGTCTGAACACACAGGGATAAAAGCCAGATTTTTTACTTTGCCCCTTTTAAATGCCAACAGACTCTTAAGTCTCATATGAAATCCCATGTGTTATTGGGGAAAAAATTATAAGCCTTGACTCAGACAACAGATGGATACAAGCTAAAGACAAAACATTCTCTAGCTTTGCTACATGATGCCAAGGGTTCCTTAGAGGCATCAATGAGAAGAGGCTACAGTGTTGTTGACCCTTCCACTTATTGTTTATCCAACGCTTCTGGGAGCTTTCTCCACAAGTGTTAACACTCCCTGGGCCCTTCTTTGTACCCTGAGCATAATGTCTGAAAGTAATCATTTATACCTTAATTACCCTCTAATATTTGCATATGTGCGTGTGTGCGGGGACTAGGTGGAGGGGTTCCTGCCAAATTGATAGGCATTTTGAAACTTTCAGATTTTCCTGGTTGAGTAAGGAGTTACACGGTATTGATGGGGTCAGAATACTCAGTGAACAAGAGGGTGGGGGCAGGTTAAGAAAATCTTCCACCCTCTTCTAGAGTCCCATTGGGGACTAGTCACCTATCCTACCATGTAAAACAAAGACCACAATTTGGCAGCCTATGAGGAAAATCGGGCCCACATCTACACTTTAAACTTTTTTTGTATTAGCTTCTGAATGTTAAATATTGAAATCTCATATAAATTTTGGACTCTGACTCTTTGTAGGATACAGAAAACCAATAATGTATGTTCCTAGTTCAAAGCCTTAGTAGTTAGGGTGCATTAAGCAAGTCACGCAGCTATTAGGAACCTTAATTTCCTTATCTGTAAAATAGGAATAAAAATATTCAGTTACCTCATGTGGTTTTTGTGAAAATTAAATAAGCAATATATGTAACTGTCCCTGAACATTGTCTGAATTATAGTAGAATCTCAATAAATTAAGTTTGGGGTCCTTATTATGATCATTAAGTTACAAAGACCATCCAGGCATAAAATACAATACTTTTGATGTTGCATACAAAGATTATCTCTCTGTTAATTAATAAAGAGTTACATAATATTTCTTAAAGTGTCGTCTCTATTTTGGTCTGATCTGATATCCATGTGTGCTCTGAGCAAAGTACCTTCTAAAGTGGTGGATATAGGAAACAGATAAACCTTTCCAGCTTCAGAGAAGCTGAGTACTTCTAGAAGACCTTCCACACCATCTGAATATACATCCCTAGTTCCAATTGCCCCCACTGAATATGGGCAGCATTTCCTAAAAACCTCTTTTTCATGGTAACTTTCTGACTTAGACAAATTTATAACGTTTGAAGCCTGCTACAGGCAGTACAGAGCAAAATGAGTTATAACTCGTCCTAGTATATTGTTTAGAAGATGTGCCCCAAACAGTTTAGCATCTTAGAAATAAAAATACATTGAGAACTATCAAGTATCTGACTCCGAACAGAACAATAAAGTACAAGAGTCCAAATAAAGTCTTAAAAATAATAATCGGCTGCCTGAAAATTCCATTCCAGCTGTGTTTCTCTGGTGCAAGAGCTTGAGTTTTTGCCAAATTAAAGTTGAAACAGAAATGTAACATATTCAGTTGGTAAAAGTTCTAGAAATAAATAATATCCAGTAAGTAAAGTCAGCTCCAATGTGCAGTCTTGTTTATAACTGCCAGTGATTTCTCTGAAACACAGCTGCAGCATTAAAGACACAATAATGTTTAGCCTTTTCCAAAATTTCCACATCTTTTATCCAATAAAATCCTGACATCAACTCCCTAAGACTGTTAATAAAGTTAATTAGTTAAAGTAGTCTACACTATGTTCTGTTAATCAACAATCTCTAAAAGTCAGTGACTTAACAAAATAAGTTAATTTCTTGCCCACATGATTTCCTACTCATTGAAATTCTAGGTGACCCATTGATCCGGAGTCTTGTATTTTAACTCTACCATCTCAACATTTGGACTCTACCCTGGCCAAAAGGAAGAGTTAGAACAGCACCCTTCATTAGAAATGGAGAGCCACCACATAAAGGCACTGCTTTGTATGAAAGAAAGGTAGCACCTGTTGGTGAATCAGAGCTGGAGGATTTGGCTAATAAGTCCAATCGCACTTAGCATCAGTGGGATTTGAACAATATCAAAGGGTCATTAGTCCAGTATTATCTTTAGCAAGTGGGAACAGCAAAACTTGCTGCACATTCACCAAGATAATATATTGAGACCTCTTAGAACATTATATAAAGAAACCAAAAAAATTACAGTTATTAAGGGATCAAGAAATCTTCATTAAATTAGGGTTGTTGTGATGGTCAATTTTATATGTTAACATAGCTAGAGGGTGACTCATATACACTGCTTAAGTAAGTTCCCCAGCTGTGGGGAAGAGGCATTGATGGGGGAAATCCTCAGTTGGTGCAGTGAGCTGAACCCTAGCAATCGGAGACTCTTCATTCAAAATGGGTTTTGCTTGCCTTCCCTGTTCCCAGAAGCTGCCCAAGGATACTGTGGTGCTGAGACTACTTGCACAGTGTATGTGACTGATCCCAATTAAGGACTCCAAGTGAAGTTTTAGCATTTGGTGGGCAGGTCCAAAGATCTACTTTTCTTGAGGCTGCCCAAGAAAAGTGTCGTGTAATAAATCCTTGCTTATTACATCTGCCACCTACCAACCTGGAGTGGTCGCCTCTTGCTTCCATATTTTCCTGTGCTGTCTGCATGGATGCTAGTTTCAGATAACACCCAGGGACCTCCAAGGAAGTTTGAACCAACACGCCCAAGAATATCTTCAATTTTATATGGTGGAAATTCAGAGAGCAGATGAGGATAGAAGAAAGGGAAATGAGGTGTGCAGTGTGGACCCTCTCCCATCCAAACTGGCGTTCATTTGCCTGTATAATATCTTACATGCAGGAAACCTTCCAGTCTCTCTGCCTACATGAAGCCTTCTGAGAAACCAACAATAGTAGCCACTTTTTCATGAAAACTTTATGACTTTATTCCCAATTCTCAATTTCCTTTTTCTTCAGACTCCTGAGTCTCTTACATTCTGCACTAATTTTTTTTTTTTTATCGTGGCCACTGTTACATGACCTATCTGAGTACAGAAGAACCTTAGTAAATATGAGGAAATTGAATGAAGATTCAGATTTTTAGCTTATTTCCTAAACTCAGTATGAGTCTAGACCTGACTCTGACACTATTTATGTAACTTTGCACAAATGACAATATATTAGCTCTTAAATTTTCATCTGTAAAGTATATGATTTAGATGGTCTTTAAATCACTTTGCACACTGAATGTCACTCATTGTTTAAAGAAGTATCTTTTTTGGACAAGGGGGTCAGGTGGGTCCATGGAGGTAATGACCAATAATAGTGATATGGAATTTGAGATAGAGCACGGATGATAGTAACAGAAATTACATGTGCAATTATCATCTCTCTATATATGCACATATGTATCTTTACTTATATTTATAACTATAATAATTTGGTATATTGCCTTATGCGGCAGGATTCAATGAAAAAATATCTTTTCTTTCTACCTCTCTCCCTTCTCTTTTTTTTAGACTACCCCGCAGCCACTGTTAATGTAAATTTGATCTGGCGCATCAGCTGTTGCCCTAAATCTGAGATGATGTGTTCCCTGTCTACAAGGCAACAGATGAGACTCTGTGCCAAGCCCCTGCTCTCTATATCACTGCTCCATCCTTCATCATCTCCTAGAGACAGATTCACAGTCCTCAATGGTTTCACAGACTGAAAGCATTGCTATTATTTACACTTAGTTTCTTCCCACCTGTTCCTAAAAAAATGGTTTGTAGTCAAACAGAAGGAAAACAAAAATTTGCATGTTCTATCAATCATCCTGTCTCCTGCAATGTTGAGATTTATAAGGGGAAGAAGGCAGTAGTGGAAGGAACACTAGATAAGGAGATAGAAGACTTGTTTCTAGGTTAAAGGAAATGATTTAAGAGCAAGTGCTCTGGGGACTGGAAAGTGCTATTTACACATCAGGAAGCCTTATTATTATTCTGAATGGTTTTGTTTGTTTTGTTTTGGTCATAACAAGTGTACATGCTTGAAAATGTCATGTCGTTCCTCAGTTCACTCTCCTATAAATTAATGGGTTTTAACCAAATATTAACAATCTAATATCCAGCCTAAAGATATATATTTACTTAAAAACATATTACTTCTTAAATTTGGACAACTCATTGTATCCAATACTAATGGATAACAGACCTAATTTATTGGCATTAAAGAGAAGATAAAGGTCAGCCAATAGGAAGTAGCTATGCTAAATAAGGTATTTTAAAAACTTATTTTTGTTGTTATTGTTATTCCAAGATTTCAACTTCTTTCTTTACATATCAAAAGTCATTCTCTTAACTGTCTTTAATCTTTGTAATGTTGATTATCCTCCCAGGTAGAATCTATCCATGGTCCCAATGAGTCTATCATGACTCCAGTTATTACATCTAAAAGCAAAAATGAAACAACTTAGTCCCATCCCCTCAAATGGCTCATTTTTTCAAGGGAGAGGATCTTTCCTGGAAGCACCCTCATAAATACTTTCTCTTGTTTTGCTTGTCACAGCCATGTGATCACTAGTCATTGGCTATGGTGGGGAAATCTCAATACATGTTATGTTGTAAGAGATGGAGAAAATTTGCTCTTAATTTTCTACCAGCTTTAGGTAGCTTTTGTAGTGGGATAAGTTTTCTGCTTGGTTCTCATTGCAATTTCCAAACCATTTCTTCCACTGGAGAATATATATATTATGTGTATAATAATTTAGTATATATATATATATACTAAATTATATATATAAATATAATATTTATCATTAAATTACATATATAAAATATATATAATATTTATCATTAAATTTTATTACCTTCTTCTTTATTGCTGTCATTAACCACTCACCAGTCAGTAGCCCTTTATCCTTTAATGTCTTTAACATCTGGTTTACAGGGTCTTCTTTACCACTAACTCCTGTTACCATTATTGGTGCTCTTCACCACTACTCTGATGATAGTATCCAATAGCTCTGCCACTTTCTTGACATTTCATCTCTGATGACTGTGACCCTCTCTCTACTCCCATTTTCTGGTACCCATTCCCATAGTCTTACACTGGACCTTGTCCCATCTATGACTGACCATCCGCTAAGATGTCTATTTTAAATGCCCCATTGTCTAACAACCATCTTATTCTAAGAAACCACACTTTCTAGATAGGTGTATTTTCTTCTCTCCCAGAAAATTATTTCATATATGTGTCTCCCTTCTAAAAATGTTAGCCTTCCCCATGCCCATACCCAAGGGTAACCAAAGACCGTGGCTAATCTTGCATGAAGCCTGCCATTTAAGTTCGATTTTATCTTTTCACCATTAAGATCTTGGCCTGACTACTTCCGTCCTCCTATTATCATTCTTCCAGCCTGCTAAAATGTGTGGACTTTCTCTTCTCTAATGTCAGCCTTTCTACAGTTATCACCTACTCAGTTGGTTCACAGGTAAAATTATTCATTATGTTCTTCCTGTCTTGTGTTATTTTCTATATTTGCCTTAAAAATAAATCTTCAAATCCCTTGACTACTCATTTATAGAGTTGTCTCCCTTGCTCAGCACTTCAGCTGGCCTGGGTCACTTGTTAGGAGGACTGAGCCAGACCCTTATCCCTGAATCCCTGAAACTTTGGTTGCTGTTTTGACAGGCTTTGTTAGTTGTAATTGCCTACTTACTGTTACGTCTAAACATGAAAGCACCTGGTGAGCCACAAATCTAATGCGTGGGCTAGACTAGGTGATCCAAATCACCTTTGTTGCACATACATTCTGCTGAATACCATGACCGATTTCTGCTCCTTCTATAAACCCTCCCCTCCATTGAGGCTTCACTGATGTTTCAGCACATGGATTATTATGCCACATAGTTAATTCTATATCTTATTTGATCATTCATTGTTGCTTTATAGAAGTGACTCCTGCCTCTTTCTCTAGATGGCAAAGGATTTGTATTTTTAAGCCTACATATCATCTTCATTGACCAAATAGAAGTGCTTGAATATAACTTTCATTTATAAAGTGAATTTTCATGTGGAAATGTTATTAGTCTCCTGTTAAGCTGACTGTCTTTGTTAGCAGCACCTGGATAAAGGTTCCAGCTGCATTGTTCGTTTTCTCTGTCATCTGTAACTTGTGATTTTTTAGAATCTGTTTTTTTGTCCCTCAAGTACTTAAGAGAGTCTCAGTAGAACTCTTCTCAGCTGGTGATATCCATGTAGTGGTCTCCTTAAACATATAATGAGTGCTAGGGAGGTAGCAAAATTCTCACATCTAAGAACTTCATCCCATGGTTTGCCACAAAGCCCTGTATCCTCATTATTAGATACTTCCTGTTAAAAATCAAACCAAGATCTCTTCTACTCAGCAGGAGTTCTGGGAGGCAATCTCTTTGAGACTAGCCCGATAACAACAAGGCTAAGTCTCCAACTATTTTTTTTTCCATTTTCAGGAGGTGGTTATATTTTCATGTGTTTGACATACATGGAGGTGGCACTTTTATGATGCTATATGCTCATGGACCCTGAATTCTGGCAGACTTGAGCCCAATTCTGGCTCTTCCACTTACTGCACTTACTGGTACCAGGGGATATCTACTGTTGCTGAGCATCACTTTTAATCCATTAAAAAGGAGAAGAAAAATAGCATACCTTCATTAAATTGAACATAGATACAGTCAGGTAAAGCATGTGAAGTACTCAGTACAGACTTAGAATAAAAGCCCAGTGAATGCCAATTTTATTATTTCTGTTCTTAAATCTATCTGAAATGATTTTTTATACCTAATGAAAACGTTTATGCCCAAACATTATTTTATCACTGTTATCTATATAATTAAATAGTAAATAAAAATCCAACTGGGCAACATTAGAATGCAGAATGTATATGAAGAGATAGTATGTCTTACAATTATGTTTAACATTATTTTGGATAGTGTATAAATGTAGCTTCGCTTCAAAATTAACTGATTGAAATAAGATGAAATTTATTATGTAGTATGATGTTAGCAACATACAAACAAATCCTCCACACATGGCTGATACAGCTGGTGATAATGGTTAGGGTAAAGCCATATGGCCTGAAGATTTCCTTAACAGTGCTGGGCTAGCAGAAAGGAAGCTGCAGAGTGTGGCTTACCTGGGCATTTACATATCACCAAGATGCTGCAGTACATTGAGAAAGAAGGAAAGAGGTAATGAAGTAGTAAGATGATGTTCTCAGCCTAGTGGTCATGGAACCATGGATGAACCACATCTTCTTTAACCACTCATCTCTTTAATGACTAGTGATCACATGGCTGTCAACTTCTTGACTAATGACTGTGACCCTCTCTCTACTCCCATTTTCTGGTACCCATTCCCATAATCTTATAGGCATCTAGGGCATCTAGGAAAAGCCACTTCCCTTTAGTGGACCTGGTTCTCATCTGTAGAAAAAGATCAGTAGATTAGGGCAAACAAATGAAAATTATAACTGGCATTTTCTGAGGGTCTATGAAGTGCCATGCTAGTTTCACATTTGCCTCTATACCCACAGCTCTGCAGGAAAGTTACGATTATCTCTTTTTTTTTATGAATAAAGAAACAGGCTCAGATAAAAAGGTATATTTCTAGATTTGCACAGCTAGTATCCTGCAGAGTTGAGATTTGCACACAGTTTTATTGGGTCGTAAAAATCATATTCTCTCTTTTGTCCATGTGACTGAATGTATGAATCTTAGTACAGGGGAGCAGTAGAGAGGAGGCTGCATTATTCACTAAAGTACATAGGAAAGGAGAACGAACACTTACCAAGTGAGATAGTAAAAAACTCTGTGATTTCTTACCTTTCTGGCTTTCCTGGGTTCCCTTGCATCTCTCTCTGCTGCATTAAAACCTGCACTTCAAGCCTGAGTCGAATTCAGCAAAAGTCTGAGCTCACTAGCTTGCCCTACAAGTTCCCCACTACTTAAGAGGATAGTGAAGGTTTCTTAGAGTAGCATTCAGCATCATCCAAGGCTGGTCTTAACTCATTCTCATCCCAGAATTCTCTCCAATGATGCCAAAATCAATGCCCACTCTACTCTGACTAGACCTCCACACTCCCCTTTTGAACACTATGACCTATGATTCTTCTCTCTTTCACCAGGCTTTTGCTTGTGGCATCTCCCCACCTCCAATCTTTGAAGCACATGCCCTTCTTCTGCAAATTTTGAATCAAAACATCCGTGTTCTTCTCTGTAGAAAAAGGATGAGGGTCACTTAAAGACTCATGTGGCCATAGCTTGGGGAGATAGAGAATCTTTGACCTCAGAAGGCTGTACATTTGAATGCCAGAAAGGCTGTTGGAAATGTCACAGAAATGCAACAGGATAAAAGATGAGTAGGTGGATTTTATGATGTTCTTGAATACCTCAAACTGAAGCTGTTAGTTACAGTGTATTGCTTATAATGGTGATATATGATGATATATAATTACTTTTAATTAATTTCATAAATCTATTAATTCATATGTAGGTTTTTACTGCATAAACTCAGTGCATTTGTGTTTATATAGTTTTATAGATTGTAGACATGAATAATACATGATTTTAATTTTAAGTTTATTTTAGTGATTAAAATTCTTTTTCTCTAGGGGATATATTATAAGGCTTTTCTTTATATTTGAAGAACTATTTATATTTTAAAATATATTTAGGTCATTATCTTATTTAATACTTGAGGCACTACTTAAAAATACTTAGAAATTGAGGGTCAGAGAGGTTAAGTAATTTTTCGCAAGCTACACAGCACCCAAGAAGACTTCAAATTAGAATATGACTGCTTTATTACTTTCTCTGTAGGTCATGGTATTTCTTTTCAAAAGACAAGATGATTTCAAGTTCAAAGATTTGGGTAATTTTTTCAGTCTGTTCCTGGGAGGTAGGAGGTGGGGAATGCGGCACCCCTCCTTGCTGATTGGATTTTGAATTTATTTTCTTTATTCCGAATTATATAAAAAAGATAAAATTGTTCACTGATTGCCTTTTTTCTTGATGAAAGTCCATTCTATATTTAGTAGATACTTTTTTGATAACTATGCCATTGGATTTGATATTCCTTTTACTTATATTTATATTCCTAAAAGCCAAACTTATCAGCAACTGCAAATAAAGTCACCATCATCATCACTCACAATGTTATTTTCGCCAAGTGCAAAATATAAACGATGGCGTGGTTGAAACATATTGATTGTATTTCTTTGGAAAATCATGAAACTTCCTCTGAGATATACTATTTGTCATAACTGTATTTTTAGCCAAGAATAATGAATAACTGATAAAATGAAATATGGTAGGACATAATTGGCAAATGGAGAGCATTTTGCAGAAATCACTCAAAGTATTTTGAATTTCATTTCTAGTCATGGTTTATTTAACACTAGCTGAGCACTCAGAGTTGTGCACAAAAGATTGATGATCTTTTAGAGCAATTCCTAAGTGTAATATTATGTCTTAAAGAATTATGCCACTCTCTTTAAGGGTGCTGAGAAAGATGTTAGGAGGCATCAATAACAATTCAAGTATTACTAACCATCTGCATTTTGTAAATCAAGTAGACAGAGGGTTTCCCCATACATACCCTAAAGGAATTGCATGATCCCAAAAGACATTTACTAAAGTATTTGTATAACAGTATAGTTTGTTACTGAAAGGTAATAGATTTGTGGATAACCCTAGATGTCTCAAGAAGAAGAATGAAATAGAAATAATACAAAAATCTACACAGGGGAGAATTTCTATGGAAGTTTGGTGTTGGCATTAATGTTTCAGTTGGCATTTCCTAAAGAATCATTTTTGCTCCCAACAGGGAAGTCATAAATGTTCTGTCTAGTGAGTGCTGTTCTAAATAGTTCTCCTGTGTCCTAAAGATTTTTATGTGATTCTCTCAGTACATATGTTACCTCCAGGAAATCATTCATTCATTGAGAACCTTTAGATCTTAGAAATTTGAGAAGTTGATGTTTGTAACAAATTCTTTCCACACACCTTTCTCATTTCTGTCTGTCTTGCTTGCTTTCTGTGCTTTATCTTCTTTTCAGGCATTGGGATATCATAAAATTAGTATAGATTTAGAGTCAGAAGACTCAATTGGAGTTACAGATCTGGTATCTATTTGCTTTGAAGCTATGAACAAGTTACTTAGCATCCCTGTGCCTTAGGTTTTTCATCTATAAGATGGAGATAATAATAGTACTGAGGAGCAATGCTCAAAAAAATGATATAGAATAGATCCTCATTTAAAGTAAGCTATTCTATTGAGCTACCCTATAACCCAACAATTGCACTACTGGGTATTTACCCTAAAGATACAAATGTAGTGATCCAAAGGGGCATGTGCACCTAAATGTTTATAGCAACAATGTTCACAAAAGCCAAACTATGCAAAGAATCTAGATGTCCATCAACATAAAAATGGATAAAGAAGATGTGGTATACACACACACACACACACACACACACACACACACACACACAAACACACTGGAATACTATGCAGCCATCAAGAGAAACGAAATCTTGCCATTTGCAATGATGTAGATAGAACTAGAAGGTATGATAAGTGAAATAAGTCAGTCAGGGAAAGAGAAAGTTAATTATCATATCATCTCTCTGATATGAGGAATTTGAGAGGCAGGGCTGGGGGTCGTTGGGGGTAGGGAAGAAAAAAATGAAACAAGATGGGATCAGGAGGGAGACAAACCATAATAGACTCTTAATCTCATGAAACAGCTGAGGGTTCCTGGGAGGGGAGTGGGTAGAGATTGGTTGGCTGGGTTATGCACATTGGGGAAGGTAGCTATGGTGAGTGCTATGAAATGTGTAAGCCTGATGATTCACAGACTTGTACCCCAGGAGCAAATGATATGTTATATGTTAATTTAAAAAAGTAAAAAAATAAAGTAAGCTATTAAGCTCCTTAACCCTTCTGATCCAGAGATCCCTCTTTTAAAGGTTGGGAAAATAATATACAGTTATGAGCTCACCTACTAGTTGTCGCATCTGATCAAAAACAGGAAAAGAGTATGAAATGTTCTGGTAAAATGGTTTGCCCTATCTTTTTGGAAGAGACAATGTGTCTAAGTGTATTAGAATCAGAAGAACTGAGTTTGAGTTTGGTGAAAAAATGATTCTATGTGTGAACAAACTTCTTGGACCATTTGGGAGAAGCTGTTCCTATATCAGAAAATTATAAAGAACTATCATTTATCTAGGTCAGTGTGAGACTCCAAACGAGATAGTGTAAGCAACCATAAAACTTAAGAATGGAAAAGAGTTACACAATTCACAGCACTTACCATAGCACATACCCTCCCCAATGTCCACAACCCAGCCACATGTACCCTGGGGCAAATAATACATTATATGTTAATAAAAAAATGGTTTTTTTTAAAGAAAATTTTAGACATAAAAAAAGAATGGAAAAGAGTATTGTTAACATTTGCTTTTACTATCACAATTACTAAGAACCAAATGGATTTCCATGCTTCCTTCTTTTTTCTCTTTCTAGGAAACAAGTAGAGATATCGTGCTTTCTTTCCTATGCACTAAATTCAGAAGGGTACCTCTCCCTGATGAATTGCATTTAAACTCTCCACTCTATTGCTGAGAGAAAGCCAAGTCATCATCCAGGAGTCACAAGTTTTTGCCAATCTGTTTGTTAGCTGCTGTGGAAAACACAGAGTTAAGACTTACATGGATCCTTCCTTGAGTAAAGTCTATTGAGAGAAGTGAGTCTGAACACATGCAAACAAGCTGGGTGTGAGAAGTGCTCAAAAGTGGAGGAAAAAAAACCCTTCTATGGGTGTTTATGGCATTTGGACTGCATGGCAGAGATCAACTGTGTTGAGTCTTGTGGGAAACAGAAGTAAGACAAGTAGCATTCTTACAGAACTATGATGGCAGTGTCAGAGGGAGGCAATGGGGTACCTACAGGGTAAAGAGAACCTCCTATATCATTGGGAAATTGAATGGGACTAAAAACTAGCTACTGAGGAAGCTAGGTTTTATCCAGAAGATATGGGAGAACTCATGTAAACTTTAAAGCCAGGTGAGATGATGACAGAATTATTTTTATCCACCTTCTGGCTGGGGTTGCCCCTGTATGGATCTACCATGCATGAATGTCTTCTCTCATCCTAGTGGGGCAACCCTAAGACTCTCCCTCCTTTTCTTGCCCAGCCTTCATCTGCACAAGAGATTCCTTTCCTTTCCACTTTCCCAGAAACCTCCCTAACCTGTTCTTTGGTTTTCTTCTATTCCATCCACTATGATTTCCTTTACAGGAAACCTTTTCAGATCAGCCTAAGGCTTTGTAATGCTTTTTGGCCTCTAGAGAGATTCCACTGCCCACTCACTATGTTTGCCTGATGCTGCCCTAAAGCTTTATAGTTACAGGGGCTATATGGTGGGTAATGTATTTGTTTGCATGCCTGTTTCCCCCAAGTAAACTGTGAGTCTTTTGATGAAATGTCCTATGTTTTTCTCCTTTTTTGTAAGTGACTTTACTTCATTTTTATCACCAACAGGAGCAATCCTATAGTTATGAGACACAATGTTGCTGACACTGAGCACCAGAAAAATTAACTTGAAATTAGTTCTTAGGTACTCCATCCCTTTAAAATCTAATGTATTCATACTATCATCTCCTTTAAGACAACCTATGCTTTGTTGCTGTAATTTTAATCTGAAATTTATTCATTTATTAAGCACATATTTATAAAGAGGAAGCTAGATTATGTGAAAAAATCCTGAGGTTAATATCAAAAGACTTAAATTCTGGTCTTACTTCTTCCCGCAAGTAGACCTATGACCTTAGACAATCATTTAAATTTTGTAGACATGACTTTCCTAGCTAAGAATTGAGTCATTGGTTGCATGTTCTCCAGGATTCCTTCAGTTCCTTTCACAGTTCCTTTCAGTGTGTATTGTGCCATAACAAATTGTTCTTATGAATATCAGAATGAAGACAAAAACTGTAGAAGTTTGAAGGAACCTAGTAATCTCCTCTCCCTGTCTACCAGATTATAGAGCAACTTACACACAGGAGCTAGGTAAATATTAAAACCCACAATTCACCTTACGTCTTACAGATATCAGTTAGAAAATGTAGCCTAGACATGAAGTCAGAAGAGGAGTTCTTATCACCTCCTCCATGAACTGAGCCCTGCTATTGATGGACATCAAGGACTACAAGGAGCTTAGTACACCATGGCAGGAGTAGATGGGGAAATGTTTTTGGCTTGTGTGTAGGTCCTTCTAGAGGAAGACAAAGGACAGGAACATACACTACAACCTTTAACTTTGATCAGTAGTATAGCCAACAAACACCCAGATTTCACACATGCCAGTGCCTCCTTCTGTGCTTCCTGTAGTAGTGAGTGATGGGTAGCAAGAGTATAGGAAAATCTACCCCTACATTTCCTAGAGAGGGGGAAGGGTTGAGGAGACTTTCTGTTTCTAGGCAGAGAGGAGCTTAAGATGAAGACCAGCACAACCACCAACACACACACACATAACATGTTCTACAAAATGCATGCAGTAAGGTTGGTTTTAACAGAAATGATCAAAAATGTGTTATTCTTTAGAACTTAGAATCAAAAGATGTCACTGAGATTGAGGAGTTGCTGATGTGCAGCTGCCACTTGGAGCATTTATCTTTCTGGTCTCATTCCTACTTTATGAAATTTTTATTATCCAAAAAAAATTACAACAGGTTCAAAAGTGTATTTATTGGTTCAGTGCTGAAATTTATATGTCTTCTTGTGGAAATGTTGACTGAACATGATTCAAAGGCAGAAAATTAGGTATCGCAATAATAAATCCTTCAATGTCCCCTCTCTGTCTCTAAACAAATAAATAAATGCAAACAATGGACATGGTTTCTCTTTACTCTTCTAAACAATGTCCTCATGCATTTTTTTTTCACATGTTCCCTCTTTGCATATAATGTTCTTCCTTATCTTGGCTGCCGTAAGTCCTCAAAGCCGAAAGAACCTTCCCCACCTTCCCACTCACTGATAGAAATCTCTCACAGTGCGGGATATCTTCCCTGACCTCTGAACTAAGTACAAAGTAATCTCTCTCTAGTCTCTCCTTACCTCCCTCTCTCTCCATTGATGTGTCCCCCTGTAATATTCTAGACATTTAAGAGGACTGACTTTTAATTTTTGTTCAATCATCTCTCACATCACTAGTCTGTGCATTGCTCAAGATCAGAGACATTATATACCCAGGAGGTTACCAGTACCTCTTCATCCAATAAATGAATAATTGATGCCTTTTTTGTTCACTGAATGAATAATAGATATTTTAAAAGAAATTTTATAGCTGCAATTAAATAGTTTGGTTTTGTGGACAGTTTTCTAAATCCAAAGCTAGTAAAGTCAAAAGTCTTGAGAAGAAGAAATGGAGACAAGGATTTGAATGCAAGTGGTTTATTTATGATGTAATTTTAGAAATCATAAGAAAGAATTAGAGAAGTGAGTAGGGAAGGGAAGAAAGTCAGTAAAAGTTGTGCTAACTGGTTTCCATTGCAGGTTGGTGGGCCTCCATCTTGATAAAGACCTCTGGGAATGCCTGGGTAGCTTAGTCAGTTGGGCTTCTGCCTTCAGCTCAGGTCGTGATCCTAGGGTCCTGGAATTGGGCTCCCTGCTCAGCAGGGAGTTTGCTTCTGCCTAAGCAGCTGTTCCCCCTGCCTGCTGCTCCCCTTGCTTGTGCTCTCTCTCTCTGACAAATAAATATGTAAAAAAAAACCCTGCAAAGAGCAAACCTCAAAATTCTCCCACCCAAGAAACAAGGATGCTGAAGTTTTTAAGTACTGAACTCTTGATGATCTGTTGAAAGCTGCTTCTGTGCTGCTAATTCATTGGTACCTCCAGTATATCCTTGTGAGAGCTTTGTCCGTTCCCGTGACTAGATAAAGCCCTTGGGCAAAAGTTCTTAAGTATCTGTGGCAGGAAGTCACCAAGTAGGTAACACACAGGAACATTTAATGCAAAGGGAATTAGTAAATGTCTCAAGAACAACTTTAAAAGTGGCCAATCCATATCCAGAAAATATGTCAATTTTAAGGACAAGTTTCTAAACATGTGCAGATGATAGAGTTTGTATGTGAGTTGTCCTTAAGTGGCTGATTAATCTTCTAATTATACTTTACAGAGAAAGAGCTCAGTTTTTAACTTCTCCTGATAGGTTTGACATCAGCCACACAATATTTGTAACAGCTTTCATAAAGGAAGCCCATAATATTGGGTCCATGAGTAGCCTCTTCTCTTACCACTATGAGTGTTCACGGTATGGGCACACTGAGCAGGTGCTGGAGTGGACAAGAAGGGAGACTCTTTTACTAGCCTCCCCAGAGGAGTTCATCTTGTTTATCTGGTTGTACAGGGGTTCCGCTGGGATGGATACCTTTTCCAGCGGTTATGGACCTGAGACAAATGATTTACACATTTTGGGCCATGTCATAGGTCCATCCCCATGCATCTTTCTGAAAATTTTCTTATTTCATTATCCTCAACTTCTAATCTTTTCCAGAGTAAGTCATTTGTCATTGCCCAGGTAACTCTGTGTATATTCTTACCTGTGACCACTTTTCCCATGAAGCTGATGAACAGCTACACAAGTGAAGATCTATCAACTAGGGAAGAATGACCATCACCACTATATTTCATGAATATTGTTGATTGGGGTTGTATACAGAACTTGTCCATTTTCTGCTCACACTAACATATGAAGTTGACTCATTTATGAACTAGTCTTATGTTATCCTTCTAATGTTAGCTGGTCATAGAGAACTCCCAATAGAGCCATAAGTATGAGCTGAGGAAAGACTTTGGTCAGAAGACCACTGTGATACAAAGATCTGGATTCCCAATGTACCATTTCATAATATGATGGATTGATGCTGTGCTCTTCTGACAATATTTAGCTCGTGAAGGACTCATTGTGTGGTTTAAAGATACCATATATGAGTTTACATAAGAGTTTATCCATTGCATACTCACTAGACATCTCACATTCTATTACGGAGTTTCTACTAAAATCCAGTGGCTTGTCAAAAATTTCTGTTCAAAAGTGAATAGTGCTCTGGTATAACCAACACAGCTTGGCTTCAGTGGTTTGTCAGAGAATCAACACGTTGTAGAACATGATGGGTAACATATAGATAACTTTACTTCATTGAATGCACCCAAGAAGAACTGCTTCCTGAACTTCATGCAGAAGCTATAATGTTCTAACTTCATGCAAAACTGACAGCCCAATGAGTCAGAGCTATATTGCTAAAAGTGGCATATGCTGCCTTCAAAACTCAAAATGGTCATCCAAGACCAGTTCCAATTTCTTAGTGATATGAAGGACAAAGTGAAATATTCTGAAATTTATTTTGGAAGAAATGTCTCAGTATTACCCAAACTCTCAGATGTCTGAAAACCACAGATACATATGCCAGGCCCCTGAAACCTTATAGGGTTTAATACTCCACCTTCTCATGCATAAATGACTTTCCAGAATTTATAGAGTGCTCGCCATTTTATGCTCATCGGGCCAAATTAACATGATTTTATTAGTGTAGTGCAGAGGTGTAACAACTGTAGTACCTAAGTCAAATGTAGAATGTCGCCTATTTTCGTACCCAAAGTCTTACTGAGTCACAGTCAAATAATTAATTATTATTTTTATTTGAGTATAGTTGACACACAATGTTACATTAGTTTCAGGTAGGCAACATAGTGGTTCAACAACTCTATACACCATGCTGGGCTCACCACAAGTACAGCTACTAGCAGTCATCATGCAACACTATTACAATACCATTAACTATATTCCCTATATTGTACTCTTTAACCCCATGACTTCTTGACTCCATAACAGGAAGCCTGTGTCTCCAAATGCCCTCATCCCCACCCCTCTCCATGCTGGCAACCACCAGTTTGTTCTCTGTAATTATGGAACTGATTCTGCTTTTTATTTGTTTATTCATTTGTTTTGCTCTTTTAGATTCCACATATAAATGAAATCACACAGAACTTGTCTCTTACTCTGATTTATTTCACTTAGCATAATACCCTCTAGGCCCATCCATGCTGTCACAAATGGCAAGATATCATTTTTCTTTGACCAAGTAATATTCCTCTTTGTGTGTGTGTGTGTGTGTGTGTGTATCATATCTTCTTGATCCTTTCATCTATCAAGGACACTAGACACTTCGGTTGTTTTCATATCTTGGTTATTGTAAATAATGCTGTAATAAACAGAGAGGTTAGGGGACCAGGGTGGCTCAATTGTTGGGTTTCTGCCTTCGGCTTAGGTCATGATCTCAGGGTTCTGGGATCGAGTGCATCAGGCTCCCTGCTCAGCGGGAAGCCTGCTTCTCCCTCTCCTAGAAGCAAGAGCAAGAGCTCTTGCTCTTTCTCTCTCTGTCAAATAAATAAATAAATAAATAAATAAACAAATAAATAAATAAATAAATAAATAAAATCTTTAAAAAATTAATAAACAGAGGGGTTCATATTTCTTTTCAAATTAGTCTTTGTGTTTCCTGTGGGTAAATACTCAGCAGTGGAATTACTAGATCATTTGGATTTCTATTTTTAATTTTTTTTGAAGAAATTCCATATTGCTTTCCACAGTAGCTGTACCAATTTACATTTCCAGCAACAATGCCTGAGGGTTTCTTTTTCTCCACAACTTTGCCAATCCTTATTATTTCTTGTTTTTTTATTTTGGCCATTCTGTTGGTGTAAGGTGATATCTCACTGTGGTTTCGATTTGCATTTCCCTGATGACCATGATGCTAAACATCATGTATCTGTTGACCATCTGTATGTCTTCTTTGGAAAAATGTCCGTTAGGGCCCTTTGCCCATTTTTTATTGAATTTTATAATTTGCAAATATCATCTTCCATTCAATAGGTTGTCTTTTTTTGTTGTTGATGGTTTCCTTTGCTGTGTAAAAACTTTTTTATTTTGAGGTAGTCCCAAAAGTTTAAATTTTTGCTTTTGTTTCCCTTACCTTAGGAGACATATCTAGAAAAATACTGTTATGGCCTATATCAAAGAAATTAATGCCCATCTTCTCTTATAGAAGTTTTATAGTTTCAAGTCTTACATTTAGATCTTTCATCCATTTTGAGTTTATTTTTGTGTATAATGTAAGAAAGTGATCCAGTTTCACTCTTTTGTATGTAACTGTCCTGTTATGGAAGAGACTGTCTTTTCCCATTGTATATTCTTGCCTCCTTTGTCATAGATTTATGGAACATATAAGTGTGGGTTTATATCTAGGCTCTCTATTCTTTACCAAAGACTTTCTGTCTATTTTTGTGCCAGTACCCTACTTTTTTGATTTCCACAGCTTTGTAGTATATCTTGAAATCTGTGTAATTCCCACACCCATTAATTTATAAAATGTCTATGACTATCCAATGGCAGAATTTAGAAGTTACGACAAAGACTATATAGTCTGCCAAGTTTAAAATATTTCCTGCTTGACTCTTCACAGTAAAAGTATGTTGAACCCTGGTAGAGCAGAAAAGATGATTAAGGTCCCTTCAGTCTACACTGAGACAGAGCAGGATATTAATATAATTTTGAGTCGACTCTAAAAGTGTACTGCTGTCTCTTCAAGTGAATGTTAATAATAAATCATTATCCCTTCTGATAAGCATTGGAAAATGTAGTTTCCTCAGATCTTAGCTATAGATCAAGAGCAAGCAGGAAATGATGATTTCTTCTAGAAAAGATACAACTTCAGTACAGAAATTATGATTGAGGCTACCAATTTGCTGCATTAATGAAAGATTACCATCATCTATCAAGTTCCATCTTTTTTCTTTCCATTTTTACATACCACATCAGTGAATTAAGCAGAAATGTAATGAAGCCAACCATTGCTATGTCATTTAAGTTTTTGAAGGTAGCATTATCACTGTTTCTTTATCCAGGATGTACAACTACTTATGAATTACTGTGAATGGAGGATGTGGACAGTTTTGCAAGTTTCCACTTGGCTTGTTGAAGCATTATAGCTCTTCATTCACAAGTGAGGGAACAGAATGATGGTTCTGCAAGTTGTTAAGCATATCCCTATGGATTATGCTCTCTGGAGGACCAAGTCATTATGCATTCAGAAACTGAGATGGAACATATTTGGATTGGGTGTCTAATTATTTTGTGACCTCTGAACATCCACACTCTAAGAGGGGAGACCATACTCATTTCTTTGTTATCAGTGATATATCAGATTCTGTATCCTGTAACCCTCTCAACATCTAGATTTTTTTTTCTTCAGTGAAGAGTTAGTTTTACAAAAGATGTATGTTGCTTTAGGAAGACATAGCTATTGTATACTCTTGCTAGAGCATTACGATTTCTTCTTTAAACACATATGATCTTCCTTTCAGTCATAGATTCTGGAGTCCAACAATTGCCTTAGATGGAATCAGGAAAGACCTCGAATTGCTAAGGAAATGTTGAAAAAGAAAAGCAACTTGAGTTCTATTTCTTTTTTAATCATCAACTTAATTTTACTGTAGAAGACTGGTTAAGAATTCAGACTTTGTCCTAACTTAGAAACCCTTAGAGTCAGATCTTGGGCCTGATAATCAACAAAGCCTGTCCTCCAGGTGAAATTAAACACCTCCAGGTGTTTTAAAATATTTCCACTAGGGATTACTTCATTTTAGTATTCCCTGCATTAATAGTTGACTAAACTGAGATTAGTATGTTCTTCTTTCAGAGCTCTGTGGCAGTTGTTAGCAACTCGAATCCTTAAATTTCCAATTGTCTCATCACCCAGTACATCTTTCCACACCTGTATCTATTTTATCACCCTTCAGCTATGGTTGAGACTCTTATTGACCTAACTCAGCACACACTAAAGTGCCATGTTTCTATTTGGCCATTAGAAATCTAATCCCAGAATTCTGTTCCTATGGTTGACAATCGTACCTTTGACTCCAATTATCATAGGTTGTGTTTCCTTTGAACAGATTCTTATACAAGTCTTTAATTGTAATGATCTGCTTTAAGAGGGGTCACAGGTTGCACCAGTAGGACATAGGGATATAAATCAGGGAAGAGTAAAGTCTCAATACAGTCTGTGTTAATGAACATGTATAAGGCCAGCTGCTGCTTGATCCCACTAGACACCCCTGGAAAATTGAATGAAATGTTTCTTATTTATTTATTTGAGGGGAGAGAGAGCACACAAGGGGAGGGAGAGAAGTAGACTCCCACTGAGTAGAGAGCCTGACGCAGTGCTGGATCCCAGGAACCTGAGTTCATGACCAGAGCTGATGGCAGACACAAAACCAGCTGAGCCACCTAGGTAACCCTGAAATTTTCTTTGTTAGACATGTGACAATGACATGTGACAGAAATTGAGCTGAATATAAATAAAATAGGAGATAAGATGCCCAATCTTTTAGGGAGGAATATGGGATTTTGAGTATAATAAAGATAACTGAAATCTGAATCCATAAATAAAGAATTAAAATACTCACAAATGTTATTCCCAAGATAAGATTTAGTGAAAAAATGCATTAAAAATATAAAATAAATAAAAGACCTTATGATGAAAAGTATGCTCCCTGCTTTATACTTCCTCATTACTGTCTTACTATCTAGGATTATCTGCTATTAACAACTTATGTGTTTAGTTCTTATGGAAGTTATTAGACAATGTATATTGCCTTTACAAATATTATTTTAGTGTGAGCTCTGTGTGTTCCATCACCTCTCTTCTCCAATTCCTCTTAATAGTGAAATTGTTGCTTACTTCATATATTCAGTTGTCTTTGCACTTTAAATATCTATTTGCAGAGATGTAGATAGACATAAATATGGATATCTATACTTCATATCTATATCTATATCTATATCATCTATATATCTATATCTATATCTATATCTATATCTATATCTATATCTATATCTATATATATCTTACTTCTCTGGTAAGTACTGAGGCCAGAGTAGGGAATGAAGCACATACAGATTTTATGTTGTCAAAAGAGAATATTATGTAAATACTGACTGTGATAAATAGAGCAAAGAGATAGAGATAAAAATGTTCAAGAGAATCCAGACCTGAAGGTCTCATACAGGCTTGGTAGATCAGGAAGCTTTTTGGAGGCAGAAGAGTTTATATTTGAAGTTTAAAGGAGGAGTAGGGTTTATATATATATATATTTATATATATATCACATTTGTGTAATGTATAATAGACTCCATTAATTGATTTTTTTCAGACTTTTTTGTTGTAAGATAATATGCAACTGTGAATATGCTTTCTTGAATATATTTACTTGTTATTGTACTATTAGCTACTATGGACAAAATTTACTATAATTTCACAGAGCTCACTGCCATATTGAATTTTTAGGGAAAAGCAATTATCATTTGCATGCAAAAGTATCTCTGGTTCTGCTTTTCTTCAATCCTTTCATAAAAATTAATGGTCAGCCATTCCGATATAGAAATGTTTACTTCTCTAAAACCACTTTCTCTTATTCATTCACTTTGGTCACAGTATGCCATATTTGGATCATAAACTTTGATTTATACTCAAGTCACACTGAGGGGATATTGATTCACTTGAACATATTTGATGCATTACATTTCTGAATGCTACAGTTGCCTACAAAACAGCAAAATTACTTCTCCTTATTTTTATCCTCAAGGGAACTTCTTATTTGAGAAAGAATCACATTTGATTCCCATATATGCTTGAGACTCTATTCTAAATAGCTGGTCAGAAGGCAAGAAGCTCCTCCATATGCCAGAATAATGATGTCAGGGTCCCCGACTCCCAGGATGTTAAGAACATTCATAAAATAAATTCAGTTATATTTTAATAGTTTAATAATACTGACAGACATGATCAACTATGTTGTAAAACATTCATATTGTTATCACATTCACTGTAGGTAGGAAACTGAAGCCCAGGATAGCTAAGTGATTTACCCAAGTAGGTTGCCCTTGTGAATGAAGGAACTAATACTGAACACAGGGATTCTGCTCCCAAAACTTATTTTCTCTCCATTGTACCATGCTGTCCTTATCAATTTCATAGGATTCCCTCACAAATAACTATAGTTATTTTCAAGGAACTTATACAAGGGAGTTATATAAAAAAATGTTAGGGAAACCTAGAACAGATTTAAAAAGAGAAGGGTCAATTCTACAGTCTGCTCTACCAGAAGAACTATCAAAAGATGCACTGCAAATTGATCTAAGAAGGTACATCTCATGTTAAGTGTTTCTACCACAAAAACAAAACAAAACAAAACAAAAAAACAACAAAAAGACACAAGGGCACACAGAGGTCTTGGTTATGTCAATTGCCTTGAATGTGTTGATGGTATCGTTGTTATATATGTATGTCCAAATTCATCAAATTATATACATGTACAGTTCTTTGTGTATCAATAATAACTCAATAAAACTGTTAGTAAATAAAATACAATAAAGAGAATGGGCAATTCCTGTTTCTCAAGGAATTAGAAGAGATAATCTGCAGTCTTAGAAGTTCAGGAATAGCTGAATACGAAAGCTACTTGAATAGTATATATAGTTAAACATCTTCCATGGCCCTGTATCCTATTATGTTATTAATGAATCAGTCTGCATCTAGATGTAGGCAATCAGGATTTTGAGAGGTTTAGAAACTAGCCATGGAAATAATACCTAAAGGAGTTTTAAACATCTAAGTTGGAGAAGAGGATATAAGTGAAGCTGAGTGTCATGTAGAAAGAGGGAGACTGAGTGTTTGTGACCCCAAAGGGCAGAGCTAGGGTCAGAGGTTAATGAAAAGTAAAAGAATGAGAAAACAGGGAGAAGGAAGAGGAGGAACAGAAAGATAAACTACTATCTAGTAAGCACCTGATGTATACCAAGGAGTTGGAACATTCAATTAATCTCCATGTTTCTAGTAATTTACTTGGAGTTCCTGAGTTGACAGTTTGTAGACATTCTATTGAGGTCAGTATGCATTAGATTTCTAATTACTTTTGAATTAAGGTGTGTAAAAAAAATGATGACTGTCTCAAAGACTCATAGACAGTGTTAGTGATGACAAGAATGGGTTTGCTATCCAATTTGGGGCAATAAATGGCAAATTTAGACCATCCTTCCTTATCACCTTCCCACCCTTCTTTTTTTTTCTTCCTTTTCTTTGCCTTTTTCAAAAATTTATTATTATTATTATTTTTTTTTTTACATTTTTGGGTACAGTGAGACCTTGACCACTGGTTTCAGTGCTGTGAGGATATGAGCCTGGAACTGATAGAGACCTCACATAAGGGAGTTATGAAATGAATTATGGAATTATCCTAAAAATATCATAAAAGAAAGCAGATCTTAAAGAAAGAAAAATAGAATGTCAATGATTCAGCTTCCTTTGAGCTCTTGGATATAGCAAAGAGGGAAGCCAGGGCTACCCTTGAATTCTGTAGATAGCCAAAAGCTTATTTTTAAATTATGCTGGTTTCGGAAAGCTTCTCATCATGTATAATGGATTAACATGAAGGAATGTTCTTTGTTTGGGCACTCTTTTACCATGTCATTCCTGCATCATTCCTTTTGTTTTCCAAACCCTAGAACTCATCAACTATAACATGCAAGTAATTGCAACTCTCTTCCATAAGGAATTCTGCAACTTCAGCTTCTTTAGATTTCATGTATAGGTGATGTCATTCTCTGTCTGATTTATCTTGTTAGTATAATGTCTATGGACCCCAGAAGAAATTAATGCTACCAACACCATGATCTTGAACTTCCAGACTCTAAGAATGTGAGAAAATAAATTTCTGTTGTTTAAGCCAAAATAAAAACAAAAATAAAAATAAAAAAATGTATATCTATAGGTACTAGTCAGTGTAGGTGGAACATTGCTTCAAATCCCAATTCTGCCCCTCATTTAGCTGCATGATCTTCATGTATACTGCTCCAGAAATATGTTTATATAAGAGTTCAAAAGTTTGCTCTAGAGTTAAAGAAAAGGTTTTTTTAAATAATAGTTTGATAACACAGTTTGTATTTTACTCTAATGCTTTGACCAGTAGAGGTCCTTAAGTAGGTACACTTTTTTTTTAATGTTTCAAATTTTTATTTAAATTCTAGTTAGTTAACATATAGTGTAATATTGGTTTCAGTGGTAGAATTTAGTGATTCATCACTTACATATGACACTCAGGGCTCATCACAAGTACCCTCCTCAATACCCATTGCCCTTTTAGCTCATCCTCTGCACACCTCCCCTCCAGCAACCCTCAATTTGTTCTCTACAAATAAGAGTCTCTTATGGGTTTGCTTCCCTCTCTCTTTTTAATGATATAGATGGTGCTGAAGTATATTTTGCTAAGTGAATTAAGTCAGTCAAGGAAAGACAAATACCATATAATCTCACTCCTATGTGCAATTAAAGAAATAAAATAGGTACACTTGCTTTTTTATAAGATACAGTTGCAGTGTCATAGAGCTCACAGTGGAGGAAGAAGAGGAACACTTATTTATGAAACTGCTCTCTTCCATAACATTTTTGAGTTCCTAAGCAGGTCATTTCATTTCTAGAAAATTAACTTTGCCCATTGCTAAAGTGGAATTAATAATACTCACTTTACAATTTTTTTGTATTGTGTGGGCGAATGCAATTAAGACAGGTTGTCAGACAGCCTAATGCCATAGTTAGAACTTACTGAAGGAATATTTTCTTGAACATAGGCTTCAATATAATAAGAATGTTTTCCCTCTTTTTCACAACTGACTACCCAGTATTTAGCATAACTGGTAGCATATAAAATTTATTTAACTATCATTCCTTGGATTACTTGGTTAATATCTTGACATTTAAAAACTCATTTAGACTATCTTCTAATTATTGCATCGTTTTATTGATAGTAATTCATAGGAAGGCTTGATTTCCACTTCACGTTCAAATGGCTGAGAAATGACCAGTCAAGAAAGAAAAAAATGATTTGGGCCAGAGCATTAAAAACATTCTAGAAATCAATTAGCCTTCTTCAGGGATACTAAATATTCCAGTTTGCCCAGAAGAATTGTGATATAAACTTATTATCCAGAAGTGATTGTTAAGTGAGGCTCCTTTTACTTTTAAGGTTGTCAGAGTTTGGATAATAAAGGACAGGACTCTAGTGCTATTGCCTGTTGCAGAAGGAGAAAGCCCTTCTCTAGCACTGCCAAGTGATTGGAAGCTCAGGAAGTCATTGCAAGGTCCAGTTTGTTGGTGACCAGCTCAGATCCTAGGGAGTGTATATCAAAATTCTATTTCACCCACGTGTTATTCCCGAGAGCCATACAAGCAAAGACAGATTCCACTTTCCATTTTTCTTGTCTCTAAATGGAATTTCTGTGAATATTTGAAGACCACTATGTGTTCCCCCTAGGTCTTCTCATTTTCAAACAAGATATTACTAATTACATTTTTTCATTACTTCTAATTTCCATATTTCTCATTACACTGCACACACTCCCCTGGATGAGCTCAAAGTCACAATAAAGCTCAGAATCAAAACTATCCATCTTCTCCTTTATTATACATTTCACAACTTTGTGTTTTCTCTGTTTTTCTTCCTCTCTCTTTCTTTGTCCCTCTCCTGTCCCTGAATAAGAGACAACCAAATTTCTGTTCATGCTCTTTCAGCCTGTTAGATTCTTGAACTTAATCACTACTATTGATCTATTTCTCATTCTCCTGTGCAATATTTCTGGCCCTTCCTCTGTCTTCATTTTCAACCACTATTTCTGTTTCATGATTCCTTTCTCTTCTGTTTGTTTTTCTCTTCCTCCCTTTCCTCTCTGAACCAGGTGTGTATCACTAAGAAAGAGTCTGTTGTTCATATAGTGTCACCCATTTCCTTTGTCACTGAATAACTGGCAGTTTTGAGTGATGTGAGTAGCAAGGTCAGGCTGTCAAAAACTGGAATCCAAAATGTCAAACTGAAGGGTAACAGGACCTGTTTTTATCTATATTCTGTTTCTATTTTCCTGCTGATCACATTGCGTTTTAGTTCTGTGAAACAATATTACAGATTTTTCTGCTATCATCACACCTAGCATTCAGCAGAGATGATCCCTGGAAAAAAATGAATAATGAGGTTTTGCTAAGAATCTAAGTGTGAAATTAACCCGAATAGAAAAGGTTTGCATTCTGAAGAAGCCTGGAGGAATAAGAAGCATTAAATTGCAGAGTCAGATTGACCCGCCACAGAGATAGACATTATTTGGATGCTGAAAGGATAAATCTAGTGTTGGAGGTGTCAAAATGCAGTCATCTTTGCATTTAAAGAATCCCTCATTAAATTTATGATTAATTGAATAGACCCACTGAATTGTAAACCCCATTGAAAGATGGGGTTTAAAATTATATGGAGGTCCATGGAGGTCTGCTCACTAGATTTAAAAAAAAAAAAACCAAAAAACCTATGCCTATTTAGTGCTCAGTATGTTACTGGCACTGTGCTAGGCATTTTCCACACATTTTTACATTTAATTTGAAGATAATTTCAGTTTTGTGAAAGAATTACAAAAACAATACAACGAAATGCCATATACCAGTATTTTTTTGACTAGGGGGTGATTTTATATCTTTGCCATCAAAGATATTTGGCCATATCGGATACATTTTTGATTATCACAATGAGTAGGGGAGGGATTCACTTGCTTCTGGAATCTGGTGGGTAGAGGCCAAGAATACTACTCAAAATCCTGCAATGCACAGAATAGACCCTACAGTAAAGATGTATCTGGCTCCAAATGTCAATAGTTCTGAGGTTAACAATCCCTGTCCTATGTCCTTCATCCAGATTCCCTAAATGTTAACTTCTCATGTAGCCATAGTACAATGGTAAAACATGGGAAAAATAGGAAACTAACACTGACTTATTACTACCATCAAATCTATAGACCATATTTACATTTTTCCAGTTATTACACTGATATCTTTTTTTTTTTAATCCAGAATCCGACACAGGATCTTGGATTTAGTTAAAACGCCTGCTGAGTCTCCTTTAGCCTTTCATGACTTTGACATTTTCAAAGAGCATTGGCAGGACATTGGGTAACATCACTTTCAATTTTGTAGAATTTTTTAATTTTAGGATTCAGGTTATGTAACTTTGATAGGAATACACAGAAATGATGTGTCCATGTTAGTGAATCATAGCAAGAGTCAGATGCCATAGATTTAAAAAAAAAAAGGATGCCATAGATTTGTTCCATTGGTGGTGGTGTTAACTTTGATCACTTAAGATGATATTTTCTAGGTTTCTGCATTGTAATGTTATTATTTTCTCCTTTGTAATTAATAAGCATCCTATTAAAGTCACTTACAGATTATGCAAATATCCTATCTCTCATCCTATGTTTGTCTGTTTTTTTAAAAATATTTTATTTATTTATTTGACAGAGAGAGAGAGAGAGATCACAAGTAGGCAGAGAGGCAGGCAGAGAGGGGGGGAAAGCAGGCTCCCCACTGAGCAGAGTCGATCTCAGAACCTTGAGATCATAACCTGACCCGAAGGCAGAGGCTTAACCCACTGAGCCACCCAGGCACCCCTATATCTGTCCATTAATTTTAGTATTCATTAATGATTCTTACCTGAAGAAAAAGTTATTATTTTAGAGTTTGAGCATGGTGTTTTCTTAATTCCATTATTTTTTTGAATTTATTTATTGGTTTGAATTCTGTTGTTGTGCCTCATGTATTTGCTTATTCAGTTATTCATTGATTTCAGCATCAGAACCAAATAGAACCAAAAGTTCTATTTTTTTCTTAGGGTTATACCCCATTGCTATCATCATCATCATCATTCTACTTATTATTATTGTTACTATTATTATTTTGCTCTATTATTGTTGTTGTTGTTGTTATATTTGGCCATTGAGAACTACTTCAAGTTATCTTTTATGTCTTTTTGAAATGCCAAGTTTTGAGAACTTCCTTCCTTTGCACACAGTGTACACAGTGAGTGTGCATACTAGTACTGGGGTATTATTGCTTCTAGTTCCTCTCAGTACACAGAGGTAGAAAATATATATATGCACATGCAGATCTATATTTCTATATCTGTGAGTGTATATGTGTAAAAAAAACACATTTAATACATATGCCTCCAATTTCAACCTAACTCCGAGGTTTTATCCTTTTCTCTTTTTCCAATATTTGTAACTTTTTTCCCTGACAGTGAAAAATCTGGCTTTCATTATTTCCAGAATTATTGATTAGCCCCATTATAAAATATAAATATTATTAACATTGTTAACACTACCAATGTAAAAGCACACCTATTAACTAATACAAAATGTTTGTGTACAGTTTTGGTTTTTTTTGTCTGTGATAAAAATATTTTGTTTTAAATAATCCAATCAAGAAATGGGAGAGAGTCAATTATTTCATGGTCTCACTTACATGTGGAGCATAAGGAAAAACATGGAGGGCATTGTGAGAAGAAAAGGAGGGATGAGTTGGGAAATCAGAGGGGGATATGAACCATGAGAGAATGTGGACTCTGAGCAACAAACTGAGAGGTTTGGAGGGGAAGGGGCAGGGGGTTGAGCAAGCCTGGTGGTGGGTATTGAGGAGGGCATGTATTGCATGGAGCACTGGGTGTGGTGCATGAACAATTAATCTTGTAACACTGAGAAAATAAAATAAAATTATTTGGGGAAAAAATAAAAATAAAATAATGGTAAAAAAAAAAAAAGAAATAGACAGAAGTCATGAACAGACATTTCTGCGAAGAAGGAATCCGAATGGCCAACAGACACATGAAAAAGTGCTCAACATCACTTGGCATCAGGGAAATACAAATCAAAACCTCAATGAGATACTGCCTCACACCCGTCAGAATGGCTAAAATTAACTGGTCAGGAAATGATAGATGTTGGCAAGGATGTGGAGAAAGGGGAACCCACCTACACTATTGGTAGGAATGCAAGCTGGTGCAGCCAATCTGGAAAACAATATGGAGGTTCCTCAAAAAATTGAAAATAGAGCTACCCTACAACTCAGCAATCACTTTACTTAAAGATACAAATATAGTGATCCGAAGGGGCACATGCACCTGAATGTTTATAGCAGCAATGTCCACAATAGCCAAACTATGGAAAGAACCTAGATGTCCATTGACAAATGAATGGATAAAGAAGATGTGGTATATATACAATGGAATACTATGCAGCCTTCAAAAAACCCAAAATCCAGCCATTTACAATGATGTGGATGAAACTAGAGGGAATTATACTAAGAGAAATTAGTCAATCAGAAAAGGGCAATTATCATATGATCTCTCTGATATGAGGAATTTGAGAAGGAGGCTGGGGGGTCCTGGAGGGTAAGGAGGGAAAAAAAATGAAACAAGATGGTGCTGGGGAGGGAGGCAAACCATAAGAGACTCTTAATCTCAGCACTCAAACTGAGGGTTGCTGGGGGGGTTGGAAGGGGAGGGATAGGGTAGTTGGGTTATGGATATTGGGGAGGGTATGTGCTATGGTGAGTGCTGTGAATTGTGTAAGACTGATGAATCACAGACCTATATCCCTGAAGCAAATAATACATTAGATGTTAATAAAAATATTTTGTTCTGATGTTCCCTTTAATTATTTTCCTCTTCTCATTAGTTATGCTGTTCATTCATAAAGCAATTTTTATAACCATTTGTTCCTGTTGGCATTATCTTTGGTTTCCCTTGTTATTATTGTCAATTTTAGACATTTAAAAAGATCATAGAAAAATATTAAAAGGTAGAATACAAAAAGCTATATTCAGAGAAATATCACTCTTTACCCCCAGCCCATTTACCCATTCTTCCTACTCTGTTTCTATTGATTTCTGGAGATAATTAATCTTATTAGTTCCTGCTTTATTTTTACCCTTCCTGTGTTTGTTTTCACACAAATGGACAGACACACACACACACACACACACACACACACACATCTCTTTGAAACGTAATCAAAAATGTATCAGTAGAACCAAAGATCATCAAATGTTGATGTAGCTACCTGGGTAGCATCTACTCCTGCTAGATTCTTGGGGCTAATAATATATCTCAAGGACTTAGAAGAGACTCCTTAGCCTTACTAAGCATCAGCCTCCTTATCTAAAGACTTAAGCTGAGAGGTGAAGGCTGAAAAGAGATTTGTTGTATGTGGAGTTGGTGGAACAGTGTTCCAGATGAAGTGAGAGCAGGTGTCAAAACAAATATGTCGGGACTATGGATAGGCTAGCATAGCTAGAGTCCGGTGAATGAGGGGCAGGCTGCAATAATAATTCAATCCATGCCTTAAGGCAAGTGGGAGCCTGACAGGAAGCCACCGCGGGTCAAGTGGAAGAGATTGAATTGAATGTTAAGTGCACTAGGAATATATTGAAGAGTCAAACATACTGTTAAATATCCTGATTTGCGTGTTTACGTTTCGGAAGTAGGTAGGGGTGACAGTTAATTAATATTATGAATGCAACCAATGATGCTGAATTGTTCATTTAAAAATGGTTAAAATGGCAAATTTATGTTATGTATGTTAAAATTCTAAAAAGCTGAGAAAAAAGACATCTGTGCTTAGAACGTGGGGGACTAATTTAAAAGAGGAAGAAGAGAATCAAGGAATGGACATATTTAAAAGGGGGAAGAGAATCAAGGAATGCAGTTAAAATGTAGAAAGCTCTTCATTCAGTTCTCACAAATACCACAATGTTTTAGGAATTGTTTCCACATATAGAAATCAAGACCCAGAGATGTTCTGAAGCAGATCTGGGAGAGAAGTTTTCTTATTAGCACTAAATTAAGAACTTCATGTCCCTCTACTGCCTCATTACTCAATTTTGTGTTTAAATAAGCTTTGCTTTTCATTTCAGTCTCTGATATAGAGGTTTTCCCAACTATGCATGAGAATTCTCATCAACAGAAATATTAATAACACTTTTATTATAACAGAGCAATTATGACATATATAGCAACAATTACAGTACATGCATTATGATAGTCATCATATAGTTTGAAATTTCTGACAGAAAAGGCAATTAAGATATTTTCCTACTTAAGTTTTAGTTATTCCACTCTATGTCACATTGACTATAAGGTGGATACATTTTTATTTTTGTAGATTAAATAACACTACAGACAATGAATTTTAAAAGAGAATTTGCCAAAAAAAATCTGTAAATTAGAAAAAAGGCTATTACATGGGATTTGTGTCAGCCTCATTATTCTTTTTGCAAACTCTAATAGTAAGAAGAAGTCTTTGATACTTAAAGTCTTATAATAGAAGATCTGTAATGATAAGTATAATCAGAGGAAAACTGTACTAGAACTGAAGTACTTTTGACAATGCTTAATCACATTGGGCAATCGAACGCATTTGTCCAGAGCGAATGAATTCCAATGACTAAGAGTTAGGCATTTTGGTATCACAAAAGAAGCCCACAAACTCCCTGATCAGTTAAAATAGAATTGTCTTCAATTTGCAATAATAATTTCCATAATTGGAAAGTAGAAGACCATGAAAGTAGAAGCAGGCCATTGTAGTATTAGAATAATTTTGATAGGAGCTTATGATTCTCCATAGTGCAAAAATATGTTCAATATTTATCTCTGAATGCCTAAAGTTTTAGCATGTGCACAGATCAGAATAATCATCAATCTAACAACGTAATTTTATTTTGTATTAAAAAAAACTACCTCCACAACTTTAATTCTGAAGTGTTTTTTTCAACAACATCCATTGGTTATGATTATCTATGTGCAATTCTCTCCACACACATTTATTGTGAGTTTCATCTGTGGTATTCATTGTGCTTCAGAAAGATGAATAAGCTGAAATTTTAGCATGGTAAGAAAAGGGGGTAATAGTTTTAGAGTTTAGAGTACTAAAGTCTTGGTTGTGTCACTTATACCAGCAATCCTACAACCTTATAAAAGTCCTGCAAATTTCTCAATATAAATTTCTTCATCTGTAAAAATGGGCATATAATTTATCTTGCACAGCTATCATGAGAATTTCTCAAGGTAATCCATATAAAGTGCTTGGCACAGAAACCAGAGCATAATATATGCCCTTTAGGGTAACGCACTTCCTCTGTCTTGGCACAGAGGTGGTAACACTTGAAAATTTTCAAATTGGTAGGCTTACCAAAGTTATACTGCATTTCATGCATACACATGCTTTGCTTACTTGCCAACAACTATTTATTGAAACTCCTCTGTATGCTAGATCATTATCCAGATATTGGGAAAATATCATCAAACAATAAAATGTCCCCAGTTTCATCAAGTTTACATTCTAGTGTGCAGGATAATGAGCTAGTGGTTGATTATTAACAGTAATACATTTTTATGGTACTTACTATGTTCCAGGGATTGATCTAGACATTTAATATACACTAACTCATTGAATGCTAAAAACAACCCTCTGTAGCAGGGACTGTTATTTTTATTCCCATCTTACATTTGAGGAAACTGAGATAGAGAAGTGTCCCATAAGCTTCCCACATTGGTATGTGGCAGATCTGAGGTTCAAATACTGTCAGATAGTTTTTCAAACACCGTCTTTTACTGCAGTTTCTTTGAACATGTAGAGAATTTAGGTTGGGTGGTTAGCTGCACAGAGAGGTAGGAAACTTGACAGGTTCCTGTCATTCACCACAAGCAATTGGATGTTATTCAGAGTGTAATGGGAAGCTATTAGAAGGTTTTAAGCAAGAGGCTGATGAAAACATTCTTACATTTTATAAATTGAATCTAATGGTAATGGGGGTTGTTCAGGGAGAGCTGGTGAGGGACTATGGAAAGAGCTCAGACATGATTTTAGAAGTCCTGGAGGCAGTGATGAGAGCTGAGATGAGACAGTGGTGTTATAGACAGAATTTGTTGGTGCGGGATCCATTTGGATGGCTATAGAGAGAACCTGATGATGGGTTGAATGTGGAAGGAAGAGCGGGATCAAACTGTATTTCTGTTCTGAGCAGCTGCACAGAAGGTGGTATTGTGTGACCCACAGTGGAAAAGTGACCAGGGTGATATAGCAAACAAGAGTTTTCTTTTAGATTTGTAGAGTTTGGCATGGGTATCAAGATTCCACTTGAACACACAAATCAGGAGCATCATGAGAAGTTAATGGTTAGTGATACAAATATGAATGTATCGTCATATAACTGTGTTTAAAAATATTAGATCAAGTAAATGCTTATAGTGAGAAAATACAAAGAAAAAGAAGGCAATTGGGAGTCAAATTCTCAAAGTTTGGAAGTACTTATGGATTGAATCCAATAGGGTAGAGCCCACAGAAGAGATTAGAGAAAGGATGGCTAGAGAGGTCGGAGAAAACCCAAGGAAGCAGAGAGGACGGACGCCAGAGGACAGATGTGCCATGTCAGTGTCCTAACAGTCACCCTGACAAGGGGGGGATTCTTATCACTCACAGTTTATAAAGAAAAGGAGGCTCTACATGGTTAAAGCTTACCCAATGTATCGCTTCTCGGCCTTTTGGCTAAGATCAAGTGTAAAGCTTACCCAATGTCACACATAGGGGGGATATGATGCATCTTTTAGACGTGCTTTTATCTTTCATTTATGAAATATGTACATGAATATATAGGAAAGATGTACATATGAATATACCATACCATATTTATACACTATAACATACTATTAATAGAGTATATTTAGGTACTAAATATGTTTATATATTTGCACGTATACTCATATACATATATATGCTTTTTGTTAACTCTACAAATAATACTAGTAATAGTACTCTAATCAAGATGTATACGAAGTATTTTGCAGATGCTAATGAAGAAATTAATATTAATTGCTTTCCTTAAAATAATACAAAAAAGGTAAAATTTTCCTTGAAATCTGACAAATAACCAAGAATTCCCCAGAGTGACAGAAATGGCAAGAAGAAGTGGCAAGCATTCTAGACAGAGAACCAGCAGAAGTTTAACAAAGTCACCATAGAGACTTCCTACATTGTATTAAGGTTTTGTGTATCTGTGTTTTAAGTTTGTTTTTTTTTTTCCTGGAACATTTGTACAATAGGAGCAGAAAACAGTGGCTGTGGAAAAAACTTGAAAGAAACATGACTCCAGATTTTTTTTTTCACACAAATGAGTTTGCACTGTAATCTGTAGGCACAATAGGGAAACTTCAGCTTACAAATCAAAGTAGGATGTTAGACTTATCTGGGAGGAAAATAATGTTGATTTCAGGAGTAAATAAAGTATTTCTGTTAGCTTGGCACTCTTTCTTTGAGGAAAAGCCTGACTTCACTCTTAGCTGGTTCTGACAGTCATCATCTCTTGTTCATTTTGTTCAGAGGGATGGGTAACTGGCTCAAACTGAGACATTTATAGTGCACTAACCCACTGGGCCCGGTGGTCAAGTGATGGACCACCCATGTCCTTCCCTTGTGTAGCAGATAGCTCCTGGGAGAAGAAAACTTTCTTAAATATGACCACAAGAAGCTAGAACTTGGGATAGATCCCAAGTTATCTGAAAATGTGCAAAGACAAAGGCCGGTGCTATCATTCTGAATCTAGCCATTCCTAGGACACTTTCCTCACCTAGACTTCACAGCTAAATATATGGTGAGTTTTCTTTTATCCTGGAGTACATTTGGGTCCCATCTACTAGACCATAGTGGAATAGCCTGGGAACATACCTTACCGGGTAATTACATCACTAATCCTGGTACGAAATGAGGAGGATATAACTGTGGAAATAAAAATGTAATGCCAAAGGGATAGATTTGAGACCTATTGGAAAGGACAGATGTTCAACTTAATTTAATACAAAGAACATGGGCATATTTAGAATTACTGTGTTGTTGAAAATGGAATGGTGTTGATATGACCATCCATAGGTAAGCATGCCACACCTCTGGCATGACAGAGGTGGAGCAATGAGATGAAGAAATGGCTTATTTAAGGGTGTAAAAGCGAGTATTGTCTGGTGCTCATGGAATGTGAGGGGTGCGTAGTGGAAGGCGTAAGGCTAACCAATGAAAAGGCAGAAACAATGGTATCACAGTGCAAAGCAATGTCTGGGCTACACTGCACATTTGGGAATTGTTAGCAATTGATCTGAGAGCCAGGAGGGTTGGCAAATATTTTTAGAGAAAGAAAGAAAGAACAATGCAGCGGAAGAGTTCTACAGCACTGTTGCATGCTCTTCAAAAGCAGAGCTCAGTTCTCTTCATTGCTGCGTGCTCCCACAGTGGCACACTGTGGTTCACGAACAAGTGAGTAATTGTGCAAGACACAGAACCAGGCATGCTGTTTGCAGTGCCCTTAAAGCCTCGTCAAGTACTCTGAGGCGGGTTTCCATTTCTATCTCCATTTTATAAGGGGAGTAATACGATCAGTGACAACCTAAAATCAACACAACTCTGGAGTTTATGATTCTGTATCCAGATCTGTGTGTGTATGTTTAATAAAAAAAAGTAATCAAAAAGATGTCTGTGCCAAAATTTTCTCAAATATGTACCTCTATGTTTAAAAGCTATATGATTTTTAAAATTTATTTAAATTCAATTAGCCCAGGTAGATTGATTTTGATGTAATGTTCAATGATTCATCAGCTGCATATATCACCTAGT
The DNA here is from genome assembly GCA_028646535.1 of Procyon lotor. Taxonomy (NCBI): domain Eukaryota; kingdom Metazoa; phylum Chordata; class Mammalia; order Carnivora; family Procyonidae; genus Procyon; species Procyon lotor. The sequence goes on along the minus strand of CM053604.1, from coordinate 5,192,267 downwards.
GCTCAGCACACCACGCGTCCTCCTTAATGTCCATCCCCCAGGTACCCCATCCTCCCACCCCTCTTTCCTCCTACAACCCTCAGTTTGTTTTCCAGAGTCAAGAGCTTCCTATGGTTCGCCTCCCTCTCTGATTTCTTCCCATTGAGTTTCCACCCCCACCCATTGTCCTCTGCACTATTATAAACAAACAAGCAAACAAACAAATAATAAATAAAACTATATGATTATTTTAAGGTCTTTGTTTTCTCACAAAAACAAAGGCCTATGGAGACACTTCAGCTGTCCCAGTATCAAGTAAAAATCAGGAAATCAGTCAGGCAATGATCAGCATTAATCTTTACTGCTGAGCCGTTGTGATTTACTGGCAATGTTGTTTCATACTCTGTGCTCGTAGAAGAAGACTCAACTTCACTTTCTCAGAGCCTGTTCAAAGCATTAGCTAAAATAATTTTTTCCAAAAATATGAAGATTTAGTATACATATAAAAATAATTGATTTTAAAATAGTTATGAAAGAAAAAAATATCTGTGACTACAATTAAGTAAGTTATCGTGAAAGAAGTGAACAAAATGAAAACCTGCATTTGGCATTAAATAAATTAATTCTCAGTTTGGGGGCTTTAGTTCATTGTTCTTGTATGCTTATGTTTAAATGCATTTATATGTACTAGAATATATAACTGTCCATGTTTGAAAATCAATCAATAAATAAATAACCAGCATATCTAATTTAGTCCAAAAAGATTACTTTAATGTACTCTGTTTAGAATGTAAGCTTTAACAAATATCTTTCTTTTCACTTATTTTTCTAGTCCTGGAACATCTTACTTTAGGATCAATGAATCATTTTAATTAAGTGATACAATGTAACCAAACAAATGCACTGTAGATTGTAAATACCCAAGTTGATATTCATTAACTATTTAATAATGGCTAAGTGTTTTCCAAATATATGATGCAATCTAAAATTTAAATAAGAACAGTATGTTGAGAAAGACAGGAAAATGAATGTTTGCCTTTTTCCCTATTGGATATATCACACTCCGTTAGAAAAGTGACCAAGAACTCATTTATTCCTTTAAGACTCTTCTCAGAAGACTTCATTATTTTATTTCCTTCCTTAACTGTTATCAGTGGAGGTTAAATGTGCTGTGGGCTTAAGTTTGACTCAGGAGAGAAAAGGCCTAATTTATTAATGAGGATTTGACTCCCACTAGCTGTGTATTTTGATGGCCTTCATTTCTTCAAGTGTAATTTGGGGTATCAATCATTTCCTAATTTTCCTCATACTTTTGATGTAGGAACCAAAGTAGAAAAGCATGGCCGTTGCTTATGTACCTCCAAAATCTTCACATTTTTTTGTCTTTGTGTATTTAAATTTCTAGGTTGTGTACAGAAATTTCTAGGTTGGAATCTGGCCCTGAGGGCAAGGATGCAGCAAATGACCACTTTATAATGAATGTTATGCTCTGCTCTCATGTGTAGAAATTTCCTACTTTCTCGGCATTTATTCTGTCAGCAGCTACTTATATTCAGGAGACTAAGGAATAAGCCAACACGAGAAAACTTTAATTTATAGTAAATGTTAGTCTTTTAGAGATAGTCATTATTAGCCTTCCCCCCTTTGAAATATCTCACAGGCCACATAAATCATCGGAGGGCTACTTATAGATTACAGAATTAGTGCCAAAGACTAGTCTCAAGGGATGTCTAATCCTGATGAGCTATTGCAAACACACCCCTTTCAGGATGCTGGGATGTTTGGGTCCAACTGATTCCATCTCGGACAAAGTACTGAAGACATACATGCACGTTCCTGTTCTCTACCTTCTCCTTTTCATAAGCTTCAAGCAGAACTTCCCTCTTTCATTAGGGTATTTTCTTAGAAAATGCCTGTTACCACTTTTTATCATCTTTTTTTTTAATCACTTTTTTATCACTTTTTTTTTTACCACTTTTTATCATTACTCGAAACAAAGTTTTCTTCAAATTCACCCCTGCTTCAGCTGACAAACTACATAAATGATTCACCTTATCACTAATTTAGGAAATGTAACGAAAACTCATTTTATTTCAAGTTCCACAGAGACATCCTACTTTGAAACAAATAAGCATTCTTAACTAAATTGGGCTTACTATTTTTAGTATTCCTGTTATTTATTTAATGTGCTCACTCCATCCCATTTTAGGTGTTTTATAAAATTTATTTCATTTTTACAGATTTCAAGAAGAGAAAACTGAAGTTTAGAGAAGCTGATTAATGTTTTTTCAAGGTTACATAGCTAGTAAGCCAGGACATTGTCAGAGATGAGACTTGCCTCTAAGTTAAGAACAGAATTGTAACTCTTACGTTATTTAAATATAATAAAAATTCGATACCATTTGATAATATGTCTGAGAGTTTTTTGTAACTATGAGTTAAATACAAAATGGTCATTATGTCTTCCTAATAAAAATAATATCATATCACCTGGATTGATTTGAAATCATTCCTATAGTATATTATTTGCTTCAAATGCTTATGTCAAAGGGTATGCTTGATCTTCTTCGGTATAATTGATCCCAAATTATTTGTTGACTAATGCCCTCATGGAGGGGTGGTGGAGTCAATGGGCAGAGCAGAGTTTTGTAGTAGGATAAACTCACCTCATGGATTACCTACTTGCTGTGTGAGCTTTGATAGATTATGCAACCCCTTTGTTTCAGTATTGGCAAAATGGAAAGTTTACTCTTCATTCATACACTTTCACTGTTAAACAATGTAGTCCAAAAGAAGATAAAAAAAATAAAAAATAAAGTAAAATACCGGTCATAGCTCTCATGAAGAGAATAATTTCAGGAGGCAGCCGTAATAATTAAATAAAATTATGTTGTTACAAGGAACAAGAACAAAAGCAGTGCTGTGCTCTCGATACCCTAGGTAATGGCTTTCTAGCCAGAAAAACAAATCCCGATTTCTAGTGTTGGCTGATTCTCACAGTATAAACACTCCTACCAAGGCCAATTTAACCAGGTTACCACCATCACTGAGTGGTCAGTAAGGAGGATCTTCCTACCAACAAACTTCTGAGAGCTTCTACAAGATCAACTGACTTAACACATGTAAATTGCCTAACAAAATTTTATTTTTGCAGAACAAATATCTGAAAACACCAGTGTTTTTTTATTCTATGTGTCTACTTAAGATGTTGCTTGAATCCATTTAATAGATTTAAGATCTATACAAAAGTTAAAGCTTAGAATTTTTTTCTCTCTGTATCAGGAGGCTTTCACAGAATTGTGGTTTAAATTATACAGTAAAACATTTGTATTTATACTTTAGAAATCAGAATATAGGCTTTTAAAAGTCTCAAGAGCAAAGATTAATATACACGCTGTGTTGGATAGATGAGATAAAATGGTTATTTACAGAGCATTAATTTTCTCCTAATATTCATGGTCCTCTCTTGAGAATAAATAAAATCAACATTTTCCCGGAACTTAGTATTGAAACTTTCATCTATCCTTTGCCATCTTAACTTTTTTTTTCCACTTCTCTTCTCAATATCCTTTTCAAATTCATTGTAATATCATCTTACCTCATATTCTCCTCCGACTTCCATCAAACTCTTAGGTTTCACTTTTTTCCCCTTTATCTTAAATTATAGCTGCTTCTTTTTTTCTTCGTCTATTGATTTGTGTTTTAGAGAATATTTTCTAAGTTCTGCTTTACTTTAGGTTTGGAGGCAGTAATTACAATATAATTTGCATATAAGAAATTACATAGATCTAGACATACAATTTAATGAATGCTGACAATTGTATACATGGTTTTGAGATCATTTGTGTTGCTTTTATCAATGGTTTACTCTATAATTGCTGAATTTCTAATTTGTTTATGTATTCTCTTATTGATATACATTTGTGTTGTATTCAGCTTGAGTTAATTATGAATAATGCTTCCACAGACTTTCTTATTCAAATATTATCTGGGGTATATGCTTGTACTTTTTTGGTGGAGGCACAAAGACCTTGGGGGTGAAATTGATGGATTAAAGGGTAGATGTATAAATAATGTTGTAAGAAACTTCCAAAACATTTTCCAAAATGGCTGTGGCATTTTCACTCCTATCAGCAATGTATGAGAGTCCTAGCTACTCCATATCCTCACCACATTTGGTGTTTTCTGTTTTCTGGCTTTTTAATTTTACCCTTTCCAGTGGACACGCAATGTGGTATCTCACTGTGGTTTTATTTTTATTTATTTATTTTTAAAGATTTTTATTTATTTGTTTGACAGAGAGAGAGATCACAAGCAGGCAGAGAGGCAGGCAGAGAGAGAGGGGGAAGCAGGCTCCCCGCTGAGCAGAGAGCCGGATTCGATTCGGGGCTCCATCCCAGGACCCTGAGATCATGACCTGAGCTGAAGGCAGAGGCTTTAACCCACCGAGCCACCCAGGCACCCCGTCACTGCGGTTTTAAATAGCATTTTTTAAAATTAGTTTCAGAGGTAGAATTTGGTGATTCATCAGTTGCATACAACACCCAATACTCATTACATCATGTGCCCTCCTTAATGCCCATCCCCCAGTTACTCCATCCTGCCCCCCTCCCAGTTTGTTTCCTAGAGTTCAACATCCCCTATGGTTTGTCTCGATCTCAATTTTCATCTTATTTTATTTTTCCTTCCCTTCCCCTATGCTCCTCTGTTTTGTTTTTTAAATTCTACAAATGTGTGAAATCATATAGTAAATTGCAACTTTTTGAAGACTGATGATGTTAAGTCTGTTCCCCTGTGCTTATTAACTTTCTTATATCTTCCTTTGTGACGTTTTATTTTTCTCATTTTATTGTTGATTTGTAGAAACTCTTTATATATTCTGAGTACAAGTTCTGTATCAGAAATATGTGTTGTGAATATTCTTTACAAGTTTTTCACGTGTCTTTCATTTGTTCACCAAGTCCTTGGAGGCTGATGGAAAGATGGTGCTTTGTGTCCTAGTAAATCGATGCCTATAAAAAAATAAAAATACTGTCAATTGGAATACCTGTGGTGGAGAGAATTAGTATGGAAAAGATTACTGGAGACTAACATCTATTAAAGAAAAAGGACAGAAACAAGATTAGGCAAAGAGAACCATCAAACTGAGATGCAGATCAGATATCTGTCAGTTCAACAGGGAATTCCAGACAAAGACCATCAGTTAGAGGGCCCCCATGTTGGGCAGACAATGTGGACAATTGCTTCACAGTCTTGCTCACACTGCTTGGGGCCACTCTGAGCAGGGTGGAAATCTGGAAGGGTGACCTGAGCAGTGCAAGCTATACAATTAAAGGCTGTATCAAGTCTGTCACAGCCCACTCCTTATGCTATGTTGATCCATTTAACTTAGCAGTTCTGTCTGCAGATTCTCAAAGTGGTTATAACATTTTAAGTCTAAACCAGAAACATATGAGTATTTTAGTTGTCCTACCCAACATTTGCTGTTATCGCTCTTTTTAAAATTTCAGCCATTCAGGTGAGTATGTAGAGTTCTCTTATTGCAGTTTGAGGGGAAATTTACATTTCCCCTGATGATTCAGATGCTTACAACCTTTATGTGTATTATTCTTTTCAGTGCCCATTTCAAATATTCTGCTATTTATTTCCATTTAGTTAATGCAGTCATACTGTATAGGGGAGGATGGGCCCCAACCCACCAAATTTGGTTTGGATTTCCTGACCCATGGTATTATGTATACACTAGAATACTGTGAGATGGATGATGTATGAGTCTTTCTAGGAAAGACAGAGCAGGATCCAAATTGCTTGAGAGAGTAAGGTAAGGAAACTGGTTTGGGGTTTTTATGGTAGTTAGTGGGTAAGCCTGGATTGATAGTTTCCTTGCAATTTGAACTACCTGCAGATACCAAGAAAGCGAGCATCTGAGTTTCTCATCAGTGTGCCCAGTTGTGGGGTGGCAGCAAAGAAGTGGCAGGTTGAGGTTTGAAAACTTTCAGCAGTCAAATATTAAAAATGGAGTCAGACACTTTGTTACACTTGTCTGTATTTTTATGACCTGACCTGAAAGACATATATTATGGATGCTCGAATTTTGTTCGATATATCAATTGTGAACATTTTCCAAGTTTGTGGTTTGTCTATTCATTTTTAAATTTCAAAGAAAGAAATTTTTAATTTTGAAGACATTAATATGACATTTTTTCTTTGATGTACACTGATCTTTGTGATCTGACCTCAAATCCTCATCTTTTGAAATGTCATGAAGAGATTTTCCTACGTTTTCTTCTAGAGGTTATTTTGTTGACTTGGGCTTTAACTCAGGCCAATAAGCCATTTCAAATTATTAATTTCTGAATCATGTTATTTGGGATTTGAGAGTTTTGTTGTTCATCCATGTAGATATCATTTATTCCAGAAACATTTGCTTAACAAAATATTTCTTTTTTTTCCCATTGAAAATAACTTGGTAGATTGGTAAAAAATCAGTTGACTGTCTATGTGTGGATTAGTCAGAACCTATGCTGCTCCACTGATTGATTAGTTATTCTTAAGGCGATACCACAGCATCTTGAGGATTGAGGTTTTATAATAAGTGTTAAAGTCAGGAAGTGAAAGTCCTCCAGCATCATTCTTCTTTTTCACTATTGTCTTGGCTATGGCCAGCCCTTTGCATTTCCATGTAAATTTGAGACCTAGATAGTCTATTCCTGCAAAAAGATTTGATTTAGTTTTGATAGAGATTTTATTGAGTCTATGAATCCATTTTGTGAAAACACATCTTAAAATATTATGTTTCTAATTCATGAATATAGCGTAGGCAGTCCTTGCTTTGGCTGCAACGTACATACACAGATTTCAGTTACCATGGTTTTGAAGTTCTAGATCAAAAAGAAAAGGTGAACTGAGCTATTCAAAGATAAGGTCAGTGAAAATTGGGTCCCCCCCAATATAAAAAAAATACTATTTCTCTCTTCTGTAGAAATTTATCCTTTAATTTGTTGTGATAGAGTCTATGTTATCTTTAACTTTACTGAGTTTGTCCTTTGGCATAGCACAGGGAGAGGGATGGGAGGTCAATGGAATAAAGCATAAGAACCTCCCTATGGTCAGGTGAGCAACCAACTTTTTCCTCTGCCTTGTTTCTAGGACCAAATTTTTCACCCATCTCACTTTATCACAGTGACTAAAGTACTAGGACCTCTCTGGTTCTAATTAGACACATTTTCCCTTTTAATATTGGAGTCCTATTTCTAAGACCATTGTGGGGTTTGGTAGCTGCCATATTTACCTTGTATTGACTACCTGTTTGCTGAGATCTCTCCAGAAATAAACACAGTCAGAGATTCCCTCCCCGTTGGAACCTCCACACTGTACCACTTGTACTTGTGCTGAGATTGGTGCTCACCTTGTTCAAATTTTTTCAAGTAGCCAAGGGATCAAGGAAATATACAGTCTCTGACAATATTAATGCACATGTGTTGAATATCATTTTAAAAGCACTAAAATAAAAAATGAAAAAAATAATTAAACTCACCCATAAGCTCCCAAGTCAGAGATAGCTGTTATTATTGCAATGGTTTATAATTTATATAAAGTCATACCAATATACATACATATCATTCGGCATATGTTGATTTTTAAAATACTGTTGTATTTACTTACTGCTTAAACCACTTGAAAACATTCTTTTTAAAAAATATAAACACTAATGATAAAGCTAAATTCTCCATTGACTGTTGCTGTGGCTGAGGTCGTGCACTTCCCAGTGCTGTCCAAATCCAGTGACTGAGTAAGAGAAAGCTATAAAGGACCTAGACATGTGGCCTTATACAGAACAATTCAAAGGTACAGACCTCACTGCAGAACTCCTTCACATGTTAGGTGAAGCCCCCTACACACTTTTGGGCCCGAAATTTCAGTATCTGCTTCCAAAGAACCCTAACCTGCCACAGTCACCTTGATCTTGACCTTTTTCACAGACACATAGATGCATGTAAAAATACAGTCCCTAATCTCAGAGATAACTACTGTTATTAATTGCTGTACATCACTATCATAGACACACATACACACACACACACACACACACACACCCATGGTATTTGTTATGGACTGAATCTTTTGTGTCCTACCTCCAATATTCATATATTGAAATCCTAATTCTCCAGTGTAATAACATTAAAGGGTAGGGCTTTTAGGAAGTGATTAAGTCATGGGAGTAGAACCCTCATGAATGGGATTAGTGTCTTATAAAACAGACCCCAAGGGCACCTGGGTGGCTCGGTCATTAAGTGTCTGCCTTCTGCTCAGGTCATGATCCCAAGGTCCTGGGATTCAACTCTGCATAGGGCTCTCTCCTTGGTGAGAAGCCTGCTTCTCCCTCTCCCACTCAAATGTTAAAAATAAAAAACAACAGACCCCAGAGATCTCTCTTGTTCCTTCTGCCCTATGAAGACGCATTGAGAAGATGGGCATCTGTGAACCAGGAAGAGGGCCCTCATCAGATACCAAATCTGTTGGTGCTTCGTCTTGGATTTAGGCCTCCAGAACTGTGAGAAAAAAATGTCTGTTGTTTAAGCCTTTCAGTCTATGATAATTTGTTATAGCAGAAAGAATTGACTAAGACTGCATTGTTTTTGTTATTTTAACATACATTATACTGTAAGTATTTATCACTCAGTAACTTTATGATTTTTTTCTTTCCTTCTCAAAAGTATGTTTAGAGATGTGGTCATGTATGTTGACCTACCTCATCATTTTAAGTGTTGCTTTAGTTCATACTTATATACTCTTGACATAAGGCAGTTTATTTAGCTATTGCTCTATTGACAGACTCTTAAGTTAGTTCTAGTTCTTTATGTATTTATCAACAATGGCAAAACTAATACCTTTGCATATGATTTTTTTGCAGAGGTGCAACTGTATGTCTAGGTAACTACTAAAAAGTGAAATTACTAGGTCAAAATAATAGTCTTGCTATTAACACTTGCCCTCCAGCATGGGTGTGTTAATTGAGACTTTTCAGCAATGAATATGACTAACACATTCCCTATATCCACTCTCACATACTTGTGTTCAAGTGCATTTTGCCATTTTTATCCTACAAATTTACTGCTAATGTCTTCTTTAAAATGTTTATTAGGATGCATTTATCTTTCAATATTTTCTTTTCTCTCTTTTAGTTCATTGCCGTGATCCAAACTTTACAACTTATATAATGCTTTCACATCTATAATCTCATTTCATCCTCACAACAATTCTATAAAGTAGGCAGAGCAGCAATTTTTGTTAATGAAGTTTGAAAGAAAAGATTTCAATATAAATGTTCATCTATAATATAATAACATGTAAATACACTTAGAAGTAAACTTCTGCAGTATTTACATATATTTAATATCCTAACATTTTGTTTTGCTATTTCTTGAAAAAAAAATGAAACATTTCTTATTTCTAAACCTTGCTGTATTCACTGCTCAGTTGAAAAATATCTTAATTCAAGGGCAATTGAGAGAGTTTATTCATTTTAAATATTAGGCAGCTTTCCCTCTGAGAAAATTGTCTTTTTTTAATATAGTATTAATTATCCTCACAGTTCCCTAAATTCAGAATCCAAGATCATTTGCCTTATTATTGCTTAAAACAGTACAATATCATCTGTCTAAAAGTTATCCAACAACTTCTGAGACTTTAATTAAATTTTCATTCTATTCTTGCTGCAACAGAAATGGAATTTTTCTTAGATAAAATATACATATAAACTTGACCCCGAAATTAGCAGCTCAAGGAGTGTAATGCAAATTTTAATGAGCTATTATTGGAAACCAATAGACAAGATGAGACAATGGGTTGCAAAATATAATTTATGGCACTATCCTTAATTTTCAAACTAATTTAACTTCTGGAAAGTTTGGAGCTGTCTTAAATAAAAGGTAACTAAATACCTGGTAGAATATACAAATACAGTCACATCAAATCCCATTTTTTTCAAGTTTATATTTGCCAGTAATCCTGGCCACCTTTGCTACTTGCACTGTCACTCTCTTTTTCTCCCTCTCCCTCTCATTACCCCCCTCCATTATATATAAAATCGTATCTCCCCTTTTTTGCTGAATTATGTATCTTAGTACTCACTTCTTAGTCCTTTTTTCTTCTTCCTATCTTTGTTTTTCTAAGATTTCAAACCTGAGGTCACTTACTGTATGCCGTCCCACTGCCAGCCTGAGAATCAAAAGCCTCTGCTTCAATATCACAGTTACCAGAATAACTGTGCTCCCCACATCAAAGCTCATCACCAGGTGAGACAGGCTCTCAATGCCTTCAAGTCATGCCATTTTTGCCTTTAGATATTAGCCAGGGCTCTCTAGAGAACAGAACCAATGGGATATATAGATAGCGCTAGATATAGAAATAGAGAAAGAGATGAGAGAGAGATAGAGACTGATTGTAAGGCATTAGCCCTTGTGACTGTAGGGGTAGGCAAGTCCCATATTTAGAGGGCAGGTTAACAGGCTGAAAACAGGCAGTATTTCTGTTTCAGTCTTCTTGAGGCTAAGTTTCTTTTTCAGGAAACTTCAGGCTTGACTTTTAATTCCTTCAACTGATTGGAAAAGGCCTATCCACATTATAAAGGCTAATTTGCTTTACTGATGTCCCTTGATTTAAATGTTAATATCTAAAAATTCCATTCACACCAATACATAGAGTGATGTTTGACCAAACAACTGGGTGCCATAGCATTTTTTTTTTTTTTGCCACAGCAAATCTGACGTATAAACTTAACAGTCACACCCTGAAATAAGACTCAAGACTTAGTATTCCAGGCCAAAGGAAAGAAATGAAAAACAAAGCAAAATGAAACCAAAGAAAAAGAATCCAGAGATGCAGTCACACAAACACAAACACTGAACACTTATTACCTTAATTGGTGCCTTTTGTATTTAAATGTCAAGTCAGGAATTAATGTGTATATTTTCATGCCATTTATTTCTCATTTAATTTCTTTATCTTTTTAGATAAATACCAAGAAAATATGTTTCCCAGTTTTTCATTACAAGGCACTGAAGCTCATATAGGTTAACAAAGTCATCTGTAATCATATAGTTGACAAAGAGTCTTAAAAATGTATTACCATCTGAAGACAATAAAAAAAAAACAGTTGAGGTTCAATCTGGCCAGAAGTTTTGGTTGAGGAAATCTGGCTCTTTTACATTATAAAAGGAGAATAGGAAAAAGAAAGAAGATATTTGTATAGGGTTAGTAACAAGGGACTGCATGCTAGTTATGGAGGAAGTCAAAATAAGAGGGAGTGATCCACAGTTAAAAAAAAAAAAAAAGAAAGAAAAAGAAAATAGAAGATTGGAGTTAGTGAACTTGAAGAATTGCCATGATGAGCATTCCGAAATAGTGATCTGGAATGGTAGAATGGGGTCTGTGGAATCATGGCATGAGAGCAGTGTCCTTACTAATGTATGACAATGGGAGCAGGAGGCTGAAGAGGTTCAAAAGAAAGGGCTTTGGAAGAGGTAAAGGAATTGAGAGACTGGGTGATTTGTGAGTTACCTATTTGAATATTGACATGTCTGGGAATTATGATAAGAGTAGCTATGGGATGAGAGGAGAGGCATAAAGCCAGAAGCCAGTGTCTTCAACAAATGAAAGAAAATGACCACAGGCTTCATGCATAACCTCATCCAGACAGTATAGCTAGGGGCATAATTCTGTGGTACAACCTTCAAAGGACCTGGAGGTGGAGACTGGGCATGGATGTAGGAGGAATATTTAGGGAGTGACAATGACCCAGAAGCACTGAGGTATAAAACCATGCCCGAGTAAAGTGTTGGAAATAGGAATAGTGATTCTGCCACTAAGCACATTGTGCTATGTGAGATGAAGCCAAAGGTATGTGAGTTCAAAAATATTCCGAGCCAAAACAACTGCAAGCAATGGTGGGTGTCATAAGGATGGAAACCCCAAGAGTTTGGAGCCTTTTCTCTTGGCAGGATGGCCAGCTTTCTATTGAGTGATCATTTTGTGGTGCCTGGTTAGATTCTAGAGGAGCAAGAGAGCTATGTGAGGTCAGGTTTCTTCCTAGCCAATCTTATTTTATGCCTACTATATGGTGAGATTATGCTTAGTTATAACATGTTCCACATTCCTGATTTGGGCAGCAAAGATCTGAAATAAGTGGAAGTTTGAACAGAAAATGATGCCCATGTAATGTGCATCAAGGGATCACCATTCTCTTCTTCCAATTTTATAAAATGCACCATTTCTTCTCTACATGACATGACAGTAATGCCATTTGCTGACAACTAGCTGTCATTCTGATGCCAAAAATCATCAGACTCTTGCATCACAGATATTAGAGAACCACATGAAAAACGGGTTGACATTTTTCACCCATAATAACATAGGATTGATTGTTTCCATCTTTAATTTATCCAAAAATATACGTGAAAAAAATGTTCAGTGACTGAATCACAAATGACAATGACTGAAGGGAAGGTAATAAGAATTTATATTAAAAAAGCTACTTACCAGAATTGGTTATTCTCATATTAGTAGAAAATAATCTTATTGTATTGTTGAGAAGCAAACATGAAGAGATTCAGTGATTCCTTTGGATTATACTTCATAATAAATTTGATCTATAGCAACTGATATAAAGGTTGTTTTAATGTGGCATGTAAAGACATAAATAATCTGCTTCCTTCTCTACATCTTAAAGCAATTTCAAGTTCTTAATGATTTTATTAGTATTAGATTCTAGCACTGTTAAAATTCTTAGAGATGCTATAATCCAGTTCGTCATGTTATTGATAAGAAAACTGAGGAAGAGCTAAACTGGCAATTGCTAAAATCTAGCAGTCATTCTTTATTGTAGGCTAGGCAAGGTTCATTATTTAATTCTTTTTAATAAGAGTTCAATTTGGAATTTCAGGCCATCAGGAAACCTGGACATTTATAAGAGGATTATGAGGCTGCTCTTTTGTTGCCTATACAGAACAATGTTGGACGAAACTCCCACAATGGTTTTAGTACTCTGCTTGTGAGACACATTATATTTTCCTTGAACTAAGCATAATTGGGCATTGTGCTATTCATCTTCACTTGCTTCTTACAGTAAATTTACCTCATATGAAAATAGCATTCAGAATTCCAATTGGTCTTCTTTCCTGGGAAACATGCAATAAAAGGGATAGTAAAAGTACCTACAACTATTGATGCTACAGTTACTAAAGGCTATACCTGAGTCTCATCCTTTCTTTCCCCTGCAACACATTCTACCAACTCAATGAGGACCTCTGCTGCTCTGGGTGACTTGTCTGGTGGGGTAACCTAGACCTATCTTGGTTTTCATACCTATCTCATATCTTGGCTGATGTGTTTGTCCATTTAACAGTAAAACTGGTTATCATAACACCAAGAGACCTGCAGTTTATCACTGGAGTGCCAAATACATTCTCCTTTCTCCATGATATAGGAGGAAGTCAACATCTTCATAATTGGGGTCATTTAGCCCATCCAGTATACTAATATCTTTCCTTGTATATTAGTTTCTGAGTATGAGGAGCCTGGCATGATCAAAAAACAGTCAAGGCTTGGAGTTCAATGAAGCTTCTATAGCATTGCCAGATGAAAACATCCTCTCTATAACAAATAGGACCTCCTAATTCACAGAGTTTAAATCTGGGATTATAGGAAATGAGTATTTCCTGATTAGGTAGATGGTGAGCTGGGGGGTGGGGGGGCGAGGTTCACTCCTACTTTCACTTTTGGTTATTGAGCAGATGCATTCTACCTCCAGAAGAACCACATAATAGTCATTAACTTAGGATATACATTCTGTTTTCATGAATGATAACCCGTCTCCAACCTAGAACCTTAGTTATGTATTTAAGAGGTCAATCCACCACTTTATTTTCCCAAGATCTTTGAGGTGGTGTAATACATGATAAGAGCAGTCAGGGATGTATCTGTGAGTTATAGACAGCCAATATCCCAAGGAACTGGAAGATGGATGTATCAGACCTGAAGGAGAGACACATGAGGCACAGAGCACTTAGGTGGTTTTGATACAGCCTCCCTGATATTGTGTAAAACATGATTATAAGGTAATCCCATGGACAACTATTTTACCTACTATGTGATATGTAAGATTTCATCATCAAGTGAGAAGCTGGAGAAAAAATAATTTACTGAAGTTAGTGCTAGGCAGGATGTCAGAAAGGATTAACATAAGCTGATGTGAACACTAAATAAGGTATTACCCATGAATTTGCCTAAAATGGTACATTTTTATACTAGATAGTTAATATTTATTGAATCTTACAGTCTACAGTTAGAATTTACCAGGGGTGAACAATTATCCCAATAACTTTGAAAATGAGTGATTTCTCTGCATTTGAGGATCACCCTCTTCATTTGAGTGCTCAAATTATAAAAAAGGCAGAGTTGGGGGAGATAAACAAAAGAAAGGGTTACCTGTCTGCCAATCAACATAATTTAATTAAACCTGGATCAGTTAAGAGGTAATTGCAGCACCTGGCTCACCTTCACAGCTAGTTTTGTGTGTGTAGAGAAATGTTCTCCTTCTGTAAAATACACAGCAGCACAATCTCCTGATAGTAGATACGTAGGGAATGAGTGAATAGAGAACCCAAAGGTGTAGTGAGATTTTACACTAGCCCATAAGGTGATAATAAAGGGAGGTGATCAAGGACAAGAAAAGCATTCAGAAGAGTTGGTGGCCTGGATGAGAGACATGACAAGCTGCCTAAAGGTTGTCAGGAAGCTAAGTTCATACAAGTGGAACCTGAAGTATTTCAGATCAAATTTGATCAAAGTAATTCCCAATCCATCCAATCCATGAAGTGGAATATAGAAGCAGACATTTGCATATTACACATCATACTTAACTCAGATGAGTGACAGCAGTGTGGCTTCATGGGGTCTACGTCTATGGAACCCAGAGGCAAAACACCCTCCTGAAAGAACGGTTAATGAATCCAATGCCCAGAAAGACCAGACATGGCAAATAAATGACTCAGGGCAGTTGCAGCAAAGGGAGTAGTAAGGACAATGATATATTGAAGAGCATGTGCAAACCCTCTCTGAAGGGCTCCGCTAGAACTCAGCCTCAGCCAACAGGCTTCTGTGGGAAGTGGGCCAGTATTGCAAGATCTCAGGCATTTTTCAAGATATTTATGGAATATTTATGTAAATTTATGTAATTTCCAGTATTTAAATGTTGGAACTAAACAAATTCTTAAAATCTGGCTGGGCCATACCATGAATCTGAAAATCAGAGGTTACCTATAGATTTCTACTTTACACTCTGAAGTAAAAGTTTGTCAGAATCTTAATGTAGAGGGTAAAACTTCAGAGGACAGCTTCTGTGGCATTCGGGAATCCAAGTACAAGTTAGAAAACTGAGGCACCCTTCCAGGAATCAGGGTTGGAATATCACAAGAGTGAGCAAAAATCTAGAGTTCTGGAGGTCTGTGGGCAAGCTAACACCCCAGTGTGCACCAGGTATGTCTGAAAGGCTGGTTTGCAATCTCTTTAGGAACTTCTCAGATGTGATCTGAGGACAGAGGGCAGAGAGATATTGAAGAAAGGTACAGGCTATGCTAGATTGGTAGATGGTAGGTGTAATAAGCATAGGAACTTACACACAAGGCCTGCCCTGAGTGGCGTTAGGATAAGTAGATATTCTCACATTGCCCATCAAATCTTAAAACTTTATATAGAGGCTTTCACTGGGATCAATCACATATACTGTCTAGAAGGCCACAGCATCACATCACTATCTCAAGGGACGGGGCTGCCCCTGGGAGCAGGGAAGACAAGCAAAACCCAATTATAAGAACAGGGAGGGACGAAGAGCCTCTGAATGCTGAGATCCAGTTCACAAGTGAATCAGTTGTTACGTCCCCTTGATGGAGTTCCCCAACACTCCACCTCTCATCATGACGAGCTTACAATCCCACATGCTGCCGCCTTCTGCAGTGTGCTTTGAGCACTCAACCATGGGTCTCACTTGCATGAAGGTGGCTTCTTTGGTGGTTGTCTGGCCACACTGGAGGTAATGGCACAGCACAAACACAAGCACATGCAAGAGAAAACACAGATTAAGACAATTAATTCCAAAATCAGTGATGACTTTTTCCACCTTATGATCTGAACCTTATGATCTGAGCCATTGATTTATGAAGTTCTCTAGACTTGGAGTTGTATCACTGAGGGCATTCACTTATGTCCTCATATGATTAAATAAAGATGATACATTGAACACTCATCAAGCATGAACACACAATGTTCTGTATATTTTTTTTTATTTTTTACACAACATTCTGTTTAAATAATGGTATAGGTGTCTCTTGTAGGTAGTAGTAATATTTTGAAGGACAGCATCTCTCATTAAAGACATTTCAATGTTCACTAAGGACAGGCTTTGTTGGCTATCATTCAAGGCTTGGTAGGTGACTTTAGTAAGGGTTTCCATGTGTGCTATAACGTCCTTCAGGCCAATGGAAGAAACAAAGACAGTGGCCAAATGATTGTACCAGACCATGCCCACCTGGCCTTAAGGAACAGGAGATCGGTAGCTTTAGGAATGTGGCCTGGTTGTAGACAGTATATGTTGGCTGGGGGAGGCAACACTGTCAAGCATGAGGATACAGACTGGAGGCAGAATATGCTGGACAAAAAACCCTTCCTCCTCCCTTCTTTTGATGATGCATGTTCCATTCCAGGTACAGTGTATTTCAATAGGTCCAGCTTGCAACAGAACAATGGGATCCCAATGGAGGCTAAGAAGTTTTGACCCAGGGTGCAAAGAAACTCACCCATGCAGAAGATGTCCCATTGCATATTCCAGATAACTTCTTTCCCAGGCATTATGGAGCATGGTGCTTCAGTAGCATGGTATGTTGATTCATGGAGAGATGGGGCAATGGCTATTTCCGAATACTTTCACATATTTATAGTATTAGGTGCCTTGGTAGGGGTCCCGAGGCTGGCATATATGGCAAAAGGCCTACTGGTTGATCACTCAGATCTATTAAAGCCTAGGACAGCAATTTAATCCACCTGGCTAAAGTTAGCTTTACCCGCTGGTAACTTATATCTGCTGCTTCAACATTTCATTTTTTTTTTCTTTCTACCAACTCTGCTGCTTGTAGTTATAAGGGGAATGAAACCTCCATTCAATGTCATGACCTTTTGCCCAGTCTTACGTACCATAACCTTTGGAATGTTGACCTCCCCATTACTGCCTAGTCAATGAAGGTATCCACACAGGATATCAACAGCTTCTCTAATCCCCTACAGGTGGAAACCTAGTTTGCATGGTAACAAGGAGATTTAAATTAAGCTAGACACAATGTCCACACAAGTGAAGGCATATTTAGAACCCTCACTCAGGGGGAGGGGACCATTAGAATCAATTTACCTATCCTTTACCAGTTGGGAACTCCAGTAAGATTCCCCAGTCTCCTTTGGCAGTTGCCTTGGGTGCTGTTTAGAATACTCAGGACCTGATGTAACTGTATTAACCAAATCATTATGTTTCAGGAGCAATCCTGCAGCCTTGGCCAATCTGCACCCAATCTGCTGTATTTGCACCTGGGTACAACAGAGGCAAGTCATTGTATGCACCCAATCTGCTGTATTTACTAATAGATCTGCTCTTCAGTTTCACACCTGAGCTAAGGCATCAGCTTCTTGATTGGCAGGAGTAGTCAGTGCCTTCTGAGTTGGGACATGGAAGACAGTATGCTCTTGCAGGCTAATTCTAATGTCTTTTCACACATCCTGAGCCCACAAGGGCTTATTTGTGATTACCTATACCTCTTAGTTTCCCATTATCTGAGTCATAGGGTTAATCACCTTAAAACTGCACCACTGTCAGTGCAAAGGGTCACTAGCCAGGGCTGGTGAATGATCATGAGTCAAATCACATTGAGTTTGGTCAATTGGCTACTGTGTACACAGCCACATGCTGGTACTTTAAGGGGATATATCAGGTTTCTGCCCACTACCAGAGCTGGGATCAAAATCCTATCTAATTCAAATAGTAGCCTTGCTTGGGAGATGCCCAGAGCAACACTCTGTTTCACCAATACTTTTGTCTTCTCAAAGGTGGCTTGTTGCCCTGATCCCTACTCCTATACATGCTTTTTCTTTACCAGGTGGTATAATATGGAGGCATTATGCCAGATGTGGAACGAAAGTCCTTCAGAACTCCCAAATCCCTGCAAAGGCATGCACCTCCTTCTCATTCTTAGCAGTTGTATAAGTCTGCACCTTATCACAGCTTGTGGGATAACACATGTTTACCCAACCAGATAGTTTCCCAAAATTTTATGGCATTGCCATCTTGGCCTACATCTTATCCTCAGGTGTGGGAGACATGTACCTCGAATAGGACTGTATCCCTAAGGCCTCTGCTGGAGTAGGCAGGAAAGGGTAATGGGGCTGTTCCAAATGGTTATTCAGGTTTTAAGGTTTTCCATAGGTCAACAAACACAAAGTTAGATTGTTCGTTTATCTGTTTAGGGGAGGTCTCACATCAATGAAGTCAAACTACATTTACTTTTAGATTATTTTTATAAGACCCTTTACAGTCGATTGAGATAACCTTTTGGCTTTCTGAGCTCCGTTTCTGTCCTGGGTCTTTCACACAGTCCACACCATTCCCAAGATTTGTCAGTTTCCACAGATGGAGTGATACATCGCCCAGCATCATCAAAATATTGTCTCCTGACTGGGTTCAGCATGGATATTAGTGTTCCATGTCAGATGCTGGTGGTGAACTAGAGAATTTGTGCTTCATTCCTGCAGAATGAGATAGAGACACAGGCCATCTGCCTCATTCCCAACTCCCTAAGGTTTTGTTCTATGTCCTCTACAGATTTCCAGGGTCTTACATGTCCGGGAAGATTCTCCTATTGAGCCATGCCTCCCTGCTGGCTAGAAGAATCCAATCTATAAAGGAGCTAACACCTTGAAACCCCTGAGTACCATACAGGTGCTACCAGAGGGCCAGGTGTGTGGTGATGTTGCTCATTTCCTCTCCCTCTTACCCCATCAGAGAAAAGCCTAGTTATTTCCTCTGGCCTTTTGCTATAACTCGGTAAGCCTATTAGTAAGCTCTAGGGGAATATTTTATTTCATTAGGAATATTTCCTGAGCTGGAGTCTTTCCTAGGGCTTTCCTAGGGCTGGGGTTGCTGGTGCTGTACTTCTGCTTTCCTTTGTATTAGGGGTCAGAAGGCAAGGCTGTTTTGTCTGCTTCATTGTCACCACAATATTCTCCTCTTTTACAGGGATTCTCTCTGCTACAGTGTGCTTTGTGTAGTTTCTCAAGCAAGCACATTAAGGTAGCTAACATTTTAGAGGTGCCCTGATACTCACATGGTGTTCCATAAGCACCTGACATAAGGGGCATCCCTTCCCACTAAAAGTCTGGGGCCAACTCAGGATTTCCCTGTGGATGCCTCCTTTCTAAGACCCATTTCTTAGTCTCCTGGCTCCCTGCCAATTGTCGGTTCCCAACCTCTTCTAGAGTGTCCTGAGTGTAACTTGAAATCATCCTGTTCAGAGAACAAAGAGAGATGGAAGAAAGAAGCTAGCCACTCCAGATGGGTAGGTGGCAGACATAATTAGCAAGAGAATGTACATATGTGGCTTGTTTTGCGTGGCTGTAAGATGAGTAGAGCTCCACACAAGCTGGCCAATTTTAAACGTTTATATAGAGGCATTAACTGGATTCAGTCACGTATTCAGTCCAGGTGGTCTCAACAGGACCTTTCTCTTTCTGAGACACATCCTTGGAATGGCTCTGGTTATGTGAACGGCAGGCCAAACCCACACTCCAGGACTGGGAGAGAGTGAGGAACCTTTAATTGCTGGAGTCTAGCTCAAGGGTCAAGCAGCAGTCAAGTCCTTTCCATGAGCTCCCCTAACAAGTGGGTGCACTGTTTATTCTTTCTTAGACTCACTACCAGCATCTGTAACTATGGGTAATGACATGGCTTACTTCATAGAGTTCTTGAAAGTCTTACATAGGGACCACATATTTAAGTGGTAGAGAGTTGACTGGCACATCACATGGTCCATGTACCCTAACACTATCTTTCCTCTCTGTCCTAACCGCTGTGCACTAAACAAGTGGATGAAGATGCTGAGGGGAGTCCTGGCATCCATTTCTCTTCCAGCAATATTTTTGGTAAATATGTAAATATACTTTTTTCTTTGTAAAAGATACCTCCGCTGCCTGTAAATTGTGTTCAATAATTTTGCTTACCATCTATTATGCAATTTACACTCACTCCCTTCTCTCCTACAAAATGAAATAAATGAAAAGGCAAATGCAAAAACAACTTCGGTAAAAGCTAGGAAAGGCTGTAAAAATGACATTTTATATGGGGTTATGACCCAAGGACTTTCATAAAGTAATTTAGCATCCAGAACTTCCTCATGATGAGTAGTATAATAAAACCCCTGAAACTACCATCTCAAGTTTAGGGAAGGCCAGAGGATAAAAAGAGACAATATTCACATTTGTTTTTAGAACCTCTCACCTTGGCTGTTTTTCCTTTGAAAATGAGCTCAGGCTTGATGTATAAAGACAGGTTAAGTCTTCTTAATATTATTTTGAATGCCATGCTATGGATTGCTCTCAACTGCAGTAGGACCTTTTTTAGCAAAGAACTTTTAGGTATGTAACTAAAGCAAGATGAGCTGTTGTGCAGATGCAATGCTCTGCCCTCCTTGACAGACACATTTTAATGTCCTAAAGATAATTACCTACTTTACTCTTTAATAAAGGAAACAACAGAATAAAAAATTTGTGTAAAAGAACACTAACCCGCAATCGACATGGATAGGATGTAGTCTTGATGCACAAGGTCAGTTGCTTTGTCCAAAGAGCACCCTGCATGATGATCTTTTAGGAGTGGATATTGCCATACACACAGAGGACTAAACATAGGTCATAGGTTAATGTAGCTTAAATTCCTTTTCTGTATTGAGTAGCAATTTATTGCAGGAATTTTTCTGTTAGCTACATCTTAGGGGTAAATATTATAATCTGAATTTTTCAGATGCAGAAAAAACCCCATAGAGGATAAATAACCCAACATACTGCTGGTTTTAACATGTCCTTATATGACTTAGTGTTTATTCATCTGCTTATATATGAATCTAGTTTGTAGTTTTGTATGTGTGATCTCTTTACTAATTTTTGATATAAGGGTTATACTGATTTTGAAAAATGGATTGGGAAATGGTTTCTGTGTTCTAAAAAAAATTTATACCATGAACATTATGTGTTTTTAGAAAATGTGTAAAAGCTAACCTCTTCAACTACTTGTACTCAGAGACTTTTTTTAGAGAGAGAGAGAGAAAGAAAGAGGTGGGGGGAGGGGCAGAGGGAGAGAGGAAGAAAACATTTTAAGCAGGCTCCATGGAGCCTGATGCAGGGCTCCATCTCAAGACCCTGAGATTATGACCTGAGCTGAAATCAAAACTTGGATGCTTAACTGATTGAGCCACCCAGGCATCCCTATACTCAGAGGCTTTTTGAAGATAACTCTTGGAAAACTGATTTACTGATTATTTTGTCCCACACTTCTTGCCTCTTCAGAGTTTCTACTATATCTTTATTTAACTAAAGTAATTTACATTTCCAGGAGAAAATTATCAATGTATCATGGATATATTTTTAAATTTATTAGCAGAAAATGTGGTGCTCTCATTTTCTTGATTTTTTTTCTTTTATAGATTTTATTTATTTATTTGACAGAGAGAGAGACCACAAGTAGACAGAGAGGCAGGCAGAGAGAGAGGGGAAGTAGGCTCCCCACTGAGCAGAAAGCCTGATGCCCTGATGCGGGGTCTCCATCCCAGGAACCTGAGATCATGACCTGAGCTGAAGGCAGAGGCTTTAACCCACTGAGCCACCCAGGCACCCCATCATTTTTTTGGTGATTTTATAAATATTTTAATAAGGAATGTTGGAAGGTGAATCAACTATTGATGGTTAGTTTTTCATAATTTGTGGTCTTTTTATGAGCTTGACCCAAGGATAAGTGTAGTCGCCCCAAAAGTATCTTATTAGCAAGAGAAAAAAGGATAATTATATTGCCATTTTATATTGACATAAAAATCCAAAACATTTAGACAAATTTAACACTTGGACATTTTATTCCACAACTTCAGAACCAAGTTGTTCATTCTATCATTAATAAAGATTATTTTAAAGATTTTACTTATTTATTTGAGAGAGAGTGAGAGAGAGAGAGTGAGAGAGAGAGAGAGAGAGCATGAGCGGGGGGGGGGGGTATGAGAGAAGAAGAAGCAGACTCCCTGATCAGCAGGGAGCCCGATACAGGACTCAATCCCCTGGGACTCTGGGATCATCACCTGGACTGAGAGCAGACACTTAACGGATTGAGCCACCCAGGAGCCCCACTAAAGATGTTTAGGGAAACCATAATTTCAGAATAATATTAAGTAGAAGAGTGGGTGGGGTGGATCATCATGGGGGTATTTGTGTTGCCCAACAATCATGAAGAAATCACCTTGGCTTGTGTTTATAATGCCTTAAAAAGTTGAAAACAGGATTTTTAACTTACATCCAATCAAAATTACATAACGAATAGACTATCCATCTAGCTTTGTTACTAAAAAATGGAAATGCCAAATGTACCTGGGGCTCTTTCCCATATTTCTCATGTGTGCTCATTAATTTCTTTATTCAATTCACATAGTTATGAAGCATCTGGTTAGATCCAAGAACCAAGATAAAGTCATGAATAGGGCAGGCAAGTGTCCCTTAATAGAGATTGTGTTCTACCAGAGAAGACAAAAATAAACAAGCAAACTGACAAATGACATGATCTCAAATGTTAGCTCTACTATGAAGGACATGGTCAGGGTGATGTGATAGAGAAAAAATGTGAGCACTACTTCAGAAGTCTCAAGGGAAGGCTTTTCTGAGAAGTTGAAATTTACAGGAGGAAATAAAATGAAATTCAGCTACCTGAGGTCCTTGAGAAAGAACGTGGCAAGCATGCAGAATAACAAACACAAAGGTCCTCAGATGAAAGGAAGCTGGGCCCATCCCAGGACTCTACCCACGTTCGCTAACCTGTGGGAGTGGTGGCTAGAGCTAGATGAGCTGAAGGTGGTATAAGGGGCAGAGTCAAGATTACCAAGGCCTTATTTAGCAAACAAGGGGACTTAGGTTTTAGCTTTGGCGCCCAGAAAGATCACAGATGGTAGAGAAAGAACAGGTGAGCAGGAGAAATTAACATCATTACTATTTGCCATTGTGGTTTTTCATGGTTATAGACTGGGAGGAAGAGGATTCCAGTTGTATCCTATGCTTTTGAAATCAACCTGTACCATAAGGCAGAAATCATGCACTTTACATATTGAAGGCAGCCAACTTTGCCCTTAGCTATTCAATGCATTCTTGTTTAGGAGTTAAATTTAACATGATGACAGAATTTGATTTTGGTGTTTTATAAGAGACTCGTGGATAGATTTTGGCTTAGAGAGTGAGATGACAACTTAATCTTTTTTAGTGGTGTTCAGAAATAATTGTCTGTGTATGTGATTTTCGCACTACTGGGAAAGTTTAAATTGAAGTCATCCTTTAATTCTTAAAGAGATAGAGTTCATTCATACTTGAGAAATAGAGTTGGAAGCTCTAGCAAAGAAAAAAAAGATAGGATTTTCTCATAATTTCTGTCTACTGTCATTTCCCCAATCTTATAATATTTTGTTTTCCTCAAAAGAAAATAAGAAAGCATAGTAAAAGCAAACTGTTTATATTTTCAATGACCTTTGTAATAAGGGAATTGTTGAGCTATGTCTTTAAACAACCTGATATGGGATTTGTAAATATTACTGTTAGGAAAATAGACATTTTTAGCACTGGTTATGAGAAATAATGCTAGTGCCAATCCTATTCCATTAAGATCTGGATTTACCTACTTGAAAATATCATTAGAGTGAGTTGTCATCTCCCTATTCTGTATTGGTATTTTATTGCCACTGTAACAAATTACCACACATTCAGTGGCATCAAACAGCACAATATATGCTTTTATAGTTCTGGAAGTGAGAAGTCTAAAGTCACTTGTATGTTTATAAAGGCAGTATGTCACTATGGCTGGTGCTTTCTGGAGGTTCTAGAGGAGGAATTTGCTTACCTTCTAGTTCTGGCAGGCTTTCCTTGGCTTATGGCTCTTTCTTCATCTTTCAAGAGCATCCCTCTAATCTTTGCTTCCATCATCACCTTGTCTTCTCTTCTAATGTAGACTCCTCTTAGATATTTCTTATGAAGATAGTTATGATTATATCAGGCCAATCCAGATCACCTAAGAAAATTTCTCCACCTGAAGATCTTTACTTAAACATATCAATAAAGTCCCTGTAACCATTTAAGTCAACATTTCCAGGTTCCAACCATTAGGACATGGACATACTTAAGTTGCCTGGGAAACACTATCTAGCCCATCATACTCTGTAAGCCAAGTTCATCCACCATTTTCTGTTCTTGTTCATGTAATCACTCCTCTAGTAGACTTATTCCCTTGTCTATCTCCAGAATTTTTAGTGATCTTTCTTTCAAAAGAAACTGAAAATACCAAAATCATAGGACTAATCACAACATGATTTTTTTCTCTCCCAGAAATAATGGGGATCACCTTGTCTTTATTCAGATACTTACTAATTCCTGAAAAATGGTAAATACTCAATAAATATATGTCAAAAGACTGAGTTAAATGAGTTAATGTCTTCCTTAGTCTTCTGTTTGTGCTTTACTTCAAAAGACCTATGGTCCTAGAGGGTCCAGAGAATATAAGCAGAGGCATTCTGTAATCTTTAAAATGATAAGATTTATTGCTACTTTTTATTATTATTATAAAAAGGAGACCACACACCAGAATGACCTAGATTTCCTCAAGAATTTTGAAGCAGTCAATGACAACTTAAGTAAAGGTCAGCTACCAGCTGGGAGATAGATAAAAAACTGAGGTGGTACCACAGTGTGGATTGTGTTTGATAAGAATAGTGAGCCAATGAAGGGGGGGAAATGCACATGTATTTTGTCTCTTCTTTTATCTCTGACACTTTGTAAATCTGCCCTCATTGAAAGTTAGTGACCTTCAAGCAAACAAAAGTATTTTATCATTTTCATCTATTGACTAGCACTTACCATTGCATCAATTGAATTATAATGTAGGTAGTCTCTACTTTTTTCTCATACTTTCCATAATGTCTCATGTACTCCTCCCAACTTTGCCAGCTCAATGATAGGCATCTCCATTATTTTCTCATTTACCTCCTCCTGTCAATCTAGATTCTTCTCTTTCTTCCATGTAAGTGGGGTGCTCTGATCATCTGAAGTTAACTAATATTGCAGTTAGCTCAATATTATTCACTGGTTGATGGGGACTCATGTACCACAGGGCTCACTGGTGAGAGAGAGACTGACCTCATTTGAGTCAAACTGGGACAGTGAGCAGGGCCCAGAAGAAGAAGGTTGGAGTTCTGCAAGGAAATGTAGGTGGCTCTACAGAGAGAGGAGCCCTTGGATTCCTCAACACAAAGTTAGGTGGACAAACAAGGAAAGAAACACACTTTTTTTTTAAGCTAATCTAAGAAAGTCCACCAGGAACATGGACAGGAGTTCAGGGTTATCACATAGTCATGATCATTTCTGTTTTTGACTGTGCAAAGTGTTCTCTGATTTTTTTTTCTCATGTAGTAACAATCTCCATCAAACATACCTGAGACCATCTAGTTTGAGTCAGAGTCATGAAGGCTCAATGGTGATTAAGTAATTTGCCTGGGGACGCACAACTAGTACATTGCAGAGCTGAGATTCAAACCCACCAATTCAGTAAATTTGGTTCATATTGTACCTAGGGGCATGGAATTGCAGTGGTCTATCTTATTCCCATGTTGAACCGCACAGAAGCTGGCTAACCACACAGCTAACCTGGGGCCATTGGTCACCTTAATAAGGGTTAAAGTAGTCAAGAAAGATATACTGTGTTTGGGGATGAATGTGTGTGTGTGTGTGTGTGTTTGTGTGTGTGTGTGTGTGTGTGTGTGTGTGTGTGTAGTGGGAAAACACTGAATAGTAGTTGAGATTCAGAGATCTGTGTTCTGTTGTCAGCTCTGCCACCTACAACTGGGATCTTTTGAAAGATATGTAATCTTTCCAACACTGAGTCTCCTCACCCATAAAATGGCAAGGATAATAGATTTATAATAAATGTTAAATTAGTTAACTCTTAATTAACACTAATTTGCCAAAGATCAGATTATAGCCTCAGAATAAGGGTTCAGTAAATGTTACTGTTTTTATTATCATTTCATTATTGTTATTGTTATTACCATATATTACTTTTTCAAACCAGAGGTATTTAAAGTCCTTTAGCACTCATCCTGTTTCCATTACTGCTGTAACTTTACAGCATAGGGTCAGTAAACCTTGGCTATGAACTTTATATCCTTAAAGGCAAACCTTTATGGTCAATGATGGAGCACTTGGCAAAAAATTAAAGTTCTCTAACATCAGAACCGAACTTTTACAGTATGGAACAAAAGCAGACAATAGAGACATAAATCATCACAAAGTTATATGAGCAACAGTTGAGAGAACTGAAGCTACTTAGCCTGAAGAAGAAGACTGGCTTAAAGAGTCTGTAGATACTCAGAGTTGTCTTACCAAAGAGAGCTTTGACTTTTTAAACAGTCTCTGTAGATATCTACGACCAATGGCTGATGGCTACAGGAAGACAGTTTGAACTTAGCTATTGAAATGGACTGTCCTGTAAGATAATAAGTTCCCTATCACTAGATTTCAGCAAAGCATCAAGAATTTAGAGATCAAAGACACAATACGGGCAACCTTATTAGGGGTTTATAATATTTCCTTTTGATTCCCTCTCTTTTCTTCACTATGTGATAGAACCACTTGCTTGAGAGTACTCTTCATTTCTGTTAGCCGCGTGAGACCTAAGGGACCAGGAATTTTATGGAAACATTGGTACCAATGCTTCTTCACTTTCCAGTCCCATTCATGAGGATGGTGGCCCTAATGGAAATTTGAACCTAAAGTTGTTGCTGTTAAGACTGTACATTTTCTTGGACCCTCCATTCTCTATTGTCTTTGCAAACCAAGAAAGATGGCAGCAGAAAGTGGACCAAGTTTCAAACTAACTATTCTGAATGAATTACCAAAACTGTTAAGACTAGCTTGTCCTTACAGTCTTGTCCATCTCAGAGTCTCGACTTCTAGGCAATATTTTAAATTGAGAATTTCTGTCATATGTATTAATAAATATAAATATATCATATCTTTCTATTTGTGATCCGGTTGTCAAGAAATCTTTGAATATATGAAGATAATCATTAGTTTCTAGTGCCTTAAGTGTATTTTTTATTACTTTGCTCAATTCCCTGAAGAGAAGGCCAGTTTCCTTCAAGATGTAGGTTACTCTCAGTACGTATAAGCATTTTAGCTAGCAGATGCTCTAAGTCAAGAGCTTGTATGTATCTTCTATGAAATTAGAGACTCACATGTGGATTCCTTTCCTCTGCTCCATTTGGTGTGAAACCAAAATCAGCTTCTCCTGCAAATGCACACTTCAAGTGCATAGGCTTCATGTGAATAATGGATTTTTATGTATGTAGGACTCACACCTGATGATCTGTAACTACCATACTTTGTCATACATAAAATACCCATCTCGATTAGTGAGTTAGCGGCCCATCAAGTTAATGCTAAAGATATGTAACCTTGAGAACGTTCATTGCAACTATTGAAAATATGTTTAGAAATTGCTTCTTCAAATGAGTCACTAGCAAGAAATTGGCTTATTATTATAGACTGTATTTGGTTCTGAAAAATCAATCTTCCCTTCAACTCTGTCATCCAGCAGCTCATCAGATATTTAAAGCATCAAATGAGCTGTCTGCCTTAAACCATTCTTAGAAATTTGGGCATTTTCACAGTTTATCAAGTGACATTAGGGCCATTATAACACAGATTGAAAACACAGTTACAGCAAAATAATTGAATGACAGCTATGCTTCTTTAAATGTAATCGTTCTGCTCACGTTTAGTCATCATTGGCTAAAAAAATAGCTGCCTTTCTTGGAAGGGTATAGATTCCAGGGGAGACGTGGGTAAAAATATTAAGCATCATACATTATTTCAGACATCTGTAAGTGTTTGTATTACACATTATGAAAGCCTTGATATAAAATGCCACAATTGAACAGAAAAATATTAAAAATGTCAGCACTATTATATCATTTCTGAAGACCAATTTGCTTTTTTTTTTTTGTAAGGTTATAATAAGCCTGGTTCATTTTGGTTCCTATCATTTCTCTTTTCAGTAGTAATGGAAAATTTCCCCCTTAGGCACAGTATGCTATTCTTGTCTTAGACGATTAGGCAGAAATGAAGAAGATCATAAAGGTGAGAGATTTTCCACAAACAATATGATGCTCAATACAGTAGCTTGCACAATTTAGACTGAGGAATTCCAAATGAAGTCAAGGATTGTGGTTTTGTGATGTAGCAGGGCCTATAGAAAACAAATAACAAAGCTTCCATTTCTCACCACACTGGGAGGTATGTGGGAAGGCAAAGTTTAGCCTTTGCCTCAGCCTTTCTTTGAAAGCTCAATAAGCTGTCAAACAATATAATTTAACTCAAGAATGAATGTAAAGTGCTGATCTCAAGTGCACTGAGGCTAGAATAACAAGAATCGAATAATTATAGGTCTATTTAAATGTAATAGAAAAATTTTTTAGTAACTATTTTTTTGAGGATTAGCATTTGTATATCAGATGTGTCTGAAACAAGAAGGCTCATTGCCTATTATGCCTCCAGAAGCAAAGTGTTAATTGCACTTTTGAGAAAGAATTTAGAAAGAGCATGTGTTTCGAAGCAATCAAAACTGAAAGTTACTTCTGCTTCTGCAATTCTTTGCTAATCGGAATGGACAAAAGCCATTTAAATCCACTCATCTTATTTCTTTATCTGCAAATGGAGTTATGTATTAGTTTAAACCATATGAAGCTGTTATTTACCATGTTTTACTGACTGAAATGACAAAAAGTTGTTGCTGAGAGAATCAGTGAATAAACCAACAAATAACTTCACCAAAAACACATGATTCAGTGCAATTGATTATCTTTCCTTTTCGGTCATGAACCCTCAAAACTCCCCAGGTGCAGCATTGGCACCAATTTTTTGCTGAGAATAAGGAAGCATCTCATAATAATGAGTATGATTGCATGTGTTAATCAATAACTATGCATAGAACTTTGCATTCAGTATCTCATTTAATTCTTACAGTATGAGGTAGGTCTTATAATTATTTATATAAAGTGGATTTGCAAACTGAAGTTACATATGAGAAACTGGACTCAGGAAGAATAAGTAGAGAACCCATGGTCTTAACCAGAACTCTGTAATATCTTCAGAGAGTTCAGGGATGTATTTTTAATATTATAAATAGAATTTCTTGCTTAAGCCTCCTGTAGAAACTCTTAAAGTTTAATAATTATGCATAGTCACATGATGCTGAAGATGTTTTAGGCACACAGAATTCTATAGTTAGGCTTCCAGAATTTAAGTCCCTTATCTGTATGACCTTTCACATTGGACAAAGCACAGTTTATTTGTTTTTAACTTATTTTTAGCTCACATATATATTAATCCCATAGGTAATAGATACTGTTTTAGGCATTGCTCACTTTACTGCCTTTAATACCCATAATAGTCTTGGTGGATGGCCTAAGATTTCCATTCTGCAGAGGTAGAAACTTGCACACAGAAAGCCTACATAACTTACTCAAGTTATATAACTAGGGAACAGAGCTAGGATCTGTATCCAGCAGTCTGACTCAAAGTTTTACACTCTCAGACATGAGGATGCTAGATTAACATTGAATCTCAGTTTCCTCAATGTTTAAGTGGAATTTAATGAGAATACGTATGAAAAGGTCTGACATATGTTATACTCAATAAAAGTTTCCTATTATTATATGATTCATTATATCCTATTAGCCATTTTTTTTTTAACCAGCTCTACAACAATGCGACAATGTTGTCGGTCCTAATCTCAGATGAAAAACTGAACCTTATCAAATCAGATTGGTTTGTCCAAAAATATACATTGAAAGAGCCTGGAACCTAGAGCTGTTGACTTTTAATCCACTGCTTTTTTTTTTACGTATTCCATTGTAAATGTTTATTATTAATTTATAATTTCCACCACAGGCATAGATCCAGAGAGTCCTCCCCTGTAAAATCCCTAAACACAGATCTCTATTTTAGAATATGTTTCTTGGAGAATGTGACTTAAAAGTTTTCAAGAACGTGGAGAACCTGCTATGCTCCTTTCTTTAACATGATCTGGTACTAGAACCAGATGCTGGACTTGGTTTGGGTCATACGGACTATGACTGGGGCTCTCTGATTCTGACCATTGCCTGTTCCACCATGACCTTTCAATATCTGCAACCTTGTAACATATCACAACTGGCCCCTGATGACAAACAGATCTTTTCAACTATTCTCACAATGTGTCCATATTCCTTGTCTTTGGTTCTGGTGTTGTGTCTTCATTCCATTAGTTTAATCTCCATCTTTGGACTCTCTAATATATGGCCCCACCTCCAATGTTTTTGGCATTTGAATCTTGTATTCTACCCTTGTTCCTGGCTTCTACACATTTACAGGCAAATAACTTATGTTGTCATAGGTGAATTCTCTTCACTCTGGTTTCTTCCTGGGAAACCTAAAGTCAGAGAGGATTTCAGCCACCGTCTGACTATTTAAATCCTCATAGGTCAGGACAAACCTCACCCTTTGAATTCATCCATCACTTCCCAAATATCATTCAGGGAACTAGAATCTCACAACTTGTTAAAAGCATTCCTCAACAAAGGAAAGTAAAAAATAAAATAAAATAAAATAAAATAAAATAAAATAAAATAAAATAAAATAAAATAAAATAAAATAAAATAAAATAAAATGAAGTTATTTGGTAAAATTGTCTTTCTAAACCCCACTTTAATAATCCATATTTTCTTTTACATGTTAAAGGATCTCATCAACCAAAAAGTTCTTTATGCTTATCTTCACTTCCTCTAACTATTTTCCAAATTTGAGTTACATATTTCTCTGTTTTGTACCATATCTGGCATTTCTGACAGCCTTTCACAAAGCTATAGTTTGCCTTGGAACAAGTTTGGGGAACACAAAGCTAGTTCAAATTCTGACCCAATTTAGGATCCTTCTGTATATCTGAGGATGATTCTCTGACATGGGAAAGATTTACTGCATTTGTATTTCACTTGATTTTTGCCTTTCATTTCAGATATTTGGGTTAAATTTTTGCATACAGGTAGAGGGCATGAAAATGAATAAAAAGGCAGTCATCATATATCACATCTCCCCTGTGCTCCAGGAGAGAACAGCCCTGGTTGAAGGAAATTTAATGAATAGGGGCCAGGCTGGCCCTCCAGCCTTGTCATGAACATCTTCAGGGAATAAAGAGCATGCCTTTCATAAGGCAGATGATTTCGCTGCTAGATTATTCTGATTATTATAAATTATCTTCATTATAATTTCTATACAGTAATCCCAAATTGGCCCTCTGGAACAATATTGAAAACTAGTTTATTGTTACCATATTACTATTTTTAGTAATGTGCTATCCCTTCATATATTTGAAGACAATCAATTTGTTCTACTAAAGACTTCTAGTCTCCAGACTCAGTAATAAATGAATTAATGTTCCACAACTGACATATTTTGGAGAATCCTTTTAAAATGTTTTCCTCACATAGAAATAAGCTAGTTTAAAAAAAAAAAAAAGAAATAAGCTAGTTTACCATTAGAATTGATATTTTCAACTTTTAGCTACTTCTAGGTAGTATGTTTCTATAACGGTGTTCACATTCGGTGTTTGGGGTAGTTGCTTAGAGGTGTACCAAAATGGAACAGAACGTCCTCTCAGACGAATTAGAAACTTTTGCCTTTCCTCCTAAGGTGCAAATAAAGGTTTAGATGAGAAAACAGGTAGGACTTCTATTTTTAGTTTTAACTGTGATGAAAAGACCTCTTATGCTGTGATAGTTGCATTCTTTTGTGATTTCCACTCCAGCTGGCATTTGTGTCATTCAAGAAATGGGAGTCAGAGAATTGGGGATTACAGAATAGCATTAGGTCCTCCTTGGGAAATGAAAAGTCAACACCTATTTTGTTTTACTTTCCCAACTTACAGAATTACCATAGTTCTTGCCAATATTTGACATTTGAAGCTTAAACAAATTACCCATAGGCACAAAGCCACTTCACACAGATTTTCTTATTTAAATAAAATGTCATTTGGAGGAAATCACACTACTGAAAATCACTGTGTTCTCAATGACTGAATGTGGTTGAGACACTACATTGGGAGCAGGCATAGTTTGATAAAGAAATGAATATGATTTATCACAACATAAATGAACTCCACCACATCATGTTTTCTACAAGTATCAAAGTAGAGCAGTAAGAAGCCAATCAGAGAATAATTGAGAAGTATTAGACTAATTAACAAAGCAAGATAATGAGAGTCAGTTTAATTATGTTATCAAAGTTCCTTTAAATCAGTGTTTATGTCCTTTTTCCTAAAAAGGAAGTGAAATATAGGTTGTGGTGTGGAAATCTAACTTGCCATCTTATGCCTAACTGAGGTCAGGATGACTCTACTTGCTGATTGCACATTGGACAGCTTTCCTTGACTCCATTTCATTTTATTTGGGACAGAAAAGGGAAATTAGAGAGAAAAATGATTGGATGTTTTCATGATTATCTTTCTCCTAGAAGAGTTGAATAGTATCTCATCCAAACCACTATCATTTTGATCTTTCCATTAACTGGTTAGGTGGAGGTGAGGGGGAAATGTACAATTTTATTTTTTCCTTCCGTATAAAGATGTTTGGTGGGAAGCTTGGCTTGGTTGAATTGGTTAGCTCTGTTGGCTCTTTTATAAATGTATCTGACACCTCGGGAATTCCAAGAACATATTCAGGCCCCCCAAAAGTTGAAAACCATTGTCAAATTAGACATGAGAATCCTGGAAGCTACAAGAGTGGAAGATGTAAACAGCAAAATAGATGCGGCAATTTACACTGCTTCTTTTCAAATGAAAAACAAATATTAAACAATTAAAGTCATATAAATATATAATAAGGCAATATTTAAAAGGTAAATGGTATTAATAATTTATAAATATTTAATAGGCTTCTAACTTATAAAATGAAATCTCTAGAGAAGGGAGAGAAAGCCATCATCCATTAATGCATTTTGAAACATTAAACATTTGCACCACTGGAAATATAAGTAATTATATTTCCAAGGGTGAAAGGTATATATGATATACAGTAATGATTGACATCTTCTGCCTCTTCACTATAGTCTTAATTTGAAACCATCAAAGCATTAGAAAATTTGGCTTTGATTGGTTTTATTCGTTCTAAGTTTTACTTTCTCCAAATGCTAAGAATCTAACAGTAACAAAAGTAAACGGAAAACCTAGTGACTTAACATCCAAATGAAACCAAACCAAACAAACACAAAACAGAACACAAAACCTTATAAGACCCTCGTGCACTGTTGTACAGTTTTTGTACAGCAAGCAGGTTAACTGAAGCTAAAGGTTTTTTTATTTAACTTACTACTTAACACTTATGGAAAGAGTCTGTGATGAGTTATCACTGATTCAAATTGTATGTGTGTATATGTATATATATATATATATATATATATATATATATATATATACACTCATTTGTTCCTTAAAATAACCTCAGAATCCAGAATCCAGATAAAACTATTATTCTCATTTTCTGAAGGAAATTGATGCGCAGAGAAGTTAAGTATCTGACTCAAGGTCATACAGCTGGCAGTGGGGAAGCTGGCATTGACCTTAGCTGTCAGGCTCTGGAGCCTCTTTTTTTTCACACTTTTTTTGGGCTAAGCTAGCTCTCATAAATGAGATCATTTCACTATTTCTCCTCTTAGTATTTATTAGGGAAAAAAAGTATCTAATTTAAGTTACACAAATTCTCTCTCTCTCTCTCTCTATATATATATATATTTATCCAGAACCTGGTACATAGTAGGGGTCAATAAATGGGGAATGTCATTTTGTTTGTTATTTTTCCTCCTATAATTTTATTTATTTATTTATTTGTTTAAAGATTTTTTAAGCAAGTTTAAAAGTTTAAACAATTGTTTAATTGTTTAAACAATTTTTAAAAGTTTATTTATTTGACAGAGAAAGAGATCACAAGTAGGCAGAGAGGCAGGCAGAGAGAGAGGTGGAAGCAGGCTCCCTGCTGAGCAGAGAGTCTGATGCGGGGCTCGATCCCAGGACCCTGAGATCATGACCTCAGCGGAAAGCAGAGGCTTTAACCCACTGAGACACCGAGGCGCCCCTCCTTCTATAATTAAGATAAATCTGTCCCCTAATGTACCCAGGAAAACCTACTCTCTCACATACTGAATCAGTTTATTTAAATGCTTATAGAGTTTTGATAAATATTACAAAACAAACTTTACAATCTGAATATTTTAGAGACTAAGGTCTGTGGTAGAATATAGAAAATGTGTGAGCCTAATTTTGGCAGGTCCAACATCAGTTTGGATTTGTGCTTATTCCCACTAATCCCTATGTCTCCAGAGGTCTTGTCTTGGAAAGAGAATTATGGAACAGGTGCTGGGAAAGACTATATATAATAGTCAATAATAACACAAACAGGAAACGACCCTATCTTGGTGATGTTCCACTAAAGACATTGTAAAGTCTAAAGTTTTTCTCACAATAGCAGGGAAACCACAGGCTGGAGGCTGCCTTGCCAGAGGAGAGCAAGTACAGAGAATGAAGAATATTAGCAACGAAGAGGCACCTGGGTGGCTCAGTGGGTTAAAGCCTCTGCCTTCGGCTCAAATCATGATCTCAGGGTCTTGGGATCCAGCCCCGCATCGGACTCTCTGCTCAGGAAGGAGCCTGTTTCCCCCTCTCTCTCTGCCTGCCTCTCTGCCTACTTGTGATCTCTCTCTCTCTGGCAAATAAATAAATAAAATCTTAAAAAAAAAAAAAAAGAATATTAGCAATGGAGAACATACAAGAGAGAGAAAGA
Source organism: Procyon lotor (assembly GCA_028646535.1). Taxonomy (NCBI): domain Eukaryota; kingdom Metazoa; phylum Chordata; class Mammalia; order Carnivora; family Procyonidae; genus Procyon; species Procyon lotor. The sequence goes on along the minus strand of CM053604.1, from coordinate 5,157,042 downwards.
ATCCTGAATACCTGCCCAAGAGAGGTTCTAAATGGATTGAAAAGCTTGTACCTCATGCTAAACTTTGAGTATGATGGTGACCTTCTAAATCTTTGAGTGTTTTATGAATGACCTGCAACTTCACAACCATTTCACATGGTGTGGGAGAATAATGGAGTGTTTTGGTTTTGATTTTGGATTTTTAAATTTTTTTTTAATTTTTTTTAAAGATAGCTTTAAGTACTGTATTAAGAGGAAAGTAGGTGCTTTCAGACAGCAGTTTCCATTTTGCTTACCAAAATTTTACTGTAAAAGTCAAAACAATTAAAAAAGAAAAAGCTCAAATGGCCACGTGGCTCTTTTATTCTCAGCTACATAGATGTGGGCACTTTGAGGTTTCCCACTAAGGATGCTCACTAGGGTAAGCTATCCACTGGCTCTTGTTTGTTCCTTCCTGTAAATCTATAATAAAGGTGATTCAAAAGCCTTGGTTTGCTTTAAAATTGAATGTTACCTAGAAGTGTCCCATATTTCTATTCTTTTCACTTGTGCCCACCAACCTGAGGATAACTTAGTTGCTGATGGTAGATTCAACTTAATGTGGTGGGTTTCCACTTGCAAGTTTGTCTTTTGGTATCCCAAGATGATTAAGTAATCTTCATAAGGTTATAATTGAAATGTTAACAGATAATTGCCCATGTAATTATTCTAAGTCATTTTATTATCATTAGAAAAGGATAAAAGCCAGCTGCATAATTCAATATCAAATATTACTCTATTACTGAGATATACTGCATGTCAATGCACCTGTTTTATAACAACTTGGGAGTTTTCATTTTGGATGACTACAAAGGGCATGTTGATCTTAGGTGTTGGAAACATTTTAGAAAGTAGGAATATGGGGCACCTGGGTGGCTCAGTGGGTTAAAACCTCTGCCTTCAGCTCAGGTCATGATCTCAGGGTCCTGGGATCAAGCCCTGCATGGAGCTCTCTGCTCAGCGGGGAGCCTACTTCCCCCTCTCTCTCTGCCTGCTTGTGATTTCTCTGTCAAATAAGTAAATAAAATCCTAAAAAAAAAAAAGTAAGAATATTGTCCCAGGTACTTATCATTTACCAGGGTTATGGCCATCTCATTCTCAACACTTCTCCTAAAAATATTGCCATTTGCCCTGGAATAATTCTTGCATTTAGCATGTGGGTGAGAGCAAGTCATTCCCTATACTAAATAGGAAGTAGAAGTGATGAAGTCTTCAGTCTACTGTGTTTGGTTTGTGTGTCCCTTCTCAGTCATGGAGCAACTCTCTTGGTGCTCTTGTGAGACTCCCATTAGCTGCCTTCCACTACTCTAGCCCTTAGCCTTTCTCTATCTGTTACTTATTGAACTATTAGTCATTTCATTATGTTCTATACTGGGTTTATTTAACTTTATTTTAATTTTTTTTAATTTAATTGATTAATCTCAGATTGATTATGCAATTATAAACCACTTTTTATCATTACTCTATTAAAAGTAACTGAAAATACATTTTAAAAAATGAAGACCTGATCTTTTAGTTTAACAAATAACCAATTTCAACACCATCTTCTTAAGATTTCTATTATTTGGTCCTTTTTAATGGCACCCATATCTTATTCCAGATCCTTCCTTTAAAATCTTCAAAATCTTCTGGAGATTTTTCTGTTTTCCTCCTATTAGCTTACTTAATAAGTCTTTATTCTAAATTACTATTCTAGAAATTGTCTGAAAAATTAGAGATAACATGTAAAAATCTTGACTTTCTACTTTAGTGCCAAAAAGTTTGTATACATAACAGAGGTCAGTAAAATTCAGTTTCAGAAATATAAGTAAACTTTTCTTACTTTACCAAATTATGTCATAGACCTGTATTATAACAAAAAAGTAATTTAGATTATTTTTACAATTCAACATTCAGAAAATATGAGTTGGATAATAAAAATATTTAGTTGGTATTTTTTTCTTCCAAAGTGTGTTATTCCTTTGATTTGGAACTAAATCCTATTTTCTTTTGCATCGAAATGTCAGAGTTAGTTCTTGTATTTATTGTTGTTGGTTTAGATGTTTAGTAAAGAATTTAGCATTGGATTATGTGTCTGGGAAAGACATGTATCTATTGTGTAATGAAAAAAATACTAGTCACATATAATATGAGTGTTCTGAATAGAGATAGACTGTGTAAAGTGATATTTGATCAATGGTTTATTTCACAGATGGGGTAAAAAGTCCACATATATTTAAGTTTTGTGATAGGCCAAAGAGCCATATTTATTGTTTCTGATCATCTTATACTGCAGTTAAATAATTTATTTTGGAACTCTTCATTCTTTGTCCATTGTTAATTGGCAAAGGCAAATGGTAATAATATTAGTTCAGTTTCATAAAACTGAAAGCCAAAAAAAAAACATTTTTGGACAACAACTTTCAACTTCACAATTTTGAGTATAAAACCAAACTACTACTTTAAAAGAAATGACTTAAAAAAATAAATAAAATTTTAAAAAATAAAGAAAGAAAGAAATGACTTAGTGTGTGAGATTACTCTCTCTAGTGAATTTCTAAAGAACTCAATTTCACTAGAAAAGAATGAAAAATGTATTTGTTTAATTATTTCTGAATTTCCTTGAAGATAAACATTCAATGAGTTTGTTTGACTGTAATGCCAAACAAAGATGCTTAATTGTTGATTTAACTTTTATTAGGAACTAAAGGTAAGGCTTTTCTGACTTGACATGAGCAAGTATATTTCTTTCAACAGACCAAATATAACCCTTGTATTTTCATTACTTAGTTGTCCAGCTATAAGGAATATGAAAGATAAAATGTATATCTAATTCATTAAGAAAAGCTTTAACTGTCTATGGGAACATTTTTCCCAATGGAAACCAGTGCATATGCAACTCTTCAGCATAGGCAATTATGGATAAATGATGCAATCAATTGATTTAAATTTGGGGTCTTTTCAAAACTGTCAAACTTGGTTTGTTTGCTTATTTGGTATAAGAATATCATCAACTGTCAGATTCCAAACCAATTCAGACTTATCCATCTTCAAGTTTTCAGTACTCAAGAAGAAGCTAATTAGGACTTATTTTGGGTACCATATATATGAGCTTCTAGGTCACATATAAATTGCTTTTAATAAAAATAGCTAATGTCCTGTGAGTTTTCCTCTTTTCCTCCAACATGCTGAATAATTGCATTTCTTAATGAATTCACATTTACAAATTCTTATTTTGGATTAGGAACTGTAACTTTTGTAGTACTCAGAAGAAACTTTTATGTACTTGCCTACGGTAAATGATTTTGATACTCAGGTCTTTTTATTTATATATTTTTCCACTTACATTTTGCATCAGCATTATTTAAAATATTGTTATTCAAAAACAAACATGGCTATAATTTTAGCATTTCTATTTAGGTTATTAAGTTGTTCTTGATGTAATCACTGCATGTACCAGTCATAGTTTCTCCATATGTTTTACTTATCCATGACAACTTGATTTGTCTGTGTTGACACAGACATAGCATATCAAGCACGTAGATATTATTTTCATTTCCAAAGTAGAGGTACATTTTCCTACATTTCAACAAAACTGACACAACTTTAGCTAGAATTCTTTGCACCAAAAATTTTAAAAAGGATGGAAAAAAGAGACATTCTTGCCAATCTTAAAGAAAAAAAAAGAATTATAACAGAATACTATGAACAAGTATGTGCCAACAATAAGCTGAATTACTGAAAATGACAAATCCCTAAAAAGGTAAAAACTACCAAAACTGACTCAAAAGAAATAGGAAATATGAGTGAACTTATAATAAGAACAGAAATTGAATTAGTAAGCAAACACTTCCCCATAAAGAAAAACCTAGGACTATATGATATTATTGGTATATAAAAACATTCACCAAACATTTAAAAAAATTAATACCAATCCTTTACAACTCTTCCAAAAATAGAATAGAAATAGAATATTTCCCAACTGATTCTATGAGGCCAGTTTTCCCATCATGCCAAAACCAAACAAAAGCAACATAAAAAAAAAATTACTACAGACCAGACCAATATTCTTCATTAACATAATGCTGACAAAATCTTGAACAAAATACTTGCTACTTAAGTACAGAAGCACATAAAAAGGGTTATGTTTTTTTTTTTACATAGTAAAAAAACATGAGACAAAGTGAGACCAGGTGGGATTTATGCCAAAATCCAGATACAAAATCAATAATGCAATGTACCATAAAAATAAAATAATGGGGAAAAAACACATGATGATCCTATAGGCACAGAAAAAGCATTTGACAAAATACAACATCACGGTATTATATAAACACTCAACTAGGAATAGCAGAGAATTGCTTGAAATTGATAAAGTATGTTTATAAGAAATATACCACTGTCATACTCAATGGTGAAAAAGTAACAGTCTTCCTTCTAAGATCGTGAACAAGACAAAGTTGTCTATTCTCACCACTTCCATTCCATAGAGTATTGGAAAATCTAGCTTTGGCATTTACACAATCAAAAGAAATAAAGACATCCAGATTATAAGAGAAAAAGAAAACTATTTAAAGATAGCATGATCCATTAGAAGTCATAAAGAAGTTCAGCAGTTTTGCGAGATTCAAGGTCAATATATAAAAAATCAATTGTATTTCTTCATACTAGCAATAAACAATCTGGAAATGAATTCATATGCTATTTAAAATAGCATCAAAATAATAAAATAGTTTAATAAAATAAATGTATTAAACTTTAATAACATAAATGTTAGACTTGTACACTGAAAACTACAAAAATTGTTAAGAAAAATTAAAGACCTGAATAAGTGGGGAGACATCCCAGAATCTTGGATTGATTCAATATTGTTAAGATGCAGTATTCAACAAATAGATCTACAGATTCAATAAAATCCCTATTAAAGTTTTAAATGCCTTGTTGACAAAAATTAACAAGCAGATCATAAAGCTCATGTGGAAAGGTAAGAGATTAGAATACTGAATGCTGAATAATTCTGATTAGAATTCGAATACTGAATACTGAATAGTTTTAAAGAAGAACAAAGTTGGAGGACTCATATTTCTTGATTTCTAACCTGACTACTACATTAATCAAGACATAAGGGTAAAAGTAGAGATCAATGTAATAGAATTAAGAATCCATAAATAAACCCATGTATTTATGGTTAAGGGATTTTGCCCAGAGTGCCAAGACAATGCAACATGGATAAAATAGGGTTTTTTTTGGTAAATAATGTTGGTATAGTTAGATATCTACATGCAAAAGAATGTAATTCTACTCCAACCTTACATCATATACAAAAAAGCCAGCTCAAATGGATCAAAAACATTAACATAGGAGCTAAAACTAAAAAATTATTAAAAGAAAACACAGGAGTAAATCATGTGACCTTGAATTAGGCAATGATTTTTTACATATGACACCAAAACAAAAATGACAAAAGAAAAAATATAGAAGTTGAACTTCTTAAATAGAAAACTTTTGTTCTGAAAATATAATCCTCAGAATGGGGGAAATAATTGGAAGTACTCTATGTCTGAAAAATAATTCGTATATGCACTATGTTAACAAAATTCTTGCAATTTAGTAATAGACAAATTTTTAAACTAAATGATGGGTAAAGAATTTGGATAAACATTTCTCCAAAGAAGATATACATATGGCCAATGACTACATGCAAATATGCTTAACATCATTAGTCATTTAATCATACAAATCAAAACCACAGTGAAATACCATTTCACACCCACAAAGATGGCTATAATCAAAAAGTCAGGCAGTAACAAGTCTTAGTGAAGATGTGGAGAAATTAGAATCCTCATACGCTGTGGTTTTGAATGTGAAATAGTTCAGCAACTTTGGGAAATGGTTACATCATTCTTCAAAATGTTAAATATAGAATTACCATATGATTTACTATTTCCACTCTCAGGTGTATTCTTAAGAGGAATGAAAATATAGATCCACACACAAACACATATTAATGTCCACAGCAGCATTAGTACTTATAGATAAAATGTGGAAACTCCAGTTAGTGGATGGGCTCCAAATACCCATCAGCTTATAAATGCAAGAGCAACATATGACATATCTACAGAATGGGCCATTATTATTTGGCAATAAGAAGGAATTAAGTACTAATTCATGTTATAACATGGATGAAACTTGAAAATATTAGGTTAAAAAACCAGACACATGAGCCCTTGTGTTGTGATATCATTTCCATGAAATATTTAGAATTAACAAATTCATAGATACAGAATGTAAATTAATGGTCAACAGCAAGGTGTGGGGAAAGAGAAATATAGTTTGACAGTTAATGGGTGTGGGGTGTCCGAATGAGGTTATGAAACGTCCTGGAATTATATGGGGGTGATGGTTTCACAACTTGGGGAATATAATAAAAATCATTGAATTGTGTATTTAAAAAAGATCAATATTATAACTTTAAAGGAGTGAAGTATATCTGGATTAAAAAAAGTACTTGGAGTTTACAATGCTGAATAACTGATCTGTAAAATTTAAGTTTCCTAGAAGCAAGCACAAACCTACACAAAGATACAAACAGATATCTAGCATCAAAGGTAAAAATGTTGATGTTGGGCTGAATGTGGTGTTAGTTTGTATTTGTTTTTTATGGTGATCACTATTGGACACGAGGACTATGTTTCAGGCTGTTTCTTATGTGTTTTACCTACATATTTCCATTTAAATCCTCATAATAGTCTGTGATGATTTATAAAATCTGATTTTACAAATGAAAAAAACAAACTTTAATGATAATAAATTATTACAAAATCTCTCTATTAGTGCGTGGCCAGATTTGAACAGATATGTCTGATTCCAAGGTCCATAGCATGCACTGAAATACAAACCTTTCATTAATTAATTGGCTGATTAATTGATTGATAAAATTGTATCATCTACTCAACATTTTTTAGGGTTTTTGTTTGTTTGTTTGTTTGTTTCTGCCATAGATCACATTTAAAAGAAGGCAATAAAAGAGTAAAATGTCAAGAAAAATCAATACTCCCATGGGGATAGCATTCTCATGGGAATGGCCAAACAACCAGGAAGCAAATTAATTTTGGTAAGAACTCTGGGAACATAAAATATGAGAACATGTTAAAGAGAGATTGAGTGGTTAGAGGAGTCAGCAAAGAAAGTGATCTGTAAGCTAACATCTAAATGATGAAACAAAACAGCTCTACAAAAACCTGGAGGGAGAGAATCTTAAACATTGGGAACCTTGTAAAAGCCCTGTGGCATGAAAATGCTTGGGTAGAAAGAAGGCAGATAGTGCTAGGATATAATGATGGAGGTGGAATGCAGAATAGAGGTCTGAGAGCTAGGCAAGGGCCAATTTATAGTCTTCATAGACCCGGGTAGTGGGTGGGGAGAGGAAGGGAATGACAGTCATGATGGTCTGGGTGATGGTGATAATTGTGATTATAAATCTACTAGGAAAAAGAAAATCAATGTGTATACCTGATACATGTCAGCACTTTGTCAAGTGGTTTGCATACATCATTCTCACTTACTGTTCTCCAAGAACTTGGTAAGAGGAGAGTAATCTCCATTTTACGTAAAAGAAACCAAACCTCAGAGATGTTAGGTAACTATCTCAACTACTAGCCACAACTGCCTTCCAGGAAAAAAATCTGTAGCAGAAAATTATGCCTTTATCATTCAATGGCATTTTTAGTTGAATTAATTAAAAGTTTATGTTGCCCACCAAATGTTTCTTGTGTGTGCTCTGTTCTCACTGTGGTTGGAAATAGTTCTTAAAGATTCGATGTTCATTATTTATATCACTAGAACTCTAAGAATACCGACGTCATGATTTCACAAAGAACCCCCATGTCTTGAGTTGTCATTCTGGGTCACCACCCTTAAGGATATTTTTGGAATGTACTTTATGTTCTAGGGACAAAATATCCCAGCGTCGCTGCAAAGGCCAGTGCATGCAACTCAAAGGCTAAAGCAGGTTTAGATTGTCACTTATTAGGCAGGTCACTCTAAATAAGCAGGCACGATCTTGTTATTTTGACATGCAGTTATAGAAAAGAGCTGGTAGTCCCAAGAGCACAAAATGAAATGTCAAAGAGTCCAGGGATATGTCATTGTCCACGAAAAGCTATCAGCAACTGCCTGGAAAAACGTCAGATTTACATTTATTCCACAAAGTAGTAAACACTATTAACAAGTGAAATGTTTCTTGTGTTCTGTCCCCTGGGAGGATTTTAAGAAAGACAAATGATACCTTTTTTTGTGGTTGTTTTTTAAGAGGTTCAACTATGGGTCAGAGTGGTAGAGGAAAAGCTACAGAGCTGTTGTGAAATAAGACTCTGACCTTTCACAGAAACACATCCCATCTGAAAGTGATCATGAAGAAACGAGGATAGAAGAAATTCTTATTTTCCCTGACCTTATATAAAGTTGGAACTCTGCTGATTATTGATGAGAAACTTGGGCTCAGTTAGCCAGAAGGTTGCCTAACACACCATTGCTAGCTAGCAGCAGAACCAGGTTTTTAACCCAGGTAGACCCCTCTTGGAGCCTGTAAACACATTCACCATGTGAAGGAACCATACCATACACACCTCTTTCTTGGGGAGAAAATGATTTTAGTCATACTAGATGGCCAGGTTGAATATGACATCCATTGAAGTGCCTTCTTGAGACCCTAAAGCATAATTTCTAACTCCCGTATTAAAAAAAAAAAACAAAAAAACCCTCTACCCAGAGTGTTTTGAAATACTTTAACACGTATCATATCGCATAACAATTATTAGTATGCATATTTATCTGCCTGATCCACCCTCTTCCCTGAGTAGAATACAACCTCAGGAGATACACTGATTTCTATTTTATATCCTTCATCTGGCCAAGAGACTGAAAAGTAGTAAATAAGTAAATGATTAAATAAATTAATAACTCAAGCTAGAAATAATCTAACAAATGACACCTTGGAAGCTTTTGCCAACCTTCACGTAGAGTTATGGCTTGGGCACTCTTTTCAATTCCTTGATATAAAATTGTTCAACCTTTCACTTACCCTGGAAGAAAAAGCCAATCTGGCATCATTCATCTTCCAGGTAAGTTCAAAAGTATTTTTCAGGTATTATCATTTATGGTAAGTTTTCAGAATTATATGGGAGAGATAGCTACCTCTTTCCCAGATTTTCAAAATAGCTTATTCTAGGGTTGAAGAGCATAAAGGGATTATATACAGTCTTGTTTGTCCTCCACTGAGCAGGCTTAAATATTTATTTTTCTTAAAGATACCACAGTTTATCTCTGTAGGTGTTCACATATCTGCAAAGCAACCAGGCAAGGATTGTCAGGAGGATCTTGGCCAGAAGCAGCCAATATGGTGGTGGATTAGCTTTCCATTGATTGCCTGATGGGGCTGGATGTGTGGGAGGGTCACACTAGTCAGCAGCCCAAGTCTCAGTCTTGAAATAAAATCAGTCTGTACTTGCAGAAAGGATTAGGACAGAGTGTGTCTTTCTCCTGTTAACATCGGCTCTAGCTCCATCATCATTGCTTGATGGCCCCAAGCTTCCCCATGACATCAGCTCAATCAGTCCTACTGGGTCCTAATGGACTATTGATTGGAAGATCAGCAGATCATGGTTTGGAATTAACATCAGATACAAATATGAAGCCAAGATCTATACCTTCCAATCATATATTCTAACTTATACTCAGAGCTCCTAAAATTCAGTTGACGTATAATGAGCACTGAATCTGTTCCAGGCACTATTCTCAGCTGTTTATATAATTTACTTAACTTTTATTTAAAAGGCAAATAGTTTTGCTACTATTTTACAGTGCAGTAATTGGGACTTAGATTAAGCAGTAAAAACAGAGCAGAATTCAGTTTTCTGAACATTTATTCTATCAGTCTTTCTATTAGGCCAGAGATGATTACTACCAGTTAATCGCTATGATCTTCGTACTGTTAATCATGACATTTTCAAGTCTATTATACCCTTATGCTAAAGGTGAACTTTTGTCCATAGATCAGTAGATAAGCAGCATATACCTGTATGTGAAAAAAAAGTATGAATAAGATGTCCAATTATGATACTGGTTATTATATCTCACAATATCCCTTAAATCTGTTCAGACCACTTTTTTTATGTATTTCTGTCACTTTTGTTAAAGCCACAGTCAGCTCTTGATGAGACTACTTCACTGGCCTTCTAACAAAGCTCTGCTTTTCTGCCCATTCCAATATATTCTCTTTCCTATAGCTATAGGTAAAGTTTTAAAAAATGGTATTCCGATAATTTCATTGTTTTTAAAATAAATGACAAATATTTTATAAGTCCCTCAAACCTTAAGTCTTTAACCTCATCTGAAGCCATTCTCCCTGTGCAATATTTTATTGGATATCTAAAAGGGATCTCAAAGAAAAAAAATGTTCAAAACAAGATGCTTGACAACTCTTCCAGTCATCCATTGCTTCATTATAAACTATTCCAAAACTTAGTGGCTTAAAAAGATCACATTTATTATATGTATCATATCTTCTTTATCCATTCATCTGTTGAAGGACATCTTGGTTCTTTCCACCGTTTGGCTATTGTGGCCATTGCTGCTATGAACATTGGGGTACATGTGGCTCTTCTTTGCACTACATCAGTATCTTTGGGGTAAATACCCACTACTGCAATTGCAGGGTCATAGGGTAGCTCTATTTTTAATTTCTTGAAGAATCTCCACACTGTTTTCCAAAGTGGCTGCACCAACCTGCATTCCCACCAACAGTCTAAGAGGGTTCCCCTTTCTCCACAACCTCTCCAACACTTGTCATTCACTGTCTTATTGATTTTGGCCATTCTAACTGGTGTAAGGTGGTATCTCAGTGTGGTTTTGATTTGAATTTCCCTGATGGCTAAAGATGATGAACATTTTTTCATGTCTGTTAGCATGAACATCTTCTTTGGAGAAGTGTCTGTTCATGTCTTCTGCCCATTTTTTGACGTGATTATCTATTTTTTGAGTATTGAGTTTGAGGAGTTCTTTATTGATCTTAGGTATCAGACCTTTGTCTATAGTGTCACTTGCGAATATCTTCTTGTCATGTCTTGAATGTCACTTGCGAACCCATTCCATGGGTTGCCTGTTTGTTTTGTTGATTGTTTCCTTCACTGTGCAGAAGCTTTTTATCTGGATGAAGTCCCAAAAGTTCATTTTCACTTTTGTTTCCTTTGACTTTGGAGACATGCTGTGAAAGAAGTTGCTGTGGCTGATGTCAAAGAGGTTATTGCCTATGTTCTCCTCTAAGGTTTTGAGAGATTCCTGCCTCACATTGAGGTCTTTTATCCATTTCAAGTTTATCTTTGTGTATGGAGTAATATTAAGCCTCCATCAGAAAGGATGAATACCCAACTTTTGTATCAACATGTACGGGACTGAAAGAGATTATGCGGAGTGAAATAAGTCAAGCAGAGAGAATCAATTATCTTCGGTCTCACTTAAGTGTGGTGCATAGGGAAAAACATGGAGGGCATTGTAAGAAGGAAAGGAAAGGTGAATGGGTGGAAATCGGAGGGGTTGGGGGATTGGGCGAGCCTGGTGGTGGGTATTGAGGAGGGCACGTATTGCATGGAGCACTGGGTGTTTTTGCATGAACAATTAATCTCATAACACTGAAAAAATAAAATAAAAGTATTTGGGGAAAGAAAAGAGATCACATTTATTTTGCCGACAAATATGCACTGTGGACAAGGTTTGGTTGGTACAGAGTGTTTCTGCTCCTCTAGGTATCAGTTGAGCAGGATCAAAGTCATCTGAAGTTTACTCACTTACATGTGGAGTGGCTGATGGTGGCTATGGACTGAGACATTAGCTCAATCTGTCAGGCAGAACACCTATAAGTGCTCTCTCCATGGGGTCCAGGCCTCTCAGCATGGTAGCCGGGTGCTAGGGGTGAACTTTCAAGAAACAGAATGCCAAGTGGAAGGTGTAATCCCATTTGTGTCTTTATCTTTAAACTCAGTCATTCTCTTTGTTGAGGCAACCATAAAGCCCTGCATAATTTCAAAGGGAGGAGAAACAGACTCCATTTTTTGAAGGGAGAGAATTTTAGAAGAACACGTAGGACTGGAAATATTTTTGTAGACTTTTAAGCAGGCAGAGCTAAGTTACATTTGTGTTTCTCTCCCCCTCAGATAGATAGATAATAGGTAAATAGATATTTGAATGTCTGTACATGTGTGTATATAACAGATGCTTAAATAGGTCTATGAGATGCCTGTATACATACATAAGTATATGGAAACCCATAAATCCAAGAGCTGACACCAATATTTCCCATCCAATCATTACTATACAGCAACATAGTGCTTATTCTACTTTTCTTTCTTTCCATATTTGTAAACTCCTCTGATAGTGTAACTCTTTTCCCTATTATATGATTTTGTTTGATCAATTTCCCTCTAGACAACCAACCTTCCATTGGGAGACACTTTATTTAAACTACCCAGCTCCTTCCACTCTACTCAAGGCTGTCCATTTGCAGATAATCTCCTTACCTCATCAGTCTGCATGCTGTGTAGGTGCTCTCCTTACCTTCCTCAGGCTCTGAATTTCCATACCAGCTACATCACCAAAGCTCTGTTCTCAGCCTGCTTGGGCTCTGTATTCTTGAGCTGGTGTGCCCGGGCACATGGATATCCTTGTCACTCCCCTGGGCTCTGGCCCTCCCTCACCATATTCTTCACCCTTCACTTCCTCATTCTGCATGAGGACACCTTCCTTATCCTATTGGTGGTCCAACACCCAACAGAGACACTTCTCCATGTAGATACTCTCATTATCCTGCTTGGGTTCTGAAACCCTAAGCTGAGCCATGTACAGACATGGATGCTATCCTCACCAGCTGACCAATTCCTTATGATAGCCCACCTCATGCAGACACCCTCCTCAACATCCCACACAAAGCTGTCCTTCCAGTGCATGACTATCTGGCTTGGGCTTATCCAAGATATTTAAGATTAAATTGTTGAAGAAGTTGAAGGGAAAGATCTGTTGGTCGGGTTCTTTGGAAAGCAAATGCTGAAATGGAGTTAGGAGCACAAAGGAGTCACTGAAGTGGCACCTGAGTGGAAATGGGACCATAGGGCAGGGAGAGCCAGGCAATGCCAACCGTTAGAATGTGAGGCAGATGTATGTGTCTCACTTCCCAGAAATTCACACTACCTTCTTCTTTTAGAGAAGACCTGCATCCATACCCATTTCTGCTAACTGAAAGAAATCTGAGGAATTTGCCTTTACAAAGAAAAGGTGAAAAAGCAAAAGTAGCATTGTGCATTGCTATTGCAGTGAGATGAGCCCTG
>CM053604.1:5133158-5143169 GCA_028646535.1 Procyon lotor | reverse complement strand
TAGAGTTTAGTTACTCATCAGTTGTACACAACACTCAGTACTCATTTCACATTCCCTACTTAATGTCCATAACCCATTTACCCCATCCCCCACACACCTCCCCTCCAGCAACCTTCAGTTTCCTATAATTAAGAGTCTCTTATGGGTTGTCTCCCTCTCTGATTTCATCTTATTTTGTTTCCCCCCCCTTCCCCTATGATCCCCTATTTTGTTTCTTAAATCCCACATACGAATGAAACCATATAATTGTCTTTCTAATTGTCTTTGAGATTTGTGTAATTGCTTCTTCTGCACTGCTCATAAAATCAAGCCTCCTGAAACTGCTTTTTCAATGTTCGTGAGAAACCACTGTATTGCTAGTGTTGACTGAATCCCACCTCAGGAGCTGAGCCATACTTCTGAACTGCCTCTTCCTCTGAGGCACACTTCCACTGCCAGAGTCAGTCCCAACTCAGAGCTTCTGAGAAAAAGCAGCATTCACTACCCCCTCTCCAGTGAACTCTTAGAGAATATAGTGTATGAAATGTCATTAAATTGCCTGAAAACACACACACACACACACACACACACACACACACACACACACACACTGTCCTTTACTGGAAACCATGTTGAAACAACATGCTTGCTTCTCGTCTTTTCCTCTTTTTTCCACTACTTCCACATGACCTTCTGGTAGGACATGTGTCCTTTATGGGACACCTAATCCTGTCCTAATGGAAAATAGAAGGCAGATTTTGGCTGTTTATCAATCATACCATTCTGATAACCATAATTATAACTGGCCAAAGATGGGAAGTCAAGTCCTCAATAAGTCTTCTGCAGTTGCCTCAACTTTCTGCCCTACTCCAGGTGTAATTCAATTGTCCTCTGCTCATTCTTCTGCTATTTTCCTAATTCAATTAGACCAGCTACTGATAAAGGTAAGAGAAAAAACTAGGATCTATTGAGTGTCAGCTAATTTTCAGACCATTTGGTAGATATGCAAAGAATACACAGTATCATTTAATTATAAAGAAATTTTCTGAATTAATATGGTTATCATCTCTGTATTTCATATGGGAAAATACGACTCTGAGGAAAAGATTTCCTTGAGCCTAAGGACTGATAGTTAGTAACTGGTAGAACTAAAATTACAAGCCCTGAGCTGTATGACTCAGTAGCCTGTGCTCTCACTGTATAGTTTCCTCCAACCCACCCATGACCCATTTATGCTTATAGCTTTCTCAGTGACCAGCACATGGTGTGCTCTCATCAAATATTCATTTACCGAATTAAATTATACTAAAGATAACCAGCATAAGGGTGACAAACTAAACACTGTCGCTCCAATTTGCTGAAGATTGAGCATTTTCTGGACTTGGGATTTTTAGTGCTAGAAGCAGAAAAATCCCAGAGATTGGTTGGTTACCCTAATAGCAGCAATATAAGTAGAATATGATATACACTCAAAGCTCAAGTTAGACCCATTATAGTTCTATCCATATCCAATTTCACAATGGGTGTGAGAAAAGTAATGAAACATAATAGACCAGTGGATGACAGGCATTTGCTTTAAAACTAAGAAGTTCTAGAACAGCACTAACAACTTAGAAAATTGTGCCACTTTCTCTAAAATGGAATTCGGTTTAAAAATACAATAAACAGAAGAAAGGTGAAATAGGCGATGGGGATTAAGGAGTGCACTTGTGATGAGCACCAGCTGTTGTACGGAAGTGTTGAATCACTAAACTGTACATCTGAAACTAATATTACGTTGTATGTTAACTAACTGGAATTTCAATGAAATTTTTTTTAAAATTAAAAATATGATAAACACACCTATCTACCTAATTAGGCATATCTAAAATATAAATGCATATTTATTTCTTACCTCTGTTCTGATTATCATAATCTATGGTATCATCAGAATAATCTGTACTTCTAGCTATAAAAAATAGTTATAAGCTCCTCAAAAATGTTGTACAACTTCAGACAAGAATGAGCTCTGAGCTGGTGACAGCATGCATATGGAGTTAGTTTCATTCTTAAAAGCTCTCTCATATATATTATTGTGTTAGTTCCTAAAACCAAGTGTATCTTTAAACTGCATCTCATTTAGCTCTTTACATATACTGCAAATTTTTCAGAAAGAACACTTCTTCAGCCATCAGAAAGGATGATTACCTACCATTTGCATCGACAGGGATGGAACTGGGGGGGGATTATGCCAAGGGAAATCAGTCAAGCAGAAAAAGACAATTATCATATAGTTTCACTCATATGTGGACATAAGGAATAGCCTGGAGGACAACAATGGAAAGGAGGAAAAACTGAATGGGAAGAAATCGGAAAGGCAGACAAATCATGAGATACTCTAGACTCCAGGAACCAAGCTGAGGGTTATAGAAGGCAGGGGGTTGGAAGGATGGGGTAACTGGGTGATGGTATTAAGGAAGGCATGTGTGATGATGAGCACTGGGTATTATATGCAACTAATGAATCACTGAACACTACATCAAAAACTAATGATGTACTATATGTTAGCTAATTGAACATAATAAAAATATATAGAAAGAACAGGGAAAAAAGCCTTTAATTTGCTCATAAAGAAACTGGAACTATAGAGATTAGTTGATCAACTTCACCAATATCACTTGTGTTCTAAGTGGCAGGGCCAGGAGGAATAGCAGGTGTCTAGGATTTCCACAGGTCCATGCTGACTCTAGTTAATGGAAAAGCTAGCTTGGAGCTGGTTTTCTGTTCTCTGCAGCTTTTCCCTTATCAATTGACCATTGTCCTCTTATGTTTCAAGCCTTGACTTCTGTGGTGATATCCTCCACGTAGGCAGTACCACAAACACTCTGCAACTTCAGCTGGCCCCACAATATTGCCCAGGAATTATTTTGTGTTTCCCTCATTTTTTTAAAGATTTTATTTATTTATTTGACAAAGAGAGAGAGATCATAAGTAGGCAGAGAGGCAGGCAGAAAGAGAGGGGGAAGCAGGCTCCCTGCTGAGCAGAGAGCCCGATGTGGGGCACGATCCCAGGACCCTGAGATCATGACCTGAGTTGAAGGCAGAGGCTTAACCACTGAGCCACCCAGGTGCCCTGTGTTTCCCTCATTTTATCCATAGCATCTACTTCAATGACTTTTCACTTTGCTCAAACTTCTGATTCTAGCAATAATGCCCTCATTTTCAGCAGGTGACCTAACCTCAAGTTCCACAAAGGTAGAACAAAATATTGGATGATAATTCTATTGACCTTTTGCCAAGAACCTGGAAGGATTGCTTCTTCTTTTGAAGTCATCCTTGTAGTTTTCATTTTATGTCCTCTTTTAGGGGAAGCTGATTCTTTACTACCCATTTCAGTTCTGTACCTTTGTCCTCTTTCTCCTGGTGCTTTTCTTCTGTAATTAACTCACTCAACCTGCTTCTGGTTTTTAAATAGCCAAAAGGAACAAACCAACAAACCACTACCAACATTGCCTATAACAAGTACAGCATTTTTGCTTTAAGCATCCACTCTGGGGATATATTGCACACTTGTGCAAAAATGATGCATTAACAGGGTTATCCATTGTAGCCTTGTTGGCAATAGACAGAAAATGGGAGGAAGTTGAGGCATCCTTCAATAAAGGATTGGTTAAATAATTGATGGTACAATGGAGTAGCATGATGCTGTGCAAGAGAATAAGAGAGCTCTTTATGATCTGACATTGGAAAGATTCCCAAGATATATTGTGAGGTGAAAAAAATCAAGGAACACAATTGTATAGATAATAATATAACTTCTGTTTAGATAAAGGTAACAAGATGAGAACTTATATTTTTATTTGCTTATATGTGTGTAAGATAATTTGTCAGGATATGAAAGAAACAAACTGTGGACATTGAGGTAAGGTTCAGATGGGAACTGGGCAGGAGTAAAAGGGGCTGTGGACAGAGACTTCTCACTATAGAAGCTTGTGTACTTTTTGGTTTATGAACCATATGGATGCCTTACCTATTTTTAAATTTGATTAAAATACCTTATTTCCACATTTTGTTCCAGTTACCAAATTCTCCCTACTTTGTCTTTCATATTCAAACTTCTTGAAAGTTCTCCACATCGATGCATGTAGTCTTCACCTTCTTTTTATTTATTCCTTTATTGCTTTCCAATTTCTGCCTCTATTATGCTATGAAACTGATCTCACAAGCCTTCTACTTGTTAAATTCTACAGCCACCTCTCGATTGATCTAAATTAAACTGTGTGTAGTTCAACATCTTTGCCTGTTTAAGGTAGTCCCTTCCTTGACTGTATGATCCACTGTTTCCCTGGATTCCTCTTTTCCTCTCTAAAATGCTTTCTCAGTCTGTTTGGGAACTTTGAAACAGAATTACCAGGATCTTGAAGGAGTGGGGAGTATTGGTTACATCCGGGTTGGAGTAAGTGCCTAATGCCTGAGAAATCAGACAAGATTTTTGTCTCCGGTGTCAATTCAAACACTTGGTGATTTCCATTCCATGTCATTAGATGCAAGCTATATGTCAATGGCTCATAAATTAATATTTCTGGCTCCAGTCTGACTCTTACGGTCTAAATTCTTATATCCAATGGCTTATTTGCCATCTCTATTTGGATGTTACTATGAGCATCTCAATCTTAACATGTCTCAAAATGAACACTTGATTTCCCACCTCCGCATCCACTCTAACTCCATAGTCTCCCTTTCTGGAACATCAGCACTCTCTCCTTTCTTCCAAATGTCCCAACCAATATCCTTGGAGAGATATTTATATTCTTTCCTCCTTTTATTTTAATGTCCCACATCAATCAATCAGTAACTCCAGTAGTCTCTTAACTTCTAAAATAATCCAACTAATTCTCACATCTTTCACAATAGCACCCTAGTCAAAGCCGCCACCACCTGTCCCTTGAACTACTGTGATACTCCCCCTACCTCCAGCCAGGCTGTCTTGCATGTCTGCAGTCCATTCCCTTCCAGGTGGCCTGTACTATCTTCTAAAACAATGGCATAGTCTGCCATATTCTTACACAAAGCCCTTCCCTCCTGTGATTACCTTCTGTATTCATGTTCTTTTGAGCATAAACAATTAGAACAAACTCATAGCTTAAAACAGCATCTACTTATTAACTCATAGTCCTCTAACTTACAAGTCTGTGAACAACATCACTGGCATCTCCAGGTTGGAAGGCTCAGGGGCCGCAATGAAAATCTTGGCCAGAGTTGTGGTTTCATCTGAGACTCAGGGTTCTCTTCCAAACATATCCGAGTTGTGGGTTGAATTCACTTCCTTACATCTGTGGACATCACAGCAACTTCTATCCTCCTCCAGGCTAGCAGGGATATTTTTCTCATTTTGAATCTCAGGTCAGGTCCACAGAGGATAAGCTCCCTCTTTATAACCTTCCCTGTCATATAATGTTATCTATTCATAGTAGATGGATCCATCCATCCTGAGCTCAAATTCACATACTAAGAAGGAGTCATAAGGGCATTTATAGCAGATGGGATATCTTGTTATTCTGGGGGGTCTTCACAAATATCTGCCTACCACACCTTCTCACTTAGAGTAAAATCCATATCCTTACTCTGGCCTTAAAAGATGTGCCCCTGCCTGCCACTCCAACCCTATCTCCCACCACACTCCCCATTATTTACTAGCTACTCTGGTTTCTTTGCTGTTCCTCAAACATGCCACGCCTTTCTTGTTAAGGGTCTTTGCATTTTCCATTCTCTCTACCTGTAGCATTTGGTTACATATCCTCATAGCTAATTGCTTCTGCTCAAATGTCATCTCATCTAAAGACCACCATATATCAAAGAGCACCCAAGCACAAGATTCTCCTTCAAAGCATGTCAGCACCCTCAGTGTCCCACAAAAATTTGTTTAGTGCCTGAATGTCTAGTTGTGCATGCATGGGTGTGCACTGGCACGCGCGTGCGTGTGTGTGTGTATTTCAACCAGAAATGTGAGTTTTACAGGAGCAGGACTTTTCTTTGGTATAGACAGGACATCCCAATGTTTAGAGGAGTGCCTGGCATATAGTTGGCACCAGTAAACATAGATTAAATTAATGAATGTGTTGACTGATGAAATTGATTCATGAATGAATGAATCAGGTCATTGAATTCAGTGTTTGGTTCTGAAACTTTGGTCTGCTTAAGAATTCATGGGTGAGATGCTAAGACCCCATTCCTAGAGATTTTGAATCTGTCCATGTAAATGTCAAATGTTCATCTTAAACATTTCTCTTGTTCAGATGCTGAACTCTACAGACTACACTTACAAATATCCATGGTGTCCAAAAATTGGATTTTTGATTGGGGTCCTAAAAACTACACTGAACCACCCACCAAGTGGGTTTAGATCAATGTCTAGAACCAAGATCTGTGGCTTTTCCTCCAGTGACTTTTATTGATTAATTTAATGACATGCAATATACCAGATGGTGCTCTAGGCACCAGGTGACAGCTGGGGAAAAGTGAGAGGACGCTCTTGTCCTAGCAGGGCTTTTGTCAGTTTGGGAGAGACAGACAGTGGACAAGTGTTGAATAGTTAGCCCATAACCCCCACTTAGGCCATCGTTACAGGGCTTCTTCAGGTTCTATTTTGTGACGATTGCACACTACCTAAAAATTGTGTGGGGGTATTTTATTTCAGACATCGATCTCAGTTCACCCAGTGATTTTATGTATCCTGTTCTCTGAACAGCCATCTCTCTGGAGAAGGCCTGGATCGCCCATATCTTCCTTCTAGTAAATAATTAAAGGCACTCAGCATAGGACAATTATCAGGCTGCCTTTCCTGGGCCTGGCCTCCTGCCCTCCACAGAACACATGGGCTTCTTTTGACAAATGTCATTGGTCCCCAAAGCATGCTTATTCCTGGTAGCAAGTTTAATGATGTGAGTATTGCAGATCATGTCCTCTTGTAATGTTAAGCATTTATAGAAACTACCTCCCACATCCTGCAATTAAAGCACCGTCTGTAAAATAATTAGTCACTAAGAAAGAATGTCAGGCACTTTTAGGGGTTACCAGGATGACATTAATTTCAACAGTAATTGTTCAGGCAGGCCGGGATCTTTTCAAAAAGCTACTCAAAGAAATAATTTCTACTCTACCAAATTTCATATGTACATGTTTCATTGTTTCAAAACAGTTAAAGATAAATGGCAAGGTGAGGGATATCAAATAGGTATGCCCAGTAAGAGAAATATGAGAGACAATGCTGTTTTTAAGAAGTGGTCTAGTATAGTGAGAATATTATATGCTGAAGAGTCACTTAGAGTTAGTTGAAATTCTTCCTTCTGCCACTTACCTAGTGTGACCTTGACCAGGTAAACGTAACCACACCTGCTTATACTCCACATTGGTACTAACGGAGGGAGTAACAACTGTCTCGTGGGAAAATTGCAAGGACTCCAGGAGCTAATATGCAGATATACGAGCCACAGTATGAACAAAAATGGATAAAAGAGAAGTATGTAAATTCATTGCAGCAACAATGAAGATGTTAAAAACCAAGTAATCGCAAAATGTAAGACCTGGAACAGATCTTAGATACTGGGTGGAAATCTCTTATTTTAGAGACAAAAAAAAAAAACTGAATATGGTGCTGCCTCGAATTCTTTGAGCCTCACCCAGCAAATTTTGCTGGAAAAAATGTGAGCATAATCCACGTCTTAGGATACCAAACATAGTGTTTACTCACCCCACCCACCACTTCCATTTCTTTCTGATGTACTTTTAAAATACACCCAAAAAACTTTGTAATTTATTTCATAGGTAAGTTCATTTAGGATGTATGTCATTGTGAATCAGTGACATTTAAAATTGGGCAAGGAATCATTGAGCCTCAATTAAGAGAAGATAATAATGTCAATGATAGCTTTATGTCTAGATGTATGTTACAAACATGCATCTAGACATAAATAAATACAACCTGAGACCAAAGTGGTAGAATTCAGAATCGTCTTAATTTTCCCAGTTCTACGCACTACTGAAAGCCAGGACCAAATAGTGGAATCCATTTTTAGTGGGATTACACTCAGAATTTTAGTGACTTTACTCTTATCTCAGATTTTGTTTCTTATTATGAGAAAAAACTATGTCTTCCTCTGCTTGTTTGCTTATCCAAAGTGAAGTCTGTTTGGAAATGGTTAATAAATGCAACACAATGCCCCCCCTCTTTCAGAATAAGCCAATTTGGGATAATCAGATTTCCATCATTTAAGGGACCAATTTTCCATTTCTTTTTCCTCATTTGCTTTCCTGCAGTACACCTGCTGTACAGTACTCAGCAGAGGGGGGATTTGAATAATAACACTACTTTACATGTAAATGAAGCGTTTCATCCAAGTATCTCAAAGATCTCTGTAAACATTATCTGGCTGAATGCAGATCATGAACACCACTTTGAAGCTAAGAAAATGGGTACCAACCATATGAGTAAGTGACTTGCCTAAGTTCGCACACTAAGATTGTGATGTTGCTCAAGAGAGGCTCCTGGTCGTTTGAGAATTTAAGCATTCCAATTTGCTCAGGTAAGGGAATCCATCTGCCTTGCAACTCAAAGCTCCTGTATATTCCCACTTGAGCATCATTTATTGTATTCACATAACCCACAACTACAGCTTCTCTATTCCATCAGACATTTCACCACATAATCCATCTTACGACTTTCTGTCAATGTTGACAATCCATGTAATGTCGCATATCACTATAATTCTTGAGGTTAAAGGTAGTATCCATGATTTTCTCTTGTTGAGTTTTAATTTCCACACCTTAAATTCTGGCTCAGTGAATATAATGCAGTATGTGAAATGTGCAGTTTAGAATGAAGAGAGAATCTATAATTCTTATTTGCAAACCTAATCTGCAGGATAAATGAAATACAAATGTCGATAGTAATGGACACTGAGGTTGCCAAGAGGAAGATTTTAAAACCTAGGAATGTAAAAGGCATTTCTACTTAGTCGTACAAGAGTGGTGCATATCTTCTTTGACTTAGAGAGGAATGAGGCTAAGCTCTTTGTTGTAATATATACAGTGGTGAATAACATATTTTAGGAGGAAAATCTCAACTTTTCCATTTCTAAGATGGAAATTTGTCATTAAAGTATGTACAAAATGTTAAAAAAAGATGTGAACATATATATGGCACCCAGCACACTGTGGGAACCCAATGGTACTTCTCCCTTCTCAAGAGTAGGTAGAATACTCTTACAGTGTCCCAAGTAGAGAGCATCCTAGTGCCATCTCACATGATATGCCTTCAATGTGAACAAAGGAGGGTTCCAGTACCGTTGTTAATTCCCTGTGTGGCCTTGGTAGGTCACTCATCCTCTTTTGAGCACAATTCCTGCAGCTAAAACGGAAAGTCTTAAATCAAACAATCTCTCAAATTCCTCTCAGATCTAAAATTTTATGACTATTTTATGATCTGGGCATAACATGATTGACTATGGGAGTTTTAAACCATGAGACCAACTCTAGAATATTAACTGTGTTGCTCTAAATAGCCCTAATTTCCCTCGATGTCTGCTTTATTGCTCTCTACTGTACAGTCCAATATGGAAGCCTCAAGCCACATGGGGCTGTTAAACAACTCCAGTGTGTCTGGTCCAAATTGAGATGTGTATATAGGTATAAAATATGCACCATATTTTAAAGATTTATTTTAAAAAATAATCTAAAATGTCATTGTAGTTTTTATTTTAATTGCATATTGAAATGTTATATTTTGATAAAATTGACTATTAAGTTTGCTTTTTTCTGTTTCCTTTTAGTTTTAATATGGCTTCTAGCAAGTTTAAATTAGATATTGTATTCCTACTTCTAATGGACAATGCTATCCCAGATAACATGCAAAATCTACACGTGTGAGGGTCCTGGGTGGCTCAGTCATTAAGTGTCTGCCTTCGGCTCAGGGCATGATCCCATCCCAGGGTCCTGGAAGTGGGCCCAGCATCGGATGCCCTATTCGAGGGGAAGCCTGCTTCTCCCCCTCCCACT
>CM053604.1:5114791-5133058 GCA_028646535.1 Procyon lotor | reverse complement strand
GTTTCTCTCTGTCAAATAAATAAAATCTTTAAAAAAAAAATCCTACACATGGAGCATCTGGGTGGCTCAGTGGGTTAAGCATCTTCCTTCAGCCCAAGTCATGATGCCAGAGCCCTGAGATCGAGCCCTGCAACAGGCTCCCTGCTCATTAGGGGAGTCTGCTTCTCCCTCTGCCTTATACCCTGCTCTTGGTCTCTCTCTCTCAAATACATACATACACACATAAAATCTTTTTAAAAATGTTACACATAATAGATTCATCCATTTTCTAGTCATTTTAGTAAAGTGGTATTTTATGCTTGATTTTTTTTTTTGCAAATTTTTAAGACTATTTTTTGTCCCTTGCATTCTTTGTTTTTAAAGATTTTATTTATTTATTTGACACAGAGAGAGAGAGCACAAGCAGGAGGAAAGGCAGAGGGAGAGGAAGAAGCAGGCTCTCCGCAGAGCAGAAGAAGCCTGATATATCGAGAGGGACTCGATCCCAGGACCCTGAGGATCATAACCTGAGCCGAAGGCAGAAGCTTTAACCCACTGAGCCACCCAGGCACCCTGTCCCTTGCATTTTTAATTTGTTTTTTTTTTTAATTTTTATTAACATATAATGTATTATTTGACCCAGGGTACATGTCTGTGAATCGTCGGGCTTACACATTTCACAGCACTTAACAGCACATACCCTCCCCAATGTCCACAACCCAGCCACCTTATCCCTACCAACCCCCACACACCCCGCCCCCCGCCACCCTTAGTTCGTTTCTTGAGTCTAGTTTTAATTTGGTTTTGAAAGTTACTAGTATCTGAACAATAAAGTTGAGATCTGTGAATGCACTGTAAATGGCATGACCCTTCCTTTTCCAAATTCTGAGCAATTAGGACATGAGACAAATGAAAGGCAAAAAGTAGAAGAGGGAAAAACCTTCTTTATCACCAAGAAGGCCTCAGTTGCTGGACTGCTGGACTTGGATTTATATCAGGGAGCAATTAAACAGAAGACTGACAACCACTGCTTCTTGGCAGACATCTTTCTGGAATCCTTACACTGTAGTGTACATTATGCTCCCACCAGGCTCTCAGATATACCAGGTAGGACATTGATTCATGAATTCCACTGCCACTTTACATTCCTTATTCCTTATTCATTCCCTCCCCTATTTACCACCCCAACTTACATCCAACCACATTGTCCAAAACAGTAAATCAACAATTTTGCCTGAGATGAAATAAAATCATCAGGATTCTACAATAAAAAGGCATAATGATACTCAGATAATAAAATGACAAAAGAGGATATATCTCAAATTTGAATATAAACTGCCTCTAGTTAAGCAATTTCCAAGGAGAAATTAAAGTTCAAAGATTATTTCCATTGTACTTTATGTCCAAAGATGTTAAAGTCTAAAAGTATTAAAGTCCAAAATCGAGTTATCTTGCCCTTATGAGTTAAAATTAAAGGAAGTTAAAGCCTAAAATGAATGATCTTCATCTTTTTATTCTTCTCAGTCTCAGTTAGAGAGGTTGTCAGTGCCTAGTATATTGGGGCTCCTTTAGCAACTACCACCTAGGCTCTTTCTCCTTGGAATCCTATCCCCTGAGATTGTATTAACTTAATCCCAAGCTCTTAGAATTCTTACTTTTAACATGTCCTAAGAATGAAATGCATACTCATGAGTATCAAAAAACTGGCTCCACATTTACTGAATCTAGAGGCCAACACCTAACTCTTAAAACAGCTATCCAAAGAAAATCATGTACCGAAAATATGTATTTGGCATTGGCAAAGATTGAAGATTAAAACAGTAAGACCTGTATTTATAATGATCCTTACCCCTATTGTTGAGCCACTGCCAATTACAGCAGACATTCAGTGGTATATGTATAAAGGCAGATAGATAGTAAAATAAAATAAAAACGATTTAACAAATATCTTCTTGCTTTTATCTTTACTAGGATATTGTCATTCTATACATGTTGTCCAAGTTCCACAACATTTGAACTTAGCTAAAATAAACTCTCAGTCACTGGTTAGTTTTGATTCTACCCATTGACCATTCCTCAGGGCAGAAGATAGAGGTTGGGGAGGAGTCCACCTATTCATAACATTTTTTATCCATTTTCTCTTCTGAGCCTCATGTTTCTGGCACCACTGGACTTAAATGAGTGCAAGCTTATATATAATGTGCCACTATAATGAGCCTTGGCATTTTCAATTTAAATAGAATTGCCATTCACTGCCTACCTAAGCTGGGCTTAACACATTAGGCTACCCTTGATTGGCTCACTCTTGTACATTTGAACTGGGCTGCCTTAAAGTTAAGAATAGCAGTGTCTTATCAGATAAAGGGCTAGTATCCAAGAAAGAACTTATCAATCTCAACACCCCCAAAAGACAAATAATCCAGTCAAAAAATAGTCAGAAGACATGAATTGGCATTTTTCCAAAGACATACAAATGACTGACAGAAACACATGAAAAAATGCTCAACATCACTCAGCATCAGGGAAATATAAATCAAAACCACAATGAGAAAACACCTCTCACCAGTCAGAATGGCTAAAATTAACAAATCAGGAAACAACAAATGTTGGCAAGGATGCAGAGAAAGGGGAACCCTCTTACACTGCTGGTGCAAATGCAAGCTGGTGCAGCCACTCTGGAAAATGGTATAGAGGTTCCTCAAAAAGTTTAAAAATAGAGCTACCCATGACCCAGCAATTGCACTACTAAGTATTTATACAAAGAAACATAGCTATTTGAAGGGGCACCTGCATCCCATGTTTATAGCATTGTCCACAATAGCCAAACTATGGAAAAAGCCCAGATATTGACAGATGAATGGATAAAGAAGATGGGGTATATATACAATGGAATATTGCCCAGCCATCAAAAAATGAAATCTTACCATTTGCAATGACGTGGATGGAACTAGAGGGTATTATGCTAAGAGAAATAAGTCAATCAGAGAAAGACAATCGTCATATGATTTTACTCATATATGGAATTTGAGAAACAAAACAGGGAATCATAGAAAAGGGGAGAGAAAAATAAAATAAGATGAAATCAGAAGGGAAGACAAACCATAAAAGACTCTTAACTATAATAACCAAACTGAGTTCTTGGAGGGGAAAGGGGGAAGGGATGAGGTAAATGGGTTACGACCATTAAAGAGAGCATGTGATTATATTTCATGTAATGAATATTATATGAAACTGATGAATCACTAACTCTATCTCTGAAACTAATAATAAACCATATGTTAATTAATTGAATCTAAATAAAATAAAATTTTTAAAAATTAAAAAATTAACATTCCTTAATGTTAAAACAGCAAAGCCTTTATTTAGAAAGATTCTTACCTCTATGGTCAAACCATTGCCCTTTCTCACATGTCTTAGGAAAAGTTTTTCCTGTATAGTAAGCTCTGACCCTATAAGATCCTTTAGGGCCCCTCCCAAACTTTCTGACCTCTTAAGTCTGTTGAAGACCCCACTGCCTGTCCATGGAAGCTAAATGTAGTTCACAGCTGCAGTAAAATAAACTCTGCCATAATCCTCTCTGGGTCATCTATATCTTTGCTGAGGTCAGAGTAGCCAACATAATATCTAAGATGGCTGTGTCTGCTGGGGCCAATTATAAAGCCCATGGAATTTTATTGAAATGGGTACATCCCCATATCCAGGCCTGGCTCTAAAGAAATAGCCATTTCCTTTGGACAAATGCAACTAAAACTACAGTCATCCACCAAGATCAAAATATCCCATGGCCAGCTAAAGCCATTTGACTAAGCTTCAGCAATTAGAAAACCATCACACAATTATAACAACCTGCTCACTCCAATGCATGATGTTACGGACCACGAAGATTAAAACATATGGTCCATCCAGTGAAGTTCACAGTGTGAAGACCTGGCATACCAACACAGCCAGCCGGTGTTTGGGTGTCTCACCCCTCAACTGTTCCTCCCTTTCTCATTTTGTGACTTTCCTGGTCCATCCAGTGCAAGGATGTTTAGGCGGTTCAATGAATAATACTTGTTTTCTCTACCCAGGTTATGAAAAATTTTTTTTCAAATATAACAAAGAAATGGAAGATAGAGACAATATCATCTTTACTACAAACAAAATCTGGATGGAAAATATGGCTTATGGTTGACATGTCCATAAGCAAATCAACCTATACTCAGTAGACCTAAGAATTAACTCAACTCATTCTTCTGGTCACAGTAGGTAGGATGCCAACCCACATAGGGGTGAAGCATGAACTTTTGTGTGTGTGTGTGTGTGTGTGTGTGTGTGTGTGTGTGTGTGCTAGAGCTCTCTCACTTCCAAAAAGAAGAAAGGAGCTTTAGTAGCACCCCCTTATCCATGACAGGTAGTTTCCAAGAACCTCAGCAAATGCCTGAGACCGTGGATAATACTGAACTGTATATATACTGTGACTTTTTCCTGTATGTAAACACTTAGGATAAGGTTTAATTTATAAATTAGGCACAGTAAGAGATTAACAACAATCGTTACTAATAAAACAGAACAATTAGGGGTGCCTGGGTGGCTCAGTAGGTTAAAACCTATGCCTTCAGCTCAGGTCATGATCTCAGGGTCCTGGGATGGAGCCCCGCATCGGGCTCTCTGCTCAGAAAGGAGCCGGCTTCCCCCTCTCTCTCTGCCCGCCTCTCTGCCTATTTGTGATCTCTCTCTCTCTCTGTCAAATAAAGAAATAAAATCTTTTAAAAAAATTTTAAAAAACAGAACAATTATAACAATATACTGTGATAAAAGTCATGTGAATGTGATCTCCCTCTCCTCCCAAAATATCTTCTTGTATTGTGCTCCCCCTTTCTCTCATGATGATGTGAGATAAGACGCCTACATGTGAGATGTAGGGAGGTGAATGATGGAGACTTGTTACATAATGTTGGGCTATTATTGACCTTCTGACTATACATCAGAAGAGGGATCATCTTCACCACCACGACTGAGTGTAGGTAATTGAGACTGCAGAACATGAAACTACAGATAAGGAGGATTATTGAACTTAGTGGAGTACAGTCAGTTATTCTCAAACTACCAATCACACGAGTCATTCTATCTCTGCTTTGAAGGAGTTTAGGGGCAGAGACAAGCTGAGAGAGTGGTACTAACGGAGTTCTGTACAACAGAAAGGAAATCTCAGGTATAAAAGAAACATCACCCCCAATCACAACTTTTACAAAATTATAATTGTACACTCATCCAAATTTTATCTTTCAGTCCCACATTCTTACCTTCTTACCTTGTACTTATTTATCTAAATTAATGCATTTGAACAAAGGTCAAATTGCTTGGCTTCTATTCTCAATTGTTCACAGTATATACTAAAATAATTTTTCCCAAGATCCTGCAAAAATCCACATAACATCCTCAGTTTCACTCCTATTGATCCATCAAAATTTTTCTTGAGATGCTCTGTGCTGTGAAGCCTGCCAACTCATATTCACATTGCCCCATCAGTCAGAAATATCAGTTTTAATCTCAATTTAAATCGTATTTATTCTACAAAGCCCTGCTGAAATCCTAGTCCTTTTAGAAAACGTTTCATAAAGTATGAACTATCCAAGTAGAATGTCTTTTCCTATCTGGTTCCCATGGCGTTTTTAATTACTAGTACAGAACTTACTGTACTCTGCCTTATATTATTGATGTTTGCCTCCATATTTGTCTGTCTTCTGGAAACTAGTTTATAGGTTCCTAATGAGCAGGGGTCATGCTATCCATCACCTCTGAATGTTCACAGTACCTCTGTGATTAATCATTCTGCATTGCTGGACTCTAATAATGCATTTTGAGTTAAATTAATTGCCTCAAACATTGAAATTTATAGAAAAAAAGATGGTGGTATGCCTCAAACATTGAAGTTTATAGAAAAAAGATGGCAGTGTGCCCAGGAAATTAGCTCAGCAATTGTTACTGGTCAGATACTTCAGGTTCAAGGGAAGAGACTCAGCTCAAACTCGTTTAAGCAAAGAAAGAATGTTGGCTTATTAAAGTAAAAAGTGAAAACCATATCTCTCTCCTTTTCTGGACCACATTTGTTTTTGCCTTGTTTTCAGACAAGTTTCTTTTTGTTTTGTTTTGCTTGCTGTTGCTTTGTTTGTTTTTGTTTTTACAAATGATGACAAGAAAGCTTTACTCAGCTCTAAGCCCAGGTTAAATTCATAGTTCTTAATTCTAGAGAAAATGCCAGCATTTTGCCCCAATGATCCAGCAGAGGAATCTGATTCACTGAGTTTGGTTATTGTGCCTCAACTTGAGCCAGACACAATCACCAGGAGGCTGAAACATTTCCTCCAGATAAGAGGGAACAAAATCAGGTCCACCTAAGCTTCTCTGAATCAGTGTTGTTGATAACAATGGAGGAGAAAATGTTTGCTCAAAGGAGGACATGATTTATACACAAAATAGCATATGTCCATTAAAGAATTAGAACTAAGCTCAACCTTAGTGCTTCCATGTACTAGCTATTTGAGCTCACACTAGGTATTAATCCTCTTTTAAGGGCTTTGTACGATTTTTTTCAAGGATTAAATGAGACACTAAATAAAGCACCTAAGATATATAACATATTCAGTAAATGTTAATTCCCCTAAGACACTTCCTGTACATATGCCTTAATGTCATACCTATTTAAAATAAAATGGTATCTGAAAAAATGTTGATAGAAAATAGAAGAAGAAGAGGAGGGTGTTGGATGGATGTGGAAAAGCCTACTGAAATAGAGTATGAACCAACAGTGATTGGAATGTCAAAGGTCACAAATATGAAACATGGCATTGAAATTTCTTTTGAGGGAAAATTCATTGTTGTGTGAATGCAGTTGATAATTACAAGTGCCAAAACTTCCTTAATTTTGTCCTCTGTCACCATGAAATCCATTTTACCCAAGTACCATGCTTTTATTTTTCAAAACTCATGTACCCAGGATACTTCAAGAGAAAATATAAACATAAATGGCCTTAAGTATATTAGCAGTCAAACTACACACCATCTTTCATTTTTTGCCTTATCTTTCTTATATCCAGTATGCCACAGATAAATCCTTAAACAGAAGAATTAACCCAGGTTAAGTTTTTCAATAGAAAGCTTATTGTGTTCACATTAGATAATGAGGCAACACAACTGTATAAAAGGAGTTTATTATTTCTGGCGGTGCCTGGGTGTCTCAGTGGGTTAAGCCTCTGCCTTTGGCTCAGGTCATAATCTCAGGGTCCTGGGGTCAAGCCCTGCATCGGGCTCTCTGCTTGGTGGGGAGCCTACTTCCCCCCTTCTCTCTGCCTGCCTCTCTGCCTACTTGTGATCTCTCTCTCTGTCAAATATATTTAAAAAAAATTTTTTTTTTAAAAAGTTTATTATTTCTGAAGGATGCCCATTGGGGAGCAGTGACAATTACCAAAAATATTTTTAAATACGTGGAATTACCTAGGAACCCACACAATGAGGGCAAAGCAGTCTGAGTTAATTCCAGATCATGACTTATATGGGGGCTATGTGCTACTGCTCTTTAATGCCTGTCATCCTTGGTTCTTCAACCACCTGCCTCACCCTCATTTCAGCTCATACAATTCCAACTCTGTTTATGATAACAGTTTCCAGGCTAATTTTTCTGATTCCTATCACTAACAGAGCTGATTGTTAAATTTGTGGAAACTTCACAGCCTGTTATTAAACACAGCCTTCATGAAATACTAAATCAAACACACTTGCAATTAAATGAATTATATTAAAAGCACAATTAGTAAATTTATAAAACTCATAACTTCCCAATTATTTTAATCTGTTGATGACACTTTACCAAGATCTGGAGATGTAAGAGGAATGATACATAGTCTCTGTCCTGGAAAGTCCCACTGCCTAGAGACTAGTCATGTTTATCAAACCATGGTTTGGTGCACACACTAGAAATGCCAAAAATTAATAAATGATAAGGCAGGGATGGAGTCTATGGTCAAATAAATTTGGAAACCCCTGAATTATATAAACTAAAATAAAATATGTCACTGTTAGGACATTTCTGGAAATTTATATGCTAATGCGCTTTGAACAGCTCGGAAGGAAATGAAATAATCAGTATTTTCAGACTTACTCAAGTAAAAGAACAATTTTTAGAAGGATATATTTTCTAAAACTAAGGTTCCATAGGATACGAGTTTGAGAAATAATGTACTAATACAATAATATCCATACTCTTTTTGAAGACCCACCTTTTGTCACTTATTCTCCAATTTCATGCTCTGTAACATCTGCTGAGACCAGGCCACCTCTGCCCACTCTTCCCACCCTTCTTCTCGGTCAAGTCAGCTTCTTGCTGTTAGAATAAAATCAAGCCATTTCTAAAACACTGGCATGCATGAGTCAACCCACCAGCAGAGCAAATGACCTCTAGAAGTAGAGAAATGTTTAAAATATGCTCTTGTAAGTAACATCCAACACTTAATTGAGAGGCAACGATTCATTCTCCTTAGGTATTTCTTGTAGCAATACTTGTCTGCCCAGAATTTAACAGTGTTTAAAAGGACAGGGTGAGTAATGAAAAAGAGCAATTCCATATAAATCAACCCAGGAGCAAATTAGGGTGATGGACTTAGCAGAACAAGAGCCTGGCAAATTGTAAATCCTCTGAGTCATCTATTGCTCTATGAGCTTTTGTTGAGACTTTCCCTGAAAAACGTAGTGCAGATTATCACTGTTATCTGTGGATGTCTAAGGCATATTTTATCACTACAGGAGACATCTTAAAGCTTGTATGGAAATTCAGTGGGCAGCCTTACATTTCAGGCTTTTGGTAAAGTAGTATTTCAGCTTCTAGGGAAAACCAATTCTGATATAATACAAATCACTGATATCATACAATGTCACTTATCACATTGAATGCAAGGTTCTTTCTGATGTCAAGCACACACAAGAACACACCAAGATTTATCTGTCTGGCAAAACCGAATTTCAATCTTTTACCAAGAATAATGTATTGAGTATAAAAACAGATAATAGTAAGAGGTAACAGGAATGAAGTCTAATAAAATTATCAAATTTCCTTCTTCTATACATTCTCCCTTGGAGATCTCACACAATTTTTGCAGAATTCCTCATTTTGTTACTATGGTGATAGGAATAAAATGTTTATGTGCATGTTTTGTTTATTTGTTTTGTGTTTGTTTTTTTTCTCCAACCCTGAGCCTTCTCCTAATTTCCTGGACTGCATATCCAGCTCCACCTGGCTAATCTGTCAGTAACTCAAACTCAATATGTCTCAAATTAGACTCATAAAGTAATCTATTTTCATGTTTACCATCTACAAAAAAGACATTTTTTCACTCCTGTCCCACCCAGCCATTCTATCGTAAAACCTTTTTGTCTTTGCTTCTCATGTTTCTAGGACTGTTAGATACTACCTTCATGATCTCATTTTAAAAAAAAAAGAAAAAGAAAAAAAAAACACTCATGAACAACCATAAACAAACTTGATGTAAGAAAACAAAGATTGAAGTTTTATTTATACATAGGCATCTCATTTCATGAGCATGTTTAGAATGCTACTACGACCTAGGTAATTGCAAACTAGTTGCATGACCTTGGGAAATTTCTACAACTCTTCTGTACTTCACTTTTATGAGGAAAAAAATATAACATAGCCTCAAAAGTTATTAGGAGAATTCAAGGAAATGGTATACTTGTACTTGCCTTGCAAACCATAAAGCAACTAAAAAAAAAAGCAAACAATTCATCCATTTTTGTTTAATAACCTCACCGATACCACCTCAGTCCAAATCTTGTTGATACTCTTCCTTCCAAAATTACATTAAAGAATTAACAAGTTTTCTGCCCAAGCTCTGGTGGCTTCTGATCCACCAAAATACAGCATTCACCTACTCAGTCACTTGCTTCTTTACTTACCTAACATTTAATGAAGACTACAAAAGGCTCAACATGGCCTTGGGATACAGACATAACCTGAGACTTATTATCTAAAAATGTCTTGATTGCACTTGCTATAGAGAGTTAGCCCACGTTAATGGGTGAATCTCCTTGTACGGTACCTGACATCATGTGGTGGGTGTTTGCTAAGTGTTGGTTATTGTACTTTTATTAGTTTTAATGGTTGGAGCCCACACTTCCTGGCTCCCTGCCCAGTTTTCTCTAGATATAAAACACTGTCTTCTTTATACAAACATTTTTTTTCTGCCTAAACAGTTAAATCTCTATGATACATGCTCATAGGTAGGAGTATATATTGTGTCCCCATGGATTTCAATATTGAATGAATAAACATTTAATGAATAAAACTTCCTCAATATTATATTGATGTGAAAATAAATCGTTTTAAAGCTATTTAAAAGCCCTTAAGGCAGTAGGCTATCAGGACACAAAGAGGCACCTGGCATTCATATCAACACCCATAAAAGAGAATAATAGCCCTTCCACCTTTTTTCTTTCTCAGGCACTTAAATTTTTCCAACCGCTCATTTGCATTTCCTTTGAATCCTCAAGCGGTTTTCAAAAATAGCTCTTTTATAGAAAGTAAATTAATCAACAGACATGCAGTTTTCACTGGGAGCAACATCACAAGGAACTCCCCCACTCATGAGCTCAGCAATGCAGTAACCTCCGTTTCTCTTTCTCCTTTCCTCCCTCCGTCCCTTTCTCTTTTCTTCTCTCTCCCTCCCTCTCTCTCTCCTGCTCCCTCTCTTTTTCCCTCTCCCTCTCCTATTTCCCCTTCTCTCCTTCCCTCTCTTTCTCCCTCTCCCTCTCCCTCTCCCTTTCTCTCTCTCTCTCTCTCTCTCTCTCTCTCTCACACACACACACACACCCTCACACATACACACACACACACACACACACACACACACACACACACACACATTTTTATGTTCTCCTGTCTATGCATCTACTGAAATTGGCTAAGACTACAGGTGAATCACTTTGCAGCTTCATTACAAAGTTAGAATTTGGCTCAGTGATTCTTTCTCCCCTCTCATTTTAATAACTCAAGCCCACTTCTGTGGTTCCCCATAGTTGTTTCTATAAATATGTGCCAGAATAACTATAATACTTGTCATAATTTGTAATATAATTTAGAATTTGTAAATCTGCTCCCTAGACCCCAGTGCATACCTCATGTATAAGCGTAAAACATATGAAATTGCTGAGAGCCTCTTTTGATGTAGAAAAACAGCAATTTTTATGACTTAACTTAAAAAAAATGCTATGATTTTAATTGCCTGTTTCCTGTTTTTTCCACCATCAAGCAGAGTGCCCTTTTGGAATAGAGATTTGTCTTAATTTTTTTTTCTTATTCAAGGCTACAGTGCTTGGCACCTAATAGGTGCTCACAAAGGTCCATAGGTAGAAAACAACTCTCCTGTAGAGAATATTCTTGTGCAGTAAGGCTGGATGATGGACAGAACACTTTTTATGCAGATGAGGCAAGGACTGTTAGAAAAAACTGAATTGTTGATGAGACACATCTTTTTTTTTTTCTTTTAAAGATTTTATTTATTTGACAGAGAGAAACACAGCGAGAGAAGGAACACAAGCAGAGGGAACGGTAGCAGGAGAAGCAGGCTTCCCGCTGAGCAGGGGGCCTATGCGGGGCTGGATCCCAGGACTCTGGGATCATGACCTGAGCCGAAGGCAGACGCTTAATGACTGAGCCACCCAGGGGCCCCGATGAGACACATCTTGTGTCAATAAAACAGTTATGGAATCCAGGCTCTACTCATAGCTGGTTCTAAGGTCTAAGCAATTTCATCTAATCTCGTCATCAAATCACATCAACTTAATGAATAAGAAATTATAGTTAATCCTATTTTACAGATGCAAAATGGAGTCCAAGGCCATCTAGATAAGAAGTAGTGGTACTGGGTTTTGGTGATCCTTGTCCAGTTTCAAAGTCAGATACACTACTATTTCATCATGCTGTGCTTCCCAAGGCCCACCTGGCAAAACAGAGATGAGAGTCCAGTAATATGATAAGCGTTCAAATACTTTAAAAATTAACACTAATTATCATTGGTTGTACACCTATGTTCATGTTCTATATTAGACCTTTCATGTATTTTGTCTCATTCATTCCTCACAATAGATTTTGAAATTGATATTATTTTTACCACGTAATGAATACAGTGAGGTTCAGAAAGAAATAACAGCCTATGGTCACCAGGTGGGACATAACAGTCTTCAAATCTCAGTTAAAATCTTAATTACTTAAATGCAAATATAATAAAGTTAAAAACAATTTTAAAAAGTTGAACAGAAACTTTCCTATCGTCTTTATCTGAAGTATGTGGAATATGGAAGCCCACAGATATGTACTCAAAGCATAAGTTCACTATCCAGAGAGACAACTTTGTTTAGATCTTAAATTTCCTCAAATATAATGTGGAAATAATAATGGCTCTGTCATTCTGAGAATAGGATATTGCCCTTAAAAAGCTTTGTATATCATGTATTCATAGTGAGGAGAAGCTTCTTTCTGACCTTTGTCATGATTCTTTTTGTTAGGGTTTCCCATCAGCTAAGGGGCATATTAACAAAGCTCCCTTAGTTGGAAGAATATTTATTTACATAAGTTCTTTGAGGAAACAAACATCTTTGGATGACACTGGGGATGAGGGCAAGACAATGTGTCCGACAGAGATATTGTACCCAATTTTATTTGGTTATAGGATGAAACTCTAAGATGGACTTGTTGAGGAATACTTGAACAATATGGAGTTTAAAGATGAGCTCAACTGTCTGCTTGGAAATTTGTGAATTTGGGAGTACCTGCTT
This sequence comes from Procyon lotor, assembly GCA_028646535.1. NCBI lineage: Eukaryota > Metazoa > Chordata > Mammalia > Carnivora > Procyonidae > Procyon > Procyon lotor. The sequence continues at coordinate 5,120,254 of CM053604.1, read as the reverse complement.
TGGATTTCACTGCTAAAGACAAGGAGATTGTGGTTAACGACGCACACTATGGGGACACCAATAGTGCATATAGGAGATACAGATGGAAGACACCAAAACATTTTCCTCAGTCCTTTCTCTGGCAGTATATAAGGGAACTTTATTTCTTCCTAGACTTCATAACTTAATCTCTCTGCTTTCTTGATGAATTATGGGTTCATGCTCTGTCTCGGTGCCCTTCATTCTTGTTTTTCCAAAGGAAGCTACTTTAATGTTCTCTCCTGGGTCATGTTTTTTCACATTTATATTTGGGAAGCTTTGCACATCCAAATGTTTGGATAAAACAATTCTCTGTAGTTGGACAAGACTTTATTCTGTAGATCATGCAGGAGAGTTCTCATGGCAAGCTTTCTACTACTGCTGACTGCTCCTGCTGTTCTTTGTGGCAGGTCCTGGGTCTTCCTTGGCCTTCCTACAAACCCCTAGATATCCTCTCAGCCCTACATGTGCTTCCATTGATGCCATACTCCCCCAGCTATGGCACTCATCACCGTCTGTTCCAATTTCTCCAATTACTATATATGCCAAAGGTCAGCAGCATAACCTGCCTTGTCTACTACTGTGACTACTGTGTCTTAGATCCTAGCAATGTACAAGTCACACTTACCAGATTCCAACAAAGTCAGTTTTGTGAGCAAATTAGTTCATGAATAAAATAAGCTGTTCACATATTTATCACCCTCAGAAGAATTTAACCTCCATAACCCACTCAGTACATGTGGGTTTAGCAGTTCTAACAACCCTACTTTTAGGGGAGAAATCAGCCTCATCAAGGTCAAACATTTTTTCAAGGTCATGGTCACACAGTTATCAAAAGGAAAGGAGAAACCAAAACCTGAGGCTTCTGATTTGAATCTATGGCTCTGCCTGTTATTCTAGCAACTGCAAGTAGGCACGTTCATTACAACCACCTTTATAGTTAGCTTCCCTTCTAATTTAGGCTCATGTTTTCACTATTGTACCTAACAATTTAGGTTGTATTCACTGCTGATATATATTTCTAAATATATGCAGTAAATTTAAATGAATAAGATGCCTTGCTGAGTGGAAAATCTGGATTATTATGTCCTGAAAGCAGATCAGCACAACCATTATATGCACATAAAAATAACCTTAAGGCTGTTAATATGAATAATACGTTTTACCACCATTAAAGCAAGATTTAGACATTTAGCCTTTTCTCCCATAACAGGCTGTTCATTTTAGTACAGGAAGACTCTTAATAAAAAAGATTAATGAAGTAAATAGCTTTCTTTTTATATACGGTTTTTTTCCTCTTTCTGGAATTAAGTCTCTTCTGGAAACTCAACTGCTCTCTTTGCTATAAATTAAAAGCTACTCTTTGGTCTGAAAGAACAGACAAACCAAGTGCATACAACAAGAGATTATCTCAAGTATTGATACTGTAAGGACTTCCATTGGAAAATGTTTCCTTAAAAATTAAACCTTCACAAGTTCTCTCTGCCTCTAAACAGTTTTTCAGCTGGTGAACATATCTAAAAGTATATATGAATTGGGTTCAGCTAAAGAAATGAAGCAATAAAAAGGAAGGGAGGTTAAAAAGTCACCCTCTTTTATTTAAAATTCAAATAGAGGGCACCTGGGTGGCTCAGTGGGTTAGAGTCTCTGCCTTCAGCTCAGATTATGATCTCATGGAATCGAGCCCCGCATCAGGCTCTCTGCCCAGTGGGGATCCTGCTTCTCCCCCCCACCCCGCCTGCCTCTGCTTACTTGTGATCTCTCTCTCTGTCAAATAAATAAATAAAACCTTTTAAAAAATAAAATAAATAAAATAAAATTCAAATAGAACATCTTTTATTTGAATTGATACTCTCTGTGTTGATGTAAATTCTGTGTTGAATGTGAGACAGAATTCTTGATTGCCCGTAATTCCCTCCAATCTAGTTTCTCCTTGAACACTGATGCTTGAATCCTTTGGTCTAAGACTCCTTGCTTCCTATTAATAGACAGATGATCTTGAGGAAGAGGCAATAAGTCTTAGTCAAAATGAGATGTCTCTGTCCTCAGGCTACTCAAGAATACCTGTATTAAACACTGTTGGTAGCTAGTCTTGAAAGTGGTCCCCCATGAATCTTGTCTCCTGGTAATGCCTTCCTTGCTTGCTATTGTTTAGGGCTGGATAACCTGGATATCCAATAAGTTATTGTGGAAAGGATGGAACATGACCTCTGAGGCTAGAGCATAAAAAACATGGTGGCTTTTATCTTGCAATCTAGAATCATTCTTACCAAGGAAAGTCAGTCTCTATGTCATGAAGGCACTGAAAAACCACCATGGCTCCTGAGGCCTCCTGCCAACAGCCACATGAGTGGGCCATTTGGATAAGGATCCTGCAGCCCCAGTCAAGCTTCAGATAACTGGAGACTTGGATAATATCTTGACTGCAACTATATGCGAGACCCTGAATCAGAAATACTCAGTAAACCTTCTCTTGGATTTCTGATGCCCAGAACCTGCGAAGTAATAATGTTTATAATTGAAGCCACTAAAGGTGGGATAATTAAAGAGCATTAGATAATTGAAGCACTAATAAAACCATTTATTAATGGTTTTATTTATGTGCAAACATTTATTTAAGTGAAATGTATCTAACATGCACAGTAGACACATGTTAAAGCATGCTCCCTTTTATTTATTTTTATTGTGTTATGTTTGTCACTGTACAGTATATCATTAATTTTTGACGCAGTGTTCCATGACTCACTGTTTGTGTATAACACCCAGTGCTCCATGCACTTAAAAAGGAAGATAATCATTATTATTACCCATTGTTGGAAAATCAGGAAATAGGCCAGAGAGGATCACTGAGTGAACTAGTGCCACATGGCTCATAAATGGTAGAGTGGAAATTTAAACCCAGGTCTAAAAAAAAATTTTTTTTTCCCACCACACTATGTTCAGAGTTTCAGTTTTAAGGTTCAATTCAAACAGCTAATGCGTAGAGAAATAAGGCAACCTGCTCAAACCTCCAGTTCCAATTCCTGTGTTCTTCCAGGTATCCTGCAGGAAAGAGACCACAGGACTCCTGGAACCAGGCACTCATTCTCCCAAGTCCCAGGAGCCCAACCTGGGGAGACCAAATCCAATGATTGGTCAATATGAAGGAAGAGAGAGGGTGTACAAAGGCACAGCTTCCTTGTCTCAATTGAAGACTATTCTGAAGGTCCAAACCAGTTCCAGGACTCTCTCCAGACTGAGCTAACATCTTTGTTGCAGTATCATTGGACTTCAACTTCTTGTTCTTCTGATGACCTAGCTTTCACTTCTTCAATGTTGATGTTTGTGAGACCACTCGTCAGCAAGCTTCCGGCATACAAATTCCTATTTTAGAGTCTATATCCTAGGTAACATCCATAGTTTGTCTTACTTCTCAACTCATTTCTGTATTTTTAGAATGACTGAGTGGCCTAGGTGTTTCTAAGATAATGATTCTCGCAGTGCCATCCCTGACCTGGCACCACTAGCATCATTGGGAAAATTGAGAGAAATGCATATTCTCTGTCTCCACACCAGTTCTGCTGAACCAAACTCTCGAGAGGTGGACACCTAGAATGTGTGTCTAACATGCCCTCCAGGGCAGCTCACTGTACCGTAAAGTTTGAGAACCATTGGTGTAAAATATATATCAGTTCTCAAACATCTTGGCTTTGGGTTGCTGTCATATAACATCTTCTAGCTGGATGCCCCCTGAGTCTTCACTGGATTAGAGCACACTTAATTTGTGTTCCAAACAAAGTAAAGTTAGATTACATTCAGTAGTTCTTACAGGAGGCATTGGACATCAAACTCTACATGTACACAGCATTGCAGTAGGAGTTTGTTCTAGTCAGGCTGGTGGATACAAAGGAGAATAGACTTTGGAGTCAGGAGAAGCTGCCTTCTGATACTGTCTTTACCATCATCATAATGTATAACCTTTCAGAAGTCATGGAGACTCTGTGTAATGGGGTTGTACATTCATGTCCTGCACACTTTATAGAACTGCAGCAAAGATTAAATGATATAATTTGAGAAACAAAAAAAGCTCACAGCCACATGCCTTTCTTATGGGATTTGGAAACTTGCACACCCTATGACCAATGAATATACTGTGTGCATGTACGACGATAAGAACTACTGCTTACATGTATGGAGTACCTAGTATGATTTAAGCATGTAATGATAGCATATAACACATAAGTTTCATTTGATTTCTTATAAGGAGGGTAAGTTTCACAGAGAGGGAAATGAATCATAAAGTTTATTCTTGCCAGATCTACTGATTCAACATAAACAGTTTTTGTTGTTTATATAATAGAATATAATAGAAATATAGAATAGAATAGAAAATTCTATTTCTATTCTATCTAAAAAATCTATTTCTATAGAATAGAAAATAGAATCACTGTTCTCTAGCGACTTTGTTTTTCTTCAAAACTAAAAACTTCAAGAATTTACTGATAATAATAAATGAGAATACTAATACCTAACATTTCATTGCATTTACAATATATGTATTATGCTGTTTGAGGTTGTGCCTATATATAAATTATACATAATTATAATAAGATCTTATTAGTATAATTAAATATAATTATAAGATTATAATTATAATTTTATAATTATATTAATAACTAGACATGTATGATATCATATTAAGCATTATATTGTTAGGTATAAAATTGGTTAGCCTAAATTTATTTTTTTAAAGATTTTTTATTTATTTATTTGACACAGAGAGAGAGAGATCACAAGTAGGCAGAGAGGCAAGCAGAGAGAGAAGGGGAAGTAGGCTCCCTGCTGAGGAGATGTGAGGCTCGATCCCAGGACCCTGGGATCATGACCTGAGCCAAAGGCAGAGGCTTTAACCCACTGAGCCACCCAGGCACCCTAGTTAGCCTAAATTTAGAGACTTAAAAAATAAAACCACTAGAGCACAGAGAGATTAAGTAATTTACCTAAGGTTGCACAGCCATATAAGAAGAAACACTGGGATTCAGAGACTTGATTTAGAGACTCTTGAGTATCACCACTGTAAAATACTGCCTCTCAAAATAACACATTGCTGACATTATCTTAAATAAATGAACATATTTTAACACCTTACTTGCTATCACTTTGGTGTGATGATATATGGTATCATGGATAATGGAGTCAGCAGATTCAGGAACGGAATCTATGTAAGAAAGTACAATAATAACTACAGAGCACCCAGAATTCTGAAGTCTTGCAACATAGTCCCATTGCACTGAAGCCCACATATTAAGGAAGTGTGAAAGTGAATACATAGATATCTTTGATTTTTTTCGTCTTGACTGACCAAGTCTTTTTATTTTTATTTTTTTTTTTTCAGAGTAATACATCTTTATTCAAACAAGTTAGGTAAATTCCCCCCAGTAATATCCAGCCATGTTCTGGTATACT
>CM053604.1:4942673-5114291 GCA_028646535.1 Procyon lotor | reverse complement strand
TCCATCTGGTCCAGTGTGTCATTTAGAAGCTTTATTTCCTTGTTGATCTTTTGCTTAGATGATCTGTCCATTTCGGTGAGGGGTGAGTAGTCCCCTACTACTATTGTATTGTATTGTTGTTGATGTGTTTCTTTGACTTTGTTATTAATTGGTTTATATAATTGGCTGCTCCCATGTTAGGGGCATAGATATTTACAATCGTTAGATCTTCTTGTTGAACAGTCCCTTTAAGTATGATATAGCGTCCTTCCTCATCTCTTATTCTAGTCTTTGGCTTAAAATCTAATTTATCTGATATAAGGGTTGCCACTCCAGCTTTCTTTTGATGTCCATTAGCATGGTAAATTGTTTTCCACCCCCACACTTTTGACCAAGTCTTTTTAAAATCCTCTTCATAGTTTGCTGATCTTTCACGGTAAGAAGTAGAAAGTACCGTCAACCAAAACAGCCACCATGACAAGGAAAATCTGGGTTTTTCAGATTCCTTTGCTGTGAGGGCACCAGAATGTGACTTCCGTTCAGCCAATCAGGCAACTCATGCAAGAGACAGGTGAAGAAGAGAGTAGTGTGAAGAAAGTAGCCTGTGGCTGGGATCATTGTTCCTTTGACCAAAGTGCCAGAAGCGGCAGCTGTGGTCAGAGCTGCCGGTATCCTGTGTGGCGTGTGGTCAGTGGCAAAGAGCAGGTGATGATGGTGGTGTTTCTGCTTCCAGCATGGGGGGCTCCACTCCTGGCTGTGTTGTTTGTGCTTTGCTTTCCTCACTGGGTAATAAATAACACTGTTTCTCTGTTCATCCTGAGGGTTCTGTGAACTTCCTACTGCCTTTAATAAGTCCCGTTGGGGGGGCGCCTGGGTGGCTCAGTCGTTAAGCGTCTGCCTTCGGCTCAGGTCATGATCCCAGGGTGCTGAGATCGAGCCCCACATCGGGTTCCCTGCTCGGCAGGAAGCCTGCTTCTCCCGCTACCATTCCTTCTGCTTGTGTTCCCTCTCTCGCTGTTTCTGTCAAATAAATAAAATCTTTAAAAAAAAAAAAATAAGTCCCGTTGGCTTAAATTAGCTAGGGTCATGTGTTATTTATCTATTGCTGTGTAATAAACCACCCCCAAATTTAGTGGCTTGAAACACCAACCATGTTGGTCTTTTTACAGTTCTGTGGCTCAATAATTCAGGCTGGGCTCAGATGGGTAGTTCTTCCACTGGACTTTCCTGGGTTTACTCTTGTGTCTGCTGCCATCCCTGAATTTGACCCTGAGTGGATGGTCCAAGGCAGCCTTACACATGTCTGGAAGTTAGCAGGAGCTCTTGGCTGGGGTGTCCAGGCCAGATCTCAGAAGTCGCATGTCACTGTTTTCCCCACTTCTGTTGAAAGCTGTTGATAAGATATAAAGTCAAATCTTGAGTCTCATGTAGTCTGACGAGGGAAAACATACTTTATAAGAACTACAACACAGTGAGACTGGATATGATTGAAGTAAACATTGAGAATGATGAGAGCATAAAAAGTACAGGATAAGATATGACAAAGACAAAAAAAAAACTGAAATGAATTGTGTCTATGTGTGGAGACACTTGGAAGGGGGTAATTACAAACCTGAGCTTTGCTGGAGTAAAATTGATGATGTGGGAGGTTACAGGAGATAGAGTTAGAAAAAGAAAAAAAGCAAAAGCAAGCTCAGGAGGGTCCTTCTGTGTCAGGCAAAGGAGTTGGGCTCTATCTTAGAGGCAGTGGGTGGACAATGAGAAATTTTAATCAGTGGTGAAAGCTAGTGACATATCTGCTTTAGGAAGATCACTCTGGAAACCATGAACAAGGTAGATCTGAAAGCAGCTAGACCTTGCCTACCCTAGGGATAGCCCAAGGGCATCTTGGAGCCTCTAACAATATTTGCCTCTGGTTTTCCTTATATCAAATTTTCAACCTGAAACACTGTCCACTAGAATATCATTAAGGTATTCTCATGCACAGTTTAAGCAACTCACAGTTGGAAATGCCTAGATACTTTAAGGGAGGGTTATTTGATTTGCTTTTTTCTAGTCTACTATAAAATAAAAAATGAATGGCTCATAACCTATGCCTCCAGCACTCCCTCCACATAAACTAGTCTCAATTTAGACTATTAGGTCCAGCTGGCTTCTACTCAAAAGCTAATTTTGGATGGAAAGATGAATATAAAACTCCTGACAATGCAGAGAAAAAATTGGGGGGCTCAGTCAATTGAGTGTCTGACACTTGGCTTCAGCTCAGGTTGTGATTTCAGGGTAGTGAGATCAAGCCCTGTGTCAGGCTCTGAGCTCAGCAGGGAGCCTGGTAGAGATTCTCTTCCTCTCCCTCTGTCCCTCCCCAGGTCACTCACTCTCTCTTTTTCTCTCTCGAATAGTAAATAAATAAATATTTTTAAAGAAATTCTGGGTAGGTCTAAATTTGTCATCCATCGTCCTAAGTATTCTATCATTCCCACTACCCTATTCCTTTACAGTATTTATCATTGTAATTAAAAGGTTATCAGAATATCTCTCTGTGATCTGTTGTCACCACTAGACTGGTAGCCCCATGAGCACCAACCACATCTCGCATATTTACTTTGTTCACACTGCTCAGCACAGTGTGTGTCATACAAAAATCAATGGATTTGTAAACATGGTGAGAAGGAAAAATGATCTCATTTTGTACAAATTCTGTTTTCCAAAGAAAGCTTCATGACTGCCATTCAAATCTGTCTTAAGAAGGCTAGGTTGATGAGGTACCATATGTGGTGGTAAAAGCAACATCCTTGGAGTCCGATAGACTAGGATCAAACCTTGCATTTGTGCAGACAGTTGTATAACTTCGGAGAATGTGTATTAGTGTCCTGTGGCTGCCATAACAAATTAGCAGAAACTGAATGACTTAAAACAACACAAATTGTGTTCTTTCACAGTTCTAGAGACCAGAAGTCTGCAACCAAAGAGCAAGCAGGGCCACACTCGCTCCAAATTTCTAGAAGATAACACTGTCTTGACTCTTTCAGATTTGGGTTACTCCTGGTATTCCTTGGTTTGTAGCACCATAAATTCAAACTCTGCCTCTGTCTTCACATGGAAATCATGTGTCTCTGTGTATATTAGTCTGTGTTTTCAAGAAACAGGACCAATAGGTTACATATAAAAATTAGATCATGTGCTTAGAGAAGTTAAGAAGTCCCGGAAGTGTAGCTGGGAAGCCAGAAACCCAGCAAACCCCGCAGTATTGTTCCAGTACAAATCAAAGGCATGAGAACCAGGAGAACTGATAGTGTAAATTCCAATCTGAGCCCAAATCACAAAGGCAAAAAAAGATCAATGTTCCCAGCTTGAAGATAGTCAAACAGAGAGAGAATTGTTTCTTATTCAGTTTTTTATTCTATTGAAACATTCAGTGGATTTGATGTGTCCCACTCACATTGGGAAGGGTAATCTACTTTACTCAGTCTATAGATTTAAATATTAGTCTAATCAAGAAATACCATTACAGGACGCCTGGGCGGCTCAGTGGGTTGAAGCCTCTGCCTTTGGGTCAGGTCATAATCTCAGGGTCCTGGGATCGAGCCCCACATCAGGCTCTCTGCTCAGCAGGGAGTCCGCTTCCCCCTCTCTCTCTGCCTGCCTCTCTGCCTACCTGTCATCTCTCTCCCATTCTCTCTCTCTCTCTCTCTGTCAATAAATAAATAAATAAATAAATAAATAAATAAATAAATAAAATCTTAAAAAAAAAAAAAAAGAAACACTATCACAGGCATGCCTGAAATAATGTTTAACCAAATATCTGGGTACTCTTGTGCCCCAGTCAAGTTGGCATATAAAATTAATAATCATACTATGTTTTCTCCCTTTCTGTCTCTTATAAGGATATTCTCATCAGACTTAGGGTCCACTAAAATTTAGTATGACTACTTTTCAGCCTTACATTAATTAGGTCTGCGAAGACTCTATTTCTATATAAGATCACATTCACATGTACTAGAAGCTAGGACTTGGACACATATTTTTTAGAACACAATTGGATTCATTACTATATTAGTTTGCTAGGACTTTCATAACAAAATACCATAGACTGGAAGATTTTAACAACAGAAATTTATTTTCTCATAGTTCTGAAGGCTGGCAGTCATTGAAGGAAGTAGTCTTACTTGCTAGAGCTTTGGAGAAGATAACCCCACTTTTAGAGTCATTCTTCCAGTTTTTGGAAGGGCACCATATTTTTGCAGCTAGATCACTCTATTGGTTTATCCCATACAATCATGGAAGTTGGACAATGGAAGTTTGACAGCCTTCTTACGTGTTGCTCCATTTCTGTCCCCAGCATTCCCAGCTGGCTGTGTTTCTGTGTTTCTGTCTCTATAACTCCATCTCTATTTCTGGCTTCTGCTGAGATGCCTGGTTAGATCCATGAGTCACACCCATAATCTCTTCAGCAAATGATTTTTTCAAGCAATGCTCTTGGTGTGCTCTCCAGAACACATTGCCTCATGTTTTTGTGATATGGATAGACTAAGAAGTTTCTAAATCTTCAAGTTCTTGTTCATTTTTGCTTAACACTCCTTTTAATTATCTCTCTCCTGTCATATTTTCTTAAGCCCAGTAAGAAAAAAACAGGCTAGGCCTTCAATATTTTGCTTAGAAATAAACTTACAAATAGTTCACTTGCAAAATCTCTACTTCCCTCAAAACATAAAACGCAATTTGGCCAAGTTACTTGCCACTTTATAACTTGCCATTTTTCCTCCAATTTCCAATACTGGGATCCTTATTTCTGTCTTAGAATTCACCAGAATCATCTTTAGTGTTCATTTTCCTAGCACTTATCTCTTCTAGACTTTTTCGAGCATGCATCTCAAAACATTTCTAGTGTTTACCCATCAGCCAACTCCAAGGCCATTTCCACATTTTTAGTTTTTTTTTTCTTTATAGTAGCACTCTACTTCTCAGTACCAAAATCTGTATTAGTTTTCTAGAGCTGCCATAACAAAATAATGCTAACAAGGTGGATTAACAAAAAGGAATTGGTTTTTCACCACTCTAGAGGCTTGAAGTCCAAGATCATGGTGCCAGCAAATTTGGTTTCCTCTGAGTCCTCTCTCCTTGACTTGTAGACGACCACCTTGTTTCTGCCTCTTCATATAATTGTCTCTCTGTGCACACAGAGCACTAATGTGTCTTTCTTTGTGTGTCCAAATGTCATCTTCTCATAAGGACACTAATCAGATTGGGTCAATGTTTACTTATATGAACTTGTTTAATCACAATTACCTCTTTAAAGTCTCCATCTCCAAATATATTCTGAGATACTAGAGGTTTTATATAAAAAGAATAAGTTCAAAGACTCCAAGATAAGAAAAGAGTGCCATTCTCTAGTTAGAAAAAAAAATGATAGTAATAAAAAAAAGATGTGTAGTATGATTGCAGTGTGGTGATTGAAGGAAAGAGTCACAGTCTAGAATGACCTACTTTTAAAACATAATGATATATCCTCAAGGAAGAAGAAATTGTTGAAGGATTTTAAGCCAGGGAATAAAGAATCTAAAATATCCTTTTCAAAGAATATTATCAGTCGTGTGAAAACCTATAAATTCTAGCTCAGGCCAAAGAGTAAACTCACCACAACAAATCTGTCCCAGAGATTACCCTAAAATTTTATATAAAATAAAACAAGCAACTATTTGAAACTCTGAAGAGCAAATAAAATAGAGTGTAGAAAAGAGTCAAACTTAGAGAGCAGGCATTATGGGGTTGAATTTACTTATTTTTTCTTACTCTTGTGGCTTTACTCTGATGGCAGTCCTAAGCCACAGTACTGCACGCCCATGTCATTGAAATCCTAACAGAAGTGAGGAAGGTGCAGAAAAAGTTTTCAGTAAATAATGACCAAAAATTTCCTTAATATCATAAAAGAGATAAATCTGCAGGTTCAAGGAGCTGTCAACCCTAAACATACAAACTAAAGAAAAACAATGCCTAGACATTATAATCAAATCAGTCTTTAGAAAATAAAAAAACAAAAACAGTACTTTATGAAACTAGAGAAATGCAACACATCATGTAGAGGAACAATGGTTCAAAAACCATGGATTTCTCATCAAAAACTACGGAAGACAAAAGAGAGTGGAACAGCACTTTGAAATGCTGAAAGAAAAAGAAAATAAATAAAATGCTGAAAGAAAAATGCTGGAATTCCATATCCAGTGGAAATATTTAATAGAAGCGATCACAAAATAAATTTTAGATGAAGGACAACTCAGAGTTAATTTTAGAAATTCTGATCTAAAAAAATCTATAAAATATTGTCTTTATATTAAAGGGAAATGATACTGTAGAGACACTTAGGCTTTAGAAATAAAAGTAAAAGGATGCATAAGAGGCTCAGTTAAGCCTCAGTTAAGCTGAGCTGCCTTCAGCTCAAGTCATGATCCTGGGATCCTGGGATCGAGTCCTACACGGGGCTCCCTGCTTAGTGAGAAGTTTGCTTCTGCCTCTGCTTCTTCCCCTTCCCAACAGTTGTGCTTGCTCTGTCTCTCTCTCAAATAAATAAATAAAATCTTTCAAAAAAAAAAGAAAAGAAAAAACAACCGAAATTGTAAATATATGGGCTAATATAAAAGTCTATTTTCCCCTTTGAAATCCTTGAAAATGCATGACTATTGAAAGTAAAAATGATGATATTGTTTGGCGGGGCATTCATTGTGAAAGTAGTGCATGTGACACCATAACATAAATGTCAGAAGGGAAGCATGAAGATACTGCTATAGTTGCAAGACTTCTGACTCTTTTTTTTTTTAGATTTTTTTTTTTTTTATTTGACAGAGAGAAACACAGCGAGAGAGGGAACACAGGCAGAGGGAATGGTATCAGGAGAAGCAGGTTTCCTGCCGAGCAAGGAGCCCGATGCGGGGCTTGATCCCAAAACCCCGGGATCATGACCTGAGCCGAAGGCAGCTGCTTAACGACCGAGCCACCCAGGCGCCCCAAGACTTCTGACTCTTGAACTACTAAAATAATAATATTATGTACACAATGAAAGTTTAATCCCTAGAACAAACACTCACAATAAATATATAAAATAAATTTGACAGTATATGAGAAAAAAAACCAAAGGGTAAAAATTCAACTGAATAAAGTGAAAGCAGGAAAGGAAGAACAAAGAAACAAAACTCAGGAAGGACAAACATAAAACCAATGATAAATAGCAGACCTAAATCCAACCATATCAATATCACAATAAATGAAAATGGTCTAAAGACAGTTATTCAGAGTCTTGAACTGTCAGGTTGAAGAAAAATACGTATATTATTAGGTTGTTTGAATATATATTATTTATATTATATATACTATATGTATGTTATATATATATTTACATTTATAAAAACTCTAAATATAAAGATGCAAATAGGTTAAATTTTTTAAATGAAGTAAAGTGTAATATTGTAAAAAAATCACTAATCTAGGGGCACCTGGGTGGCTCAGTGGGTTAAAGCCTCTGTCCTCGGCTCAGGTCATGATCTCAGGGTCCTGGGATCGAGCCCCGCATCGGGCTTTCTGCTCAGCAGGAAGCCTGCTTCTCCCTCTCTCTCTGCCTGCCTCTCTGCCTACTTGTCATCTCTCTCTCTCTGTCAAATAAATAAAATCTTTTGAAAAAAATCACTAATTTAAAGAAAGTTTGGGTGCTGATATTAATATCAAAGAAAGTAGACCTTAGCACAATAAAAATTACCAGGAATAAAGAGAAAAAATACACAATAATGTAATAGTGAATTTACCAAAAAGATTTTAAATTTGTACCTGTGTATGCACTTAAGAAGAGTTTTAAAGATTTTTATTTATTTATTTGACAGGGAGAAAAAAATCACAAGTAGGCAGAGAGGGAGACAGTGAGAGGGGGAAGCCGGCTCCCCACTGAGCAGAGAGCCCGATGTGGGGTTCGATCCCAGGACCTTGAGATCATGACCTGAGCTGAAGGCAGAGGCTTTAACCCACTGAGCCACCAAGGCACCCCTGAGAGTTTTAATACATAAAATAAAACATGATAGAATTGAAAGTAGATATTAAGCAAATCCAATAATTTTAGTTGTACACTTAAACATTCTTTATACAGCAATGTATAGAAAAGCTAACCAGAAAATCAAAAGACCATAGAAGACCACAACTACACTAACAACAGATTTGATCTATTTGATATTTACACACTACTCCACCCAACAACAGCAAGATACAAATTCTTTTCAAGTGCACAATGGACATTTGCCATGATAGATGATATTCTGAGCCATAAAATAAAACTCAGGAACTTAAAGAATGTAGAAAATATCTAAAGTTTAGCTCATGATTATAAAAGAATTGAAATTGAAATCAGTAGCAGAATGATATTTTGAAAATCTACAAATGCTTGAGAATTAGATGCAGTTCTAAAGGGTCTATGAATCAAGAGAAATTCAAAAGTGAAATTGAAAAATATTTTGATTGAAAAATTTTCTAAATAGACATCAAACAAAGTAGGATGATGTTAAAGCAATGCTTAGGAGAAAAATATAGCAAGATATACTTCTATTACAATAAAATCAAAGTTTTAAATTCACAATTCCATAACTAAACTTAAAAAGACTAGATATAGGGGCACCCGGGATGCTCAATGGGTTAAAACCTCTGCCTTCGACTCAGGTCATGATCCCAGAATCCTGGGATCGAGCCCCACATCAGGCTCTCTGCTCAGTGGGGAGCCTGCTTCCCCCTCCCTCTCTGCCTGCCTCTCTGCCTACTTGTGATCTCTCTCTCTCTGTCAAATAAATAAATAAAATCTTTAAAAAAAAAAAAACTAGATACATAAGGTCAAACTAAGCCCAAAGCAAAAAAAAAAAAAAGAGAGAAATAATAAAGATAATATCAGAAATAATGCCAATACTATTCAAGTTCCTCTAGAAAATAAAATATTTGCACATTCAAATTTCGTTTTATAAATCCAGAATTATTCAAACCAGAGCCAAATATTGAAATGACACTGAATATCAATATTCTTTATGAATATAGAGGTAAAAGCAATGAGCAGAAAATTAATAAGTTAAACACAAAAATATTTTTAAAAATAATGCATCATGATCAAATACTGTTTATCCTGAGAATTCAGAAAAGATTCACCATTTAAAAATGAAGTAATATAATTCACCATATCAGCAAACTAAATAAAAGAAATCATTCCAATAGATGCCAAGAAAGTACTTGACAAAATTCAACATTCATTGACATCAAAAACCCTTAGCAACAAGAAATAGAAAGGAACATTAATAACTGGATATTTAATGGTGAACAACTGAATACTACTTTCTTAAGACTGAGATCAAGAATGTATATTTTCTCTTGACACTCAAATTCGGTATCAAATAAGAGGTCTGAGACAGTACATAAAGGCAATTAAGTGATTAGATAATAGATGATAGTTATAGATGATAGGTAGATGATAGATAGGATAGGAATGGGAAAAGAAAAATAAAACTGTTTTTACAGCATAAAAAACTCAAAGAACCAACAAAAAGATTCTCAAACTGAATAAACATGTTTGTAGTATAGACCATCAATAAAAATATCAATTTTATGTTTTTCTACTACCAGTGAAAACCTGGAAATTGAAATTTGAAAAATAGCATCTGAAACTATGAAATACTTATGTAAAACTAATCAAATATGTGCAATGAAAACCACAATACACTGATAAAAAGAAGTCTATGTGGGTTTAAATAGAGGGATACACTGAGTTCAAGGATTAGAAGGCACAGCATTAAGATATTATTTCTCCCCCAAATAGATCCATAGATTTAATGAAAACTCAATTAAAATCACATCAGAGTGTTTTTTTTAAATAAATATCCACAAGTTGATTATAAAATTTATAGGAAGAGTTAAAGACTGAAATAACTAATATGATTTTGAAAAAGAAGAAAGTTGGAGGATACATAGTCCCTGATCTTAAAATGTACTACAATAAATGAATAAATAAAAATCTAGATAGTGCTGCATTAATGACAGGGTAAATATATAGAGCAGTGAAGAAGAACAGACATGTAGCTATAAACCCCACATATACTATAAGTTAATTTTTGGGTTAAGCCTCTGCCTTCAGCTCAGGTCATGATCTCAGGGTCCTGGGATCAAGCCCTACACCTGGCTATCTGTTCAGCGGGGAGCCTCCCTCTCCCCAGCCCCACCCCTCCCCGCCTCTCTGCCTACTTGTGATCTCTTTCTCTCTGTCAAATAAATAAATAAAATCTTCTTTTTTAAAAAATATTTTTTATTTATTTGACGGAGAGAAACACAGCAAGAGAGGGAACACAAGCAGAGAGAATGGTAGTGGGAGAAGCAGGCTTCCTACCGAGCAGGGAGCCTGATGCGGGTCTCAATCCCAGGACCCTGGGATCATGACCTGAGCCGAAGGCAGCCGCTTAACAACTGAGCCACCCAGGCGCCCATAAATAAATAAAATCTTAAAAAAAAATGAAAAGGGAGTCCAATGGGGGAATGTAGGCTTTCTAATATGTAGTGCTTAAAGAATTGAGAATAAAAAAAATGCCTCCCCGCTTCCAAGCAGAAAAGAAAAAAAGAAGGAAGAAGGAAGGAAGGAAGGAAGGAAGGGAGGGAGGGAAGGAGGGAGGGAGGGAGGGAGGAAGGAAGGGAGGGAGGAAGGAAGGAAGGAAGGAAGGAAGGAAGGAAGGAAGGAAGGAAGGAAGGAAGGAAGGAAGGAAGGAAGGAGAGGAGAGGAGGGAGGGAGGGAGGGGAGGGAGGAAGGAAGGAAGGAAGGAGAGGAGGGAGGGAGGGAGGGAGGGAAGGGAGGGAGGAAGGGAAGGGAGGGAAGGAAGGAAGGGAAAGAAAGAAAAGACCTTAGTACATATTATGTACCTTTTACAAAATAAGTGATTCTAAATTGATAATGGATTTGACTATGAAAACCTAAAACTGTAAAACTTTGTGATCTTGAGCTAAGTGAAGCTATTTTAACTATGACCTAGTTAAAGGTCATGAAAATCATGATCTAGAAAAAAAAAAGAAGATAAACTTAATCAGATCTTAAAAACTTACTCCCTGTGAAAGACCCTGCTAAGAGAGTAAAAGACTAGACATAGTGTGGGATAAAATATTTGCAAAACTCATACTGACAAAGAATATATAACAAATTTTCACCAAAAAAAGTATACAGATGGCAAATAAGCACATGAAAAGATGTTCAACATTGCATATTATATGTAACATTATAATATATAATACTATACATACAAAAATACTATATATCTACAGATATAGATACGTAAAATGAAAAGATGTGCAATTATATATAGACTCCAAGTGCTCAAATACTGGCAGAAATACAGAGCAACTGGAGCTTTCTCCTACATTTCTCATGAGCATGAAAAATTGTAAAGCCACTTTGGAAAACAGTTTAGCAATTTCTTATAAAGTCAAATGTGTACATACCATATGACTCTTGTCAAAGGAAATTAATAATGAAGTAATACAAAGTTACGTTTCTAAAATATCCTATGTAGCTTCATACTCATTCTGAACTGGAAAGAACCCAAAAAACCTGTAATTCACAAACAGATGAACAAATTAAAATCTATCTCTATAGTGGAATACAACTCAGCAGGAGAAACAAACTACTGAAATACACAACATGGATACATCTCAAATGCGTTTTCCTGAGTGAGAGAAGCCAGACTTAAAAGGTTACCATTTCTATGATATCATATCATTTCTATGATATCCTAGAAAAGAAAATTGCAAGAACAGAAAGCAGATGGGTCAGTGGTTTCCAGGGACTGTGAGTGAAAGGATGGGTTTTACTGAAAAGGAACAGTGAGGGGAATCTTGGGGAGTAATGGAAGTTGTTTTTTGTGCAAAACAAAACTTACAGAAACATGAAAGAGTGATTTTGTTGACATAAGTGCATTTGAAGAGTGAAAGATTAGATTATAGGGAATGAAAATTAATCACGGTGCTAATTCACAAGGAATTGTGGTAGTCAAGGCAAGCAATGGGCCTTGAACTGGGGTTGTGGAGATGGAGAGTGGTGAGTAGTGTGTGTTTTCAAAGTTTAACTGACAGGCTTTGTAATGATCGTAAGTGTTGGACTGAGGGAGAATAATCGTACAACAATTAACTCACAGTTTGGGGCTGGGTCAGTGAGTGAATCTTAAGGACATTTATTGAGACGAAAAGAGGGAAAGTTTTGGAAGATAGGTTGATGAAGTTTAGGAGTTGTACTTTGGAGGCACTCATTATTAAATGTCTGTTTAACAAATATGCGGGATTTTACCACCGTAAATGAACCCATTCATTTTTTGTGATTCAAAATCACAAAGATTTTCCCAGTTTCTTAATATACTGCATACCTATAAATCTTTAATCAATCCTTTATCTGAATTTCATTTTTCACTTTCCTCACAAATTTTATAGAAAATATTCTACATATTATATTGTTGACTTTCTATCCATCCCTGATCCCTTTCTGAAAACCATCCCAAACTCTAAGTACAATGGTAGTTCTCGATATTATAAAAACTTCTTTCTTAGACATTCTATGTGAACCTTATCCAACCCATGAATTCACAGGCATTTCTGAGAGTCTATTTGCTAAGAACCATGTTCCTCTGTAACTGCCGAGACAGGACACTTGTAGAGAAGCTCCTAGTGGTTGAAAAGATAGCATGCACACACGTGCATGCATGCACACACACACACACACACACACACACACTAACCCCCCACACACACACACACACTGTTAAGGATTAAAGGACATTCCAGTTAAACAAGAGGTCCTGAGATTTAAGATTTAAGGTTCTGAGACTTAAATATGCTTTACTTAGCTCATGAGAAGCACAAGTTTCATATGGGAGATACACCATGACTTGAGCCTAGAAATATAGGCATGTCCTGTCCACACTGACTCTAGGAATATGCCAGAATCTTCTTTCTATTGCCAAAATTTGTGTTTATTTATGCCGAAAAGGAAACAACTGAATCAATGTGTGTACAGTACTTTGTGAACTGTAATGTGCCATATAATCGTCAGTTCTACCATTACAGTTATTAATGTGTGCATTATTATCCCTTCAATCCATGCACCCTGGCTGTTAAACCGGGGTTTTAAAACCAATGTGTGTAACAGAATAGTGTTTGCTGAGACCGAAATAAAAAGCCACAACGATGTAAATCTGACACATTTTTAGTGTTATGCTGTGTCTAATTGTTATTGTCCACATGGTAATTCAGAAGCAGGGCAAGGGAATGGGAAAAGGGACCTGGCCCAGGACTAGGCAGGTTTGTGTTCCGGATTTATCCCTTCCATTAATTACCTCTGTGACAACAGGCAGGGCTCTTTCTCTTTGGGGTCCTAAGATTTACTACCCGTGGAGTGAAGGGATGAGCAAGTGTTCTCCCCGGTTCCTTTTGCATGTCACCCTGCATGGAGTACATGAGCAGCACTGATGGAAACACGTCAGCTAGAACTTGCTAACTATATTTTAGGAGGGCCTGGCCGAGCCAGAGGAGAAAGTCAGCAGGGGCAGTCCTCATGGACCTGACTGATATCTGTTGTGAGAGGCACCCAGCACAGCTGGCGCCAGCCATGAGGCTGCCCCGTCCGTGCTGGAGGGATGAGGGATGCCGTGCTAACATCTGGCCCCGGGGGATGTTCAGTTACTGAGGAAGAAAATGCTACGTGGATGGGCTGGACTCAAGCTGTTACATTTGATGGTTATGAACCCCAAGACCCCCCACTGAGCAAGAGAGTTTCCTCCGCAGAGAAGTAAATTCTACCAATAATAATAATAACAATAATGAAAATGGCATCACAGTTATTATAATAATAGCTGGGTTTATTGTGTGTTTTTCCTGTTGAGTAGTCAGACACGATTACAAGCAGTTTGTATATAAACTTGTATGATCTTCACAACACTACAAAATAGATATCACAGTTACCTGACCTTTACGGATAAGGAAACTGGCACAGAAAAGTAAGGTTATATCTCATAGTAACACATTAGTAGGTGACGGGGCTAGAATTTCCATATAGACGGGTATTAGCAAACATAGAGCATATCCACCAGTAAAATCGAAGGACAGTTTACTGTTTACCCAAATTCAAGCCTTTTTTTTCTTTTTTAAAAGTTGACATTTTCTGTGTATAACACTTTGCAGCAAGACATACTCTCCTTCTTGTGCACCACTTGACCTAACTCGACTTCTCCTTTGCAATTGTGCTGAGGGTCAGCACCGTGTGAAGAGTGACTACCCACCTCCTTCAGCAGAGTGAGCCTGTCCTCTGTGCCACCACACCGGTTTGAATTCACTTTTCTGGTCCCCTAGTTGCATCAGCTGTTTATGCCAGACTTATGAATCTGGTTTATATCTCAGGCTCATGGATAGTGTTTTATACGTTTGCGCAGACCCAGTCCCTTCTGCTATTTCTGGAATCGAGTAAGTGTTTGGTAAATATTTGATGAATGAACGCATGTGTGCATGAGTGAATGAGTCGAAAAATACATTGTCCCAAATGATCCTCCTGATAGCCCCGTGAGCTAAGTAGAGCAGCATTCCTAGTCTCCACTTCCCAGAAAACAAAATGGGGCTCAGAGAAATAAAATATGTGTTCCAAGATCCCTCTGTAACTGAACTAACCTGAATTCACTCCTTGGCAAGTTACAGACAGAAGTCGACTACACCAGGTAGACTTGTTGCACAAAAGTAACTTTATTTACAACAAATAAGGAGATCATGGGTAAGACTTCCAAAGCTGTGACTCTCCAAAAGTGGGTTTCTTTTATTTAGGGTTAGGATGAATATTCAGAAAGGGGAGCTTTGTCATCAAATATAGAGGTGGGCATGAGTTTGTGCAGATGGACTTAGAAAACATGCCCCCACGAGCATCCTATGTTATGTTAGTGAAGTTTGTGCTCCTCCTAAGACAGAGTCTTTAACATTGTCAGGAAGCAGAGGGAACCGTCAGACAAGGGGAAGGGGCTCTGGGCATCCACCAAGACCTGGGTATAAACTGGATGGGGACTCGGGCTCCATGTTTAGGGTAAGGAACTCAGGGTCTTACTTACTTTGGACGGTACTGGGAGTTTTACCATTGCTAATGTCTCTGATATGATTAGACTATGTTCCGGTCTGGTAGTGACTGTGAGTTTCTGCATTCCTTTTGTTTCCTTAAAATCTTTTTGCATTTCTTTGTAATTTTGACACTTCTTAGGAAGTTCTGCAAAAATATGCTAGAATAAGTGGAGCCGGAAAGGCATAAGTAATGGGAAATGGGGGAAGGGGGAGTTAAAATGACTTTTCTTTGTTCTTCTGAGGTCCGCTAACTTTTTCTACTTACACCTCCAGTTGTCAGAAATACAAGCCAGGCAAGAAGTCCAAATCTTTTGACTGCTGGCCTGACGCTCTGTCCAGCCTGGTGCCCTGTTCAGCCTTGTTCAGCTGATCCTAACTGGGAACTATGTGAAGATATGAGACCTGGGGGTGCCCACAGGGTGGGAACAATGACCACAAACTCCTACCCAGAGGGGTGCTCTTTTGCCTTGCAGTGCTAGCTCACCAAAGGGGGAGGCATAGAGAGTGACTGGACTACCAGCTTGGAGCTTCTGCCATTCATTCACTCACTCACTCACTCACTCACTCACTCACTTACTCACTCATTCATTCAATAAGAATTCTGGGGTTTGTTTTGTTTTGTTTTGTTTTGTTTTTGAGTGTCAACTGAATTTCAGCTACTGTTCCGTGTTTAGACTCTATCAGTGGGAAAAAAGACAAAGTTATTGCTCTCATGGAGCTTATGTTTCTGTAGGGGACAGAAAATAAATATATATATATAATAGATATATTATATTTATCTATATTATACCAGATAATATATATATATACCAGATAATTTGTTATTTTCCTATCTCTCCCCTTCTAAGCTTTTCTGGAGATGCAAGGCCTTGAGTTCTCAAAACTATATTTCCCAGATTCCCTTGCATCAGGGCCCCAGTAGACTGACCCATGAGAGATCCCTTCACAGACCTGGATTGGAAGAGAAGGAAAACCCTATAGTCACCTGCAGAGGTTGAGGCAGACAGTTGAGCAGAAGCCATAGCGGAGTGTGCAGCAGCCACCAGGCTAACTCCTGTGTATCCACGTTCTTGAGGTTTTGTTAGCAGCTGGAGCCCTCTCCCTAATGTCATTTAAGGCTTTGTCTGACTTTAGATCTTCCAGATCTTTTAATGATGTTATATACAAACATTTCCTCTATTGAAATTTTCCCTCTTAAAATACCTAGACTGTTCTCTGCTTCCAAATTCATTTATAATGTCAAGTACTGATAAATTTGGTGGAACATGCAGGAGAGTAAATGGGAAGAGAGTGAGTGCTCTTCCCGGTATCAGAGGAAGCTTCTCTGAGACAACTGAATGAAGAGGCCATGATGACCCCTGAGGGAAGTGATCTAGTCCTAGGGAAAGGCAAGGACAAAGGACAAATGGCCAATACATAGTTGCCGTCTTCACAGAAAAACCTCGAGGCCAGTATGACTGTAGGATGTGTGAAAAGGAATAATGAGTAGGAGAGGGGATCAACAGACAGGCAGGGCTCGGTTCAGGGAGAAAGCTGAGGGCCAGGAAAGTTGGATTGCACCGTCAGAGTCTGGAGAAGGAGAGTGATATGATGCAACACGGTCGGGTACCCCACCCTGTGTCAGCAGAGCCCCTGCTAATTTATCAGCTGGGCTCTCATATTAATCATTTGTATGTGTGTGAAATTATAGAATTCAGAGAGGGATTTCATATTGTTTCCCCATCAGATCCCCATCAGATCATCACCTTAACCCTGAGATGTTATTACAGTTTTACTGACTAGGAATCTGAAATGCAGGGAGTCTGAATAGGACAGAGGCCTGAGGTAAAGCAAATATAGTGTGTATATATATACACACAAGCACATATATATACACAGACATATATGCATATAATGGAATATTACTCAGCCGCAAAAAAATGAATGAAATCTTGCCATTTGCAATGACATGGATGGAGCTAGAGGGTATTCCACTAAGTGAAATAAGTCTGCCAGAGAGAGACAAATACCATATGCTTTCATCCATATGTCGACTTTAAGAAACAAAACAAATGGGCAAAGGGAAATAAGAGAAAAGAGAGAGAGAGACAAAACAAGAAACAGATCCTTAACTATAGAGAACAATCTAATGGCTACTGGAGGGGAGGTAGGTGGGGGATGAGTGAAATAGGTTGAGGGGATTAATGAGTATACTTGTTCTGATGAGGAGCAGACGTTGTGTGGAAGTGTGGAATCACTATATTGTATACCTGAAACTAACATCACACTATAAATTAACTCTCTGGAATTTAAATAAAAACTTGGGAAAGAACAGAAGGAACAATTGAATATCTATAGTAAGAGTTTTTTGAGCCTCAAATTGCCTCTTTGTCTCAGCTCTGTAGACAGCTGCCATTTCTATTTTTACCCCAGTGGAAGTTTGGCATATCCCCCCCCCCTAATCTGGAGCACTTTCTAAAGCACAGGATACCAGGCACATACCCTAATAACAGCCCTCATACTAACCCTAAATATAATCTTACTCCTAATCCTTATCCCTTAACCCCTAAACCTAGCCTTCTGGAGAGTTCTCTGAGCTGCGGGATATCAGGCACATACCTTCACACTAACCGTCACCCTCACCCTAACACATGCCATAACCTTAACACTAACCCTAGATTGGAGAAGGAAAAAAATACACACACACACACACACACACATACACACACACAGAGGTATATTACTCAGCCATAAAAAAAATTGAGATCTTATCATTTGCAATGATATGGATGGAGCTAGAGAGTAAATATCCTGTTAGGTGAGATAAGTCAGTCTGAGAAAGACAAAGACCATATGATTTCACTCACAGGTAAAATTTAGGAAACAAAACAAATGGGCAAAGGGAAAAAATAAAAGAGATAGGGACAAACCAAGAAACAGAGTCTTAACTATAGAGAACTAATGGTTATAGGGGGGTAAAGGGAATGAGTGAAATAGGTGATGGGGATTGAAGAGTGCACTTGCTGTGAGGAGCACTGGGTATTTTGTGGAAGTTTGGAGTGACTATATTGTACACTTGAAAATAATATTATACTGTTTGTCAACTAACTGGAATTTACATAAAAACTAAAACAAAACAAAGCAGGTAGGAAGTGACAAAGCCAAGAATCAAATCCAGATCTCTCAATTCAAAGTTAAGGGTACCTTCTGCTAAACTAGAGTGGCTTTGTGACATTAAGTATTGAACTGACCTTGAAATGACCCTTCTTCACAGTGTCTAAGAATAAGAGTTAACATTTACAGACCATTTACACTTCATAAACCATTGGAAAGTGTTGGACCCATGATGGGAGTGGGGGAGGGATGATTCTAGAGTCCCAGGGGTAAAGAAAGGTCTTTTTAAGCTTGAGATGCTTGTCAAATGTTGTGTATTCAAAACAATGGGGCTTCAATCAAAGTGAGGATTTCCATTCCATAGGGCTGGAGTGTCTAAATTCTGCTTTTGTACCTGGTACTTAGCTGTCAGGTGGGGTCAAGGCTGCTGGCCCAGGGACCGCACTTGAGTAGCCAGATGCCATAGCATAGTACTGAGTTAATTTCTCAATCAAAAAATAGTTTTGAGTTTCCATTCCATGCTTGGGTCCGTGAGAACAGGCGGATAGCAACTGCTAACGCCGACTGTATACACTGAAAAGCTTCAAAAGCAAACTGATCGCTATCCATTAATATAACTGAGGATTGAGAGTTTGCTAATTGAATAGTTCATTAGAGAGTTAAATGGTTTTTATTTATTTGATAAAATATTTTTTTGGAATAAGAAATCAACTACTTTTGAAGAATTTTAATGCATTATATATATATATATGTTTCATTATAACCAAAGAATGATCTTAGATTTGGTGCTATATAATCTTACTTTAATAGTTTTCAGATATAAAATATGGCCATTTTACTGAATTATTGAATACATTTAATTGCAGGTTGTGTACTGTGAACTATTGATCCAATAATAATTCATGTGGACTTTTAAAAAGGAATGATTCATTTTTTATTTTACCATTTGAAACAATGCTTATATATTATTTACAATCTGAGAGTTAGGAACAAAAGATTTTTTAATACAATACAATATTTCTAATGTAGGGCAAGCCTTTGTGGGAGTCCAAGGTAACATTATATGATCAAAAATTAAATAACTTTAAATTTCGGTAAGGGAAAAAAGATACCCCTTCCCTTCAGTTAAATATTTTAATTGCAGGACTATTCACCAGGAGTTATAAACCTTCCCAATGTAACTGAAATATTTAATATGAAGTATAAAAAATTTTAAGTGCTCTGGAGAGTTCTCAAAAAAGTAATTGAAGGGGTGTTCTTTCTTTTCTCCTGCTATTTATTTATTTTTTTCTCTTTGGGTTCTTGGAAAAGAATTTCCTCCTTAGTTCATTTTTCCTTTTATATTAAGAACAAAGGAATTGGGTCAGCCAAGAGTTTCAGCCAGGGGTGTTTAGAGTTCATCACTTAGCTAGTGGTTAAAGAGAGTTTAATCCAGTATTTTGTAGGCGTGGTGCCTTACACTGGTTTTTATGCACCCTCCTTCGAGTGATAGTTTCTAAGTACATCTCCATGCTTTAGGGTTGACAATCCACCTTGGACTCTGCCAGAGCACCTGATATACTGTCACTAATTAAGTACATACTATGTGCGAGTCAGATGCCCGCCCGAGTCGTATGTGCACCATCTCATTTAAATGCTTCTGTCGTTAGCCCCATTGTATAAGTTTAGTAAAATAAAAGGCAAAGATCAATTGAATTTCCAAGCATGTAAATAAAGGAAAAGATCAAGCTCTGAGTTTCGCTAGCTAACTACTCTCTTTCTACCCTACCATCATTGTCCTTGAACCCTTGTGTGGCTGCATTTCTCAGCGAGACTGGGGAGAGTGCTGTGGCACACAGACCTTTAGCAAGGGTGGGAAACACTTCTCTGAGGAGGCAGCAGCTTGTGAAGAGCTTCAAGTGCAGAGGGCTGTGTTCATGCAATGCTAGGATCTGGGGAATGAGGAAGAGGTGGCAGAGGCAGAAACTGCATGGCAGAGAAAGGAATTTAAATGCAAACATGGGAAGAATATGAGGTATTTCCGCAAATTAACCTTATACCATAGTTACGGCTGTATATACATGTTAGAAAGCAATGTGAAGGACAGATGGGAGATGGGTAAGAATAAATAGCAAAGAAAAAAAAAAAACCTAGTAAATAGTCCAGATGACGGATGATTGGGGCATTCATTCAAACTCTCCTTACACTTTACTGTTCCTATGAATCCCCTGGGGATGTTGTTAAAATGCAGAATAAGATTCAGTGGTTCTGGGATGAGAACCCAAATTTTGCATTTTTTTTTTTTTAAGATTTTATTTATTTATTTGACAGAGAGACACACAGCGAGAGAGGAAACACAAGCAGGGAGAGTGGGAGAGGCAGAAGCAGGCTTCCCGCTGAGCAGGGAGCCAGATGTGGGACTGGATCCCAGGAACCCTGGAATCATGACCTGAGCCCAAGGCAGCTGCTTAACGACTGAGACACCCAGGCGCCCAAATTTTTATTTTCTTACACGCTGCTAGGTGGCACAAGATGTCCCTGCTCCATGGAACAAGTTCAAATAGCATTAAGTAGCAAGAGTGAGAACAGTGGTTCTCAAAGTTTGATTCCTGGAGCAACAGTATCAACATCAGCCAAGACCAGAACCACAGGTGCTCTGACCCTCCCCCTACTAATTAATCAGAATGTTTGGGGGTGGACTCAGGCATCAGTATTAAGTATAAACATCCCATGTGATTCTAATGTGCACTTTGAGAATCAGCCTGTTGACGGTGGAGGAAGTGGAGATGAGGGAGACAATGACACTTGAAACAAGTATTTAGGAAGTTGAACCAACAGGGGTCAGTGAAAGAGTAGAGCTTATTTAGATTCTGCTTATGCTAAAAGGATTCGCAGGATGACCTAATTTTATCTTCAAACCTGTGATTTTTCCCTCAAATATGAAAGTTTTTATAATCTTTCTCCTGAAAGCATAGGTCATGCTTGGAAAAATCGAACATCTTCTGTAAGGTAATTAAGCAATTTGGATACTTACTTTAATTAACAATTGTGCCTAAACAAAAACCCATTTCATAAAAGAGCTTTTTAATGGGACACAAGAATTAGCTGGAAAAATGCAGGGTGGTAATATGGATTAAGAATGATGGGGATGATCATTTCCTAAACAAATAAACAACATTACTTCCAACGTTTATTGTAAACCACCCATGAAATATCTGGCAATCGAAACAGAAAGGGAATGTTCTTGCTGCTTTATGTAACACAGTATTTCATGTTAGAGAACGAACTTTAATTAGAACATCACTGGTGTCAAATTAGTAATAAATGTTTAAGACAAACTGAGATAGCGAAACTATGGGAGCACTGCCACTGATGTAAAATCTGCTGTAAATTGCAAGGAATTTACATTTTCCATTAGCGCACGGTCATGAGCATAAAAATGATAAAAGGTTACATACAGTTTAGGATGTTCTTTAACATGGTTAAAATTATTGCAAAGAAATGGTGTCTGTAGCACCTACAATGTCTGGAGCTTACAAGTGCATGGGTCCCTTGGAGCTGTGTCGTGCTGGGAAACCTGGTAAGATGAGAATGAGGATTGCTGTCCTAGCAGCACGTGGATCTTGAATGGCACGTGGGATGACAGTGTGACTTCACAGAAAGACCACGGGCTTTGATATCAAAGAAATTCAGCTCCAGAGTCCCGTGTGCCCCGCGTGGAACCACAAAACTGGTGTTGCTAGACGGTTGTCGTGAGAATCATATGAAGTAATGCAGATACGAAACATGGCATGCAGAAAGTATCTAATCACAGCAATCAGCACCATTGCTGATGAACATGAAGATATCTGGTAGACTCTGCAGACATTGGGGGCCACTTTCATTTTTATTACTCACCTCCGTCAAGCACTTCAATTGACAATATGGACACAACCATAATTAAAAGCCTAGTATTCTTTCTTCCTATAATATGGAAGGCTTCAGAGAGATAGGTAAGGTCTCTATAAGTCTGTGGTGGTAAATTAAAGATGGTCACACATTATTTGACATTCTTTTTACCAAAATATGGGCTCTACTTCCCTCTCCTTGAACCTAGGCTGGCCCATGAATGTTTGGCCATCGGAGACCAGGGAAAGGGATGCTTGGCAGGTTCCAGGTTCCATAGCTAAGAAGACTGGAAGCTTCTGTGTTGGTTTCGGGGATCCTTGAGTCCCCCTATTACCTTGCAGAAGAGAACACGTGGAAGGATGTTGCATGGAGAGGGAGTTGGGCATGGAGAAGCCAGACCTACCAGCTGCCCTGTCTAAGGCACAGGCACCAGAGTGAAGCATCACTTGAAAAATCACAAAATGACCCAACGGATGTTCCATCGAGCAGAACTGCCCTGCTTGAGTTCCTGATCTGCAAAGCACGCAACGTAAGAAACTGCATCTTCTTTTAAGTCACAAAGTCATTCGTCTGGCAGCAACAGGTAACAGGAAGACCTGTCTCCTCAGGTCCGTGTTTGCTGCAAGAGTTCTCTGCTTCCCGTGTTTGCCAGGAAAACCTGCTGATCTCTCAGTTTGGCCTAAGTATCTCCTAATGTTCTATAGCGGGAATTGCTCCTATGGACATCTTGGTTGCATGAGGCATCTTTGCTTGAGGAAATCAAAATGTTGACAAGTAGATGAATCTTTGATTGCCGACGATTGAAAATACTAACCTGTTATAAATGCTGACCAGCTTCTTGCCTTAAAACCTGGAATTTTTCAGATTGCTTATGACAGGTCTCCCTTTGCATATGCTATTTTTACTGCCCAAAAAATGATTTTTCCCCCCTCACACCGCTGTTAAAGACCAAAAATTCAGCTGAGTAAATTTGAAGGTTATTCAAGAATCCCTGAATCAGGCAACACTACTTCTAATAGACAGGTGCTTGGAGGAGTTGTAAGAAAAGGAAATCCTCCTTTATCATCTTTAACTGGAGTCTAACTTTGTTTCTCTTTGACACAAAACTTAGAACAGTTTAAGAGAGAGGAGGGAGGAAGGAATAGAGACATATCCTATAAGTAGAAGAGGTCCTTCATGATAACAAGAGAAGTCCTAGAACTCAGAAAGATAATTTTATCTCTGGTTAGTTTATTACCACTTTTCTTCATCATCATTTAGAATTTATATCAGTAAAGTCCCTCACATATTTCTCAGAATATATTTCCTACTACAAACTTTTAATACAATATATTGAAGTCTATACTCATGTCAAAAGTTGTCTGGCTATCCATTTGTCTGCAGCCAAGATTCCTTCAAACTGACCTGATGCTGGTCAGCTGGTGCAGAACTAATGTCATCCATTCTGGGAGTAGAGAAATTTCTGCTGATCTAACACCAAAGTTAAAAAAAAAAAAAAAAACCTAAAACAAAATGCATAATGTTGGATGGAAATCAACAGAAGACATCTGGAATTCTTATGGTGATTTGGAAAGATTTTTGTAGATAATCTGAGTTCTTATTATTTCATTCTAAGAGTATTCTTTCATTGGCTCATTCATTCAGCAAATAATTTCTGAAGTCCTGGGTGTTTCCAGGCAATAACTAGGAAATCAGTCCTGAATAGGGTACACTTTCATCCTTAATGGCCACCATAAGCTAAAGACAAGCTGACATGCAAACAGACAACTTTAATGAAACTATTTGGTCCATTTAAGTGGTACTAAAACTTGTCTGGCCATAAAATTGATTGTAGAGCATATAAAGGTTAAAGTTTATAGGCACCTCTACTGGAGGTTCTAGTTTGATTGACTTGGGTCCAGGTCTAGAAATCTATTTTTTACAAGATTCCTGAGTGTGTGTATGTGTGCTTGAAGATTGGCAGGTTTTGAAATACTGAGTTGAATTTTAATTCCTGGTATTATGGGAATGAAGAGGAGGAGTACCCATCACAGCCTGGATAAAGGGAATGGCACGAAGCGAGGAACAATGTGAAAGGGAATTCTCGGGGTGTGTAGGAATTCATCAAGTAGACTAGGTGAAGGAGAGTTTATTCCAAGCATAATAAAAATTCTGTTCCAAATGACAAAGACTTGATCAAGCTAGTGCATTTGGTGAAGTCACCAGGGGACTGTGGAATTAATATAAGAACTAGTCCCATACTTCAAGACCTAGGCATAAAAACAGAAAAAGACTGTCAACAAAGGGCCTTTTAAGATTTAAGGAATTTTGAAACTATCAAGTGGCTTTAAGCAGAGGGTTGACATGGGGCAAAGTGAAATCCAAACTAAGGGTTCTGCACACTTAAAACATTCTTGAAATTGTCCTGAAAGCTCTGATGAGAGCACATCTTACATGAATTATAGGAAGACTCTGGGGTTTTAAATCAAACAAGGCTGGGCCCTTTTCTGCCCCTGACCCTCAATGTTCATAATTAACCATGATGATTCTCTGTCTTCATCACCAAAGCAGTGATAATCATAACTTTCAAGCTTCTGTTAGGATGAATCAATAAAAAGCAGAGACAAACACACCATGTGGAAATTCAGCAGTGGCATGTCTCAGAATAGGGAGAAACAGGAGCATTTGGGAGGCCTGGTGCATGCATTATCTAATTTAACTTCCTCATGATCCCAAGATTCTGATTGTTATATTTATTATAGAAATAAAAATGCTGGAGTTCTGAGAGTTACTCTATTTTGTTTAATAACCCCGAAGGAAGCCAGACAGCTCACCCAGACCTGCATTTCTAACTGGAGCTCCTCATTCTGCACTTTAACCCACCCAACTTTGCCCCCAAAACAACTCATGAAGGGTCTCAACACACACGTTCTTTCTAATCCTCACCGCTGCCTCACATTTTCCACATCCGGATACTGGCAGACAACATCTTCGATTTTATACTGAACCTCTGTTTCTCCACTTACACTGATGTTGTGATACATACAGTTCACAACTGATGCATATGCTACTGAAATACCAAGCTATGATTCACTTCAGCAAACTTATCTGAGCACATACGATGTTGAACACATGCAGGGTAGTAGAGAGTTACAAACTGGTACATGATGTTGGAGAAATAAAAGTGAATATAGATGGTTCCTGCTTTCAATGGAAGGGCACACTATTCTGAAAGGTAAAGAATACTGTTTCTGGAATCAGAAGGAAGGAGTTCAAAATTGTCATGTCTACCACTTCCCGGTGATGTGAAAGTATCTTACTCCCCGTGGGTCTCAGCTCCCCATTCTATAACATGGAGATATTAACATTATCTACCTCCTAATTTATTGTGATTAATTTACATATTATCTGTATATAGCGCCTAGTACATCGCACACAATCAATTTTTGCCATCATCATCATCATCATCGTGGTCATTTTATTATTGTTAATGTTACTATTGGAGGTATGAGATGTATATTTATGGTATCAGACTTGGAAATGGCCAACTGCTACCCAGGATGAGTTGAGTTATTTAACAGATCCTGTAAGAGAGGTATAATTTTGACCAAAGGATGAAGAAAGAAGCTTGAGAGGACACTTTCTGCTGGGGTGAAAAGTGCCCTGGATTAAGAACAAGAACTAGATCTGAGTCTTGAGTCTTCAACCATGTGGCCATTGACTTGGCTAAATCCTTCCAGCTCTCTGAACCTCATTTTTCCTTAGTTTTAAAAAGGAGAAAGAGAGAGAGATTGAGATCATATCCTTACCATGCTCCATTCCTTTTGGTGCTGTAAGGTTCCCCTGGGAGCATTTGTGGAGTTGCTGAGCTCCCTACCCCTACCCTGGGCCCTCTGAGGCAGGGTCCCGGAGGCCAGCTACCACCAGCTCTGATCTTCCCAGCTCCTCTACAGGCATACGGCTCTGTGCCAACTTTCAGTTCGCAGAGATCCAGAATTTTCTCTTGACCACCTTCCATTTCTGCCAAAGAGCTGAATGAGCCTCTTGAGAATTGTCTTCCACATCAGATTCACCTGTTCACCTGGCCAGGAATGCATATTAGGGCTCATCAGGCTTTGATCAACAGATCTGACTGTCAAAGTCCTCACATCTATGTTTACTGGGGTCTTGCTATTTCCTGCTTCTCTGTCGTTTGATCTGGCACTTCATCCTTAGGGGTAAACATGGTCTGTTTTTTTTCCCAGTTCTTGTTCCACATTTATGCTCAGTTTTGCATCTGCTCTGGTGTATTCCATTTCTGGATGCTCAAGTCAGTTTTCCTGTAGGATCTTACTCAAGCTCCAAAGCTTCTCTTTGGCATTTCCAACATCTAGTCCCATACTTCAAAAGGATGTATCAGGCAATAAATGGATTCTCTCAAATATCACAGAATCCCTCTTTCTAGCAGATGAATGCTAGCAAAATGCTGTTCTCATAAAAAATAACCATAATAGCAAATATTCTCCACAATTTGAATTTTTAATGAACTGGCTTGGATGCCAGAGTTCATCTACTGATCCTCAGGAACTGAGGAAAATATGTACACAGCACTCAGTGCATGGGAAACAGTGCAAAAAATAAAATGTCCAGACCTCAGTTCAGTGGCAAGTCTTTTAACATGATGTTTTCTGGTTTCCTTTGATGAATCTAAAATAATCATCATAAATTACTGTGCAGATGCACATACAGTGCCAAGAACATTATGGTTTCTTAGTAAAGAATTTAGGATAATGATGATGATGGTGATGATGGTGATGATGATGATGGTCATCATCATCATAGTATAGACATTGGTGTTCTGGCTCCCTAAACAGCCAAGTCTAGTCTGGAATGCCTTTACTGAGTCATGTTGCAATATAATTCTTTACTTTTATGGAAATTTCCAGCAAGCTACACGATCAACGAAAAATTAGAGAGTTATTTGAAGCGGACCAGGTGCAATAATCAAGCACACACTGAGACCAGGAATAAGATTCATTTGGTACAGGTTTGTAGTTCCTTAAATCTGAATCTGTCACATGCAACTGGCTACTCAATATGATTATTGATCAGGGCTTATTTTAAAAGGCAAATTTTCTCCTCGATTTGTCAATCTCTTCAAATCTTGCTCCATTCATAAGTGATAACAGTTATTTATAAATGTCTTTTTACATTTTCATCTCCTTCTTTAGATTGTAAGCTCCCCAAGGGCAGGACTCTCACTGTGACTTGCTGATCTTGGCATATGTACTCTCTAAAGCACACCCAGTGGATACCAGTGGATTCAATAAGACAGAAGAAAGGAAGGAAAGACTGAATTTTACAGGAGATATAAATTTAAGGAAAATACTCAGAACTGAATTATATAGGGTGTGAGACCCTCACTGAAGTGACTTCTACCTCTATCAAGGATATTCACAAAAATCATATTTTGTACAGAGCCTTAATGGGCTAGGCTTGGCTGGGAGCTCTGCCTTGACAGGAAAACCTGGACTGTGACTCATTCCATAGCCTTGAGCAAGTCAAATCATCTCTTTTAGTTAATTCTGTTGATAAATTAATTTCTTCATTAATGTTTCATCCTATAGAAGGAGTTTGTAGATTAATTAATTAATATACATAAAGTGCTTCGATTAAGGTAATTGCCATTAGCTGCAAATAGTCTCATAAGTCCCTGTTTGGAAATATTCCAAAATCACTATTTCTCAAGAGATTTCTGATAATTACCCAATGTTCTGCAGAAAGTCCTATATCAAAGTATCCATTTCCAAAGTAATTAATTTTTCCTTTCTAAAAGTTTGACTCTAGTCATTAATATGTCTATAGTTCCTCTCAGTCATCCTTTAGATGAACCTACACAATATTAGTGCTCATGGTGTTTGGAGATAATCTATCTCTTGTCTACCTTTTTTGTATAGCAAGGACCAGAAGCTTCTGTACAATAAGTAAATGTCCCAAAGGAAAAAAAAATTCTTAAGTAACAGAATCTGGGCTTAACCTAGGGACAAATCCATCCTCCCATTCTATCCCATACTCTGCTGTTAAAGGTGAAGAGATGGTTAGCCACTACACTGATCATAGTGAACATTTTGTTATATATTTGTCAGATCACTGTGCTGTACACATGAAACTAATATAATATTGCATGTCAATTATATCTCAGTTAAAAATTAAAAAAAAATAGCTAAAATAATGTCATTAGAGGTTATATCTCTCATTAGTGGCAATATGTTCTGTATAAATTATAATGGAAGATAGGAAGTTTAGCTAAATAACAAAACTTCAGAACCAACAATATTCAAAATACACAAAGTGCTTTACAGAAAATTTTCACTTGCATTACCATATCTAATTTCTTTAATTTTCCTTAAAGTTAACAACCATCATTACTACTTCCCATGGCATGTATACCTCAATATGGTGATTAAGTGTGGCTCTATATATCTGTACGACAGAATATTATCCAGGCATAAAAAATAATGGAGTTCTGATACATGCTACACCATAGGTGAGCCTTGAAACTATTATGCAAAGTGAAATAGGCCAGATATAAAAGAACAAATATTATATGATTATACTTATAAGAAATTTCTAGAATGAGCAAATTCATGGAGATGGAAAATAGATGAGAGGTTACCATGTTCTAGGGAAAATGGAATGGTGGCATTACTTAAGGGGCACAGATTTTCTGTTTGGGTGATGAGGACTTTTTGAAAATAGATGGTGGTGATAGTTGTACAATATTTTGAATGTAGTTAATGCCACTGAACTATATAGTCAAAAGTGGTCAGAATGGCACATTTTGTGTTCTATAAATTGTACCACAATTACAAAACAACAACAAAAATAGAGAGTGGCACTGAAGTAGGGACATCTGGGTTTGGAATCCAATCCACCACTTCCTGGCTATTTGGCACTTGTCAATTTCTTATCTTTGTCTCATTTATACGGTGGACTAAAAGTAATAATGGTTTGTAGAGATGTTATCATTAATGAATTGAGGAAGCCTAGATATAATTTTTCCGAATTGGTATCATAAATCCTTGGGAAAATCTAAACCTTATATCCCACATCCTTGATCCCTGAAGTGTTCACTTTTCCTTTGTTTTGCCTACATTGTTAGAATTTAAATCAGGAATCTTCCATATATTATGTAAATTAGGTAATGCTATCTTTCTGTTCTCTAAATATTCATAATTACCTTTCTGTTAAAATAGAGGTGAAGCTTAATCTCTAGGAGGTAGATCAATAGAAATAAGATAGGAAATAGGTCTCATGGAACAAAAATTCACTAGACTAAATGTCTAATAGTACTTCTGTATAACCATGAGTGAGCCACTTATGTCTTCAATTTCAATATTTCAGTGGTGTAGTAGGAGGAGCCTGAGCTCACTTCCACCCCATTTTCAACTAGATATCATTCATGTCCAAGTCAACAAACTAAAGAGTGATCTGAAGACTGGCAGAACAAACTCCACAACTAAATACAGAGAAGAAAGTGCACCTGAAAGGTTAGGAAGTTCAGAAAGGTGAGAGGCTGCCTACAGGAGGGAGGGAGCTGCACATGCAGAAAGGGAAGAGAAATAGGCCTTCATAGCAGGGAGCTCACATGGGGAAGACTTATCCTCATAATGTTTGGCTTTAAAAACCATGGGGGTTAAATCCCATGAGTTTATAAAACCAGTGCATTTAGGAACCTGGGGCTTTAAAAGTCAGCTGTCTCAGCACTAGGCAAGCCAGAAGGGTGAGTGATAGCTGGGTTGCCACCCTAAAAGAGTCAACAGACTGCCCAGAGAGGCAACATAAAAAATGACAATTTACCCTACACTGGGAGGGGGGGTAATGGCTAATGGGAGACAGATCTCTTCATACTGATTTTGCAGCATGTTGGGGGGACTTCTCCAAAAATGAAGAAGCTGGCAGGCACCATTTTTCTCCTACACTGTCAGAATAGACAGACACACTTGCAGGAGGCAAGTCTACACAGACACTTACACTTAACCCACTAGCAGTGCATCAGACCCACAAGTTCTCCTGATGACACACCCACTCTAAACCCGCTATCCTTAACACAAGGCAAATTTTGTTAAAGCAGCACAAACCCTCCTCCCACCTAGTTGTTGGTGCATAGCTGCCATGTGTCATGCACATGCTCTACACTGCACCCAGCCTATGCCCAACAACCATTGCATGCATCCCCAGCTGCACAGGCCTAGCTGCCAATTACATAGCTGCCACCACATACTGTGACCAACTGCCACATCATGCCCAGATGCATGATGCCCCCAGGCATTATTAAGCACTGGGCCCAGCTGCCCCTAGCCATTATCATGCACCACAACCAGCCTTGCTCCCCCAGCCACCCTGGCACACAGCCTCCAGCTGCCACAGTGCTTATAGGATCAAGGATAGGACTAATAGCCTAGCACAGATTTTGCTAATTTTCTGCCCTCCTCCCAAGTTATCCTGGTGAGCACACTCCTTTGGAGACGGTCTGCCTGGGTCCCACTAACACCACACAGAGCAAGCATAGCCCACAAAAGGTAGAGTCACTTTAGATGACTGCACTAAAAGGAAAAGAGACTCAGACTCAATAATAGGGTGGAAACAACACACATAGGATACTCTGATGACATGTCAGTTTCTGAGGAAGAGGAGACATTGCACTGCAGTCCACAGAGCCCCCTCTTTATAAAGCCACTATTTTCAGGAGCAGAAGATACAGCTGACTTTCTTAACAGACAGGAACAGACACAGAGAAATAGCCAAAACAAGAAGATAGAGAAATTTTTCCCAAATGAAAGAACAGGACAAAGCCATAGCCAGAGATCTAAGTGAAATAGATATAAATAATAGGACTGATAGAACATTTAAAGTAATGATCATAAAGATACTCACTGGACTTGAGAAAAGAGTGGCAGACATGAGTGAGACCCTTAACATAGAGATAAGAATAACATAGCAGAGGTAAAGGTCAAATAAACAAAATGAGAAATTCACTTGATGAAATGAACAACAGCGTAGAAGAAGCAGAGGAATGAATTAGGGACCTAGAAGACAGAGTAATGGAAAATAATCATGTTGAACAAAAAAAGAGAAAAAAAGAATTATGCAAAATGAGAATGTTAATAGGGAACTCAGTGACTCCATCAAACATAATATAATTTGTTATTATAAGAGTTGCTGAAGAAGAGAGAAAAGGGGGCAGAAACTTTATATGAAGAAATAATAGCTGAAAATTTCCCTAATTTGAGGCACAGAGACCACCCCCGCTCAACAGAATCAACAAAAGCAAACTGACATCAAGACATACTATAATTAAATTTTTTTTACAAAATATAATGATAAGGAAAACAAACAAAGCAACAAGACAAATCATTAACTTATAAGGGAAAACCTATAAGGTTAGCAGGAGATTTCTCAACAGAAACTTAATGAAACAGAGGGGAGTGGCATAATGTATTCAAAGTGTTAAATGGGAGCACTGGGTGTGGTACTTGAACAATGAATCTCGTAATACTGAAAAAATAAAATGAAAGTATTTGGGGGGAAAAAAGTGTTAAATGGGGAACCAAAAAAAATCTGCAGTCAAGAATATACTATTCAGCAAGGCTATCATTCAGAATAGAAGGAGAATAAAATTTCCCAAACAAACAAAAAATCAGGAGTTTGTGACTACTAAACCTGCCATGTAAGAAATATTAAAAGGGACTCTGAATGGAAAGGAGAGACCAAAAGGTATAGTATAGAGTTAGGAAACACAAAAGCAGTAAATATAATTTTTTCTGTGAAAAAATCAGTCAAGGAACTCACAAAAAAGGGATATAAAATGTAATAACATATACCTAAAATGTGGGAAGGAGAGGAAAAAACAATGGGTTCAACCTTAAACAGCCATCAAATTAACATAGACTGCTATATGCAGAAGAGGTTATATACACACCTAATGATAACCATATAGGAAAACCACTAATAAGCCACTAATAAATATGCAAAGAATCAGGCAAAGGAAATCCAAATATGTCACTAAAGAAAACTAGCAAAACATGAAAGAAAGATAAAAAAGGATCAGAGACGATCATCAGAAACAACCACAAAATAAGTAATAAAATGGCAATAACTATTTATCTATCAATAATTACTTTGAATTTAAATGAACTAAATGTTCCAATTAAAAGACATAGGGTGACATAATGGATAAAAAAAAAAAAAAGACCCATTTTTATGCTTCCTGCAAGAGACTCATTTTAGAACTAAAGACACCTGAAGATTGAAAGTCTGGGATGGAGAAACATCTATTATGCAAATGGATGTAAAAAAAAAAACCCAAAGTAGCAATACTTATGTTGCACAAAATAGACTTTAAAATAAAAACTGTAACAAGAGACAAAGAAGGGGACATATAATAACAAAGGGGACAATCCAACAAGATATAACAAATATAAATATTTACACACCCAAGAGAGGAGCACCCAAATACATAAAATGGCTAATAACAAACATAAAGGAACTAAGTGATAATAATACAATAATTTGGGGGGACTTTAAACCTCATTAGTAATGCACAGATCATCTAAACAAAGCATTAACAAAAGAAGAATGGCTTTGAATGACACACTGGAACAGATGGATTTAAAAGATATATTCAGAACATTCCACCCTAAAACAGCAGAACGCACATTATTTTCAAGTGCACAAGACATTCTCCAGGAAAGATCACATATTAGCCCTTAAAACAAACCTCAACAAATTCAAGATCAAAATCATACTGTGCATATTTTCTGACCACAATGCTATGAGACTAAAATCAACCACAAGAAAAAATCAAGAAAGACAGATTTAACCTCATAGAGATTAAATAACATGGTACTAGGGACAGCAGGGTGGTGCAATCAGTTAAGTCTGACTCTTGATTTCTGCTCAGGTCATGATCTTGATTTGGTGAAATCAAGCCCACGTTTGGCTCCAAGCTCAGCGTGGAATCTGCTTAAGTTTTTCTCTCCCTTGGCCCCTATCCTCCTGACTGAAATAAATAAATAAATATTTTTTAAAAAATAACATGCTACTAAACAATGAATGGGTCAATCAGGAAATAAAATAAAAAATTTTCAGTGGTGTAGTAGGAGGATAAGGAAAAGAAAAAAAGAGAATGGACTCAGATAAATAAAATTACAAATCAGAGAGGAGAGCTAACAACCAAACACCACAGCAATAATAAAGAAATATGATGAAAAACTATATGGAAAAAAATTAGACAATCTAAAAGAAATGGGTAATTTCCTAGAAACATATAAACTACCAGAACTGAAATAAGAAGAAATAGAAAATTTAAACAGACCTATAACCAACAAAGAAATTGAATCAGTAATGAAAAAATCCCCAACAAATAAAAATCTGGGACCAGATGGCTTCACATGCAAATTCTTTTTTTTTTTTACAAGCAAATTCTAAAGAAAAGTTTAAAGAAAAAATTTAAAGAAACATTTAAAGAAAAATTCATACATATTCTTCTCAAACTATTCCAAAACATAGAAAAGGAAGAATGTCTTTCAAATTCATTTTATGAAGCCAGAATTAACCCTGATACCAAAATTGAATAAACACACCACTAAAAAAGAAAAGTACAAGCCAATATCTCTGATAAACATAGATGCAAAAATTCTCAACAAAATACTGGCAAACCAAATTCAATAATACATTAAAAGAATCATTCACCTTTGATTAAGTGGGCTTTATTCCTGGATTTCAAGGGTTGTTTCAATATTCACAAATCAATACACCTAAATCAATCAGTGTGTTACATCACATCAATAAGAACAAAGATAATAACCATATGATCATTTCAATAGATACAGAACAAGTATTTGATGAAGTATAACATTAATTCATGATAAAAACCCTCAACAAAGGTTTAAATGGAACATACCTCAACATAATAAAGATCATCTATTGAAAAAAAAAAAAACTAATGTTATCCTTAATGGGGGAAAAAACTAAGAATTTTTTCCCTAAGGTCAAGAACAGGATAGGGATGTCCACTCTCACCACAGGTATTTAGCATAGCAATAGAAATCCTATCCACAGCAATATGACAACAAAAATAAATAGATAGCATCAAGATTGGCAAGGAAGAAGTCAAACTTTCACTATTTGCAGATGACAGGATACTGTATGTGGAAAACCCAAAAGATTCCACCAAAAAAATACTATATTGGAATATATGAATTCAGTAAAGTCACAGGACACAAAATTGACGTACAGAATTCTGTTGCATTTATATACACCAATAATGAAACAGGGGGAAGAGAAATTGAGGAATCAATCCAATTTATAATTTCACCAAAAATAATAAAATACCTAGGAATAAATCTAGCCAGAGAGGTGAAAGACCTGTAGTATGAAAATTATAAAACAATGATGGAAAAAATTGAAGAAGACACAAAGAAATGGAAAGATATTCCATGTTCATGGATTGGAAGAACAAATACTGTTAAAATGTCTACACTATCCAAAACAATCTACACATTTAATGCAATCCCTATCAAAGTACCAACACCATTTTTCACAGAACTAGAACAAACAATCCTAAAATTTATATGGAACTACAAAAGATTTCGAATAGTCAAAGCAATCTTGAAAAAGGAAAAGCAAAGCTGTATGCATCACAATTCTGGACTTCAAGTTATATTACAAAGCTTTAGTAATCAAAACAGTATGGTACTGGCACAAAAATAGACAATAGAACAGAATAGAAAAACCAAAAATGAACCCCTTTCTATATGATCAATTAATCCTCGACAAAGGAGGCAAGAATATTGAATGGGAAAAAGACAGTCTCTTCCGGGGCGCCTGAGTGTCTCAGTCATTAAGCGTCTGCCTTCGGCCCAGGTCATGATCCCAGGGTCCTGGGATCGAGCCCCGCATTGGGCTCCCCGCTCAGCAGGAAGCCTGCTTCTACCGCTACCATTCCCTCTGCTTGTGTTCCCTCTCTCGCTGTGTTTCTCTCTGTCAAATAAATAAAATCTTTAAAAAAAAAAAAAAAAAGGCAGTCTCTTCCGCAAATGGTTCTGTGAAAACTGGACAGCAACATGAGAAAGAATAAAAAGGGACTACTTTCTTAACACCAGACACAAAAATGAATTCCAAATCGATTCAAGACCAAACTGTGAGACCTGAAACCATAAAAATCCAAGGAGAGAACAAAAGCATTAACTTCTTTGACATTGACAACCACAACATCTTTCTAGATGTTTCCTGAGGCAAGAGAAACAAAAGCAAAAATAAACTATTAGGACTACATCAAAATAAAAAGTTTCTGCATAGTGAAGGAAGCAACAAAACTGAAAGACAACCTACAGGATGGGAGAAGATATTTGCGAATTCTAAGTCTGATAAAGAGTTAGCATCCAAAATATATAAAAATCTTATAAAATCCAACACCCCAAAACCAAATAACCCAGTTAAAAATGGGCGGAAAACATGAACAGACCTTTCTCCAAAGAAAACATCCAGATGGACAGATGGCCAACAGACAACTGAATAGATGTTCATCATCACCTATCATCAGAGAAATGCAGATTGAAACTATAATGAGATATCTAGATGCACCAATAATGAAGCAGCAGAAAGAGAAATTAAGGAATCAATCCCATTTTCAATTGCACCATGAACAATAAGATACCTAGGAACAAACCTATCAGAATGGCTAAAATCAATAATACAAGAAACAACGGGAGTTGGCAAGGATATGGAGGAAAAGGAGCTCTTGTGACTGTTGGTGAGAATGTAAACTGGTGCAGCCACTGTGGAAAGCAATATGTGGGTTCTTTAAAAAGCTAAAAATAGAACTACCCTACATCTAGCAATTGCACTACCAGGTATTTACCCAAAAAATTACAAGAACACTAATTCAAAGTGATACATGCACTCCTATGTTTACAGCAGCATTATCTACAATAGCCAAACTATTGAATCAGTCCAAATGTCTATCATTTAGTGAATGGATAAAGAATATATGATATTTATACAATGGGATATTGTTCATCCACAAAAAATAATGAAATTATGCCATTTGTAACAACATGGACGGAGCTAGAGAGTATAATGCTTAGCAAAATATGTCAGTCAGAAAAAGACAAATACTATATGATTTCATTCATATGTGGAATTTAAGAAACAAAACAAATTAGAAAAGAAAAAAAAAAAACATAAGAGAGACAGATGAGTCAAGAAACAGACTCTTAACTATAGAGAAGGAACTAATGATTACCAGAGGGGAGGGGGGGAGAGGATGGGTTAAATAGATGATGGGGTAAGGAATATACTTGTAGATATGAGCACAGGATGTTGTATGGAAGTGTTAAATTGCTATATTGTACACTTGAAAGTAATTTAACACTGTATGTTAACTAACTGGAATTAACATAAAAATTTACAAAAATAAAAATATAATATGTGAATCAGAAGTTCAAATTATCTTAAGGGTGCCTGGGTGACTCAATCCATTAAGTGGCTCCATATGATCCTAGGGTCCCAGAATCAAGTTCCTGCTCAGTGGAGAATCTGCTTCTCCCTCTCCTTCTCCTCCTGCTCACGCTCTTTCTTTCTCAAATAAATAAATAAAATCTTTTTTATTTTTATTTTTATTTTTTTAGCATCTTAATTTTATTTTATTTTTTTCAGTGTTCCAAGATTCATTGTTTATGCACCACACTCAGTGCTCCTTTCAGTACGTGCCCTCCTTAATACCCACCACCAAGCTCACTGTCCTCCCACCCTCCTCCCTTCCAAAACCCTCAGTTTGTTTCTCAAAGTCCACAGTCTCTCATACTTCATCTCCCCCTCCAATTTCCCCCAATTCAATTTTCCTTTCCTTCTCCTAATGTCCTCCATGCTATTCCTTATGCTCCAAAAGTAAGTCAAACCATATGATAATTGACTTTCTCTGCTTGACTTATTTCACCGAGCATAGTCTCCTCCAGTTCCATCCATGTTGATACAAAAGTTGGGTATTCATCCTTTCTGATGACTGCGTAATATTCCATTGTATATATGGACCATATCTTCTTTATCCATTCATCTGTTGAAGGGCATCTTGGCTCTTTCAAAATCTTTTTTTAAAAAGACTTTGAGATGATCTCTTTATCAGAATATGGTTAAAACTTTGTGATTTTTAAACTACATAATGCTTGTATATGGGGGCATGGGTGTGTATTAGGTGGAGGATGAGTAATAGAGACAGTAAGAAGTTCGTATTAGGTCATGGCAGGTATAAAGTGGGAGACTTATGATGAAACCAAGTCAATCTGATCATTCTGTGGTCTGTGTTATAAGCCATCAAACTGTATTGCCTCATTGTAGAAAGTATATGAACATAGATTGGAAAATGGATAGGAATCCAGATGAATCTAACCCATTAATCCTACCACATTGTGATAGAGGAAGATTTGACATGGGTCAGGTTGAAGTTTAAATCCTGAATTGTTAGCTATATGAACTTGGGAAATTCATTCAGAGTGTCTGAGTTTCTACTTCAAAAGGTGCAATTTAGAAAGAAGACTATCTAATTCATAGTTTTATTGTGAGATTGTTTATCAAGACAGTGTAGGTGGAGTGTCCGTCATTGAGTAGGTGCCCAGTAAGCGGTGTTTTGTCTATTTCCCTGGTCTAGCACAACACAGGTCCACTGATTTACTTTGGTTACCAGCCTTGTTTTATACTTTATTGTGTTATGCTGTCGAGTAAGATTCTATTTTCACTTTCAATCTCTTATTTAGGGTTGCATTGATTGCATTTCTTATTTATGAGGCTTAAGCCTAAATGGGAACTAAGAAAACAATTCAATTTACAATAGCATAATAAAGACTAAATTACCTAGGAATAAGCTCAACCAAGGAGATGAAAATCTTGTATACTGAAAACTATGAGGTACTGATGACAGAAATTAAATAATAC
Organism: Procyon lotor; assembly: GCA_028646535.1. Classification (NCBI taxonomy): domain Eukaryota; kingdom Metazoa; phylum Chordata; class Mammalia; order Carnivora; family Procyonidae; genus Procyon; species Procyon lotor. The sequence continues at coordinate 5,076,272 of CM053604.1, read as the reverse complement.
ACAAATAAATGAAAAGGCATGCTGTGTTCATGGATTGGAAGATTGAAACAGATCTACAGACTCAATGCTACCTCCATGAAAGCATCAATAACATTTTTTATAGAAAAAAATTATAAAATTCATAGGGAAACACAAAAGACTCAGAATAACCAAAGTAATCCTGAGAAAGAAGAACCATTCTGGTGGCATCATACTTCTGATTTCAAAATACATTACAAATCTACAGTGATTAAAACAATATGGTACTGGAATAAAGATGGGCAGACCCATGGAACAAAATAGCCCAGAATTAAGCCCATTAATATACAGTCAAATGATCTTTGACAAAGGTGCCAAGAATGTATAATAGGGAAAAGATACTCAGTCTGAAAAGGGTTTAGTTTCCCTCATGATAGCTGAGTTTTAACAGAATTGTCAATGCCTTAAATCAGGAGAAAAGAAATCTGGATTTTGATTTTGGCAAATGTTAGAGGTAGTTTGAGAAAGAAAAACTTTCTGGCTAATCTTTATTCATCCTAATTTGTGAACTACCTAGCTTATTTTCATCTACACATCTATAATTGCCAGTGTTGCTAAAAATTATATGCATAAGAAATAAGGGTTTCTATGAGAAAAATGACTTTTCTACCTAAGTATTGAGTGAGGACATACAGTGATACCACAACTATGCAGAGATCATATACATTCAAAATTTAACCTTGGATTTGATCTTTGGAGCCATCACACTCAACATTGAAGCCACTGTGCATCCCATAGGTGGGTGGAGAACATCCAACTCTTATCAGTAAAGGCCTTGGCTTTCCTTATATGGAAGCAGACTAGCTTATTTCGGTCCAGAATGATGTTATCTTTCCAAGTAACACATTCCCCAGAAATCCCTTAGAAGCTCCCAGTGGATTGCAATTTGGAAATGGTGTTATATTCAAAAGTGTAGCTTTATACTTTTTCATGAGCAAATGCAAAAAGGAACGTGCAGGGTTATGAGTCAGCTAAATTCTATCTGCACTTTTGTCCTGGTGTCGATTAAACATTTATCTTTTGTGGAAATATTGCTTCAATCACCTAGGGGGTGCCCGTTATATCAAACTATGTTCACTTCAGATCAACATATCTAGAAATAAAGTGCATCCTCTTCATCCAACTTTTTCTGTTGCTGTGTTTCTTTCCTTCTCCCATTACTGTAAATATTCTTCTATTTTTTCACATTGGTGATAATAATCATGTATAGCATTCTTTTTTCATGTCTGTATGGTATGGCTGGTTTTCTTCTAGTGCTTCATTATTGTTTTAATTTTTCTCTGTATTTATTTGTTCATTTGCATGAAAAAAACCTAATAATGGAATTCAAATCTAGCTGTTATGGAAGTGTTAGGGGAATGTAATTTTCTTCCATAGGCCCAAATAATAGGCATAAGCTTAATGATTGGGAAATTAATGATGGTGATAACATTTAAGCAGTAATATTCATACAGCACTTTACACTTTTGTATATATTACTGCATTTGATTTCTGTTAAAGTAGGAAGAACAGATGGTACTTTATAAGTTAGACAATTTGATGTTTTATAAATGAAGAGTTTAAATTATATGCAAAAAGATGGGACTGAAAGCATTATATTCTATGCCCGAGATTACATAGAGGAGACATTGCCAAGCCAAAATTCCCCTGATGTCTTTGTGATTTTAAATTATGCAATCTTTCCACTGCATTTTGTTGGCTTTACCTCCATATCAAGAGGTCTATTTTTGTATGAAGGGATGAGACAGTGCTACCTTCATCCTTTATCACAACTTTTTCCTTAACCTCAGTTCATAGTTGTGTTTCTGCTGTTTCTTCTATGTATACCTCAAACTTAGGTACAAGTGACCTTTGGTATGTTGCCTAAACATATTTATTCATGTTGTTTATCTGTGTAGCATCTCATCTCCAGAACTACAGTCCAAAGTCCACCTTGGAGAAAGTGAGTTTGCAGATACTAGTGGTACTGACTCGTCCATACAGCTACGATATAAGAAAATGAAGAAATGCATAGGCACTGAGAAGAGTTTTATTCATTCCTAAAGCTTCCATAAACATGGTCTATGACTTTACAGTGTAAGGCATTCCAAAAACAAATGCTAATTTACATGACTCTTTTATTATTTATTGAATTTTTTTCTTTGACTTTATTTGATCTTTGCACTTTGTTCTGCTCATTATAAGAACTGAAATCCTCTGTATTTTTCCTTCTCAGTAAATATCATAAATAATTCAAAACCTCTCAATGCCAGTGAGGTATATAGGGGAAAAATAATGTGGTGCCCCTTTCTATTTTGTTTGTTCTTCAGGTCACATAAGGTGGGTAGTCCAGGAGAGAAGAGTTAGGTTTTAAATTACTAAGATTTTATCCAAGTCATTTTATTTAAGTCACTACTTTTTTTCCATTTATATGATGAAAATAAAATCATAAGAACAACAAAAAAATAGGTCACACAAGAAAGTTACAGGAAGACATAATATTGAATTAATTGAATAACGCTATATTCAAGAATTAAATATGATTGGAACTAAATCTATTTATATCAAATCAATATTTTTCAAAGTCAGGGATCAAAAATAGAAAACACTGTAAATCTAATACTGCATTATTTTGTAGACCATACATTCATTCATTCATTCACACACTTAAATATTTACAGAATGTGAATTTATGCCAAATTATGTGCTGACATTAGGAATTCAGAATAATAAAACATGACTCCTGCCCTGAAGGATTTTACTGTTGATGATTAGAATAACTTTGTGGCAAATAACAGAATTAGGTAAGGATTGTAAGGCAGATGTAAATAAATGAAATAAGAACTAAGAGCTCATCAGAGACAGCCATCCGGAAAGGTTTGCTGGAGAAGAAAGCATTGCAGTACTGTGTGGGAGGATGAAGAGGTATGCATCAAGGAGACAGACAAGTTTCTAATTCCCCATTAAATCATCACTGACCTGCACATGTACCCCAATGTTCATAGCAGCAATGGCCATAATCGCCAAATTGTGGAAAGAGCCAAGATGCCCTTCAACAGACGAATGGGTAAAGAAGATATGGTCCATATATACAATGGAATATTATGCCTCCATCAGAAAGGATGAATACCCAACTTTTGTATCAATATGTATGGGACTGGAAGAGATTATGCAAAGTGAAATAAGTCAAGCAGAGAGAGTCTGTTATATGGTTTCACTTACGTGAGGATCATAAAGAAAAACATAGAAGACATTGGGAGAAGGAAAGGAAGGGTGAGTTGGGGGAAATAGGAGGGGAGATGAACCAAGAGAGACTGTGGACTCTGAACAACAAACTGAGGGTTTTAGAGGAGAGAGGAGTAGGGGGTTGGCTGAGCCTGGTGGTGGGTATTGAGGAGGGCACGTATTGCATGGAGCACTGGGTGTGGTACACGAACAATGAATTTTGGAACACTGAAAAAATAAAATAAAATTAATTAATTAAAAATATCATTATTGGCCTGGTATGTCAATGCCAGGACTATATGCTATGCTTGATGAGTGAATGTATTTACAAATGTAGCAAGTGTGGGAGAAATTAACTATAATGTATGCTAATCATGCCAAGTAAGCTGAAGAAGCTATACTTATTATCAGATCTAAAAAATGGGCTCACAGCTGGACTTTAGAGCAAGACAAAATGTGGATCTTGCAATATTAACTCAAGAATCTAAGAATAAGGACATTTTGTCATAAACATAGCTGGGATACCCAAAGCTTTTGCTTTTTGTTTGCTGGCCATGAAATGGTGGGGTAGGATGGCCTTATTTAAGAACATATTTACTTTAGGAATTTAATGCTTTTGGAATGCAAGACATTGGAGTACCTGACTGGCCCAGTCCTTAGGAGTCTGCCTTCATCTCAGGCCCTGATACTAGGGTGCTGGGATGGAGCCCCGTATCAAGCCTCACATTGGCTCCCTGCTCAGCAGGAAGTCTGCTTCTCCCTCTCCCACTCCTCCTGCTTGTGTTCCCTCTCTCGCTATGTCTCTCTCTGTCAAATAAATAAATAAAATCTTTTTTTAAAAAAAAGAATGCAAGACATTTTAATTAATTTATAATAATGCACCTATATAGTGGCAAACATGTACGCATTGCATATTATTACATGCAAGATTACAGTTTTACTCCCCATTGTCATGTACATTCTCCAACAGTGAAATTCTTGAAACTGCCACAACCCTTCACCCTTCAGTATGTTCTTCTGGAAAAAAAAAATGACTTCAAAACAGCTTTCACAATCTATTGTTTGAAGTGCAACAGTGGGGAGAAAAAGAAGAAGACGAAGGAGGAAGAGGAGAGGGAGGGGGAGGATAAGAAAAAGAAAAAGAAATGCAGTTGGAATCTGAGGACTTCAGTTCTTGCCCTGGAACATTTCCCTGTCATGACAAAGGCAGAAATTAAGTAAAAACAAATATTTACTGAGTGTCTTCTAACATGTGTGCATGTGTATTTATGAGATGGTAAAATTAGATGTTCTTTATCCCCTGAAGTCCATCACAGCCAGTGAAGGCTAGAAACCCAAGAATATGAAGGGAGGAAAGTAGATGCGAGCATAAATGAGAAAAGATGGGCACAGGTGAGAAAGAATATAAAAGTCATCCCAAGTTTCAGAATTAAAAAGAAATGACAAACATACTAGCTTCCAAACCTGGAATAGAAATGCTGAAACATGAATGCCTGAAACAGTATTCTCACACATACTTTTCGTTTGCTGTACCACTTAAAGACTCGGGGTTGCATCTTTGAATGGATGGATAATTCTGTGTATATATAATTGGGTCCTTCTTGCTTTGTTCATAGAGTTATTTGATACCTAATATTGAGTCAAGTGTCTATTAAACTCCAACCATAAGCCCAAATATGTTCCACATACATGCAGTATATTGGGAAATATGGTGGACATAGGTTCTACTCCATGGGTATACAATTATGGTGAACAAACTGAAACGGGGTTATGAGGGAGAAAAGCTTTACAAAAAGGTGGTGCAGAATAGTAACAAATGGCATTTTAGATGGACATAATTTGGTCTGACACTGGAAACCTAATGATCTTCCTTAATTCTGCCAAAATAATAATATATACTACAGAGAATCTTCACTTTGAACATCTTGGCTTTGTAGAAAAAGGGCTCCAAGTACCTCATTAGTTTAAAACTATCCACATTTTGCTACATTTCCAGTCCCATATTTTGCTTCTTAATTACCACTATTTAAATGGCCTTTCAAGATCGGCTGTAAATTAAAATTGATCCACTGTCAGCAATCTCCGACAATTGGCAGCAAACTATTGATACAGATGAGATTCCAGTTGCATAGTATCTTTCTGAGAAGACAAAAATGTAATGAAATGAGCCGACTCTGCAGCTTGGCACAAAAGGCAAAATGTGATTTTTTTTCCATCAAGAGAAGTTAAATATAAATAACTAGCCACGTTTGGAAAATGCAAATAAATGTGTATGAATAAAGAACCAAAGTTTATATCTGTATGCCCTCGAGAACACCCGCGTAATCTTGTTCTTTTATCTAAAAAACAATCTCCCTCTTGAAATACACTTAAAGGGTATGTTGACAAGAACATAGACTTTAGAGTTCAGATCTGAACTGAAATCTTGCTTTGTCTTTTGCAAGCTGTGTGATTCAGAGAAGAAAAAAACACTTCACACCTCAGTTTACTCATTTATAAAATCTAAGTTAATAACTGTGCTACAATTATGATCATTAAATGAGAAGATAGAGGGAATACCAACAGAGTATCTAATACAGTGCCTGACCCAAGGCAAAAGACTATCATGGGAGAGGATGACATTCTTTATTCTTTATTTAAATTTCATTAGCCAGCTTAAAGTACATCCTTAGTTTCAGATGTAGTGCTCAATAATTTATCAGTTGCAAATAACACCCAGTGCTCATCACATCACATGCCCTCCTTAATGTTTGTCACCCAGTTACCCCATCCCTCCATCTATCTCCCCTGGAGCAACCCTCTGTTTCCTATACTTCTGAGTCTCTTATGCTTTTTCTCCCTCTCTGATGACTTCCTATTCTGTTTTCCCTCCCTTCCCCAATGATCCTCTGCCCCGTTTCTTGTATTCCACATACGAGTGAAACTATATGATGTTCTTTCTCTGTTTAACTTACTTCACTCAGCATAATACCCTCCAGTTCCAGAGAGGATGATATTCTACATGAAAGGTATGTTTGAAGGCCTTGGGTTATTTCTAGGAAACAAAATCCATTTATATATTCATTCTGAGGTGCTTTCTCTCAGCCTCAGACTGCTGACAGTAAGAGCTGAACTAGCCAAATGTTGCCAAAAGGCCCCTCATCACCACACTCACACATATATGCACACAAACAAAATGTCTAGTATAGCCAAATTTTGGCCTCTGCTGGTGGGGCCAGTACATAGTACATAGGTCCTATAGGTCCTTTCTGGAATTTTCCACAGTAGTTATAATCCTATCACACCTAAGTTAAGTCCTGAGTTAGGGATCAGAATTCTGAAACGTAAGTGTTAAATTACTCCCTCCTACCTCTCCTTTTGAAAATATGGTGGATTTCTGTGCTGGTGCTCTGCAAATTGTGCCCAGTCATTGAGAAAAGTCATATATCCCTCATACAACTGCCTAGGACATGGCAGAAGCCTGAATGGGAGAACCCCCTCTAGCCTTCCTGGAGAAGGGCAGGCCAAAACTTCTGTTTCTTCTGCTTTTCTTAAGAGCCATCACAATCTTAATTCCTGGCCATAAAATCTCCATTTTGAAAAATAAACATTAGGCTGTGATCCATTCTATAGTCCCTGGATATACAAGACATGCACTTCCCCTGTCTGAGGATGGTGAGTTTCTCTTGATCATTCAAATTCTTATTCACATGTCACCTTTCAGAGTAGCCTTCCTTCAAACACATTATCTAAAATAATGCTCCCTTGTCTTTTATTATTTTATTACCATGTTTTATTTTCTTCTTATCACTTGCTACTAACTTAAATCATATTGTCCGTTTATAAGATTATTGATTCTTTCCTTCTTTATTAGAGTATATGGTCTATGAGTGTGGAACCTGGTCTGTCTTTCTTATGGCTAAATTCCATTCTGCCCAAGACTGAAAATCTTATGGATCTCATTTTTTCTATCACATGACCTGGGGCAGCACAGCTATGGGAAAAGATCCAAAGAGGTCATCCAGAAAGGCATGCTGTATAATAAAGTAAGGAGAAGGATAAAGGTCAGAAATTGAGAATTCAGATACTGTTGAAGTCCTATAAAACATCATAATAAAGGAGAAGCAGATTAATGGCAGGCAGCAAGCATAAGACCATGCACTGATTTGGAATGAGTTCTGTGGTGTTCTTGAATTTAATTGTTAAAATTATATTGGTTTTGTTTCACTCTTTCACTTTTTCTAATAAATATATGATAGGCTGTTAAATTCTAGGCATCAATTAGAGAAAGTTTTTAGCACAAATTGGAGCACATTCAGATATCTGAAAGGAAGAAGGACCAAATAAGTCAGGGATCTGGTTTAAGAAAGAAATTAACTCCAGCTGTCTTGAGCAAGCAGAAGATACTGGAGGGGTATGGTGAGCTCACAGAACTGATGGGATGCTGAAGAACAAGATTTGGGTAGCAGAATCACAATGAAGCCATATCCCGGGCACAGTTGGGGCCATACCAGTACTGCTAATAAACACCTCAATGACATTCACTTCCTGGTAACTGACCCTGTTCTCTTAATACCTTTTTCAAGGTTCACAATTCAAAGAATAAGCTCTGATGATGGTTGGGTAGAGGAAGGACCTAATTCCTTGGCTTCCACAGGGACTTATTAATGGAGGGGTAGTGTCAGTTAATTGTTTTCTACCAACTCTTTTTTTTTAAAGATTTTATTTATTTGACAGAGAGAAACACAGCAAGAGAGGGAACACAAGCAGAAGGAATGGAAGGGGGAGAAGCAGGCTCCCTGCCGAGCAAGGAGCCCTATGCAGGGCTCGATCCCAGGACCCTGGGATCATGACCTGGGCCGAAGGCAAACGCTTAACGCCTGAGCCACCCAGGCGCCCCTCTACCAACTCTACACAGAGTTTTCCCAAAGGGCATAGGAACCTAAAGGACAAACCAAACAAACAAAGTTATATGTATTGGCAGGATCATGTCACTGTTACAGATTGAATGTTTATGTCTTCCCAACAGCCATATGTTAAAACTCGATCCCCTAAATTATGGTATTTAGAGATGGAGCCTTTGGAAGGTGATTAAGTTTGGATGAGTTCTTGAGAGTGGGGGTTCCCATGGTGGGATTATTGTAAGAAGAAGAGAGAGAGACCACTCTCTTTCTCCTTCTCTCTTCCTGTGTGTGTGTGTGTGTGTGTGTGTGTGTGTGTGTGTGTGTGTTTCTACTATTTGAGGATACAATGAGAAGGTGGTTGTCACTAAACCACGACGATGGCCCTCACCAAGCAATGAATCTCCCAGTGCACTAATCTCAGACTTCCCAGCCTCCGGAACTGTGAGAAACAAATGCCTACTGTGCAAGCCCCCAGTCTATGGTATTTTGTTATAGCAGTTTAGTGCCTAGGGAAGATCCATATTATCTTTACCCAGAGATAATCTCATGCATAACACAGAACAATCCTCCAAGCTCTAATTCATGTTTCCAATTAGCTACCAAGTTTTATAATCTCTGATTTCTGCTTACTCTTCTCCATCTCCAATGGCATCACCTTGATTAGACTTCTATCTTCTGAATTATCTGTCACTACCTTCTTTGTATGTGCCATTACCTATACCATCGACTATCTACAACTTTAAAATCAAAATAAATGTATACTTTATACACACATTTATACTTACCTTTATAATAAGCAAACACAATTCTCTCCAACTAAAAACACCACAGAAGCTTTCTACTACTGCCCGGATATCACTCCCCTTACACATCCTTGACTCCTTCCTTACATTTCAATGATTCTGAACTATGCATTGTCCTCCCTGATGCCATGATTTGGCACACTTGTTCACTCTGGCTGGGATATCTGACCTAATGTGGAAACCTAGAAATTTCATACTCATTCCTTAATCTTAACTTAGGCATCACTTCCTATATGGAAGTTTTCCTAACACCCTAACATATGTTTTCTTTTTTCCCCATCTCTGTAACATCATTTATCTCATAAAATAATTGTGTATGCATACTATTGAATTACCTTATGATATCTTTAAGCTTTCAGAGAATATTATTACATCTTTAAAGCTAAAGTACATAGCCTATGACCTGGTGAATAGTATGATCCCTAAATATCTGAGAATATATGAATAAATGAATCAATAACATACTGCACTATGGTGCCTCCTCATTATCTGTCTCATTGCCCTCCTGTTTGTTTTAGATTGACTGCATATCTTGAGGATAAAATTACGTATTGTTTACACTGTGCCATAAAGACATTATTTATCTGTTTTTCACAAAACCTCTTCCAAATAACAATGAATGTACTTATTACTGACACCACAGCTAAGAAAGTGGTAAAGGGAAAAGAATCCTATTAGTCTAGAAGACTCCAAACACGTAGAAAATGGTTCCAGAAATGATAATAAAACTTTTATGATTATAGGGCTTCATTAAGAAAATATTTTCATAACCTCTATCACCTTTAATGTTCTCACTACCATTTATTAATTCATCAGTAAATACTTATTAAGTGCCTCGTATGCACCAGACATGGTTCTTGGTAATGGAGGATAAAATAATGTGGGGGAAAGATATGCTTCCTGTCTGCATGGAAACTTCTATTCAGTCTGCAAATCAACAATAATATGGTCATGCTAAAAAGAGAGACTTTAAAGAGGGTTTTAGAGGGGCCTATCTGCATTAAGTATTTTTTCTTTATCAAAATTATTAATTTCAAATAGAATTATTAATCAAATTAAGAACTGAAATTTCCTTAGTGCCTATATGCAATAGATAATGCATGTTGTAAAAATTTGCCGGTGTGTATTGACTCATTTAATCCTCATAACCCTTTGAAGTGCATATGATTAGTGTCTACATTTTACACAGGGGCAAACGAGAGTCTGAGGAAACAGATTATATAAGGCGTCTTATCATTCAGAGTGTCAAAGATAGAACCAGGCACAGAATCAGAGCTGCCTGACTATAGCTGTACCTCTTTTCTATGAAGGAGAAAGCAGAGGCTGCGAGAAATTAAATTAGCACATGTGTCTGTAGCACATATACACTGAACAATGGATCAAAGAAACTGGGTCATCTCATTTCATCTCCTGTGCTTACCCTTTTCTCTCCACTCCACACTCAGCTCTCATTAGTTCCATAAAGTTTCCCTGGGTATCTAGTGATGTGACATCTTTACATTTGCAAGCCTAATTAATTAATTATTTGATGAATGAATGAATGAATGAATGAATGAATGAATGAATGAATGAAGCAAAGAATTATTGGGTAGCCACTATTTCCAGACATTGTTCCAGTGGTTAGGGATACTGCAAGGAACTAAGCTGCCTTCTTGGAGTTCACCTCTGATGGGGGTAAGAGAGAGCTACAAACATTAAAAACACATGGTGTGCCCACTCAGATCTGCTCATACTGGTTTATTCCATGCAGTGAGTACATTCATGATGGACTACTCAGCCAATCGTGCTTAGAATTAATCTTTCAACACTGCTAGTCCTGAAACCCAGACTCCTTTCACACTTCCGTTCCCTTCCAGAGTTTGCTCAGCATAACAGCTAGGCTGTGTCCTTGGTTTCCTGTGTTGAACTCTGGTTTCTTTGTTGGTCAGGAACCAGCATGCTTGGTCAGTTCCATAGAACTCAGGTATTTTTCTTATGTAATACCCACCCTAAGGAAGTCTGGCTCCTTGTACCTCCATCCGTCAGAGCCATGGACAGGTCCTCAGATTTCAGAATGCCTGATGCCTGATGCTCTTACCTGCTGAGTTCATGGAGTCCACCCTCTGAGATAATAGCTATTTCCTTAGCCTTGACCCCACACTGTAGTACCTTCCAGCATTTTTTGGGACAGTGGCTGCCTCAATCTCTGTTATGGTTTTCATGGAGGTCATGACAAATCCAGAAACAGTTTGAAGTGCTAAACGTCTTCTTCAAATAAGCTTTCATCCTTGTTTAACACATTGATTTATTGTTTACCTCTTTTTGGTTTCAATTTTTCTGGTTTATCAGCAGTAAGTGTGTATTCTTATAATGAGAAAACTTAATCATATTGGTTTATTAAGGTCATGGGATTGTGGGTGATTTATTTTTATTTGCCCTTTGTCCTATTTCTAATAAGTAAAAACCTAGGGGCACCTGGGTGGCTCAGAGGGTTAAGCCTCTGCCTTCGGCTCAGGTTGTGATCTCGGCTTCCTGGGATCGAGCCCCACATCGGGCTCTCTGCTTGGTAGGGAGCCTGCTTCCCCCCTGTCTCTCTGCCTGCCGCTCTGCCTACTTGTGATCTCTTTCCTCTCTATCAAATAAATAAATAAATAAATAAATAAATAAATAAATAAAAAATAATAAGTAAAAAACTAGAAGTGAAAGCATGAAAAAAGAAAACATAATTATAAAAAGCATCCCATCCTTCTCTTGCTTGTTTATGTATAAATCAGAATGATTTCCATATCTCTTAGCTAATTAAACCTGATTTTTTGAAAGATAAAAGGAAGATGTATTATTTATGGGGCACTGACCCAGTGCCTCCTACTCTATGGCAGCAAACTAACCTATCATCACTTTCTGCTGCTGCAACCCTCCCCCAAAGTTCTGCTCCGCTCCTGACATCTAGGCATTCAGGACTAATAGCCACTCTTTATCGTCTGTAGTTCTTTCCTGTAAGACCTATAAATACAAGCCCAAAGTGCTTTACAGACAGGCAAGACCCAGCAATCCTGGGACATCCTTCAGCTGGAAGTGGCAATTAGACATTTTTAACAAGTTCTTTTAATACAAAATGGAGTAATTAAAACTTGCACATTGTAGGGGATAACACTTTTGAGATTATGTTCATTTTATTAAGCTATTTCAAATACGAAAGTTTATTGTAATGCATAGTTTTTTTTTCTTTCCTTTAATTGAATTGCTGGCACTAACAACTCAGTGAAATGAATGTCTGACCCATTGAGAAAGAGATTAAGTTACATAGGGTGTTTATTTTTAATTGGTATTGACCGCAAACCCATACATTTCCACTAAAAATGGATTGAATTGGAAGATTCCACTCTTGTTCTAAATATTATGGTTCAGACACTAAATTACTCTAGCTATGGGTTAACCTAAGCCAGCTTTACTTTTAAGCTAATACCTCATTTTTGTTTGGGAGGTCAGCAGCATGGGGGGTCCATGCATGGCTTGCTAATGTCATAACCAGGCATTGGTTAATAATACAATTATTCACTATGACTCAATACCATTAACTCCAAATTTTATTGACTACAAACCCAGAATAAGGTGTGTTTCATTTGATCCAGTGGGTATCTGTTCATATTAAGTTACTATAGTAAACAGCAACAACAAAAAAGTTACTACAGTAAGACAGCAGAGAATAGTGAAATCAATCTGGGTTTTAAGGGGCCAGATACTGTCCTATATATACTGTTCAGCGTCAGCGTCCCTAAATGTTTTTAATATATGGAACAGAACAGATATGCTAATTATCTGTATACCAATGTACTTAATTTTGGGTCTTAGGACAGTGGCTCTGCTTCTATCATTTCCCTAGGTTGAATTCCTTTTGCTGCCTGATCCTCAGTCTTTTGCCCTATGCATCTCTTCTCTCTAGGCTCCTACCACCTTCCAGCTTCCCAGCCCACATTCCTGAATGTTCCTTCTGTCTCTCTGTTGATTTCCTTGAAGCTCAACTCATTTCTGGCATCCTACCTCCTGTTACTGAATTGGCATCAGAGAGAATAATGGGTTATTTAGCCACTGGTCCATTACTTGGATCTACTAGTGAGAGTCAGCTTTAGGTCTTCATGGTGCTGAGCTTTTATCTCAGCTCCCTCTGACATTGTTTCCAGAACAATTGATTCTAGAGCGAAGAACCGCCAGTGAGTCACACAACCCCTTACCAGCTCCTCATCCCTTAGGCTGTGTCAAGCTAAACTGGAAAAGAATGAAATACTTTAAACCTTTAAAGCTGATAATAAAGTATGATAAAATGAGCACAAAATAAAAGTGATGTGGTAGCTGTGTACAAGATCACTTGCCAAACAAATGGTCCCCAAAGCACAGGAGCAGCAATGGAGTAAAAAGGCTGAACAGGAGATGAATGATAGGACATTGATTGCCTACTGCTGCTGTAGTAAACGAACCCAAACATGATGGTTTAAATAACACAGATTCATTATCTTCTAATTTCAGAGCTCAGAAAATCAAATCAGCCTCACTGGGCTAAAGTTAAGATGTCATCCAACTAGTTCCTCTAGAGACTTTTGGGGAGAATTCTTTCCCTTGCCTTTCCTAGCATCTAGAGGCTACCTTTATCCCTTGGCCTGCTCCCACTTCTTCTGCCTTCAAAGCTGCTAGCATAGCATCTTCAAGTCTCTCTCTGACTCATTGTCTCCCTCTTATTAGGAGCCTTTTGTCTACGTTGAATTCACATAGATAATCTCTGCATCTCAAGATCCTCAATTTAATAACGCCTGCAAAGACCCTTTTGCTGTACAAGGTAATATATTTATACATTTTAGGGATTATAATATGGATCTCTTCAGGTTTTACGATTCAGCTTACTACAAACATGAGCCCATGAGCTAAGCTCAAGGAATTAACATAAGAAATATCGAGGTAGGGAAGAGAACTTATGTATATATGTTTGGGCAGATAGTTAATCAAAACTGTGATCATAGAAACCTAGTCAATGTTCTCTTGAAGTTGTGAGGAGAGAAAATAGAATAGTTTGATATGAAGAAAACATGCAAATTCTCTATAGTCATGTCTGAGACTCCCTGTCAAAGACATCTGTTGGTGGAACATTCTCCATTCCCCATGCATTCCTACCTGTGCATTCTTATTTGGGCAACCCTCTGGCTATGGTTATACTTATTCCACAGTTTTTCCACAATTCCCTCTCTGGGCCCATGTCTTCCATGTTCACAAGCTTTAATCTCATAACCAGGGCCTTTGCATTGCCAACGGATATAGAGATAATTCTGGTGACATAGCTTTCCAAGTTCTCACCAGAACATGTCTTGTATTTTGATTCCACAGCTCACAGGTAAGATGGAGGAAATAGTCCACAGAGTCAAATGTCACATTTATACAAGTTGATAGAAGTGGCAGGACTCCCTATTTTGGTGGAAAGCAGTAAATTGAATTTATCCCTGAACAACAACATTGTATCTGTTGTATCTGGGATATCCTGTGGTCCCCAAAACTGAACAATACAAAATCACTTGAAATCCTCAATTCTTGTCCTTCGTCTTAAGATTCAGTATTGCCTAACTTCCCATTATACTTCTAATAAACTGAAATACCTTCTAGGCCCTTTAAAAGCCTTGATGGGCTGGTCTTTGCCTACAGTGTTTACTTTGTTAGGTCATGATCACCTTACTTGCTGTAGTTTGCCGCACTAGCTTGCTTCCTATTCCCCACATATTCCAAGCACATACCTTCCTCAGTACCTATATCCTCACTTCCTCTCCCTTTAGCCTTTTGCCCCTAGATTTTCTAAGAGTGAACCTTTCTCATCACTAAGGTCTTAGCTCAAGTTTCTCCCCTTTAGAGAGTCTTTCTTTGACCATGATTGATAATTTACCACTCTTCACCCCCACAATCCTCATCCCTAGTGAGTCTAGAGCTTTATTACCTTGTTTTATTTTTTGAGATAACTGAAATCTCATTTCAGTGAGATCCTAGAGACCTGGCAAAGAAGTGTAAAGTGACCACCCTTTGCCACAAATGGGAGACCTGCCATCTAGAAGCCATTAGTAGAAGCAACATCCTAAAAGGGCACCAGGTCAAAGCAAAGATGTCAGTCTAAAATTTATTTCCACATAAAAATTGGGTTAGACACTGAAAAAGAGTTAATACCAAAGGAAAATGGAGACCAAAAGAAAATCCTAAAAGAGATAGCTCAAAATGGGCAGCAAAGAAAAGAGAGTATTTCCCAAGTATCTCCCAAGTACAGAAGGTTAAAGTGCTTTTCTTCCTTCTTTTTTTTTTTTTTATTAAACACATTTCTCAGTATGATCACTTTGTTACACTAAAACTGTTTTAAAAATATAAAACAGAGTGACTGATGAGTTAGGCATTACCCAAGTCATTTGGGGATATAAATATTTAGAAAACAGGGGCCTCACCTGTCAGAACTTATTGTCCGTTAATGCTCCTGGTTAAACCCAGAAACTCTAAAGGAAGCCCATCCCTAAGAAGTAATGGATGTATACAAGATTATATTTTTAAAACAGTTATTGTTGATCAAATAAAAATGGGTTTTCAGAATTCTACTAGGTTTAAAATAGTAATTCTTAGTAACTGATGCAGTCATAGTCAATGTCTTAGTAAATGAGGACTAGATGGTAGTGCTATTTGTTACTTCAGAATCATCACTAAATAAAGCATTAGACACATTGCCACAAAGACACCCAGTGAGTATCAAATCCACCTTCCTCATTTTGCAGATAAGAGAACTAATGGATGGAGTAATTCTTTCAAGGTCCCACAAGTAGTTCATAGCAATTCCAGGATGGAGGCCAATGTCCAGTGCCCTTTTCATGTAACCATACTGCTTAATTTGCTGGAACAATTATTGTTTGAAGATTTACTCTGTCATAGTCCAGATGCTTAATGCATAAAAATGTGATCCTGAGACTAATGCTTTTGCATCAACATTCAGTGTGATTATTCTTCCTTAACAAAGCAGATCTATTAAGGATCAAGCATATGGAGTCAGAACAGAACCTTTCCCAAATGCAATTCCTTTTCATTCATGAATTCAACATTTAATCTTCTTTTCAAGGTGCCCCCGCTCTACAGGGAATATGTTAACATTAGAGTAAATAAGAAGATTATTGCTACCTAATGAACTGGGGCTAAAATCTACTAGGTCACACTCACATGAAAATATTTTCATTAGTTCTTTAAGCAATAGAGGACCTGGCCAGGGAGCCAGGAGTCTATGATGGCCTAAACAATTTTAAGAAAAATACTTGCCTTCTTTCCCTTTTCAAGCTTTATAGCTGAGATGATTTCCACCATGCCAGAGTCTCTCAGAAGAAATCCAGTCTTCAATAATTTGTAGATTAAAGATGGCAGAACAAGGATGGTTGGTTGTTTCAAACACCGATGAGATTGTTTCCTTATCTATAAAGTGAAATAATGATGACGATTTCACAGGATTAGTGAGTAAGTTAAATAATTTTTATTTATTTTTAAATTTTATTTATTTACTTATTTATTTAGTAAATAAAATAATAAATAAATAAATAAATAAATAAATAAAATAATATACATAAGACTCCTGTGGTATATCAACTTTCCAATAAATGTTAGTACAATGACATATCAGGGTAACAATAGTTTGAAGATCTAATCCTTATTTATTTTTTATTCATCTACACAACAAAGATTATGGAACTTTACTATGTTGAGAATGTTCAGTTATGATTAACTTTTACTAACATTCAAAATTAAAACCCTAAAGTTTCTTCCAATTGCCTTTGGAATTAAGAGTAACTTTTGAGGGATATATATCTATCAAGATTTAGACTTTGCCTCAATTTTTTATATTCTTAAAGAGGGTCACACCACATAAACTCATATGATACTGGCTCATTCTAATTGACACACACATCCCTACCACTGGTAAATTCATCTATTTAGGAAATGGAGCCTATTTTATCCCTTACCCTTGGGAGGGTGAAATAAATGATATCCAAAGACTAATCAGAAATTTTTGGATTGTACACAATGAGGAAAAAAATGCCCTTAGTTACCAAAAAGAGAAAACCAAGAGATTTTTTTTAATAATATATGAATGCTCCATATCATAGTAGTCAAAATCGTTCTTTCCATTTTTGGACCCTGTATGTAAATATCTGCAACAAGAGTAGCCTTAATCGAAGGCACAAATCCTTCCAACTCTCAGTTTCCTTATCTGCTAATTATGGAAAGATAACACATTCATAAGATAGCTAATAAAATTAATGTCACATATCTAAAGCACTTAATATAATGTCTGATATATCATTAATATTAAATAAATATTAGCTGTAACTAAATTATTATTATATTTTACATAGGATGTAGAGTTATACATTGAAGATATTTCTGATTCAACTCATTTGCTAACTTTGGTCCCTGGTAGGGACTACCAAGAGACAAGGTAGACTAGAATTTGTATAATATTTTTAGTTTGAGGTGAAAGAATTGGAGTGAGAAGTTAGAAAATATGACAGGAAAACACCCATGAATGAATGATATATTTGACCTTTCTTACTGGAGGAGTTCCCCAAATCTGTATGAGAATATGTTCCAGACACCTCGTATATGTGATACCATACAATGGTGAGATAGATATCTAGGTCACCTCTGTACAACTGGGAAAATAAAAGTGACATGTGTTGAAGCTAAGGCAGGTCTGTGATACTTTCACCACCAACAATTTCCTCTTCATGCAAGGACAAAGTATCAAGAGATGCTTAGAAAAAGTGTACAAAAGCCCAATGGAGGAAGCAATTCTTTCTAGATAGAGAGGTTAGTGGAGGGTCTTTATAAAGGACCTAAAATTTGACTGAAGCCTTAAAATAAAGACAGAATTTCAACAATTGACTATGTTTCTGTATGTATATGTATATGTATATGTATGTGTGTGTATATATATATCTATAGAGAGATAGATATAAGCTCCCGAGGCTCTAAAGTATCAAGCGTGTCCAGGATCATTTCGTTGACATCTGGATACACAGGTTTCAATAACTGGAAAAGAAACTTGAAGGCAGATCACAATAGGATGCAAATGGAACAAAATAATGATAATAATAGCAATAAACACAGCAATAGCATTTACTGAGTGCATTAACACATTGCGCACTGAGTTGGGAATTTCAGGTAACTAATTCTTTGTTGTCCATTGTATCTTTGTATATTTATAGGAGCAATTCTATGAAATTAATTAAGAAAAGTATATCTGTTTTACAGATATGTAAATTCAGTGTATGTAAGGAGTGTCTTTAAGGTTTTATGGATTGAGTGCCTGTCCTTCAATGGCCTGGAGTTAATTTTGCTTGAGAGACCAAACAGGCAATCTGAAATGAGACTACCTCTTCTACAAACCAAAGAAAATGGAGCCCTTTTCTAATAGTCTAACTGTATTTTACCCTCCATAATAGCATGAACTTGTACAAAAATATTTTCAGTTCGTTCCATTAAATAGGTAACATTTTATTTTCATTTAGCTAAAGTGAAGTTGTACCTTTCTGTGGGATATACTTACCTGCCTTGATTGAAATCAATCTCCTTATTTTGATTTGTTAAGTCCTTTAATTCATGTTAGTATATATTAAATTGATTATGATAGTTACTGCTCTTGACTAATCTTATTCATCACAGGTTGATTTTGATTTCCTAGAGTGACTTTTTTCCCCCCTGATTTCATGTCCATTTCTGGGAGCAACTAACTCCATTATCTAAATAGTCACAATAACCTATGTCATTTTTACAGAATAAATCTTTCTATAGAAAATTGATCTTGTGATATGTATTATGTCTGCAAAATCTTTTAACTCTTCATGTAGATTGCATGAATCTGTAAGAATCAAGATATTTAAACTAATGTTAATAATGCCTTACATCATATAATCTTTCCATTTATAGAGGGCTTTCACAGGTGTTAGCACCTTGATCTCAGAGTTGCTCTGCTGTAGGGAGCAAAGAGATTACCATTTTCTATGTTATGTATCAGTAAACTTAGGAAAAAAGGAATTCATATGGTTGAATATACACCATATACAATTTTCATTTGCAGATATTAAGCCTAATGACTCCTACTAAGGGGTATATGGATTAGAAATAACAACTCTAAAAAAAAAAAAAAAGAAAAGAAATAACAACTCTACCCATCTTACTCTTTTTTCTCATTACTTTTACATATTTAAAGACCATATTTTTTTTATACCATCCTAATGCATAGCTTTCTTATGTCACTCCAGTACATTCCCATTAAGGAATTAAATTTCAATGTATTGATGTGATATGCAAGGCCCTCCATGATGAGATCCCAACAAAATGTATCTATTCAATATGGCTATTTCTAATTAACACTAACTTTAATTAATAAGCAAATATTGTTTGGCCATCTATATAATTTTTATTGACTTTGCATTGTATGGTTAGAATATGAAAATTAATTACATAGGAATTCTCCTTCTCCACTAGGAGAGACAGACTAGTTATTTTTGTATGTTTGTTGAAGTAGAGATGCATAAGAAGTGTCATTAAAATAAATAATTACTTTGATAACAGAATGGGTTGACAGTTATAATTTCATTTGGCTATTTTAAAAGTAACTTGCTTCACCTAAATTCACCTTAATTTCAATTTTTGGTACCTCAGTGACTCACTGAAGTAATCAGGATAACATCAATTTTACTACAAGCTTGCATACCTCATATGGTAGTTAGTACCAAATTATAATCTTACTTGTGTGTATGTATGTGTATGTGTACGTATATTTATGGATGTATATTCGGTGTATACATGCATTTTAAAGTCAACACATATATTCAATGAACTGGTAGGAGTTTATACATTAGGTCTGAGGAAGAACACAGCAAATTATATATTAAAATAGAAGTGGTTGAGAAAGTGGATAGACCTGAATAACCCAGATCTCCCTCAAATAACTCCAAAAAATCCTTGACTATTTTCAAGGGTGAAATTTATCCATCAAAGCTTATATTTTCTCATTGACGGAAATATTTGAGGAAAATGATAGGCTCAATTCATCCCTTGTCTAGGAAAATGGCCCGCTGTCCTCAGTAGAATTTTTGTTCAGGGCTTTCTCAAGCTTCATTTGTAATTCAAACGTGCTCTCAAATATTTATCCTAGAAAAGACAAATTTTTCCCTTTATGAGAAGGTCAGAGATTGCATGTTTCAAAGAAATATTATCTTTAACGAGTATAGAGTACTCTCTTCACAGGGGGTGGCTGTCAAGGGGAGCAGAATGAGTTGGTTAATAGAAGGTTGCCTGCAAAAAGTCTAAGTCTTTTGACTGATGTCCCAAAGCTCATCTTTATTAGAACTCAAATGACACTGGAAGAAATGACCTGTGGGGTAGCTGTTACTTATAAGTTTCCACTCTTTGTGCATTTTTAGCTTTCAAAGTAAATACGGATTTTCTTCATGTGTGCATCCATCCATCCATTCATTCATTCATTCACAGTTTTATACATGGAAATCCTTGTTGGGGCAGGCATTACGCTAGACCTGAATATGATGAGGCTACAGCTTTTAGAATGGGCTCCAGTTTTCAGAGTCTGAAAAGACAGGCTAATGTGTGAGCCAAGTAAGTGCATCTTCACTTCTATTAATTTCAGTGTATCTTCTTTTCATTGGGCGTTTGGAATGCACCAAGCAATATTCTAAAACTGGGTGTACAATAAGGGATTGACATTTGTTTGCCTGATCCTTGTGGAACTTAGTCTAATGGGACATAAAGATAAAACATACTATTTCATAATAAAAGTGTTAGAAGAAGGGAAAGAGGTCATTCTGAACAGGAGGAACAAAATCAACAAAAACTATGGCATAGCAAATTTGATGTTCATGTTGGGCGATAATATTGCTTGACTCTTGTGGTTGTGGACAGTGGACTCTAACAAGGATGCTACTTACTGCATAAAGTATCCTTCAACTGAGAATCATCTTGTGTTTTAAAAATAATCTGCTTTCCACAGAATTTCAGTAGTGGGTTCCAAAGGCAAACTCTCCCTCTATAGGGGCCATGGCTCTGGGTTACAGAGTAGAGATCAGAATTATAGGATCCAGCTCTTGCTGCTTCCCCCTGAGTCTGAAACAGAGGTGGACACGGGGTAAAAAAAGTCATCTGTTAGATGGCGGTTGGCTACAATGCATGAGTATTGAGAGAAACAACACAAGAGGATCCTATAGGCATGGACAGACGGGATCCTAATGAACAAGCTGGTCTTCCACATGAGCATCAGGGGGGATTAAAAGTGCTGTTGCAAGATGGTGTCATGAAATTAACCACATTTTGTCCTCAAAATCAGAATACCCAACTCTTCTCAAACACTTACTGGGTCATAGATTGCAAATGGAATACTGCTGGCTGAATGCTGCTTGGTTTCAAGTGCTCAGTGTGGACAGCTGGGGGGTAAGCTACCTGCCAAAGGGGCATTATGGCTTATAGGAGAACTGGGGCAGTTTTCCCTCTCAAGTGAATCTCACTCACTCTCTGTCCACTTGTTTGAGTATCTATTTAAATTAAATGTGTGGTAAACCCAAATAGTTTATTTCTTCTTGGTGACTTACTTTTAATCCCAGTACCAATAAATTCACCCTGCCCTAGAATACAAATCTGTTTACTGAAGTGTTTGAGGAAGAAAGAAAGTATGGAGGTGGAGAGGAAGAAGGTAACGAAGGAAAGGTAAGCTTTCATAATGGGGCTTTATATTTGCCTTCTTACTAAAGATCTAACTTAATTATATTTTATAATTAATTAGCTAGTTGTTGGTAAGAACTATATGTAAATTAATAAGTATAGAGTTTGTTATAAAAGATATTTCATCTATTAAGCTTGTATTTTTTTTAAATCTCTACTACAAAACACATGCTTACTATAGCCATTTAATCACAGTTGAATGTGAAAAAAGTGGGTGAGAGTGATTCAGTAAGCTTCATTATGAACAGTTAGTGAGTTGGCGTGGCTTATGCAATGCCCAACAGCTACTTAAGGGAAGAGTCAAGGTCAGCCCCAGTTGTTTGTGTTTTTAGTTTTATGTTCCTTACTGGTGAAAGAATTTGCACAGTGAAAAGCTAGTATAAATTCAGATGCAAAACATTTATCCCAATATTCTTTCTTCCCAAATTCTTTCCAGTTTTGTTACTGAGGAGCCTGTGTCAAACTAGAAAAAAGACAGGATTGAAAATTGGAAAAGGAGCACCGACATCATTATATGTAAGGACCCAGGGCAACTCAGGTACAGTGGAGAATAGATATAGGGCAAGGGGTCCTGAGTGCAAGCTAGCATAATGCAAGTGCAGGAGGACCTCACTTCCAGTGAGATGTCTGCTATGTGATGCCGAAGAGGGTTAGCACCCCAAAGCTGTCCATGCCCTTTCAAGCACATTGTTCTAAGAAGCAATAAAGTCTGGATGTATCAGTGCATGAGTGGGAAAGAAGACATGGACATTTGTGGCAGGTATTTGAATCAATACTTGAAAGTAAGCATATGATTATGTAATCTACATGATAGTAAGAGATGAAGGAGATGAAAATTTTCACCTCTGGTCATTTCTTGGATGTTATCCATCTCCCTACAGGTTGTGAGATTTAAGCCAGCCTTGTGGATTCATGGAACATGTAAAGTGGAGACCACTGATGATTCACATCTTTCCAAAATGTCAGGGCTCAGGTGTTTTCATGGAGGGCAGGATGGAATTAGATCTGCAGTTAGTACACAATGCGCTGTCCACATAAACACATTATAACTAAGATTCTACTCATATTTATGGTCAAATATGTGAATGTCCTCTCATTTAGTTATCAGAACAACCTGTAAGTTAGCCATTATTATTCTCATTGCAGCAGATGGGAAAACAGAAACGCAAATGTTGAGCATTAGAAATTGACCCAGTTGGTGGGCCACCTGGGTGGCTCAGTCGTTAAGCGTCTGCTTTCAGCTCAGGTCATGATCCCAGGGTCCTGGGATCGAGCCCCGCATCGGGCTCCCTGCTGGTTGGGAAGCCTGAAGCCTGCTTCTCCCGCTACCATTCCCTCTGCTTGTGCTCCCTCTCTCACTGTGTTTCTCTCTGTCAAATAAATAAAATCTTTAAAAAAAAAAAAAAAAGAAAGAAAAGAGAAAAAAAAAAAAGAAAAAAAAGAGAAAAAAAAAAAAAAGAAAAAAAGAGAAAAAAAAAAAAAAGAAATTGACCCAGTTGGGTCTGACTCAATTGACCCAGATATCATGCCCGGGTGTTTTGACTTCAAATCTTATGCTTATTTAAAGAATACTAACAACACCAAACATGCTATAACTGAAAACAATAAAAACAACAGTCTTTATATTATAAGGCTAGACTTATCTTTGCACTGAAGGCCAAAACCATACATTCTACTTGAGAATCCTTCTGTGGGCAGAAGAGGAACGGGGGGAATGTCACCATTAAGGGAGGGAATGGGGGAGAGGAGATTGAGAAACATTGAAGGCAAAATAGATGGGACATTTTGCAGAAAACTTTGCATCCTTCCAAAAATGGTCTTTAGTTTATTAGCAGGTGCAAATATTTGTGGCCAAATATTTAACTTTGGCTCTGAGTGAAACTGCAAAATTGAGCAGAAGCAAGCAACTGGTGATTTCAGTGAAAAGAGCACACAAATAAGATAGGCAGAAACCCCAAATTCTCTTTATCCCTGACAAAAAGAAAGTCAGCAAATGAACATATCTTGATCACCGGCTATTTGTCATGCACTGAGCCAAGGAATTTATTGTTCATTTTCCACTTTTCCTCACACTGATGCTCTGAGGGAGTATATAAGTCCACATTTCAGATGAAGAAACCAGTGTTCAAATTAATTTTAGAATATAGCTAAGGTCACCTGATTAGTGAGTGACAGAGCAAACTCCCATCACTTTGATTCCGAAACTCAAATCCCTTCCACCCCCATCGAGTTAGTCTATGTCAGACACACTGTGTGTCATCCAAGTCTAATAATAAATATAGCCCTGCAACTGTATAATGTTACATGATGTTTTAAAACTCTATGTGTCTTCTTGCAACCTTGCCCTTTATTCTGCATGATTGAGGCAACTCCACTTAGAGGGATATTAAATTCAAAGTTTCAATTCCTAGGATTTTAGCCATCCTTCTACTACTCACACGGTAGTTCTTTTATTCAAAATTGATTTATTATGGACTTGCTATGTCCTAGGCTCTCTTCTAGAATAGGAATTACTACTATCACAGTTCTCCTGTCCCCCATAGAAATTAATCACATATCAGAAAAGAGAAACAAATGAAATGCATATATTGTAATAGAGATGATGAATGTTTCTGAGGGGGTGATCCATGGTGCCCTAAGAGCAGAAAGAGGGGAAGCTGTATCCCTAAAGGGGGTGGTGAGTCAAAGTTTTCCAAAGATAAATAGATTCAATAAGTCAATCGAGAAAGACAATTATCATATGCTTTCACTTATATGTGGAATTTAAGAAACAAAACGGAGGGTGATAGGGGAAGGGAGATGAAATCAGAGAGGGAGACAAACCGTAAGAGATTCTTAACTCTAGGAAACAAACTGAGGGTTGCTGGAGGGGAGGGAGGTGGGGGAACAGAGTAACTGGGTGATGGGTATTAAGGAGGGCACATGAACACTGGGTGTCATATGCAACTGGTGAATCACTGAATTCTATCTCTGAAACTAATAATACACTGTATTTTAATTAAATCAAATTTAAATTAAGAAAAAGAAATATAAAAAATAGATTCAAGCTGAGAGTGAGTTAAGTGACTGCAGTTAAATGGGCTAAAATTAGGGTATAACAGTAATAGGGATTGGAGTCTCTTTTAAGATGAAGGGTTAAGTGTGTGACTGCTGAAGAAAATAGAGGAAAGATAATCAAGAACCTTAAAAAGTTTACATTTTATTATGAGAGTGATGGGAAGCCCTTGAAAGATATTCAGTAGTAGAGTTTTAAGACTAGATCTGCAATTAAAAAATGAAACAAAAAACAAAACAAAACAAAACCCTCATTGTTTCCAGCGGTGCAGAAGAGAGAAGGAGTAAGCAACAATCTGGGTCAAGTGTATCAGTTAGATTTGCTGCATAAAAAATCACCCCAAATTTACTGGCTTAAAATAACAATACATTCTCTTTAATGTAGCTTGAGGTCTGTTGGAGGACAGTTGATGTAGGCTGGGCTCAGCAGGAGTTACCCTGCTCCCTGTCTCTCATTGTCTTCAGACCAGCAGGCAAGCTGAGCATCATGTCATTGAGAGAGCAGAAATGCTACAGAGCAAGCAGAAATTTGTGAGATTTCCCAAGGTTGCACTAATATAGTAGCCACTCACTCCCTGTGTAGTCAAATTTCTTTTAATTAATTAGAATCACATAAATTTTTAAAAATATCGTTCTTTATCTGTAATATACACATTTCAAGTACTCAGATATCATCACTGCATTTGACAGCACAGATAATAACTTATTTCCATCCTCACAGAAGGTTACATTGGACAGTAGTCTCTTAAGGATCCTTCTTCTGATACTGTATAAGTGAAAGCAAATTCCATGGATAAACACAATGTCAAGGGGAGGAAGAAATAAATCCAGCTCATCATAAGACCATGACAAAGGTGTGGACAGGGTGAGAGGCAAGGAAATGAGATCACGTAACCCAGAAATCAGTGATGATGTTATTGTGAGTGTTAGTAGCAGCCATAACTAAGACAGTGTCAATGAAAATGGAGAGAATTTTATTAACAGGGAAGATATTTAAGAGTGATCTTTAGTAGGACTTGATGATTAATGGTTTGAGATCCCTGAAAGGGGGGTAGGGGTTAAGGATGATGCCCAGGTTTTTTGTTTGAATAACTAAGTGGATAGCAGTGCCAAATACTGAGCCAAAAAAATGACAAGTGAAGGCTTAAAGAGATCAACAACACCAGCTCCTATCATGGTTTTGAGTACTAGGACTACTACAGCACCTACTCCAAATTACAGTATTTATTAATGTGACTTTGTCATTGTCATCATTTCTCATGTATTTATTGCTTCCTGCTCCATCCTTCAGGTCTGACTCTCAGAATGATGTATCCTCACTTTTTTCTGAAATATACCTGACACGTAACACTGTGTTAATTTAAGATGTAGAACATACTGATTTGCTGCATTTATATATGGTAATACAATTGCCATTTTAGTGGTAGCCCTTTTATCACATCCCATAATTATCATTTTTTTGTTGGAATAATTATGATCTTGTCTCTCAGCAAGTTTGATGACTATAATATAGTTTCTATATTCGCTCTACTGTGCATTAGATCTCTAGGACTTACTACTCATTGCTAGGGTATACCCTTACACATCTCCTACTCCTCCACATCCCAGCCCCTAATAACCATTTTTCTCTTTGTTTCTATGAGTTTGACTTTTACAGATTTCACATATGAATGATATCATATAGCATTTGTTTAATATTGTCACCACCCACTCAGGCTCCTAAAGATGTAGCAGATTTTCAATAAATGTTAGCTGTTTATTGAAAGTGCTTGGCAAATCAATAAATATGTGATTTGTTTTTCTAAAAGCACAGCAGAGAGCTCTCAAAAGCATGAGTTTAAATTCCATTTGAATGTTCACTTTAAAATGTTGTGCTATAGTCATCAAGAACGCACTCTCTTTGATACAGCTTTGGTGTGGTTTCCAAAAGGTCAGCTCATAGCATTCAAGTTCTTAGTCTCTCTCTCTCTTTGTTCCCCTTCCCTCAGAGCATGCTTCTTTACTAATCCAAAGCTTACAGGCTACTTTAGTAGTCCACACACAATCTTTTTAGCAAAATCCTTACCCTTTATGTAGGGTTTGAGAAAAAGGAAGCATTGACTTTCTTAGGCGTGGTTCTAACCTCTTTGTTTATGTGTTTATGGATTGTTTTGTTTCAAGGGTAGACAGTTGTAGAGAGAAGGATAACTCAGAGAACAGTCAGTTGCTCTGGAGGAGGCACCAATGGGTTTTTTATACAGTCCAAGTTGATCCCCGTGTCTGTTTTCAGCCTTTATCATGATTTTCCTTTATAATCGAGAACTTCAAACATGGTGTGGCTTTATGGGGGTTTGTGAAGATTCACAGTCATGGACAGACACAAAATGATGACTTGCCAAGATTTTTTAATCTGGTCACTGTGGAACAGTGAATCAGTAGATTTTCTAATTAAAAAAAATAGATTAACGGTGACAAATTTTACCTAAAATATAATAAAAATAAGTGATGTTATTTCTTATAATTCGCGTGCTTATAATGTATCAAGCACATTTCATGAATGACTATTAACTCTAATTTCTACATGAAAGCCTGGGGTTTGGATCAGTTCTAGAGTGAGCAAGATCATGAAGATATTACATCATGAAAATCAGGTTTGTATTCAATCCTGATTCCCAAGTCCATGTGCTTAATCAACTTGCTAGACTATAGGGCATGGATCTATTATGACAGTATGTCTCAGTTTAAAGAGACAGTGTTCATTTACATAATTTGTTTGTTTGTTTATGGCAGGGGAGGCTGTCTTTTTTTTTTTTTTTTAAAGATTTTATTTATTTGACAGAGAGAAACACAGCGAGAGAGGGAACACAAGCAGAGGGAATGGTAGCGGGAGAAGCAGGCTTCCCACAGAGTAGGGAGCCCTATGCGGGGCTCAATCCCAGGACTCTGGGATCACGACCTGAGCCGAAGGCAGACTCTTAACGACTGAGCCACCCAGGCGCCCCATGGGAGGCTGTCTTTCATGGTCTTGGTGAGACTGAAGGCTCCTGGCATCACAGCATGGCTCAGTAACCATATGACACTGGCAAAAATACTTCGTCCTTTTAAACATCCATTTCTACATTTTTCAAATAAAACCAACCTCACAATGTTGCTTTGAGCAGAAAATGAGGTAAACTCTGTGACTTAACTAAGTTCACATTGAGACATAAGGACAAACAACAGATTGTTTTTTAAGATTGGACTTTTATATCCGGAAAGAGAACATTAAGTTATTAAAAATAATAACACAAATTTAAAACTAACATGTAGCTCTTCCTTTTCTCCTCTTTCTCGTCTTGTTCTTCCTTCCCTTTCCCCTTACTTTCCCCCTCCCCGCTCCCGGTCATTTCAGGTCAATTAGGTATGGCTAAGCAAACGGGCATCTGTGTGCATGAGTGGCAGTCAAGCTTGAACATCCACGGAGTAGTGGGTGTCCAAGTGATGGGACATAGTGACGAAGACCCAACTATGAGTGTCAGAGACCAAGCGCAATGCACTTGCTGACCACGGAGCATGGGGAGAAGCCGACACGTGGCAGTAAGGTTTCAGGTCCAAGTGGAGTAAATAGCATGTCCCTGTGAGGTGAGGGTGCCATCATGATCATGGCGTGACCAGAACAGGGTGTGAAAATTCCAGAAAGGTGAAAAGGGTTTCTGTATATCCAGAGGGTGGGTGCCTTAGGATTTCGGAGCTCCAGATGGGATGGTGAGGAAGGCATCGCTTAAGGGACTTCCCTCTGTAAAATGTTGAAAAATATTCTGGACAAAAAGAGTGCTTGCCCATAAGGGACTCTTAATCTCAGGAAACAAACTGAGGGCTGCTGAAGGGGGTTGGGGTGGGAGGGATGGACATTGGGGAGGGTATGTGCTATGGTGAGTGCTTTGCCTTGTAAGACTGATGAATCACAGAACTCTACACCTGAGACAAACAATACATTGTATGTCAAATAAGTAAATAAATAATGTAAAGACCAAAAAAAGAGTGTTTGCAAGGAGTAATTGTAGATGACAGGGGTTTGGGGAAATTAGTTAAATAAGTAAGTATGAAAAAAATGAGATTCAGATTTCTCACCATGGGAGAAAAGTGTTACATAAAAGAAAGTACATGGGTATGAACTCTAAAGTGTTGGAATGGCATTGGTGGTACTGGTGTGACCTTTTAAGATAAAGAGATATATAAATAGATGAATATATAAACAAATATAAAATTAAGTATATGTATATATACATACACACAGACACACACACACATGTGCCTGTGCCTATATCCCCTAGATCTGTCCACCAAGAGTGCCTGAGAACAGCAACAGCCTCACAGCAGTGAGCACATATTCTGTCCAGAGCTTCATTTCCAGACACAATTCTCCTCTGAAGGAAACCAAGGTTTCTTAGGAAAATGGCCAATTACAGGGCTGAGTCAGAGAAAGTACAAGAAGAGTCAGAGTAGGGGTGCCTGGGTGGCTCAGTGGGTTAAAGCCTCTGCCTTCGGCTCAGGTCATGATCTCAGGGTCCTGGGATCGAGCCCCACATCGGGCTTTCTGCCCAGCAGGGAGCCTGCTTCCCCCCCCTTCTGTCTGCCTCTCTGCCTACTTGTGATTTCTCTCTGTCAAATAAATAAAGTAAAATTTTTAAAAAGAGTCAGAATACCTAGTTGTGTCAAAACATAAGAATTTAGTCAAATAAATGATAAGGGTCCATGTCAAAAGGACACAGAATATAGCTTAAAGAGACTCCCACTCACCAAATCTGGGGAACTTTGAACATCATCCATTAGTACAGAAGATAATCAATTAAAAAGTAGGACTTAATCGTCTTTCCATAATGTAATAAGTAAATGAATGTATTAAGGATGCAATATTTACATGGCCTCTAAGTACTTCTTCACAAAATACTTACCAATTCAAAGGAAATAAAACAGTAACTTTCCAGCAGAGAAGCTGGGCAGAATCCACATTAATCAAATGGTCAAAGTTAACATCACCAGTAATTATGCACAACCTAATAGACTGCAGTGAGAACATGGCATATCATTCATAATACTCCCATTAAAGATGCAGGGAAACCCAAGTGGGGGTTACTCTAAAAAACAAACAGGGGCGCCTGGGTGACTCAGTGTGTTAAAGCCTCGGCCTTCGGCTCAGGTCATGATCTCAGGGTCCTGGGATCCAGCCCCACATCTGGCTCTCTGCTCAGTGGGGAGCCTGCTTCCCCCTCTCTCTCTGCCTGCCTCTCTGCCTACTTGTGATCTCTCTCTCTGTCAAATAAAGAAATAAAATCTTAAAAAAATAATAATAAAATAACAAGAAAACCTCACAAAACTGACCTCCAGTCTTTAGAAGTACTGAGGTCATGAAAGCCAAGAAAACCTAAGAAATTGCTTCTTGTTGAAGGAAACTAAAAGAGAAACAGTCATCAAAGGCAGTGAATAAACCTGATCTGCCTCCTGTTGCTAGAAAGGGTGGGTTAATTGGCAAATCTTGAATGGGGTCTGAGATGAGATGGTGGTAATGTGTCAATGTTAATTTCCTGACCTTTATTATGATGTCAGTTTACCTAAGAGAATTCTCTGTTGGCTTGCAAGAAATATACAACAAAGTGAGGATGATGGGGCATATCTGCAGCATGTTTACAAATAGTTCAGAAAACAAAAGTTCCTGCTCTTCTCTTGTAAATTTCATAGAATGGCAAGTTTGTTTCAAAATAAAAAGAAGGGGAAAGAAAACATGGTGAGAATTTACTGAATGCCTTGCTTCCTTCAAATTACTTTACATATATTAATTTAATTCTTAAAACAATTCAGGTTGGTACTATTAGGATTTCTAGTATACAGAGAAGATAACCAGGGCACAAATAATTAAATGCTTTGTTTATTTTTCTAAGAGCAAAGGACTGGAAACATTGAGACAAAGAGGTCACAGGAAACATCGCTGCTGGAGGTATTATGAAATTCTGTTTGATACAGAGAAAATTGGACTTCAGTCCCTGCCCAGAAGTGGATGCTTTGGGGCCAATCACTTAAGGATTAACACAGTTTCCTCATCTGTGTACTGAGTATATTTTATACGGATCTGTGAGAAAGAGATGAGCTAAAAAAAAAAAAAAAATAGGAAATGATGAGCACCACACTTGTCACAGGGTATGTACCTGCTTTATATTAGCAATTATCAGGAATTCCAACAAGTGTCTTCCCCTCATGATAAAGTGTGACCAAGATACTTTAAGGAGTAACTTGATGTTTTCATAAAGAGAATTATCGTCAAAACTTTTCTCCTATTCAGAAACAGAGCTTCCCAAACAGCCTGCAGGATTTTCCAGGTAGCTTTAACTCTGGAAAAAGTTTAACAGTGGAAACATTGTTGGACCAATTTCACACAATTGGGATTGAGAATTTTAAGTACAGGGTGTTGATCTTCACTAAAATAAAATTTAAGGGCACCTGGGTGGCTCAGTGGGTTAAAGCCTCTGCCTTCAGCTCAGGTTATGATCTCAGGGTCCTGGGATCGATCGGCCCCACATCCGGCTCTCTGCTCAGCAGGGAGCCTGCTCCACCCCCCCCCCAACCCCCCCACCCCCGCCTGCCTCTCTGCCTACTTGTGATCTCTCACTCTGTCAAATAAATAAATAATACCTTTTAAAAAATAAAACTAGTAGTACCCAGATCACAGGCCCCACTTTACTATTTATTAGTACAGAATCGATTTTGCTGAATAAACAAAACTGTTTGCATCGCAGTAAATTATAATTCTCAGAGTCTGCAAAGCTCTTTCATAATCCATCATATCATGTGATTTTATGACCTACCTTTTAAGTTGGGCAAAGCAATCATTGCTATTCATAAGAAATTCATGCTTTGAGAATCTAAAGCAAATAATATAGTTAATATTTATTGAATGTTTACTATATCCTGGGCACAATTTAAAGCCTTAAAATGGATGGATTTAACTGTCCTACAATCCAGTGAGGTGGGCAGTATTGTTATTCCTGGCTTACGTATGTAAATCTGGAGAATTTTTGAAGCCAGGGTTTGAGCACCATTAATCTGGTTTCCAAAGGCATCCCTTTACTGATGTACTAGTAATCTCCTTTCCTTTTTGGCAGAAGTTGCCTGATTTCCCAAGGTTTCCCAGCCGGTGTACGGCAGAGCCGCTTTCTGACTTCCATCCTATTATTCCACATCTCCGCAGGAATGTCATGCTTTCTCAGGGACTGAACCAGATTAAGGGCACTTCTGTGTTCTGGTTTCAGGTGGAACACTGAATCTGGTCACATTTTAAGCTAGCCTTTACCACTTTATCTCTCCTTCAGTCTCTGCAGCCCTCCAACCGACTCCCTTTCTCTGACCCCCTCCCCATTCTATCCTTGGCTCTCACAGTTGTCTTTCCTAGGGTTCCCAGCAGGGGGAGCCATCACTCAATTTTGATAGCCTCTCCTCTCCATTGCTGGCTTCCCTGGGCCTGTTTTCCCATTCACCCAACCTTAATAGCTTCTTCTTTTTTTAATTTTTATTTCATTTTTTCAGTGTTCCAAGATTCATTGTTCATGCACCACACCCAGTGCTCCATGCAATACATGCCCTCCTCAATGCCCACCACCAGGCTCGCCCAACCCCTCATCCCCCTCTCCTCCAAAACCCTCAGTTTGTTTCTTAGAGTCCACAGTCTCTCATGTTTCATCTCCCCCTCTGGTTTCCCCCAATTCACTCTTCCTTTCCTTCTCCCAATATCCTCCATATTTTTCCTTATGTTCCACACATAAGTGAAACCGTATGATAATTGACTCCCTCTGCTTGACTTATTTCACTCCGCATAATCTCTTCCAGTCCCATCCATGTTGATACAAAAGCTGGATATTCGTCCTTTCTAATGGAGGCATAATATTCCATTGTATATATGGACCATATCTTCTTTATCCATTCATCTGTTGAAGGGTATCTTGGTTCTTTCCACAGTTTGGCAATTGTGGCCATTGCTGCTATGAACATTGGGGTACATGTGGCCCTTCTTTGCACTAATGGTGTCCCAGGGACAAACTGATGGTTTTTGGGTTATGAAAGAAACAAATTTTCAAATAAAATATTCCTTAAAAATACAGATAGGAGGAGCTTGTGGATCTTATCATTTAAAAAATAAACAACAAATAAATAAAAAACTTGCTCCCTTTACAATTGAATGCACTGTCACAGAAGTCAAGAATCTAGATTCAGGAACTGAGGTCTCTGGCCACTTTAGGTATCCATTTCACTAAGAGACAAGAGATGCTCTTTGGTACTATCATCCCCTAATTGTGTTCTACTCTATCTTCCAAGGAACCTTGCAATTCTTCATGAAGACAGGACTGTGGCAATTTCCTTTGATATTTCAGACTTCCTAAGGGAGCATTCAGATTAGTCCCTCATCTCTTAGCCCTTCCCTTGTCCCAACCCACCAGGTTGTCATTCTATCAGCATCATTTCTAGCAGAAATAATGTTCTAAAGGTTAGCAAATGTCTCCTTTATTATCATAATATTTCTGTCTAAAAGCTTAAAATCAGTCAAAAGAAAAAAAATATATGAGGAAGCAGGAAATTTGACACCAGACTATTAGATTACACTGTCACATTAAAGAAAATGATTGATTTCAATACACTTTTCTATTAAATGTGTACAATTACCTTGCCTTGACATGTTCATTTGTTTCTGCTCCTGGGTAAAGCAAGAAAGGGTCATACTCAAATACTTTAACAGTCTGGTTTGGAGCTGCCTACCTTCGGGCATTGCTCCAACTGCAGCTACATTCAACCTGGTATCAGGACACTATGTGGTTTCCCATGAGAAGTTTCCAATTTATTTTGAGCACAAATCCTCAGAGAACTGCATCCATTCTTGTATTACGTTAATGAGTGTCTGGGACTGACCTTTTGAGTTGGCAAAGTCTTGCTTCCACCAGTCTATTATTTCTCTAACTATATGCCTGAAAAATGAGAACCCACTTAATAAACTTTAAATGCATGACAATGCAATTTACAGCCTAGTTCTATCCTCTAACAGTTTAGCTAGATAGATATTTTATTTACTTACTACTTCGTGCGTGATCATTCTCTATTTAAATCTGTCGACTCTAATAGCTAAAGTCCCAAGGAAACTACATTGGTTGCTTATTATTTTACCATCTCTTATTCATTAATTAAAAGCTGACTCATATTGTACTCTGATGGTCTTTCATAGAAAACACATCTACTTGGTTTTAATCAATGGAAATCTTGCTTGCTGAGATCTAGAATGCTTTTCTTTAGAGTTTTGGTTTGCTCTGCCAATGTCAAGAGGCTCAACCAATCTGTGACCATGTGCTGTGCTGTGAAAATTTGGTTCTCATCCTTTGCCTATGCCATGGAAAGCTACACTACCTTCCCACATGTACTCTCCCCACCTTTAACACAGGGAAAGGGCTGGGTACTAATCTTCACTAGCATAAGAAAGGAGTCCTGGCCTCAGCTCACCCATCTTGCTGACTGGCCCAGAACTGAATTCAACAATGCCCTGCATTGTATGTTTGATGCAGATATGAGCTGTTTTGTGGTGGGATGACCCATCAGGGAATATAATCAGCCGATCATACTATCAATTTTGGAAGAAGGTAATGCTTTTTTAAGCAAAATGTATGAAGCACAAGTACTGGAAACTTTGGATGAATTAAACCACATGAAATAAAGAATTGCTGTTTATACTATCTAGCAATACTATTAACAAAAGAAAATATAAAGTACACTCTTAGAGAAAAATTTGTACCACATAAAACTTTCAATTGAAAACAATAGTTGTCAATTTCTATAAATCAATGATATTAACAGAATTTAAGAAATAAAACAGATGAACATGGGAAAGGGAAGGAAAAATAAAATAAAATAAAAACAGAGAGGGAAACAAACCATAACAAACTCTATAGTTAAGAGAACAGACTGAGGGTTGCTGGAGGAGAGGTTGGGTAGGAAGATAGGCCAAATGGATGATGGGCATTAAAGAAGGCACTCGTTGGGGTGAGCACTGGGTGTTATATGTAAGTGATGAATCACTGCATTCTACTCCCAAAACCAATACTACACTATATGTTAAATAACTTTAACTCAAATAAAAATTTTAAAAAAATAACCACATTAAAATAAGTACAGAATCAAAGAGAAAAATGACCAAAGCATTATACAAGGATATCAAGAAAAAAGGAAACTAAAAGTGTAATGAAGACTTGGAACATTCTTCAGTCCTTTATTAATCAGAAAAATGCAAACTAAAATGCCCACCAGGAAGGTGTTACTTTCGGACATTTTGATGGCCAGCTTCACCAAATGATTAACTTTGGCCAGCAGAATATGAGCTGAATGGCCATGTGTCATTTCTAAATAGAAACTTTAAATACCAGCATGTGGATTTTTTTTTTCCTCTGTTAAGAGAGTGTCAATGTTTTTAACCAGGTGCTACTCTATCTGTCTAGGTCCTGGAATGAAGGAGATCTGGAACAGTCACAGCCAACTGGGATGGACATATAGTGTTAGAACTAAAGGGAATCAAAAGACTTTTTGATATAAGCTGCTGAGATTTGGGTGTTATTTATTATTGCAGCATAACCTAGCATTCACTGACTGGTTTCATACACTAGATAAACACTTAGACGTAAATATAATAATACATTTTAGAAGCTTAGTGAAACATTTATGAGATATTTCTAGCAAGGCAGTTAATAATGAAAAAATAAATTAATAAATGAAGTAGAAACAACAACTAGTGGCTCAATCAATGAAAAAACACATTGTGGTATATTCATTCAAGGCAAGTTTTTGTAAAAATAAAAATAATACACACAACGGCATTGGTAATTCTCAAAAGCACAATGTTCAACAATGAAGTTGGATATAATAGAACACAGATGCATAATTTCACCTCTATAAAGTTCAAAAACATGAAACAATACATGTATTGTTTGAGAGTATAAACGCATGTGATAAATTATAAAGAAAAGCAGAGGAGTCGAAGACATTATAATAAGGGTAATACTTGTAGGGGATGCTATCTGTGCCCCTAAAATCTCCTTGCTGGCAGTGTTAACTACTGTCAATAAAGAGTCTAACCAACCCTGAGACGAAGCATCAAATGCTTTTAGGTTAGTTGCAAGGTAAAGAAAACCCTAGTAGGAAAGTGGGATGGTGAACTGAAGGAGAAAAAGGAACCACCAAAGTAAGCAACTGGAGCCTCCCCAACTTTTCCAACTTTGGAAGCCAGTGCAGCAAACACAACTCTGACTTGTGGCCCTCTGTGTCTGAGAGGTGCAGGAGCTCGGGTATTTATACACCAATTACACTCAGTCATTGGTTTAGAGCCAGTCTCAAAAGATGATCATTCTTTAGTATTTCTCACTGATAAAGCAGATAGCAAAGCAGGATAAATAAATAGATAAAAACAAACAGATAAAATCATTAGCTAAAGAAATGAATATTTAGCACATAGCCGTCAGGCCAGTATCTGGTAGAGGGCTTTCCGTGGGGGCACATAGAGTAAGCTAATTAAGAGAATAAGTTCTAGATATGCAATATTAGAAACAAAATTAGAGATATAAACACAGCTATAGAAGAAAGTATATGACTAGTTTAATCAAATCTATGCAAATTAAGGAGAAAACATGAGTAAAAAGATAATTTTCCTAAAAAATATAAATTAAAAGATTCATGTAAGGAAAAAGAAAATCTAAGCAGACGAATTACCACTGAATAAGTTGGAAAGTTCTTTAAAATGTGAGAGTTTTAAAAAAGAACTAAACCCAGGCAGTACAATAAGTTAATCCATCAAATTTCTGAAGAAATAGAGCCAATATAATTGAAAGTGTTAAAGAAAACAAAAAGTTTAATCAGAGTGTAGCTCTAATGCATAGTGAAACATCATATAATAAGTAAAATGGTACTTGAGTGCAAATTGAACAATTCAATGTAAATTAAAAAAGGCCAAATATATATCATATCATCATATCATCATATAATAAGTAAAATGGTATTTAAGTGCAAATCAAACAACTCAATGTAAAAAAAGGCCCAAATATATAGCATATCATAAAATATATCATATATATATCATATCATAAAATCTGCATATTTATTAAAAAACAAAATTAGAATTGTTACTAAACAAGGAAAAGACAGAGTATTCAATAAATCAGTTGGTTGAGTACCCCTTTAAAATACTAGTAAGAGAAGCACCTGAACGGCTCAGTTGCTTAAGCATCAGCCTTTGGTTCAGGTCATCATCTCAGGGTCCTGGGATCAAGCCCCATGTTGGTCTCCCTGTTGAGCAGAGCCTGCTTTTCCTTCTCTCTCTCTGCCCTCCTCCCTACCTGTGCTTTCTCTCTTTCTCTCTCTCTGTCTCAAATAAATAAATAAAATATTTTTTTAAAATAAAATACTAACAACAGGGGTGCCTGGGTGGCTCACTCGATTAAGCATCTGCCTTCAGCTCAGGTCATGATCCCAAGATCCTGGGAGGGAGCGCTATGTCAGGCTCCCTGCTCATCAGGAAGTCTGCTTCTCCCTCTCTCTCTGCTGCTCCCCCTGCTTGTGCTCTCTTTCTCTGTCAAGTAAATAAATAAAATCTTTAAAAAATAAAGAAATAAAATAAAATACTAGTAATAGAGGAAATCTTGTAAAACTGTAGAAAGCTTGGACACTAGTCGTAAAATCCAGAAATCACAAAACGGTTGTCTTAATATGTTAAAACTGCTTAAATAAATTACTCTATACAAAAAAAATTAGATTATGAAAATAATGTCGAAGAACAAAAAACAATTGAAAATTTGCTTTTGCCACACCTAGAACGTGCATTGGGATGATTCCCTTAACAAATAAAGAACTTACATGTCAGTTAATGAAATAGTGATAACCCAATAGAAAGATGTGTAAAATAAAGGCCAGGCAATAAGAAAAAAAAAGTATACATACATAATTTTTTTCTGATCCTTTCATTAAATAAGCATGAAACAAAAGTAAGGAAAACTAAAATAGTAGTGGTATTCACAAACTTATAGATAGTTTTTTTTAAGATTTTATTTTTATTTATTTGACAGAGAGAGAGAGAGATCACAAGTAGGCAGAGAGAGAGAGAAGCAGGCTCCCTGCTGAGCAGAGAGCCCAATGCAGGGCTCGATCCCAGGACCCTAAGATCATGACCTGAGCCGAAGGCAGAGGCTTTAACCCACTGAGCCACCCAGGCACCCCAGATAGTAGTTTTAATAACACATAATGCCAGTGATGAGGAAAGGCACCATACACTTTCAGCAGATGTGCCTATTGTGGTCATTCTATATTTTGGTAATATCTATGAAAAGTTATCAAAAACTTTTTCTTTAACGTTTATCAAAATTTAAACTCCATATAATTTTTTCCCCAGAAAATCCAACTTTTAGAATTTTCCCCTAGTTTCATTCCGACATGCCCCACAAAAGACTTAGCATTGTTGCAGTAACAAGTACTAGAAAGACCTTAAATAGTCATTGGTAACAGGCCAATCAAATAACAGAAAGTGCATCCATGTACAGAATATTACTCAGCTGTACAAAAGAGTAAGTGAAGTCTATATGGACTGATAAGAAGCCGTGTCTGAAATATATTATTAGAAAGAAGCAATGAATAAAATAATAGGTAAATTTCTGCTGTTTTTTTAAAAGTTGTGAGTGTGCATATAAATATTTGCTGGACAGTCTATGTCAGCTGCCCACTCTTGTGATGCTGTGTCAGGCCAAAAATCATTGATACGTCCATCAAAGCACCTGATGGGGAAATTCATAATTGGAAGGGAGCCTGGAAATCCAAAGCAAAGGTAGCAAATATTCATTGGATATAAATACTAATAATGGTCATCCCAGGCTTACCGGGAAACTGGGAAGTCAACAAGGGGAGGAAAAACTAGTGAATTATTCTTGTTTACCCTTTCCTCCAGTATAACTTTTGTCCCATGGATACTTTTTATATCACTTGTGGCTTGAGAATGAAAGCCACAAAAATGAAATCTGACATCCTTAACCTGTGAATTAGTTAAATCGAAGCTGAAAGAAGAGTCTTGAAGGCTATAAGGAGTAAAAATTAGTTCTCGAAAAACAAGAAATAGGAAACCCAACTAATGTGTAGCCAAAGAGTTCTAGTCAGAATCACACTTTAGCTGCGCACATTTCTGCAACGAGTAAGCACCAAAATTGGACAAGGTCAGTGAAAAATTCTGTAACCACCCTCTATGAGTCTCTTATCTCTGTACCTCTAGCTACAGGAACAAAACTCCAGGTAGGAACAGCAATTGAATCAAGCTAGGACACTTGCCCTGTAGGACCGCTAAGGGCTTTCAGGATAATGCCCTTTCTGTTTTCATACCTGAGGGCTGAGCGCTGGGTTCCCCCAACATCACACACAGTTGGGGATCCCCCTAAAATAAAGTTGGCATGGTATGCTAAGAGAAAGAAAACTCAATCACTACAATTATTTTTCTCAAGTGAAAAATAAAACTCCTTTAAAAATAGCTTTGGCAATTAATGAAACGCCACTCGGTTTTCTGCAAAACGGTCTTGCATGTTAACTTCATGGACATCTGTATTTCTGAGTTATTACTACGTAAGAATCTATCCTATAGACAATAGGGATCACATTGATGTAGTCAGAGAATTCATTTCACTCAGTGCTCTCCGCAATGTTAATTTCTCTGTCCCACAGAGATAATGTTTTAGAATAATGTCTGGTGTGATTTTTACTCTTTTTAGTTTCATGCTGTTCTGAATGTTTAAAAAATCTTTTTAAGCAATAGAAGCTGCCATACTCCCTTAATCTTCTTTGGCATCATATACGTTACCTATTTTAGAGAATTATCTTCACTGTCTCAGTGTGTGTTTGTCAAATTTGTATGTGTTACGTTAATTCAGTAAGCCGTTATTTCTCTCCTGATTTCCCGTGGAGCGTGTTTCCTTCAGTGGGGCCTTTCAGCCCCCTGGTGATCTCCTGGGGCACTTGCATTTCCAAGCACAGGAATGTCCCCTTTGCACAGGAAATAGGGTCCACTTTTACTTTGAGTCCGACGTTTTGCTACCCGAAGGCCATATATTGGATTCAAATGTTTCCCATTTCTCTGCCTCAAGCAAGAGGCTCAAAACTGCATTTTGTCTTGCTGTTTGCTTTATTCTCACAGCCAGAATGATGTGGAGAGCGGAGAGAATGCAACACAAGCTGGCACTGCCTTCAAGCCCCTGCCTCTCAGGTGTCCGAGTATCAGGAACCTGGAAAAGCAGCTCAAACTCCCCAAGCCTCGGAGTACACATCTGCTCATCAGATCACTGTGAGACGGAAATGGGGTTGCTGCATTAAAAAAACAAACATTTGACAACATTTGCCTCATGATGAGTGTCCAGTAAATACTCAATAAAACTGTTACTGTTTCAAGTATTACTATTAGTGAGGGTGCTGGACGAGGTAGCTACAGGACATCTGTGCGGCGCCGGAGAAGAAGAAAATACAGCAGGGGCAGAGTGGTGAGGAACGATGGCCGGTGGGGTCTAGCCATCAAGAGGAAGGAAGGGCGCCGGGGAGCCCGTGTTACTCACCATGTACATTTAGAGCTGGTCTGAGTTTAGGGATGAAACTTGCCAGTGATATTGATAAATATGATAAAAATAAAAATAAACGGTTTGACTTCAGCAACAACCACAAAAGTTTAGAAACTGAAGTTGTGTGTAGAAGTGCACTTCCCAACCACCACCCAAGCTGGCCCCTCCCAGCCTTCACTGCCCAACAATGGATGCAAAGGACATGATTGGCATTATTGGGGCATGATTACCTTGGGCAGGTACCCTGTGATTTGAAACTTAATCTGTGGACTTTCTGTTGTGTGTCTCCTCCCACCGTGTGGTCAGCAAGAACACTAGAGGATTGCGTGTCAGGCAGGTCTTTCTTCTTGTTCTCTCTCTCTCTTTTTTTTTTATTTTTTCATTTTTATTTTTTGCTATTTTATTCTTTTTCTTAGAATCTTACAAAATTCTCCCTCCCCAATAAAAGAAAATACTTTCTCTTGAACATACTTGCTGTTATTTTAAAGTTCATGTGCAATATCTTCAATGCCTTGATTGATGATGACTTTTTTTGTATTGTCTTCTATTTTGTTTTGTTTTCTTATTGGATTTGGCTAGTTGGTCCTGTCTCTTGTCACACCTGGGAATTTTACTGAATACTTGATATTGGAGGTGCGGCACTGTTAGAGATTCAGGATGGTGTCATAACCCCGAGGATTCAATGTTCTCTGATAGAGTGTGAGACTCCAGATGAGATCATCTTGACCCAGTCGGACACTGAGATGATTTTTGGATGAATTTCCAGGTTGAGGAAGCTTGGTCTATTTTGTGTGCCTTAACTGAAATTCTGGGGTTTAGAATAGCACCCTCCCCTGCACAGTGAGGCTGCAGAGTTCTGACCAGTGTGTAGACTGTCAAATTCTACCAACTCCACTTCTTAGTCTTTTACTCAATGCCATTAAAGGAGTAACAAAAGTCTTGAGGGTCTAAACAATGAAGCATGGGGGTTCACCTCTCCACTTTACTCTGGGATCCTGACATTTCAAGCCTTCATTCTCTTAGAAGATAGGAAGGCCAGATTCTGCCTCTCTGGCCTCCATGGCTGCCATGCTGGCAACTCAGAGCCTCCACTTTCTAGAGGATGTATTGTCCTCTGGCTCAAGAAACAGTAAATACCTCTAGAGGAAAAGACGTGTGGAAGGATGGGCCCACCTCACGGTGTTATACTTCTCTCCAGGATCGTGGACACTTAAGTCCTGTCTGCTTGGCTGCCTCCATTTGTACCATCTTCCCCCCACCCTTTAGGTGGATTTATCCAACTTTTAGAATCATTCTCCAGGTGGTATTTGGTGTAATAATATATACTCATTCACTGACAAAATGGAAATCTTTTTCAACCTCCCCTGTTTAACTATTTTTTCTTTGGATTGGAGCACTGTAGGGAAGGGGGGATCAGGTTAGGACCTTGTCGCCTCTCTATATCTCTCCATCAACTTTCCTGTCTTTGTCTCTTCTCTTTCTCTTTCCTATATCAGCATTGGGCAGCCTCAAGATTCCTCTGAAGTATGTACATGTGATTCAACAATACATGGGAAGATAAATCTGATCTCTCCACCTAAGCCATTCTCCCCAAACCAATCTGTTTCCAGCACTCTGCTCTGAAGTATCCAGTACATATAATGATAGGAAATATTCATCCTTTGAGCCTAAATCTATAATTGTTTCTTAACATTAAATTTATCAGAAAGAAGGAGTTAAGAGTCATGGTCAAGTAGGATACAATCATTACTGAGTTTTTGCTTCAACATTATTTAAAAGTCCTCAAAATTTTAGCCATAATTTTTTTAAAAATATGTTAACATATGTATATTTCCTATTTTCTATATACCAAGAAATAAATATATTTCTTTTTTATTTATTTAAATAAATTTAATATTTATTTTTATATTTAAATAAATTTTAGATTTAAATAAACATAATATTTAATTTTTTCATGTGATTTTCAGGATAATCCTGCGTACTATGCCCATTTCAGATACTAGGGGAATAAGTCTCAGGAACGTGATCTACCCTAGTCACTTTTCTATATGTGTGCTTCAAATCTACACCTGATTACAATGGTTGTGAAATACCAGTCATAACAATATTTTTAAAAATTTACAGGGAACCCAAATACACTGTGAGATGTTAAGAGGTTTTCTGCTAAAAGGATGTTTCTGTAATCAAATAATTTTGCAGTTCTATAACTACATACTTCTTGTATTATGCATAAAGCTCATCAGTATATTCTCAGCCCTGAGAAATCTCCCTTTAATTACCCACCGTTTTTCAGACCTACTTGACCACAAAACCCTTTTCTCATAAGATAGGAGACAAAAATGTTTCCAGACCTCGCTGTATGTCTTTTAAGGAACAAAATGAGCTCCCGTTGAGAACCACTGGTGTAGCTACCCTTATCTCAGGTGGCCTTCATGACTGGAAGGTTTCTATGGTTTTCCAAGATGAAACTGGTGTTATTTGCAGGGACAGAATAAAGTGGGTCCCTGTATCTTTAAAAATGGCATCTCTTCCTCTGTGGGAGACTATCTTCAGTGAATTAAAATATCTTGAGTGTGTGGTACCTGCCAAGTCCTCTAACAGAGAAACTAGCATATCGGGGGAAAGAGGTTTGTGGCAAATCAGGA
Source organism: Procyon lotor (assembly GCA_028646535.1). Classification (NCBI taxonomy): domain Eukaryota; kingdom Metazoa; phylum Chordata; class Mammalia; order Carnivora; family Procyonidae; genus Procyon; species Procyon lotor. Next base: position 5,033,289 of record CM053604.1, on the reverse strand, counting down.
CATCTTTTCCTGGGGTACAGAACATCAATAGTGGGACTACATAGATAACAAGCTGGGGCAGCAGTGGGGTCAGTGTGAGGACAAGTCAAAGAAAGAACACAGAGAAAAGATCTTAACAGAAAGCGACGTAACCAAAAATAGGTCATTGGGGGTTCAAAGGTTCACAGAGGGAAGAGGCCGATTACAAAGGCTATGTATAGCTCTCTGGGCAGGGTCAAGTTCACAGGTAGGGGTGCTATTCATTTGTATTTGGAGAACTGTGTATCCATTAAAATTATCATGTAGGGGAATGCATACACGTTTGGGAAAATATAATTGACATTTATAAATTTAAAAATTCACTTAACAAAAAATATTCCACCTGGGATTACATTTTGTAAAAAAAAAATATATGCATATGAAACAATAGCTACATACACAGAAATATACAATGATGTAAAGAGTGATGATTTTTGAATATGAGTGCCTATCAAATTTCATCTCTTTGGGTTCTCTATATTTCCCCAGTACTCCTACATCTAGTCATTTTCTTTTATTTAAGAATATACTTTAAGAGATACAAAAATATTAACAAGGATTGAACTGCAAGCTGAAACCGTGTTTGAAACAAACAAACAAAAGAAAATGTCACAGGAAGACCAAGAACGATGTGTGTCTGTGTGACAATCAGGGATTTTTAAAAAAGAACATGCAAGTCCAGAGGTCCTTGACCTCTTCTTATTTTCTCTGTTGGAAAGGTTCTCTGACCTTTGAGTTGTGCATAGTTGCTGAATAGGAACTAAATGCAAAGCAATGATCAAATTAATCAAAAATTGGCTAAATTTAAAAAGTGGCTAAAATTCTTTTTTTCTTTAAGATTTTTTATTTATTTATTTGACAGAGAAAGAGGGGTCACAAGTAGGCAAAGAAGCAGGCAGAGAGCGAGGGAGAGGCAGGCTCCCTGCTGAGCAGAGAGCCCGATGCAGGGCCTCAATCCTAGGACTCTGAGATCATGACCTCAGCCGAAGGCAGAGGCCTTAACCCACTGAGCCACCCAGGTGCCCCTAAAATTCTCTTTTTTAATGTGTAGAATAGTCTCTTTCTTTCTTTCTTTCTTTCTTTCTTTCTTTCTTTCTTTCTTTCTTTCTTTCTTTCTTTCTTTCTTTCTTTCTTCCTTCCTTCCTTCCTTCCTTCCTTCCTTCCTTCCTTCCTTCCTTCCTTTCTAGTAACCATGCTTGAGGAGAAAAAAGAAACAAATGAGTTAAGTGTCTAGAAATAATAATCCTTGGTGTAAGCAGGTACTGAATGACATCTGGATGACTGAATAAACTCTCCAATGCTAGAGAAATGGGCTTTCTTATTTAATCCTCACATCCTTGGAGTGAGCTCTTGTATCACTTTTGCAAAGTAGGAAATCGGTTGAAACAATTTAAATAACTTGTTTTAGTTACACTCATAGTAAGTGCCAGAGTCAGGATTTGAACCGAAAATCTTGATCTTTGTCTACTACATCATGCTGCCTCCTAAGTGGAAAATTGTGTCTTGAATGTGTGTATTCATTTCAACCTCTTCTAGGGAGGAAAAAAAATCTTTATTTTTCATGCTGTCCTTAAAGCCCAAAGACATGCTTCATATTTCATTTCTTTTTCTCTAGCCCCTTAAAGAGCCAAGTGAAGTGAGCCTAAGATCAGTGGGACTTCAGCTTTAATGTTTCATCCCAGCTCCTTCATTGGATCTACAAATCCCATTGCTGAAGAGCGAAAGTCATCAAATTTCATTTCTTGTAACATTAGTTTAGAAACATGTTTTCCCCTCTTACCAGTTAAATTGTCTTTTACTTTGTAAACTGTTTCTATTTTTCAACAATTACATTACAATGTGTTCAATTTTAACCGCCCTGCTGCTCAATCCTTTATAAACCCAAATAAAGAAATAGTTATATAACCGAGAAACATCAGAAAGTGAATAACAAGAAGATATTGCTTCAGATGACTCTCCATTTGCCGAGGACAAAAAAGCAATTTAACATTTTATTTTTTATATGTATTATTGCATTATTCTTTTGTTTACCTCGTCACAAGTGGGAGCCTGATAGCATCTGTCACCCTCCCACAATTTAATTACATATTCCATATCTTTATTCTCACTCGGCAGTGTCTTTGCTTGCCTATATCTACCTTCTCCACCACTTCCGAGTTCCCATCGCATGATTTTTGTAATTAAGTGAGCGGCAAGTTAGCTACCTCCATGCCTAAATTGAACATTTCATCGTTTTAAAGCACTGCTAATAAACTTCCCTGAGTCTGAATCCCCATTACTTCCCCATCTTCCCCTGATGACTCAATTATCTCCTCAGGGGAGAATCTGTTCAATACCAAGAATTACCTTTTCTCCACAGAGGGGGGACTTGAAACAATGACTCTAAAACCCTTTTTCTTTCACTCTATGTCTTCAATGAATAATTTATATTTGTGACAATCTGTTTTCTGTCTTTCCTGACTCTTAGTTTTGAAAAACATAGTAAGGATACATTCACCCCATCTCATTACTTACCACGCTGAATACAGAAAGCTGTCTCTACTCCCTTCTGGCTCTTGGACTGACCTTCATTCACAGTCAAAAAGAAGGAACTCAAGTTCTCTCTATCATTTTAGGTTTTTCTTTCCCTATTCATATATTTGTTATTCATTAAGATCTACATAAGCCTTCAAAAAGTCACAGCATTTTTTTGTGGTAGCATTTACTTTTCTTAATATGAAAGTATTATTATGACAATCATATAAAGAAATTAGAAAATGCAGAACAGAGCAAATACAATCTGCCTTTAACTCCATCATTAGGAGGTGACTCATGGAATCTGCAATCATACGAACAAAGGAAAACTATGGAGACAGTAAGAAGATCAATGATTGCCAAAGGTTCGGGAGGAGGGATGAGTAAGCAGAGCACAGAGGAGTTTCAGTGCTGGGGCAAAATGCTCTGTATGGTAATATAATCATGCATATAGGCCATTACACAAAGTGTCCAAACCTATAGAAGGAACAACAGCAACAGTGAACTCTATTGTAAATGACAGACTTTGGGTGATTATGTATCAGAGTAGGTTCATTGATGGTAACAAATGTATCACTCTGGTGGAGGTTAAGTATGTGTGGGCAGGGGATTGTTTTGTGGGGGTCTCAATCTATCAATAACCAGTGTTGTGGTCTGGCTGGACCTTGTAGTTCTTACTGTGATTGCAAAATGCACTTCAGCAGCAACCATCAGGACACTTTGAAAACATCAAAGTTTATTACAAAAGGGTTGGAAATTATACAGCACACCTGGGACTACAAGGCAAGGTTGAAGGTAGAGAGAGACTGAGAGCATGTGCTCTTTCTATCTACTGGGGTGGAGGGTTGGGGGCTAGGGTTTCATGTGCTAACTCTTTATGGATGAATTTAAAATATAAGAGTGGGAATTTAAAGCAAGGGAAGACAAAAAGCAATGGCCCATATAGTCAGTAACTGAAATCAATCAAGATCTAAAACAAAAGTTGCGGGAGGCAGCCTGGCTCTTTAGCTGGTCCCATGGCTGGTGATGGGTTTATTGGAGATCAGGGTCTTTGAAGTGGATGTCTAGGCGATCAATGCTTAAGTCAGGCACTTGCATTACCAAAACTAAAACCAACACACACACACACACACACACACACACACACACATGCACGCGTGCACACGTGCGCATGCATGCAGACACATACAACAACTGTCAGGGCTTACACTACAGAGGTATATGAGAAATCTCTGTGCTTTTCCCTCAATTTTTCTGTGAACCTAAAATTTGCCTTAAAAAGAAAAAAAAAAAAGTCTCTAAAAAAATCCAGGGTAGAACATACATGCAGCACTGTTCACAACTTCAAAGTGATAAAAAAAAGTAAAATAAAATGGTATTCTAAAGAAATATAGAAAAAAATCATATTAACACCCAACAAATCTGATGTCATCTCTATAGTATGTGCAAATGGTATACTTTTTTACCCCTTTTGTTACATACTTTTAAAATCTGGTAGATTATATACATTATTGAAGCTCTTAACTTACTCTAAACACACATGGATTGCTCAGAAATCTTTCTGATTTGGGGGTGTCAAATAGCTTTAAAAGAGCAGAATTTAGTGACAGGTGTTCAATATTTAATGAGCACATACCAGATGCCAACACCGGGTTAGTGCAGGGGCTACAAAGACTCATATGATGTGCTTCATCCTCTAACTGAAGCAAGGCAGGAAGATAATACATATGGCACAAAGAAATAGGTCTTATAATAGCACACATACAAAATATGTTTTAGATATAAAAAGAGCTTTTGTTAAAACATCTTTTCTTCAGCAAGTATTATTGGCTTATGTCTATGTAGATACAGAGAATTGAAAATTATCACATATCCCTATCATATCATTTAAAAGAAAGTATTTATTAGAATATACCTATTGTCTCTTTACAACGAACCCTGGATTTGGAGTCTCATTCACATATCCCAAAGCTTCTTTGATGATAAACAATTCTGTAAAGTTGGGTATTTAGTCTTGAGATCCTTGATGATGATTCCATCCTTCTCAAAGGCCTCCACTGGTTTCCTATTGCTGACAAAATGTTCATGCCTTAAGCAGGCATTCAATTCCTCCAAAATTCAGGCCCATTTTTACTTTTTCTAACATGTTTTACTCCTGCCTCCCAAGCCCTGTGGGTCCCATTAAAGAGCTCTTGTTGCATCCTGTTTATATTCGGTTCTCTCCTTGTCCTCTCTGTGTGGAATCAATCACACTATGTCCACAGGTCCATATGGCTCCCACCCTTAGCTTGACGAACCAGGGCACCCAGTCATCTCGGCTGAGAGTAATTGCTCCTGCTGAAATCTCATGGCACTTGAATGGTGTCCCCATCCCTGGAACACACACCTCACCTCCTGTGATAGACAGAGAGATTCTTGAGAGGAGACCCTGACAGCCAGTTACCTCTTCCTCACTGCTGCACATAAAATTGGAACATAGCTGTTGAATGAGCAAATGAATTAACTTCGTTTCCCTTTGAAAACATTGGACTAGTATATTGATTTTATTGGGCTTTCAAAATAGAAAATCATATGGGCTATGAAGCCCACTGAAACATAAATTAAAACTCAGAATATAAAGAATAAAATGCATGACATAACCTAGGTGAATAACAAAACAGGCCATGAAATAATCCTTTCAATTTTTTAATAGGAAGCACAGAAATGAGAGGGGTTTACTAGATGAGGACAAAGATTCATTATTAGAACATTTTGGAGAGAAAAAGAGCTACTCGTTCATCTCTGTCCAAACGAATTATCTTTAACTGGCAAAGCAGAAACACTATCGCTCAAGTGCTTTTAGAGCTAAGGTTTTAAGGCTGTCTAACACAGTGAGGACAACACTAGAGTTAATAGAGACTCACGTTCCCGTCTAGCTCTGGCACATACCATCCAGAGACCTTGTGCAATTCACCTGACCTGAGCATGTCAGTTTCTTCACAGATAATACAGCGATGTTTTCAAGCATTCATGGAACGGATCAATAAAGGTAATACTTGTTAATGTCCCTAGCAAGTTACAAAACCCCTAATGCAAGAGTGATTCTTACTGAAGCAAGGATTGCATTAATATCATTTATGGGTTCAAAATAATTCTTTAACAGAACTAAAAATATATCTGGATAAACATACCTAGAGAGCTAATAATGTACAGCTTGATGACTATAGTTAATAATAATATATCACATACTAGAAAATTTACTGAGGGTAGATTTCAGGTGTCCTCACCACACACACACACACACACACACACACACACACACACAAATGGTAACTATGTGAGCAGATGGATATATTAATGAGCTTGCCTATAGTAATCACTTGCTATATATACATGCACATCAAAATATCATGAGTTGGGTAAATACCTAGGCAATTGCTGGATCCTAGGGTAGTTCTATTTTTAGATTTTTGGGGGACAAACTGATGGGTTACTGGAGGGGAGGTGGATGGAGGATGGGCTGGATGGGGGATGAGCATTAAGTAGGGTACTCCCTATGATGAGCACTGGGTGTTGTACGTAAGTGGTGAATCCCTAAATTCTACTCCTGAAAGTAATATTACTTTTTTATCTAGTTGTATGTTAACTAACTAGAATTTAAATAAAAACTTGAAAAAAAATCATTTTGTACACCGAAATGTATACAATTTTTATTTTAGAAAAAGCTAAAAGAAAGAACATGTGGCTTATAGTAGCAACAACTTGGGGTAGAGGGACCTAAAAACAATAAGAATGATAGATTATAGTCATCATAGTCATAACAACACAAAAAATGACTGCAAATAAAGGCATGTAATATATCTTTTAAGAGCTTTATGTATATTAACATATATATTTTTTTATTTTCGTATGATTGTCTTTATCTATATTTCAAAATCTTTAAACAAGATTTTGTTCTTTTATTTTTAATCCAATATAATTCCTCACCTGCAGAGCTCTTCTAGAAACTTAAAAAACATAGTACTAAGAGAAATCACAAACATGCAAACAACATTGCACAGACTTGAAAACATTAACTTTATGTTCCATGTACACAGTTTAGTGGGAAAGTAAATGACTACCAGACCTGTTTCAAATAGAGCACTTGTCTCCCAGGTTGAAAATTGTCAAATGTGATTTTGGGATTATCTTTTCCCATATTAATTTAAGATGAGAACACAGTTTTGATACTGAAACGAAAAACACAAACAAACAAATCTGGAAACTAAAATTACACATTTCTTTAAAACAAGAAAGGGAACATCAAAAAACTCTGAGACTCATCCTTGCATCGAAAGGCCTCCTTCAGCTGCACCCTGATTGGCAGGCAGGTACCCTGTTCTCCTGTTTGAACCCAAGCATCAGTTTGTGTTTGTCCATGATGGTGTGTGTTGGTTTGGATTACTGTTATTTCACCGGAACAATTCTGACTTCACAATGATGGTCCTGCCTCAGCTGAAGGCTGCAGCTGTCTGAGAGAGGACTGTCCACACTGCCCTTTGCTTTCGACCCCTTACAATAATCCTCTTTATGCCACCTTTCTCTCATGCAAACTCTCAGGCAAATACCGGAGCCTTTCACCTTTTAAAAAAGATAATAATAGTCTTTCCATCATCGAACAACTGGTTTGGAATGTTGGAGCATTCTGGGCAGAGCAGAAGTGACAGGAAATGGAGGGGAAATTACACAGAGGAAAGGCTTGGAGATAGGGAGACACAGTTTCTGATCTTAGGATCACCACAGTGACCTTGAAAGAGTCACCCCTACAGGGTTCGATTTCACTTTCTTTATCTGCGATATGGGAATTGATGGAAGTCCAAAGGACTGCAGCAGATTGTTGCCAATATCTCTTAAAGTCTGTGAGATGTTAAATGTCACGTTTGTGATTTCTCTGTTTCTTTCTTTCTTTTTTTTTTATTTCTCTGTTTCTTAAAGGCCTACATGATCTCTGCCAATCAGGAATTCTATTAGACTAAAAAAAGAATCAAATCCTGTTTAGAACAAATAAATTGTATACATTTACGTGTAACCATAAAATTACACACAAATACAATTTATTACATTACAAAATACTTTTTAAAAAAATTGTAAGTCTAAGTTTGGGGGTGAAATTTTTTAAATCATCATAAGACAAATACTTTGGAATTTCTGTGGCTAGTGACCATGAGCAAGGTTGAGGTACCTTAGTATCACCAGCTGAGGAGAGCAAGGAAGTGTCACTGGGGCCATAAGGAAGCAGATCGGGGGATCCAAGATGCCTGAGCCCCCCTGCATCCAGAGCAAAACATTTCCTCTTCAGTCGTAAGTGCTTACAGAAGTATCTATGTAATCATTGCCTTCTGCATGACTTCCTAACACCTGACTCATAGCAGATATCCCCACATCTGGGAAATGACCCACATGTCACATCCCGTCAGCTGCATTTAAAGAGAGTGTTAGGGAAGAAACATTTTTTTCTCTACCCATCAAAGTTTTTTTGGAATGGTCATGAGAATTAAATTGACATGAGACACATTTACAGGAGAAAATCAAACTTATTTACATACCTGTTGAGCATCCCCATAAACACATAAACATGAGAGATTCCCAAGACAAGCAATATGAAGTATATATGTCATCCTGAACTGAAAAGAAGGGGGTCGAGGTCTGGGACACGGAAGGATGGAAAAGAATAAAGGTTTGATAAACAAATGTTGGTTGGGCCATCCAGAAACACGGGTCACAGAGAAGAATTTAATGAGCAGACTTTTCGAGATTCCTCCCTGTCTACCATCCCCACTTGACATTATAGTGTATTTATCTGTGGTGACACCACCGTTCCTGGAGCAGATCCTCTACCTAAATTCTTTTTGGCAGTTTGTGGGGGAGGCAAACACCACCAACAGCAACTTCTTGATTCTTCTGTTTCCTAAAAATAAGCAGCCTAAAATAATCCCTATGCAAAAAAGACACATTTTGGAGTGGCCAGTTTCACTCCCTTACAAGCACACGTCTTGGATCTGGGTCTACAAGTCTCGAGTTGAGCTCTGCCCTGACGCTCGCTAGTTTGTGAATCTGGCAGAGTGACTCCGTCTTCACCAAGCTCACTTTTTTCATTTGCAAAAATAAAAATAAAACACCCTATCAAGGGTGATAGCACAAGTGAAAGTGCAACATAATTGCCTGATAACACACATTGAAACAATGTTTCCTCATTTCATTGATCACTTCCAAAGATGCTGCCATTTCCAAGACTCTGTCAGACTTCCCATTCGGTATTGCCTTCAGAGGACTGGAAAAACAAACAAAACGACAAAAACAAACAACACAAATTTCATAGTGCTGAGTGGAGTTTTCAGTAGTATTATTTGGAAATATTTCAGTAGAAATATTTGGAAATATTTCTGATAATCTCCAGCACAGGCTTGTTGGTGAATGCTATCTTCACTCCAACTACAGGGGTTGAAACCAAATGTCAGCGTGCAAGTAGGTGACAAGTCCCAAGACACAGTACTTAAGGTTGAGGTACGTTGATTGTTAGACTTTTGGAAATAGAATCAAAACGAAAACTACTCGGAGTGAGGTTGAGAGAACTGCAGCATTTGAATTCATATAGGGCTTGTTTCCAAACTGCAAAGATCCTGTTTCAGTAATTCTGTGTTCGGCTCATGAATCTGTATGTTCAGCAAGCTTCCCGAATGAGGCTGATACTGGTTGTCCAAGATCCATGGGCTACATTTGAAGAACAGATGCTTTATGGCATTTGTTCATGGGAATGATGGCTTAGCCCCATGACATCAAAATGGTGAATTAAGTCTGCCCATGTAGGAATCACGTTATCTATACAGGGTAGTAGAACCAAAAATATATGAAAATGGTACAATCTGCTGAGGCATCTGGGATTGCTCATTTCATCATCTTGTGCTTTTTTCAGGTCCTGAAAGAATAGAAACAAAGTTTGATGATGAAACAGCTTTTAAAGCACAACCAAACCCTGGCATTTTATCCCAGCTGGTGAAATAAGACCTTCAATGCATTTTAAAATTCTGATACATTATCATCATGCCCTCTAAATTGTACAACAAAATGAATTTAAAATGGAGTAAAGAGCTAATGCAAAAAAGGAAAATAAAAAAATTTCGAAGATTAATACATATACTACTATATTATACTACTATATAGTTGTGTGTGTATATATACACACACACACACACACACACTAGAGAGAAAACAACCATAGATTTTACCATATTAAATTTTTCCACACAATAAAAATTTCATAAATATGTTAAATGACAAATCACAAACTTGGAAAAGAGGTATTATGTATGGAAGATTACCTAAGATATGAACTTGTAGAAATTAGTATGTAAGACCAAAGAAAAAAAATGGGCAAAATAGAAGGACAGAGGTAGTAAAATGTTACTAAGCATTGGGAAACTCTTCAATCTCCTTATCAGTAACAACTGATCTTCTGAGAGATGCTATGAAAACATCATAAAATCAATACCGGTGTCTTATTTTCCTCTTCTCGGCTACACTTGGCACAATTTGGAAGTTGAGAAGCAAGCAAGCTTCCAGGAGGTGATAGCACACCTGAGTTGAGTCCCGAGGAGCGACAGAAGTCAGTAAGATGACACACCGGGAGGCAAAAGCAAATGCCCCACAGAATGGTGTCTGTGAAAGGAACGTACAAACACAGTTTCAGGGTGCTGGAGTTTAAAGTGCAAGATAAAAGTGTCTGAAGATGGAGCTCGAGGTTAGTCAGGTTGTTAGAGTCTTGAATGGCAGACTAAGGGTTTGGACTTACAGCGTAGGTGGGGAGATATTAAAACAAAAAAGACAAGGGGAATACAAAACAAAGCAGAATAAAATAAAAAGCACACACAGACACACAGAGAGAGAACAAAACAAAAGCAAGAAAGATCAGGCCATCTATGAACATTTCTGCACTTCTTTACGCTTGCATGTGTTTGTGTAATACAAGTTCATTGAGCATTGACCATGTTGCCCATGATTTTCATTGTCTATTGGTCAAATGATGTAATTCCTCTGTTCAATAGACTTCCCTGTTTGTTTGTTTCCTTGTTTGCTTATTTTCCTACCTCCCTCAGTAAAAGTCATCATTGTGGAACAGCCCCCATAAGACTACTCACACTTCTATGGAAAGGGAATCAGATGAAATTGAATTTAGGATAAACGGAAGATGAAAGGTTATTGATATGAATTTTGTTTTGTTTTAGTCTTGGGAGGTGGATCACCAGGAAGAAATGAAAGGTATCCCACTCACAGAGCCCCCATCGGACCAGACATCTCCCTCTCGCTCCTCCCTCAAATTTCCGTCTTAGGGATTCTTATCATCCAGGAAGGATTTAGTTAGGAACTCATTGCTTTTAAGGACAAAGGGAAAACTTGCTTAAGAAGGTGGCAGTCTCCTAAGATTGCCCTGCCGTTCCATAGTAAAGAATTCTATTTCTTGTGAAGAGCGGTATGAGTGCCTCTTGCCTTACCCACATCTTAGAGGAAAATGTTTACATTTGAACCTGAAATTGTTGAGGAATGCAATTGTCACCCCTAGTAAGGGGCACTGTGTGCCAAGCTAAGCATGGAGAGTGTGTATTCAGTCCCCCATGGAAGAAAGCACTGAGTAGAGACCTGAGCCCCTAAGAGAAATGAACTTGTGAACACTTAGGAATAACATTCTGCTACAGCCAGAAGCAACCCGATCACAAAGCAGGATGTGCAGATGATTCAACACTGGTGTGTGAATTTCCTAGGACTGCCATAACAGATTTGCACAAATGGGAATTTATTCTCTCATAGTTCTAGAGGCTGGAAATCCAGCACCTAGATGTTGGCAGGTCAGCGTTCTTCCTCAAGACTACAAAAAAGAATCTGTCCAAAGCCTTTCTTTTACCTTCAAGGGTAAGGTACCTGGCAGTCCTTGAAGTTTCTTGGTTTGTACACTTCACCTCTCCAATCATCACCTTTATCATCGCAGCACATGGCGTTCTTCCTGTGTGCTTCTGTCCCTGTGTCTCTGGATTGGATTAAAAGCTCACTCTACACCAGTATGACCTCATCTTAACATGATTGCATCTGTAGACACACTTTCTTCTGAATAAGGTCATATTCACAGGCACCGGGGTTTAGGATTTCAACATATTTTGGGGGCATACAATTCTATCCACATCAGAAATGTCTCATTTTCTGGATGAAAGTCAACGTGCTCTTCTTTTGACCTGTACATACTTCATGGGTTCACTGATAATCCCTGGTAAGAGGGGTTTCTAAGGGAGGGAGACTTAGACACGAAGTCAATAGGGCAGGTAGGGGTCTAGGCCATATCTAGTGCCACTAGAGAAAGAAAAGAGATTGCATTTTTACTGTATGTTATGAAGAAGTCCTAGTGATTACATGGAAAGCCAAAGTGAAGGGGCAACTCTCCTCCACAATAGTTGATAAACTCTGACCTTGTTAAGGTGTAGTATTGATTCCCAGACTCCTGGAGGGGAATAGAATGGTATGGCCATCAGTGGACGCCCCGTCTCAAGGTTTCTCAGATCCAGACAAGGGCTTGGAAGACCTGGATTCCAGTTCCCATCCTGCCACTTACCAGATGTCTAGTATCTAGTATCTAGAATTACTAGATGTCAGAGTAATCTCTTAAAATCTCCTTGTCCTATTGGGGAGGGTATGTGCTATGTTAAGTGCTGTGAAATGTGTAAGCCTGACGATTCACAGACATGTACCCTGGAGCCAATAATACCTTATATGTTAATAAAAAAAAAAAGAACAAAATATCAAAATGAATTATATAAATAAATATATAATATATCATAAAAAAATCTCCTTGTCCTGATTTCCCCAGCTGAACTCTGGGTCTAAAAATGCCTAATCCATGTACCCGTTGAATCGCTGTGAGGCTCAGTAGAGACAATCTATGCTAACTTCAGTAGGAGGCTTACAGCACCATCAGACAGCTAAGAAATCATCCACACAGTTTTTTCTCTCCACATCTTGCCTTGTTCCAAAAATAATTTGAGACCACTCTAAGTATCTTTTCTCACCTAGCAATATGACTTGATTTGAAATGTTATTGCCATTTCAGCTAAATTATCATTAAGTCATTAAGCCTAGATGCTGTCCTTTTTGCTCTTGACCCAGGATAATGGTCAGAAAACCTGTGGCACAATAATAACAATTTCTAAAAGATAATTAAAAACAGTAATGATAATAATATATCCGTGTGAGACTCAACTCTATGTCCTTGAGGTTGTCAATATACTTCAACAAAACACTATAAAGGCCTTTTGACGAGGTTAAACATTTTAAAATGTAAATACTTAGTTCACTTAAACACAGTCATAATGAACAAATCTCATCCAGTGCCAGGAAGGGGATAAAGCTGCCTTTGGTCTCCTAGAGGGTTAGTAAGAGTTCAAAGACATGAAGATGGCTATGCCAGAACCAACTTTTGGGCCATATGTCTGTGATTTCCAATCCCATGCATAAATTCAAGCTTTAAAATTCTGAAGTCCTAGAATTTTTTTTTTTTTCTTCTAACTTCACCACACGTAGAGATCTTGCTCACGTCCCATTGTTTAGCATCCACCTTTTTAAATTTTGGATTATGACGGATCGCGATTAACGGATCATAAGTTGAATGTGACTTGTTCCAAAACACCATTTCAGAATCTTTCTAAATAATTATTTGCCTTCTTGTTTCCTTATTTGACCGAGTGAAATAATATCCTAACGTAATGCATCCCAAATGTTAAGCACCTCCTTGTTCCTGCAATGTCCTACGGGGTCGGGACACAGAGCTTTATTTTGAAAACATATTAAAAAGTGTTGCATCTTGCTCATTTGCATTTAAAGTTCACCCATTTGAAGTCATAAGTAGGAATCGAAGGAAGCTTTCTTTTCTTATGTTATCTTTGTCAGTTCAGTTACGATGATTGAGCTGGTCTCAAACATGTATTTGCATGCCTCCTCCCATCCCATTGTTTGTATGACTGGCAACAACTTGTGTAGCATGTAAATAATTTGTTACTTGAATGTTTGAAAGCACTTGGCTGAGAAAGAGGGCCTACAGCAGACATATTTTGAGGTATTTTTTGACAGTCTTAAATTGTCTCCTTTTCATTGATCTATTCAATTTTTCTACCTTCTTGAGTCCATTTACATAATTAATATCTTGTTGAAAATTATTCATTTTCTTGAGATTTTCAAATATATTAGCATAGATTTGAATCTGCTTATACTTTAAACACCTTCTGTGTCTATGGTTGTATTCATTTTCCCTCTTCCGATGTTTGAGTACTCTTTCATTGTTCTTGATTAAATTCTCTATAAACCATATCCTGGATCAGATTCATGTTTTTATCTTTTCTTTTCTTCTTAGATTTTATTTATTTATTTGAGAGAGAGAGAGAGAGAGAGTTCATGACCAGGGGGAAAGGCAGGGGAAGAAGCTGACTCCTCGCTGAGTGGGGACCTGGTGCAGAACTCAATCCCAGGACCCTGAGAGCATGACCTGACCAAAGGCAGACGCTTAACTGACTGAGCCACCAAAGCAACCTGTTTTTAACTTCCCTCAATTTTTATTTTTCCATTCTTTTCCTAGAATTCCGAGAAAAATTTCTCATTTTTCCCCCTTTACTCCTTCACTATTCTTAACTGTTCAATCTGTTCCACTATAGCAATTACCATCTTTCGTGAGTTTAAAATCACTTTGACAAAAATGGTTTCCTTTCTATGTAACATTTCCTAATTTCACACTATGCCTTCTCTATAACTCCTTTTTAGTTTCACGGATGAGTTTAAAAAAAAAGAAGCATAGGTTTCCTCATGTTATAACACAGATGAGTACAGGAAATATAGTTTCTTCCTATTCTTCAAAGCATATCTGAATATCTTCACAAGCCTTCAACTTGTAACAAAGGAAATAAAATTACTGAACTTAGTCTAATCCAAAAGAATATAGTATGACTTATAATTACTGGGCCCTTCAGTAAAATGACTAGTCTTTCCATTTCTAACCATTTTCTTTTCTCCAAGATGGGATCTGAATTATGAGTTTATGTGTTTAGAATAGTGAACATATATACACATGGTACTTCCAGTTTCCCCCAGTGTCTGGGGGGAGGATCTGTTTCCTGCTCAGGCGACCCCTGAGCTACAACCCACCTAGCCCCTGCAGTTCTGCTCCAGAAGATGGTGCTTGGTTTAGCTCAGTTTGGGGTTCTAGTCTCAGTGTCGTAGTGGTGGCTTATACTAGGGTAACCTAAATTGAACATTACTTCCAAAAAATTGTAGGTATTTACATCTTGCTGAATTAGAAATTTTCTGTAGTATCTTTTCTTATTTTTTTTCAGAACATCTATTTTGCAGGAATATCATTGTTGTTATATCTTAAATATGTATGTCTATGGTTTTTCTTTCTTATCCTTGTATAGCTTCATTTATACCTTCTTCAAAAAATGGTTGGGTTATGCCAACAATGATAGCCTATTAATAATAGAGATGTTTATTTCCTCCACCCCCACGCTATCTTCTTACTTCTACTTACCATGACTGACCGATAGTAAGTGTGCCCCATCCTCTTACCCATGGATAAGACATGGATCTGTAACCCATTGTAGGCAGATGCTAGGAAGCATTATAATGTCTAAGAAAGACATAAACTGGAGGCTTCTTGAAGTCATTTCCTCAGTCAAATGGAGAAATCTATCTGCAGAAGATCAAAGGCAACCCACAAAAAAAAAAAACAAAAAAAACCCAAAAAGTTGCACAGATGAAATACATGGAGAGGACCTGGTGCTGTTATTTGAGTTTCCATCCCCACAATACCACACCCTAGGTTTGGTACTAAAACCATATCTGTCCATGTTCTTTTCAAGTATATACCAAGAGCACCATATCTTGTTTGTAATACGGTAGTTTTAACTGACTTTTCAACACTATTAACCAAAAGAGTTTTCACAAATAAAATTCTTTTATCTAAGTCTTATAGAATAACGGAGGAAGAAAAGCGAGGATCAAATTTAATGTCTTTCTGGGGCACCTGAGTGGCTCAGTGGGTTGGAGCCTCTGCCTTCGGCTCAGGTCATGATCTCAGGGTCCTGGGATCGAGCCCCGCATTGGGCTTTCTGCTCAGCGGGGAGCCTGCTTCCCCCTCTCTCTCTGCCTACTTGTGATCTCTTTCCTCTCTGTCAAATAAATAAATAAAATCTTTAAAAAAAAAATTTAGTGTCTTTCGCAAATATTTCACTCAACTGGTTGTAAAATCTGGAAATAAATTTAAATTCAGGGGGCAGAGTAAGTTGGAACACAAAGCTTCAGCTCTCTGTTTACATATTTTCTTTGTCCCTGCTTGGTGGAGCGGCCAAGAACTGGTATGTCTTTACCATTTGCCTGGTATGACTGGGCTCATTAAGGAGCCAGCAAAAAAGATGCCTTTGCTGGAGGCCATTTAAGAAAGGGTGCCCACGTCAGTTAGAACTGGTAAGGAGGTCCCACTGCCAACACATCATCCACATGCCTTCAGTACTGTGATGACTTCTCAGTACAGTTCATGACATCAGACTATGCACTCCCTGTTGGCCATGTCCCTGGCCCCCCCTTTCTGTTATTTTCAGATAGTAGGACTCTCCTTGTTGCCACCACACTGATCTTTTTACTGCTGGATGTTGTCTGGCAGGTGTTTTATTCATTCATGTTTCTTTTTTGCTATCTTTTTAAAAAATTTGGGCTTTAAGAATATAGAGAGACTTCTTTACAGGTTCATGGTACTGATATAGATTTCTGACTATTTTTATATTCCATAATTCATTTCCATGAGCAATTGGGAGAAAAAGATGAAGAACAAATCACTTATATCTGCTTCTTAACTTTGCTTGGGATTTCCCTAGAGCATTTTTCAGAAGAAAATCTTGGAAAATTTTTGTAGCTTCTTTCATAATTATTTGTCTATTTAGCTTTTCTACTACTTATTTGTGAAAATTTGAGCAGTTTATGTCCTCTGGAAAAGAATGAGTCTTTTTTTTTAGGATTCTCAAATTTAACAGTACAGGGTTATACATTTTACTTGCCAATGATTTTCAAATTTCTATACTCTATGCTGTTATAGATAGATAGGTAGACAGGTAGGTAGATAGACAGATAGATTATCTGCCTATATATTGATCAATCAATTGAGTTATCTTATTTCTTATTTTCCAAAAATCTCTTGTTTCATTTCTATGGACCCAAGTAGTCAACATGGCATCTAATTCATGAAATTCTACTAAAACCCTGATCTTGAGGGCACCTGGTGGCTCAGTTGGTTAAGCATCTCCCTTCAGCTCATTTCATGATCCCTGGGTCCTGGGATCAAGTCCCACATCGGACTTCCTGCTCAGAGAAAAGCCTGCTTCTCCCTCTCCTTTTGCCCCTCTCCCTGCTTGTACTCTCTCTCTGTCTCTCAGATAAATAAATAAAAATCTTTAAAACCCTGATCTTGAATTTATTTTTGATTTATATAGGTTTGCAAATTACATTTTTATTTCATTTGATTAAATTATTTTATTTTTAATTTTCTAAGTCTAAAATTAAGTTCCAAACTCCTCCATTTTTATTCATTGTATAATTATGTCTTTTAGAGTCAGCTTTTTTTGGCTAGCACCAGCATGAATCCAATTAATTCAACTGATCGGCAAACACTTGATCACCTACATCATGCCAACCACTCTGCGAGATGTTGGAATTACAATGACAATAGAATGAAATATAATGAAATAAAATAAGATAATAAAATGA
Organism: Procyon lotor; assembly: GCA_028646535.1. NCBI lineage: Eukaryota > Metazoa > Chordata > Mammalia > Carnivora > Procyonidae > Procyon > Procyon lotor. The sequence goes on along the minus strand of CM053604.1, from coordinate 5,015,958 downwards.
CCTCTTTTTAACATGATGTTTTAGTTTATGAAAGATAGAAATAAAATGATAAAAGACTATTTACATATTATTAGACATGTGAAGGGAATACAGAGTGCTATGGTGGGAATAGAAGACTGGTTCCTAACTTAAATAGAATAGTCTTCACTTTACGCCAGGCAGAGGAAAAGTGCTGGCCTAAGGCTTGACACGGATGGGACTTCCACAACAGGGGACTGAAGATGAGCATAGCTAGAGATGATGGACAAGGGTGGCTTTGCATGAGGTGAGATTGGTAACATCAGCCAATGCACCTGGACTCCTAGTCCCTCCATGAAAACCCTCACCTTCCTCTTCCTCATCCTTGTTTTTTTTTTTTTTTTTTTTAAGATTTCATTTATTTGACAGAGAGAGATGTGGGGCTAAGGATGTTCTTTTTTTTTTTTTTAAGATTTTATTTATTCATTTGACAGAGAGAGAGATCACAAGTAGGCAGAGAGGCAGGCAGAGGGAGAGGGGGAAACAGGTGCCCCACTGAGCAGAGAGCCCAATGTGGGGCTCAATCCCAGGACCCTGAGATCATGACCTGAGCCGAAGGCAGAGGCTTTAACCCACTGAGCCACCCAGGCGCCCCTAGAATGTTAAGGATATTCTATCCACTGTCTGATCTCTCTTAATTTGTCTTCATCGTGATTTCTTCCTTGCTCACTTTGCCCCTTAAATATTTGTGTTACTCGTGGTTCTATCTTAGAGTTGGCTCTCTTCATTCTTTCAATTATTCTTTCCTGTGCACCTTTCTATCCACTGGATAATCTTTCTTCTCCACTGGCTCGATTTCCATCCTTCTATGAGCACATCCTGCCATCGACTCCTGGACCACTCTTTCCATATCTCTCCTGGTGTTAAGTTTCACATAAAAACATACTTGTATACATTTGAACTGGGTGCCTCCTGGGTACATCTCTCAGAGTGTTTCTAATTTTGCTAGAATCACCGTCTTTCCAATGCTATCTGCTTGTGCTAAGGCATCTTCTCTCTCAGGAACAACCACCTACTAAGCTGTTCATTGAACCAGAACTCTGAATGTTAACTATATGTTCTCTTGCTTCCTTAGCCCGCACGGTATACTATAAAAGCCACTCTGTGCCACATTATTTTGCTTCCACCCTTTGTTATGCCATTCTCCATGTCCTTCCTCATCTTTTCAATCTTTGGTTCCAAAATATTATGTTCTAAACATTATTCAAGTTGCTAGGGATATCTTAATAAACAAAACAGAAGATCTCTCTTCCCTTGTGGATTCACACTGTAGAGGGGAGAAGGGACAGTAAGCAGTGGGTTTAATACATTATTGAGTGGTACCGTAGCACCTGTTAAGTGTTACAGAAAATGGAGAACGAGGTGGCAGGGTAGGCCTTGATCAGTAGGGGACGTTTGAACAAAAACTTGAAGGGGGGCAATAGAGTTTAAGTAGGGAAATAGTGAAATGGACAAAGAAGAGCCCATTAAAGGTCCTGAGGTACAGTGCGCCTGTTCCACCAAGCCCTATGAAGATGTGCTGGGAGCAGATAGGGAATTGGGGAGAGTAGAAGGAGACGCAGTTGAGAAGTCATAACTGTGGGAATAATAATATTTATAGCTTTTAGGCATCATCAGAGCACTGACTTTTACTTTGTGAATGACAGGATCATTTCAGGGTTTGAGCAGAGGAATGACAGCATTATACTTCCATTTTAAAATAATCGTGGTTGTTGCCATGCTGAAGATAGATGCAGGGTGGGTAGGGATGGAGTCAAGAAGTCCGGCTGGGAAGCTCCTGCCACAATCCATACATGGGAAGATGGGCAGTACCATGGAGGTGGGGAGAAGACATCAAATTTGAATGTATTTTGAAGGTAAAAAACAGGATTTTCTGATGTGCTAGATGTGCCATCCGAGTGACAGAAGAACCAGGAATGAATGCCTCCAGGTTTCATCTATAGAAAACAAAAGTTTGCAGTTTCCATAATTCAGATGGAAAAAAGTTCTAGGTGGGACACATTCAAAGGAAACTTGAAGAGTTTGGTCATAAGTTTCTTAGGTTTGAGGTGCCCTTTAGATAACCCAGTGGACAGGGCAAAAGGCAAAATTGCCTGATACATGAGTGTGGATTGGTGGAAGAAAGGCATGACTGGAAAAATACATTTGGCATCTTTGTCATACCCAGGTATCTACCTAAATCTTGCCTAAATCTTCCATGCCTTCCTCTGGCTCTTGGAATCCAGACCAAGCTTCCTTAGGGTGTTGGTCACAGAAGTGTTATCCATATTCTCTACAGCTTCTTCCATAACTGCTTCCACTCTGAAACCTAAACTTCAGACATTCCAAGTCATTTTGATTCTCAGAGTCCTTGCTCTTTCTCCCCTCTTGTTTTATTCATTATTTTTCTCCTCTGCTTAGAAAGTCCTTCTCCTAAAGCAAACTCCATCTTCCACTTCTATGCAAACTCCCACATTTCCTCGGGTCTCAGCTCCCAGCTCTCCCTGCCCTGACTCCTGATGGCCTTCTCTGTGCTCTCCCACCTGTAGGCTCCTGCTCGGTGCTCCTCACATATATTGATGAATTTAATTTACAAGCAAAGGCAATTGCAACAAGAGAGTGCAGAGGCTGTTTGTAAGAGCAACAGTTGCAATGATGGAGTAAAGAATCTTTCAGAAACAGAAAAAAAAATTCTTAGCTAAATTTTTAGGTTGAAACTAAAACCCTAAGATCTCACCAGAAAATCCCCTTAGAGAGTCATTTTTAGAAATTAATTATATAATAATGCAAATGATATTTAAAGCACATATAAGTTCTTGTAGCATTTCATCTTAAAAATGGCAGAAGCAATTGCTTTAAAATGACTAAAATGGCTGTTTTGAATGAAACGAAATGCTGTTTTGTTAAAGAATTCTGAAGGAATGTGTTGAGAGTTAAGGATGCAGAAGATAACAAGAGTAGGTGTTTATTTCACAGACAATGCTACCAACACTCAAAATGGTGTGTTCTTTCAGAAACATAAGAGTTCAGTGGTACACGTGTGCAGGCAAATACACACACACACACACACACACACACACACCTCTATAAAATCTCATCATCTCTGTCCAGGCTGAAACCCAGACTGATGGAATTAGAAGCCCTGGGAGAATACCTCAAGCATTACTATTTTTTTTTTTTAATTTTTTTAACTCCCCAGTGATTCTGATGTTAAGGTTGAAAACTACTGTATAAGAGTTCTCAGCCTGGGTTTCAAAGACTCCCAAAATATTTGTAAATTTGAATGGGAAAAAATAGATCTTGGAAATGGAAATGTGGTTTATACCCTTCTATTATGAACTTAGACAGCTAACCACAGTGGTATACATAATGCTTTGCTATCAACAGAATTTAAAGACAGATTCTGTTTACATTATACAAATTTTGCAGGTTTCTCAAGATTTTTATACTCACTACTACCCTGCTATTTTCTTATTTATGATGCCTGCCACTGTATATCATTATTTAATACTTGGATAAAGAACTGCACTTTTTAATATCTATATGAAGAATTGGTTTTATGTTAACATTTTGATAGTTTGGTTTAGACATATCTTTAATCATCTTGCTATCTTAAATATTTATGCAGTGTTAACATTTTGAGAAGAGAAGATAATACGTTAAAAAAACACTGACTTGGAATCCTTTCTTTCCAGGTGGTCCTCATTTACAGATGGACTTGACATGGCCACACCATCTCCATCAGCAAAGTCATCTTCAGTTACGTAGTAGTTAGCTCTCTTGTCGACCTAGGAATCTCTATCTTGGGTTCACTGAAAGTGCTCTTCTCAATTTTGCATCTAGATCTTTTTGTTAAGATTTATGGTCTTAAATCTTCAGTCATTTTCTGTCCCTCTTTTACTAGATGCCAAAGGTAAGACATGTCTTGGAGACAATACATATATTTTAGAATTCAAACCATCAATTTTAATGGCCGGTGTTGGTTTGATTTTCAACCTTGTTTAGAAGTTCTAGGCAGATGTATCTTCAGGAATGCTTACTTGGTATTGCATTAGCAAGACTATTATTCCACAGGGCCTCGCTATTCCAAAGATGCAAATGGAAAACCAATAAAATTTGAAACCCGCTTTGGACTAAAAGGCAATGTACTTTCACAGACTGGTAGTAATATTGCTTTAACAATGTTTTTCTGCATGTTTGGTGGAACGGGCAAAGTGTATTTTTGCAATTTTAATTCTGTAAGGAAAGTCTTACCTTCCATACCAATGCAGAATATGTCAGAGTGAAATTTTTCAGATGCTAAATTAGGCAGGGATTCTGCACTCTTATTTCTTTGGGCCTTCTACAAACTGCCAATATACTTAGGCTTGATTTAATCTTCAAATTCCCCACAAATGCACACTCACTTTCTCTGCCGTGCTCACATGTGAAGTGTCTTCTCTTGGTTCAGAAATTAATAGCAGCCTCTCCCCAACTTCTGTTTTGAAAAATAACATTTAATTTAAAAATTCTAATGACTTATTAGTACCATAGTGAACAATAGTCAATATATATTAATTAGGATAGAAAATATCTAAACCAATTTCCTAAGATGATCCTTATAGTTCACCATGAAAATATATTGAAAGAAATTCTTGATTCACTAGTTTGTCTTTTTACCTTCTTCCTTTAATTATTCTCCAATATTTTAGATTCCCTAAAAAAACTGCATTTTTAAAAAATTAACTAATTAGAAAAATATTTCTCCCTAAAGAACTTAATTCTTATCAGATCCTGGAGAGATGAAAAAGAGCAACAAAATGACCTAAGTGAATATCCTAAATTTATCTCTAATGTTTTTACTTGGTGTGATGTTTAATTTTATGTCCTACCTTAGATTATAGTTCAGATATTTGCTCAAATTTCATTCTCAGTGTTTTGGAGGAGACATTTTTTCAAGTGAGCTTTAACATTTAAATCAGTAGACTTTGAATAAAGATATTTACTTTCCATAATGTGGGTGGGGCTCATCTTATCAGTTGAGGGCAAAATAGAAATATTGATATCCTACAAGAAAAGGAGATTCTGACTGCAGACTGCTTTCAGATTCAAAGTGCCATATCAATTCTTTCCTGGGTTTCCAGCCTGCTGATTCTGAACTTGCTAGCCTTCTCAATTTCATGAGTCAATTCCTTGAAATCTCTCCCTATGTCTACACACGCACACACATGCACACACATACAGTAAGTATTTGAGGTTATGAATATTAATTAGGTTGATAGTGGTAATCATTACATGTTATACTCATATCAAAAATGGCACCCTGTACACCTGAAAATTTATCATTTTTGTTTGTCAATCATACCTCAATAAAGCTAGAAACATAAAAACAAAAAGTAGAACAGAACTCAAAATCTTATCTGGTTTGGTAATCACAAAAGTGATCTCTGTGGCATATCTTTATCCTCTTGTTAACCTTTGCACTGAGTGGTCCCCATTCTTAGAGATCCTTATTTCACTGGTCTGCTCACTAATATTAGCCAGATGTTCAATTATTTATTATATGACCATTTATCGGGCACCTCTTACTCTCATGTGCAGGCTCTACTCTTGGGGTAGTAATATCATGAGATGAGGTCAGACATATCCCTGTGGAACTTATATGCTACTTACAAAGATAGAAATTACCAAATAAATGCATAAGTAAGAAAATTAATTAGAAATGATGGCAAGTACTTAAAAATAAATAAGCAAACTCCTGGGAGACAGAATAACTTGAAAATGCTTTTTTTTTTTTTGAGAGAGAGAGAAAGAGAGAGAGAGAAGGTTGGGGGTTAGAGACAGAGGGAGAAGGAGAGAGAAAAACTCTTAAGCAGGCTTCACACCCAGTGTGGAGCCTACTGGGGCTCAGTCTCACAACTGTGAACCAAAATCAAGAGGCAGACACAACAAAATGAGCCATCCATGTGCTCCAAAAATACTTTAAACAGGTTGTTCATGGAAGGCTTCTTTAATGGGAGATAAAAGTTAACTACGGAGGACACAAAAAACAGCCATGAGCAGAGACAAAGGAAGAACATTCCAGATATGTGCCAAGACCCAGGGTGAGGTAGAGCTTGACATACCTAAAGCTGCAGCTAAAAGTCAGTGATTCAGGGAGGCAGTGGCACAAGACGCAGGGCATTGTGAGGCATGTCATGTGAAGCAATTGACAGACAGAAAGCATAAAAGAGGTGTGGATCTAATGTCATTGCAAATTTACTCTGACTGCTATATGGACAACACACTGGAAGAGGGTAAGAACGGACTCTGGTTAGCTGACTACCACAATTGTCCAAGCAAGAAATGATGGTGAGCTGAGGTGCGGTAATTAGCAGTGGATCCTTATGGCATTTTTACTCTATGAAGTGCAAAACTGGGAGCACCCCAGAAATGCCCCTGAAGTAGTATCACATCCACAGAAAGTAGTCTAAAAATCATGAGAGATATAAGTATAGTAAACTGGGAGGTGACTTAAGGCTTTCCTTGATCCAGTTAAATTTAAGAAATTGAGTTACTGAATTAACTGAAGTGTGCTATAAATTTGTAATCTGATTATAACATTTTGATGACAGGATTAGGTAATCTGTATCAGTTAAGAATATTTCAGCTAAAATGTGTGCCAGAAAATGGTTACAGTGACTTAGACAAATAGATAATGATTTTCTTATGTAAAATAAAATTCAAAGGTAAGAGACCATTGACTTGAGTCAGTAGTTCAACAATTTTAGAGCCAATGTACTCTTTGCCTTCCACTCATGGTTGATGTGGCTGCTATAGCTCCAGCCATCACATCTACAGAAATCTATATTCAAATCATGAAAAGGGAGGAGGTGAAGAGGCGGACAGTTGACTATCTCATTGACAAAACTGGTGTCAGTTTATCAATGTCTCAGTGTGAAGAAGCTTGGAGATTCACTTCAGTGTTTATAAATTTTAACAGAGAACTTTCAAAAAGGAAAAGAGACTTTAAAACAACAGATCTCTAGTTGTCAAACTTGATTTGAAGTTTTATTTCAAGTTAGTAGTCCATTATCATTGCTCTAGGTTTTTAGTATAGGCCACTGCACAAATCAGGGGAAAAAAAGTTTTAATAAAGATGGGCCTAGTTTCAAATGATAATTCAATTTAATTCAACATTAAGTTGAATTCAACAATTCAAAAATAATTCAACATTTCAACTTTTTCAGAAGATATTCCCTCTAGACATTAATGCCTTTACCTAATTTTGTAATAAGGAATAAAATGTGATTTTTATAAGAGGCATAGAAACTTATTACTCAATAAGTGATAGATATATTTTTCCTTTATATGTATCTATCTGCATTCCCAGTAACCTATTTCTATTTTATAAAGCCATGTAAAGTATAAACGTGATTAAAAAAAAATAAAATGCAGTAAAAGACTCAAACTTAAACATGGGTAAAATCAACTCTTTCTGTACATGTTTTTCAATCTTTAAAATGATAAGCCTAGGCTGGGCTGTTCCTTCAATTACTGGCAATGTTTAGATTTACTTATTTCTAGAAGATTATTTTAAGACAAGATAATAGAACACATTTAGGAAATCTTGGGACAATTGTATATGGGTAGTTGGGTAGAACAGATAACAATATTTATTTGGTAAATTTAATCCTTAACTTCTTGGAATATTAAGCAAGAAGAATAATACATTGAATTTGTAAAAGGAGAAAGAAGTTGGGGCTGGGGGGCCCTAAAGCCCCTCAGTCATTAAGTGTCTGCCTTCAGCTCAGGTCATGATACCAGGGTCCTGGGATCGAGCCCTGCATCAGGCTCCCTGCTAGGCAGGAAGCCTGCTTCTCCTGCTACCATTCCCTCTGCTTGTGTTCCCTCTCTTGCTGTGTTTCTCGCTGTCAAATAAACAAAATCTTTAAAAAAGAGAGAGAGAAAGAAAGAAGTTTCCTTTGTCTTTGGATATATATATATTTTTTTTTTTTTACAGGAACTGAATCCAAGTGGTAAGAGATTCTGTGAGTGCTTGAAAAGAGGGCACTGAGAAACAGAGTGGACAATATCTTGACCATGTTTTTTATAAAACATAAGAATGCAGTGTTAAGTGATTTAATCTTAGAGAACATACTCGCTCTAGAGACAGAAAATACCCTCTCTAGACACAGAAAGAGTTACCAAGAAATTGTAATGGAGTAAAAGTAGTTGTGTGTTGGTGACCTAGACACTTTTCTACTTTTTCTCCAATAATGAGACCCAGATAGTTCTTTGAAGATCTATCTATTCAATACTCTGAAAGCCTAGCTTAATACAGAGGTAAAAATAGATGTAGCTTCTCATAAAGAAAGAAAGAAAGAGAGAGAGAGAAAGAAAGAAAGAAAGAAAGAAAGAAAGAAAGAAAGAAAGAAAGAAAGAAAGAGTTTTCACCCCAAGCTATCCACCAAGACTGAGAGATATTAGATAATTAAAGCATCCTTTCTATAAATTCCTTCCTTAATTTAGAGATATAGTATGAGGTAATTGAGATCCTTTTTGAGTTGGCCAAGTGTATCTAAGTTTCATTCATTTTATAAGAGAATGCTGTTAATATGCACCTATAAAGTAGATAACACAGATGTAATAGAGAAATTTCTAAAACAAAACAAAACAAAACAACCCAGAAGTTGTTTTGGGTTACAAAAACTGACTCAAGAAGAAATAGAAAATCTATAAGACTTATAACAACTAAAGTGGTCTGAGTAATCAAAACCTCTCAACAAAGGAAAGTCCAGGATCATATGGTTTTGTAGTGGATTTTACCAAACATTTGAAAAAGTATTCATAGCAATGGTTCCCAAACTCTTTCACAGAATAAAAAAGGAGGTAATACTTCTAACTCATTCTGTAAAATGACAATAACACCTGACAAAGAAAATATAGGAAAGCCACACAGAAATATCCCATATGAATATAGATGAAAAAATCCTCAGCAAAAAATTAGCAAACCAAATCTTACAGTGTATTAAAAGGATTATAGACCATGATCACATGGGATTTATCCCAGGAATGTAAGGGTAGTTCAGCATAGGAAAATAAATCAATGTATTATAGCACATAAATAGAATGTAGGAGGGAAACACATGATCCTTTCAAATGACACAGAAAGAGCATTTGACAAAACCCAAAACCCTTCCTAAATAAATACATACAGAAAGCTAAAAATAGAAAAGAACTCTTTCAAAATAACAAGGACACATCTAGTGCTTAAATCATTCTCACTGGTGAAATATTGGAAGCTTTTCTTCCAAAGACAGAAAGAATACACAGGATGTTTTGTCCCTGTTATTTAACACTGTACCAGGAATCCTAGTCTAGACAGAACAATTTATGGAGGGAAGGAAGGAAGGAAGGAAGGAAGGAAGGAAGGAAGGAAGGAAGGGAGGGAGGCAGGGAGGGAGGAAGGAAGGAAGGAAGGAAGGAAGGAAGGAAGGAAGGAAGGAAGGAAGGAAGGGAGAGAGGGAGGGAGGAAGGGAGAGAGGGAGGGAGGAAGGGAGGAAGGGAGGAAGGAAGGAAGGAAGGAAGGGATCCAGAGACAGCAGGATCCTTGCTCAGCAGAGGGCCTGCTTCTCCCTCTCCCTCTGCCTGCCACTCCTTTTGCTTTGTTCTCTCTCTCAATCTGTCAAATAAATAAATAAAACCTTTTAAAAATAAATATAGAAAAATAAAATAAAAATTCACAAGCTACTTAAACCCTGGTGAGATTCTCATACACCCCAAGTAAAGTGACACAGTTTGACTCAAATACCCTCTTTATTCTGACTTTGATAACTAGCAGAACTAAATAGTTACGTCCATGTACACAGCATTAAGTTGTGTGGTAATTTACCTAATAACCATAAAATGATAAAAACAGCAATCACTGATAATGGCGAGAAATCCCTTGCTTCTTTCCAATGGTCTACATGGCTCCTTATCAACCTATCCTCTCCTTCCCTTCTCCCCCAGTCTATTGGGTGGGGTGCAGATTACTAACTACCCTAACTTACTCCCAGCCGCTGAATCCTGGTCATTTCTACTCAGGCACCTCAACAGATAACTGTACTCAGTAGTGAATCTTAGATTGAACACACACACACACACACACATACACACACACACACACACACACACAGTAGGAAAGTCAACAACCATGCTGAAATCCCAGCTCAGCCCCCTCCTAGCTCGGTGAGCTTGGTGGAAGCATTTCTACCTGTCTGACACTCAGTGAAAATACCCACCTCATAGACCTGTGATGAAACCAAATTGTTAGAGGATTTTGTGTCCCTGTAGTCCCCCAGTTCTTGGTCACACTGCTCTGAAGACTGAAGAGGCAGACCAGACAAAGAGTGGTGGGGAACAAAGCAAGGTTTATTGACTAAGCGTATAATGCTTCTGGAGAGGGAAGGGGACCCAAGTGGGTTGCCCTCCTGAGTTTCTAAGTGTAGGGGTTTTTACAAGCTCTTTTGCGGAACTTTCTTAAGCAATCAGGGTGTGCTGAGTTGTGCCAGTCAGGGCTTTGGTCACGTATCGGTCTACATATTAGGTTAATGTCCACATGCTAGTGGTATTTTTTTTTTTTTTTTTTTTTTTGCTGACATCTGATGACTTAGGTCTTAACTCTCCCTTGCCTGTAATATCGACAAATGCTTTTGTGGTTAATTGTCTTTCTTTAGGAGCTTCTGCAGAAGTCATTTCTGCAAAGGCTGCAAAGCAGAATGTCAGTGCGGTCCTGTCCAAGCTACAAAACAGGATGTCGGTGCTGTTTCATCTTAGCTGTCCTGACTCCATATCTTCTTGTTGGGGACCCTGGTCCTGACTACCTCACTGTCCAACTAACTCCTAATGAAAAGAAATGTGTGTTGGGTTGCTCTCAGAATACGTGGCACACAGATAAATAGTTCTCATGCCCCACATTTACCTAGCTGAGTTCTGTGCGACACACCCCAATCTACGATGTGGCCTACTCATGGAGTCTGCCTGTTTCCTAATGCTGGTGGCATATCAGACCTTAAGATTACAAGGAAACCAAAACTTCCCCCACCCCCCACCCTGCCCAGGCTGTATGTACCAGGACTATGGCCAAATAAGGCTTCCTCATTCATCCCGAGGGCACCTCAGGACAATACAAAGGAGAGAAGCCAATGGAAAGAGAGGCTGCCTGGTCCCCAGCCAATTGTGCAGGAACAGTTAATTACGAGAGCTGCAGGGACTGAGGAGAGGACGATGTCGATTTAGCCTTGGGAGCGCTGCCAGAGTGAAGGTAGAGAAACCAAAGTGAGCTGATGCTTTAATCTGACGAAAGATTTCCATCAGATTAAGTTTCCATCTTCCAAATTTAGGACAAAAAGCAGCATGCCATTTCTCTGAGTGGGCCTTAAAACAGTATGAGTAAAATAAACTTTGCTTCACATCCCTGCCAGCCTTCTAGTAGGTGTGAAATAGTATCCCATTTTGGTTTTAATTTGCATTTTCCTGTGGGCTAATTATGTTGAGCGTTTTTTTACGGGCTTATTGGGCATCCCTACATCCTTTTTGGTGAAGCACATTTTGAAGATGTCTGACCGTTTTTATTGTTTTTTTCTTTTTCTGTATATCATCCATTTTCTATGTAATTCAAAGGAAGTCAGTAGAAGTCCTTTGAAATAAACACTGTTAATATCTCAGGCTACTGTGTCATTTTCATTTTTTTCTGCTTTATTTTCTTATTATGGTAAAATCTGTATATTCACCATTTTGAAGTGTGCAACTCAATATTAAATCTATTTACATCGTTGTGGAATCAATTTACAGACCTTTTTCATCTTACAAATCTGAAACTCTGTACCCATTACACTTCCTACTCCCCACTCCTCCAGCCCCTGGCACCCACTAACCCACTTTTTATCTCGATGAATTTGACTCCTTCATAGACCTTATACAAGTGGAATCATGTAGTATTTGTTTTCTTGTGACTGGCTCATTTCATTTCACGTAACGTCCTCAAGGTTCATCTATGTTGTAGCAGTTGTCGTGATTTCCTTCTTTTTTAAAGCCGAATAATATGCATTAAATATATATAGCCAAGTTGGTCTATCTCTTCAATCATCAATGGAGACTTGGATTTCTTTGACCTCTTGGCTTTCATGAATAATGCTACTCATAAATAGGAATGTACAAATATCTGTTTGAATCCTGCTTTCAATTCTTTTGGATACATACCCAGTAGTGGGCTTGTTGGATTGTATGGTAATTCTATTTTTAAATTTTTGAGGAATTACCATACTGTTTTCCAGAGCAACGCACCATTTTATTTCCAATAGTGAACAAGATGCCAATTTTTCCCCATTCTTACTTACATGTATTACTTTCTGTTTCTTTTTTCTTTTTTTAATATTTTACTTATTTATTTGCTAGAGAGAGAGAGAGAGAGCGAGAGAGAGAGAGAGAGAACAAGCAGGGAGCATGGTGGGCAGAGGGAAAAATTGGGCTCCCCGCTAAGCAAGGAGCCCAATGCTGGGCTTGATCCCAGGACCCTGGGATTATGATCTGAGCTGAAGGCAGACACTTAACTGACCGAGCCACCCAGGTGTCCCTGTTTCTTTTCTAGGTAAAAGCTATCCTGATGCTAGGAGGTGACATTATGGTTTTGATTTGCATTTTTCTAAAGACTAGTAATGTTGAACATCTTTTCATATACCTCTTAGCCATTTGTACAGCTTCTTTAGAGAAATGTCCATTCAAGTCCTTTGCCTACTTACAATTGGGTTATTTGTTTTCTTGTTGTTGAGTGTGAGTGTTGTTTATATATTTTGGTTATCAACCTTTTATCATTGCATCATTCGATATAAGATTTGCAAATTTTTTTCCCATTTCATTGGTGGCCTTTTCATTCCATTGATTGTGTCCTCTAATGCAGAAGAGCTTTTAATTTTAATGTAGTTAAGTATATCTGGTTTTACTTCAGTTGCCTGTGTTTCCAGTGTCATATTCAAGAAATCATTGCCAAATTCAATGTCATGAAATTTTCCTTTTTTTTTCTTCTTCTAAGAGTTTTATGGCTTTAGCTCTTATGTTTAGGTCTGTAATCCATCAGCAGTTTTTGTATATGGTATAAGAGACCAGTTTCATTCTTTTGAATATTGATATCCAGTGTTTTAGAAGCCATTGGTTAAAACTGTTCTTTCCCCGATTGAATACTTTTACAATTCCTGTTAAAATCATTTGATCATAGATGTGAGTGTTTATTTCTGTCCTCTCTTCCCATTCCACTGGTTTACACATCTGTCTTTATGCTAGTACCACACTGTCTTGATTACAGTAGCTTTATGAGTTTGTTTGTTTGTTTGTTTGTTTTTAAAGTTTTGAAATCAGGAAATAGAAGGCCTTTAATTTTGTTCTTCTTTTCCAAGATTGTTGTGACTATTTGTGGTCCTTTCAGGTTCTATATAAATTTTAGGATAAAATTTTCTATTCCTGCAAAATTGCCTTTGGGATTATTATAGGGATTGCATTAATCTCTCTATCACTTTGGGTAATATTGACATCTAAATAATGTCAAGTCTTTCATTTCAATGACATTGGATGACCTTCCATCTATTTGTGTCTTTAATTTGTTTCACCAATATTTTCTAGTTTACAGTGTACACATCTTTCACTTCTTTGGTTAAGTGTATTCGAAATATTTTGTTCTTTTTGATGTTATTGTAAATGGAATTATTTCTCAATTTCCTTTCCAGGTGGTTCATTGTTAGTGTGTAGAAACACAATTGATTTTTATATGTTGATTTTGTACCGTGAAACTTAGCTAAATTTATTTAGTAGTCCTAACAGTTTTTCCCCCTTCCCTTCCCTTCCCTTCCCTTCCTCCCTTCCTCCCTTCCTCCCTTCCTCCCTTCCTTCCTTCTCTCTCTCTCTCTCTCTCTCTTTCTTTCTTTCTTTCTTTCTTTCTTTCTTTCTTTCTTTCTTTCTTGTGTGTGGAATCTTTAATGTTTTTTACATATAAGATCATGTCATCTGCAAATCTGCAAACAGAGCTAAATGTATGTGTCCTTTCTAAGTTAGGTGACTTTTATCTTTTTCTTGCCTAATTGCTCTGGCCAGGACTTCTGATACCATTTTGAATAGAAGTGGTAAAAGTGAGTATCCTTGTCTTATTCTTGACCTTAAATAAAAAGGTTTTGCTCTTTCACCATTGAGTATAATGCTAACTATGGGGATTTTTCTTTTTTTTCTTTTTTTACTTTTTTTAATAGACTTTATTACTTAGAGCAGTTTCAGGTCACAGCAATATGGGACAGAAAGTACAGAGATTTCTTATGTATCCCCTGCCCTCATATATACATAGCCTCCCTCATTATCAGCACACTCCACTAGAGTGGTATATTTGTTAAAATTGATGAACCTATATTGATACAACATTATTATCCAAAGTCCATAGTTTCCAGTGGGGTTCATTCACTGTTGGTGTTATACATTCTATGGATTTGGATAAATATATAATGACATATACTGACCATTATAGTATCACATAGAATAGTTTGTGCAAAAAAAAATCTCCAAAAACAAAAAACAAACAAACAAACAACAACAAAAAAGACTGTGCTTCATCTATTCATCTCTCCCTCTTCCCAAACCCTTGGTAACCTCTGAACATTTTACTGTCTCTAAAGTTTTGCTTTTTTTAGAATGTCATCGAGTTGGAATCATATACTATATAGTCTTTCCAGATTGGCTTTTTTCACTTAGCAATATGCATTTATATTGTATATTGCTATTTATAGCAATATGCAATATATTTATATTGCAAATGCAAGTATATATTATATATATATTTACAATAAGCTTCTTCCATGTTTTTTCATGGCTTAATAGTTTTTTTTTTAACTTTGAATAATATTCCATTACCTTAATGTATCATATATTGACACTTTTTTCACTTTTAAACAATTTTTTTTAATTTCATCAGACTTGTAAAATTTTGATGAATTCTAACTTATCCATATTAGATGAATTCATATATATACGTGCATATACATATAAATATTGGTCATACACATTACATATGTATATACATGATAGACAGATACACAGGTAGGGTTTTGTGTCCTATCTAATGAATCTTTACTTATCCCAAAGGTTATGATTGTTATCTTCTGGTTTCTTCTAGAAACTTATGACTTGAAGTTTTATTTAGGACTTTGATCCATTGCAAATAAAATTTTGTGTCTGGAGTAAAATGGGGTTCAAAGTTTATTTTCTTCCCTAAAGAAGTCCATTTTTTATTCTAGCTGAATTTGTTTTTTTTTTTTTTTAAATGAAAATAAAGACTTTGCTTTTCCCATTAAGTTGACTCAGAGTCTTGGTTGAAAATCAATAGACCATATATAGGTGGGTCTATTTCTTTACTGTCTTTTCTGTCTCACTGATCTATAGGTCCATCATTCTGTCAATGATAGACTATTTCTATATACTTTCACTTCAGCACATTGCCTAATATATTTAGCTTTGCAGTAACTAAGGCAGTGTATTGTGCAAGTTTTCCAATGTTTCTATTTTCTTAAAATTATTTTGACTATTCTAGCTTCTTTTCTATTCCATATAAATTTAAATACTAATTTTAATGTCAATTTCTTCAAAAGAGTCTCCTTTCCACTGGGATCAATCTGATGATAATGCACATTTTAACAATATTGTTCAATTTTTGAACATGGTATATCTCCCCCTATCTTTAGGAATTTATTGGTAGTTCTCAGTGTACAGATCTTACAGAGCTTTGGTTGGTTTCTTTCTCTATATTCAAGGTTATTATAAATGGAAATGTATTTATTATTTTCCGAGTGGTTACTGTTAGTATGTCAAAATTAATTTTGGACTTCTCGTATTGATTCTGTATCTTGCAAAATTAACTTACTATTTCAGAAAACCTTTTTTAACTTAAACTCTTAATTTTGAGACAACTTCTGATTCACAGACAGTTGTATGAAAACCAGAGTTCTCGTTACTCTTTACTCAGCTTCTCTGATAATATCTTTTAAAACTATAAAATGATATCATAAACCAGGATATTGACACAGGTACAGTTCACTGATCTTATTCATTATTTTCTGTTTTGCTAGACTACTTACACATGTGTGTGTGTGTGTGTGTATTTGTGTGTGTTTATGCATTTGATTCTATACAATGTTATCATATGTTTGGTTCATGTATCCACTCCCACAGTCAGGATGCAGAACTGCCCAGCAGCACCAGAATCCCTTGTATTGCTTATTTATGATCACACTCACCCCCTCTTAGCAAACCCAATCCCAGCCCTAAACCCTGGCAACAACAAACCCTTCTCATTTCTTCGATACATCAAAGGTATTGTGTATATCAACAGTCCATTACCTTTTCTTGACAGTGTGTCACATTTTTCTCCTTGCTCATATATTTGCTACCTTTTATTGAGCACTGGGCATCATGGGGATACATTTTAGACTCTTAATTCTGTTATATTTCTCTGGAGTGTTAATATGTGTTATAGAAAGCAGTAAAATTATAATCTGATCACCTTGAACCTATGGAAGTTTGAATTTATGTTTTGTTAGGGCAAGTCTGTGGAAAGCTCAAGGTGCTTTCCAAGCCCCTCTGACTGGAAGAGATGTAAATTTCAAACTATCACCACTTTAGTGGGCAGTAACTGAACATTGCCTCAGGTTTCTCTGCCTCTGAGCTGTTTTATTCCACTGTACTCCTTATTCCACTGAAACTACCCCATGTTTGTATAACTCAGTGCTCTGCCAAGGACTTGGGAGATTTTTCTTTATACATTTTTGTATTACCTTTCTGTGGCTCCTCTTTTTCTGGTATTTGCTCTCATCCCGACTTTATTTTTCTTTTTAAGATTTTATTTATTTATTTGACAGAGAGAGATCACAAGTAGGCAGAGAGGCAGGCAAAGAGAGGGGGGAAGCAGGCTCCTTGTTGAGCAGACAGAGCCCATGTGGGGCTTGACCCTAGGACCTTGAGATCATGACCTGAACTGAAGGCAGAGGCTTTAACCCACTGAGCCACCCAGAGGACCCCCATCCCAAGTTTCATTCTGTCATCTCTTATCTCCATCTTGATAACTCAAGACAATAGCACCATGTGCACGTGCTTGGTTTTTTATCACCCTTCACCGTGGGAGCTTGAAGTGCCCCTGGAGCAAAACTTTATCAACATGGATTTCAATGAGCAGGCTTCCCTTCTTTCATTAAAAAAAAAAGGGGGGGGGGCTGTTTCTATCTACCTTTGTGCATTCTCTATGGCTTTAAAATAGTTTTTAAAATATTTGTCTAGAATGTACAGTTGCTGTGTGAGTGATTTATTTTGATAAAAGATATTCCACTATTATCAGAATTGGAACTCTAATGAAAAAAGAGTCTACTTCATATTTTGCAAGCAATTTGTTATTGTCATTAAAAGTTTAAGAACTGTGTAAAACAAGATGAAAGAATTACTCTATTTCTCCTTCCTGAAGACATTATATACATTATATACTAATTATATAAAGCAATTATATATGTTATATATTTATGTATATATCAAAACAATTTTAGAACTGAAAAAACTTCAGGGATTTTCTAATCTAAATCTCTAATTCTGTGGAGGACTGAATGGAGAAAAGAGTCCTGGAAATATGGACATACTTGTCAAAGGTCACACAGTAGGTGGAAGAAGACTTAACTACCACTTTTTAAACCATCAATTTAGTTTTCATCTAGAATTTGTTAATGGTCTAATGTCTTCTACACAAATGAGACACCATATCCCATCTCATGGAATCCTGTGTATTCTGTCTTTTCAGTCTCACCACATGTACAGTATGGTTAGGAATACTGAGCATTTTAGTCATTTCAAATAATTTTCCATGACTCTCCACAGAAAAGGTTGGTAGTAGTTACTATGATTGATGCTTATCGGATGAGTGTGGGAATCAGCAGAAAGTCTAAGGGAAGAGAAAACAAGGGAGGCCACAAAAAATGATTGTCTCAGGTGCGCCTGGGTGGTTCAGTGGGTTAAAACCTCTGGCTTTGGTCATGATCTCAGGGTCCTGGGATCGAGCCCCGCATCGGACTCTGCTCAGCGGGAAGCCTGCTTTTCCCTCTCTTTCTGCCTGCCTCTCTGTCTACTTGTGATTTCTCTCTGTAAATAAATAAGATACATAATAAAGAAATTAATTAATTAGCTACTTAAAATAAATAAATAAATAAAATCTTAAAAAAAAAAGATTCTCTCTTTTCTCTTCATCTCTGGCCACGAAAACCCTTTCTTATCCAAATTTATAAGTCCAATGTCAATGGTGTTTCAGGGCTGTCATATAGAGATTAGCCTAGGAAAGGAGATTATTTGATGAGTATGTACAAAGAAGTTCATTACAACTTAACAAAAATGAAAAAAATGTTAACAGAGGAAAAAGACTAATATAACTAAGAAAGCCCTGATAGAAATTAGCACAAGGGAACAGAGTTGTAATATTGTTGGTCTTTTTTTTTTTCTTTAATAAGTATTTAAGATCTTTAAAAACATCATTTCTTTCCATAATTCAAGCTATAGAGTGCTTTTTAAAAAAAATTAAATTAAAATTAGTTAACATATAGTGTATTAATTAGGTTTAGGGTAGTGTTCACTGATTCATCAGTTGCAAGTAACCCCCAGTGCTCATTACATCAAGTACCCTCCTTAATTCCCATCACCAGTCACCCCATCCCTCCACCCAGCTATAGAGTGTTTTTGAATGTTGTAATCAAATAATACTTCTCTTTTTTGTATTGTTTTGTTTTTTAGCTTACTTGGTTGCCTGGCTGTATGCTTTGGATATATTTTATTTAACCTGTCTTCCCATCTTCACAGAATCAGTGGAAACAACATTTTAATCAAATTTGGGGATAGTTAATTTTCATTAATTAAAGAATTACTGAAAATAAGAACAAAAATCATAATAAAAGCAATAATGTATATAGATCTGTATAGATCTATGTGGTGGGCCTTCTTTAAATACTATTTCCGTAAATAATATCCAGAATCTTATATGGTAGGGAATATTAATATTCTGATTGTTAAGATGGGGGAATAAAAGCTCAATGAAGTCTGGATCTTTTTTTTTTTTAAGATTTTATTTATTTATTTATTTATTTATTTATTTATTTGACACAGAGAGAGAGATCACAAGTAGGCAGAGAAGCAGGCAGGGGGGGGGGAAGCAGGCTCCCTGCTGAGCAGAGAGCCCTATGCAGGGCTCGATCCCAGGACCCTGAGATCATGACCTGAGCCTAAGGCAGAGGCTTTAACCCACTGCGCCACCCAGGTGCCCCTGAAGTCTGGATCTTGCCTAACCTGCTAGTAAGTGAAAAACTTGACACACAAATCCAGGTCTTTCTGACTCCAAATCAATGAATTGAACATACACTGGTATATGTTATGTGCATCTTTAAAACAAACTTCCAAAACCTTTGAATATGCAAATGTCTTGTCCTGGCAGATATACAGCTTTCTTTGGTGATGACTGAGAATCTCTAAACTCTCAGACGATGTCAGTTGGTGTCTCTGGATGGTCTTCAGCAAAGAGCTGGAGGCAATCTAACGTTAGTGCCTCCTGATAGACACCTTGATCGATATCTTTTGCAGAGAGCTTTCCTGAGATAATCAGTCATGCTGGATTGATGCTCTTTCGGTAGAAGCATTTGTTGAGTGATTTGACCAGGTCATCATTGTTATTCCTTGTAGCCTTGAGGTTCTACGATATTTTTTAATTGCAATGCATTGAATGCAAAGAACAATTAGCTCCCCTAATTTAATATTTCCAAGCCAACTGATGCAGACACATTAGCTCCAATTGGATTCATGCATGGATGGTATAAGGGTCAAGGCAATGTGAAGGGTTTATCATATATCATACATACAATCTACAAAAGAGGAATGTGCACATGTGTAGATTTGATGGCATCGCCATGTGCCAGTGTCCTGCTCACCCTGAGATTTGTTTCTAACCCTGCTCTGCTCTTTATGACCAAGCTAACCTCAATAGTGGCTTCTTACAAGCTCCCTTGGAAAATAGAATCCTTTCGGAACATCCTGGGGATCTGGAAAGCTGAGCGAGAATGACTTGGCGTTTTCCAGGCAGACTTGTGTTACACATATTTTCCTGACAAGATCATGAAGTAATTGTTTTAGTCCTGTAGGTGTCCAAGTTTGGACAACACATCATATGGTCACTGCACTGATACTCAGTGACACTCAGGGAACTCCAGAATGACCATCAGGAGACTGAGAACACATAGTTATGGTAGTGGTGGCAATGCCTGGGTGGGGATGGTTGGTGCCCTGTGGTGAAAGACAACAGGGGAGCGGGTGGGAATAGTGAACTCAACAGTGACGCCAAAGAAAGAATTCAGCAGATAAAGAGAAATTGAGGACTGAACGGTTCTGTGAGACAAACTTACCTCACTCAAAGGCAGAGATGCTGAAGCTAAAATAATAAATGATCACAACATTGTTCATACTCAGAGTGGAGAAAGATTAACTGGAAATACTATAGGACCCTCTGAGGAGGAGAGATCTGGTGCCTACACTTTGAGTAGCCCAGACTTATCACAGCTCAGAAAGGCTCTGTGGATGTCTCAATGTGGAAGGGCTGCTAAAATTGAGGTTAAGGTGGGAATTCAAACAGAAGACAGGTTGCATTTTGAAGATCAGGTCCATCCTCCTAGGCTTTTTTTTTTTTAAGATTTTATTTATTTATAGAAAGGCAGAGAGGCAGGCAGAGAGAGAGAGAGGAAGCAGGCTCCCCAATGAGCAGAGAGCCCGATGCGGGGCTCGATCCCAGGACCTGAGCTGAAGGCAGAGGCTTTAACCCACTGAGCCACCCAGGCGCCCCCCTCCTAGGCTTTTTTTGCAGCCTCTACCCTGAATAAGAATATTCGTCTTTTCCATTTCAGTTGCCAATCAGCTGAATATTTATTCCATCTCCCCACCAAATATTATTTTTTAAAGCACTGAAGTATGGCAGGGGAGGAGAGTTTTTAAAATAGATGATTAAGTCCTAGAATTTTAGGAAGGTTGGGAAGTCATTTAAAACTTTCTCCAGAATTATTCATCTATCCCTTTAAAATATTGATCAGTCTAGAGTTTCCTTTGCCAACTGCAGTTCTGTTTCAACAGAGGCACAATTTTATGTGGAGTGCATTAATAATCCACAAATTCCCTCTTCCGGTCTGCAAAATCTGCAAAATCTTCCTTCGCTCCCTCTCTCCCTCTCTTCCTTCCTACTTCCTTTTCTTCCAATGACAATTCAATACTTATAATATATCTCACCTGTAAGATGACAATTATGAGGAGAATAAATTAAATGATGAACTATTACTTCATGATTTCCACAACTGCAGGGCATGTAAAAAGTTGTGTGAAATAATTATAGCATTGAAAAAAATAGGCAGTGAAGTAGACACATGGGAAAATGCTATAAATTTACAAGAAAAACAGAGGGGGAGCTAGAAACTCACAAATGTTTATCTACTCTAGGTCTGTGCAAAGGCAATGTTTTATTGTTATTTTGAACATCATCTTTTTATCTTCACAGTCTTAAAAGAAAGGTAGTATTTTTTTTCTATTATGTAGATAGAAAACTGAAGATCAAGGACTATAATTTTTTTATGACTGAAAATAAATGGCAGAACGAGGGCATGATCCTAGGCTGCCTTTTCCACAGGTAACTGCGTGGGCAACAAAAATGGTTTCAGAGGAGAAGCAAGGTGCTAGCCAGGTATAGATTAGTACCAAGTCGCCAGAAAGGAAGAGCATTCTAGGCAGAAGGAACAGCATCAGCAAAATTATGGTTTAAAATGGAAGGATAGCACTCAGGTTAAAAGAATAGGAAAAATCATGCAGCTGACAAAACAGACATTAATTCTTACTACATTGTAATATGGAGTGGAGTGGGGTTATTTGTGGTTTATTGAGGTGATGATTTAATACATAATATGATACCAGAGAAAACTGTTGCCATGAAGAGACAAATGGATTTTGCATTTTTATAGTTTTCAGTCACTGTCTTGTCGACAGATCACTCCAGGAAAACACGGGGAGTCTTTCACTCTCTTGGAGATATTTTATAAACTCTCCTCTAAATGCTTCTACTAGGGCCCAGAGCAAAATTGAAAGAAAGTAATTTATTTGCTGAAGTTCGATTGCTATTTACATGGAGCTTAATGCGAAACATCAAAATGAATCTCTAAACAAAGTGCTCTCTCATTGTGCTTATCTATTGCTCCAAAGTTAAAAGTTCCATTCAGAATTGCAGCATGCAGTCACAATCCCCATAGGGAATACCTGTAAGCATCTTTGCTGTAAAGTGATCGTATAATCTTTGGTGCCCAACTGCAGCAATTATAGCTTAAATTGAGTGCCACTTTAAGATTAAAGCCTAGCGAAATAAAGATGTAATAGCATTTAAAAACAATAGTTCTCATGAATGCAACAGCAAGAATGAGTTATGGTGTTTGGGGAAAAAAAAAAAAGAAGAAGGCTGGGAAAGGATTTTAATGATGGAACTGGATTATACAAGAATGCAAATTGGGTGTGGAGCTATTAAATTCAGACAGAGTACCACCTCCTGGTCCTCCTAGGTCAACAAGCTTTCTCTGTAAAGGGCCAGATGGTAAAAATCTGAGGCTTTCTGGGCCAGATGGTCCTTTTACAATTGTTCAACTCTGCTGTTCTCGCACAACGGTCTCCATAGACAATACTTAAATAAGTGAATGTGTCTATGTTTCAACATTTCAATAAAGCTTTATTTATAAAAACAGGCCACAGATTGCTGACCCTTACCCCAGGCTACTTATTTCATTTTTTAAAATTGTATTTAAATTCAGTTAATTAACATATCATGTATTATCAGTTTCAGCAGTAGAGGTGAGTTGATTCATCAGTTGCGTACAACACCCAGTGTTCACTCCATCAAGTACCCCATCACCCAGTTACCCTATCCTCCCTCCCATCTCCTCTCCAGCAACCTTCAGTTTGTTTTCTATAGTTAGGATGAATGGATAAAGAAGATACATGCGTACATATCTTCTATATCTATATGTATAATGGAATATTACTTGGCCATCAAAAACAAAATCTTACCATTTGCAACAACATGTATGGAAATACAGGGTATTATGCTAAGTGAAACAAGTTCATCAGAGAAAGACAATTATCATATTATTCACTCATATGTAGAAGTTAAGAAACATCTCTAAGAAAGTAAAGATCAGTTGGTGATAAAAATGAATAATGAAAGACAAGCTTGCCTGTAGTGATGCTCTCATAAAGTCCCTCAGTAATAGGGTTATCCCCTGGACAAGAGGTCATTGAGATAATCTCCTACCTAGGGAAGGGAAACCTTAAGAAGTAGTACTTTTTAGGGTCATTTTCTTTGGTTACCAGACTATTTCCTATACTAGTAGATGTGTGTAGGCCTTGCCTATAATATTAAAGTTTGAATTAAGATATTAATGCATTATATGTATGATTTTCCTTTAGAAAAAAAAAAGAAGAAATGAGACAAAGGATCATAGGGAAAGGGAGGGAAGAATAAAATAAGACAAAATTAGGGAAGGAGACAAACCATAACAGGCTACTTATTTCAAAGCTCATCTGACATATGCATTCTATTTATGGTACTGTGGTGGGCTGTTACATTCATGGCTCCTAAGGAAGCATGCCCTGCCCATCCACTTTCTTATGTACTCCTGCCCAACATTTAATGCTGGGTCTGATCATCTGACATAGAGAGTTTTCTGCAAATATGACATTAACAGAGATTTAATAACTTACTGTGCATTGAGACTTTTCTTTCTGGAACCTGTCAAATATTATGAATAATATCAATAATATCAAGTTAAACCACCCAATAATGAGAGATGATTTGGATAGAGATGCCCATCTAAAGCCTACATCAAGATCATACAAATGATGGACCATCTTAGTCCCTGTGGCCTCAGGTGAACCTCCACATGATGAGAGCTGCAAGGGTGAACCCAGAAAAGGCCAGCCTGCTCTTCTGAGATCAGCCAATCCACAGAACTGTGAGACTTAACCACTCAGTTTTGGGGTGGCTGGTTTTGTAGTAATAGACAGTTGATACCTCACCAGTTATCATCATGCTATTTCATGATAATCTTGAGATCAGATATGCCCTATGAAAATTGATGAATAGATCTGAGTTTGAATGTGGCAGCTGAACATCATTGATGGGTTGACCCAGAGTAAGGCTGCTACCTCTCTGCCTCGCAGAATTAGCCCTTAGAGACAAGAGTTGATTTATAGAATAGCTTTATACAGTTGAAATGATTAGTTCTTGATATATAGATGTAGCTATTGCTTTAGATACAGATATAGGTGGATATATTCTATCATCTATCGATCTATCAATCCATTGACCTATCTATCTATCCTTTTCAAATATTGCTATGTGACCTTTTAAAGTGATTGTAGCAATTTTTATTATAGTCAACCATGTAAGTTTCTCCAAACACTCCCTTTTCTTCTATATTATAAACTGGAAACGTATCATACTGGTAAGTGAAACATGATACATTGAAGTGTTAATTTGAATTTCTTTACATGGATTAATATCCTTTAACATATTCATATGACATTTTCATTTATTTTTCACTAATTCACTTTTGAGATCCTCAACCCAATTTTCTCTAGGAGTGCTAAATTTTTTAAATTTATTTTAAAGAAAATTAACCTTGCTGTAGACTACACTGTGTCCCTTCATAATCCATACTGAAGGCCTAACACCCAATGTGATAGTATATGGAAATGTGCCAGGGATGGCCAGCAATCCCTACACCAAGGGATGAGAGATGACTCCAAACTTCGCTGTGAAAGAGAGGAGAAGGCAAGGGGGTCAATGCTCAGAGACAAAGACCCATTGCTCTTCTTTGCTCCTGCTTTTATTGGTCCTTCAAGATAATCACAAATCCCTATCACTGTTTATCAAGCATCAGGTGTGTGATGAGGGGTCTTACTGAATCTAGGAGGATTTGTTTAAGGGAAAGATAGATATACTAAACTGTGTATTCTATGAGTTTTGCTAAACATAGCCTAAGGGACAATGCTTACATCTCTTAGATCACAGAGCAGCTGTTCGGGCTAAGAAAGCTCCAGGGAAAGCAACTCCCTGGGGCATTCCAACAGCAGAGGGGTCACGCAGACCTCAGCATCCCAAATGCCTAAGCATCCCAAATGCCTACGCCCTTGTCCTAAAAATTCCCTGACCTCTGCATCCTCTGTGTTACCTTTTAGCAATCCAGATGTTATGGATGATTTCATGCTCTACATTAATCCCAACAGTGCCGGGCCTTTAGGAAGTAATTAGGTTATGATAAGGTCCTGAGAGTGGGCCTCTCATCATGGAATTAGCATCTTTATTGGAAAAGATACCAGAGTCATCACTGTCTCACTCCTTACATACATGCACTGAGGAAAGACCATGTGAGGTCAGAGCAAGGTGGTTCTCTGTGAAGCAGAGTCTCACCAGGAACCGAATTGACTAGCACTTTGATCTTGACCTTCTCAGACTCCAGAACTGTGAGGAATCAATTTCTGTCATTTAAGCCCCCCAAACTATGGTATTTTGGTATGGTAGCAGAAACTAACCAACACAGTCATATATATAGTAAATAACTTACCCCATTTGATGTTGGTGTTTGACCTAATATTTTGTTCTTTGGATAGGCCGAACATTTTATATTTTTTGTAATCAGTTTTAGCAATAATGTCCTTTCATGCATTTCTCGGCCCTTATGGTCAGAAAGTGTAATGCCCCCGATTTCGAATCCGAGAGACCACCGAGGAGCCAATACCGATGCAAACGCATGAGGGTTTATTAGCAAGCTGGAGCTTGGGCCCAAGTATATCCGAAACAGCGGGGTCGGGACTTGGACCCCGAGGTCAAGGGCGTAACAGTTATATAGGGGCCAGTGGTCACACAGAAAGTCACATAGTCATTGTCGGTCCACACGCAGGTGGCCAATGAGATTGAAACACACGAGGAAGTTGCATAGTCATGTTGGTCCACACGCAGGTGGCCAATGAGGTTGTAACACATGTGGAAAGTTGCATGGTCATCGTCGGTCCACACACAGGTGGCCAACTGAATCATAATTTACCCTATGGTAACCATTTGAACTGGCCTATTACTCTGGTCTGAATTGGCGGGCAAAAGGCGGGGTTTGCATTCTGTGACAGTTAGGGATTCCGCATTCTTATCAGCTAACTCAAACTAGTTCAAGGACCGGCTAGGCAGTGTTCTGACATTCTGTGACCTTTCTCAGGAGCCGGTTGTATAGGGGTTATATACAATATGACAAGTATATCACAAAATGAAGTTAGCCCCCTTTTTTTTTTCTGCTCTCTCAAAAGGTCTTTCCCATCAATATTTTCAATAATTATTCCTTGTTTCCTTTTAACTCTTTTATCATTTTATTCTTTAATTTTTAAGTCTTTTATTCATCTGAATATTTTTCATGTAAGAAATCAAAATTTAAAAAAAGAGGTACCGGGATTCTGATATTTCATCTATTTAGTTTGGGACTTTTTGAAACACCCTGCCCTCTACCCCCTTGCCCTCTACTTCAGACAGTAGTTCCTTATTTCAGGGCTATTCGTTCTTTTCTCCACTCCTTATACTTATTTAGAAATGTTTTAAACTTGATATTCTATCCTAATGATCTATCTATGCCTAAAATACAAAATTCTTCTAATTGCTGGAGTTTTATCACACTTTTGATAATTAATAGACTTGTCTTCTCTGACCATTTTTCCCCCTCCAATCTTTAAAACACTGATGCCATGTATAGATGTTTCCATATGAGCCTTAGAATCAAAACACTTGTTTTCAGAAAAGGGAAGAGAATTATTTTCCTTTTTTATTGTATTGCATTATGTCCACTGATTAGTTTAGAAAGAAATATCATTTTAACAATTTCAGCTCTTCCCATCCAATTCCAAAATGTGTCCTTCCATTCATTCTTGTCTCCTTTTATGTTCCTCAATAGAGTCCTAAATTTTCTGCATGTACTTTCTGAATCCCCCAAATCCTGAAGGTATTTAATTGTTTGTCCCGGTTGCTGTTGTTGAAATGTGATCTTTTTATTCTATTTTGGAACTGGTTATTATTTTATCGGGGCACCAGTGAGTTAGAATATTCATTATTTTCCAGCCAGTATATTTTATGTTTTATATATTTTGTATTTGTTCACTATATTTTATAATTACTAATATTCTTCCTGATGTCAAAACAGACAACCTGAAAATAATTAAAACTGGATGCTCTTATTTCAACATAGGAATCCTGCCACTTCTGGCTCAGTGGTGAGCCCTTGAACTCTGGAACGACATGGACTGCCCTCACAATCCTGTCTTAACATGAGTTTCTTACCTTCTCGAAGGTTTAGTTTCTTCATCTGTAAAAAGGCTGTTACAATAGTACTTGCTTCACAGGATTGCTGGACAATTAAATGAGTTAATGCTGGGAAAATGTTTAGAGCAATGCCTTTTTTTTAGACCAATGCTTTACATATAATAAAGACTCAGTAGGTGTTCTTTCTCTGTTGCCTCACACACTAAATCTATAAATCACACAGCAATAGCCATGTGTGCTCTGGATTCCCTGGAAGGAATTTAAAGGCTATGTGATGTGATGTCAATGCAAGTGCCTTGCAAATTCACACTATTATTAGAACACAAAGGGATTGTAAACAGCCAGGTCGCAAATGCATCTATTCATTCAACCAGCATTTACTACGTGGAGGGAGAAGTTGAGAAGGTCTAGAACCAGTTTCAAATTTTATTTCATCTGTTAAGAAAGTGTTTCTCCTTGTTGTGAAGGTTTATTAAAGTTAAGTCCAGATGAGAGATTCAGATAGCTGATTGGGAATTCTTTCTCTAGATAGTGCCAAAGAAACACATTGATGACCATTCTTTTTATGACTACTCTGATTCACTCCTTAATGCAGTCTGGATGCATACACAGAGCTGGAAAGAAATGCGTTGCTGATATTAGCTAAGAGAGGCTGGATACACATCGCAAGCCAGATACTCTCTTAACTATTTTATATTCACTTGATTAACTATTTCCACAAAAAAGTAGGCAAAAATATCATCTTTATCTTATCAGGTAAAGATGAAAACCTTATCAGAGGTTTAAGTGAGTTACCCCCCAGCCTTATATAGCTAGAGAGCAGGG
The DNA here is from genome assembly GCA_028646535.1 of Procyon lotor. Taxonomy (NCBI): domain Eukaryota; kingdom Metazoa; phylum Chordata; class Mammalia; order Carnivora; family Procyonidae; genus Procyon; species Procyon lotor. Next base: position 4,987,715 of record CM053604.1, on the reverse strand, counting down.
GCTGGGGCACCAACTCTCTGAACCCTGGGTCTGTGCTCTAGACTACAGCAGGCTATGTGTGGCTTTTCTACCTTCATTTCCCCAGCCATATATGTATTTCCCTTCAGGAACTTTGTACCAGTGCTGTCTGTTCTGAATATAAGTATTTGGTCTTCAGGAATAATCTGGCATCAGTGATTTATACCTGAATATCAGCTGAAAGATGGCAACTTTTTCCAGGATGAAAGGGAAAGGAAAAAGGAGCCAACAAGTAGTAAGTCTATAACATTCATCTTATTCCCTCTTAGAAACACGTTATTTTTTTTTAAAGATTTTATTTATTTATTTGACAAAGAGAGATAACAAGTAGGCAGAGAGGCAGGCAGAGAGAGAGGGGGAAGCAGGCTCCCTGCTGAGCAGAGAGCCCGATGCGGGGCTCGATCCCAGGACCCTGAGATCATGACCTGAGCCGAAGGCAGAGGCCTTAACCCACTGAGCCACCCAGGTGACCCAGAAATAAGTTCTTTAAGTTCATCATCATACATGAAGAAACTGAGACTCAGAGCCAATGTCACTTGTTCAATATCACGAAGCTTTTGAGCTCTGTGACATTGATTTAGATCTAAGTCACTGAAACTGAATTTTCTATGAAATATTCAAAGTGGTGTTGCTGTTGGACATTCCAGGCATCAGTCTATGAAGGCCATGGGAGAGAATGTAGATGGTAGCAATTTCTCCTTTCCCCCTGAGTGCACCACAGGGTAAAGCCAGTTTGCATTAAGTGGTCACTTCTACTTGGTTCCTAGACAGGATCTTCAGCTGCTTTCTGTGTGTTTCAAAATATTGCCCCTCCTAACTCAGCAGTCAAGAAGCATGTGCCCCGTTGACCTTATATTTGTGATGAAAAAGCGAGAGATGGGAAAATGATGGACTGTGAGTTGGGGAAAATACATTCAAAACAAATCTACCCTGGCTGCCCATGCAATCTTAAGAAGGCACACATTATTAGAGAAACATTGTGAGTGGTAAAAGCTATGAGAAAGAAAGAAAGAAAGAAAGAAAGAAAGAAAGAAAGAAAGAAAGGAAGGAAGGAAGGAAGGAAGGAAGGAAGGAAGGAAGGAAGGAAGGAAGAAAGAAGAAAGAAAGAAGAGAAGAAAAGAAAGAAGAGAAGAAAAGAAAAAAGAAAAGAGAAGAAAAGAAAAGAAGGAAGGGGAAAGAAAGGGAAGGAAAGATGGAAGGAAGGAAGGGAGGCGAGAAGGAAGGAAGGGAGGGAGAGAGGAAGGAAAAAAATAAAACCAGAAGCTTAGTATATCGAAGTTACAATTATTGGTGGAATTCTTGCCTCTTTGGATTAGCTAATTAAATAGATTTGGATTATCTATTTGGATTGGATTATCTTTGGATTATCTAATTAAAACTCAGTGTATCATCATCATAAATAAGGTGCTCTGCAGTAATAATCATGATAATATTTACAGGAGGCTTACTTTATGTGAAGCACTACTGTCAGCATTTCATATTAATTAAATTGCATAATATTCCCAATGTCTATGAAGTAAACACTATTATGATTCTTCCTTAGTTACACCTAAAGAACCTGAAACCCAGAGAGGTTAAGTAACTGGCCCAAGGCCACACAGTCAGTAAGCTAGGCTTGGTATTCGGTCTGGTTTCAGAGGCAGCAACTGTTCCATAGGCTTTCCCTTTTTAAGTGACTTTACTCTATTGTCTTGCTATTTTAATGATGGCGATAAGGGTGTTTTGAACAGCAGCACTTTTTGTAAACTTTCTGGGGGGGTCCTTGAAAGAAAAACGATTTCGCTCCATTAGATCTAATTTTTAGATGATATAATTCAGGTCTTCTCAATTTGGTGCATTGTTCTTCATTGAGTAGGAGAAAATAAATTCTCCTAGTACTGCTTTAATTTTGTAAATATTTTCTTGTATGTCTTTCATTTTTCTGCAAGATATATTGTAATGAGTGAGGATAATTGTGCTTAAATGTTTGTTAAATTCACCATTCAGTGTTATGCTCCTTTTTATATTTTATAGTGTCTTCAACTCTTTTTTAACTGAATTGATCATAGTTAATATCTCTTAATCCTTGTATTCTTAGTGTTTGCCTTATGTGTACAATCGAACTATACATATGCAATGTATTACAGCTTCTTCCTATCTAGGTACATAACTTTTATACAGATTACACTCAAACTTTGTACTTTTGAGGCAAGAGTGATGACTTTTTTCTCTTTTTTTAAATTGAGAAGTAACTTAAACACATTTGTTGGGTCAAATGTACACCCTCGTGCAACCAAAATCCACATCTCTCTCGGTCCAAAAAGTACCTTTGTGCCCTTTTCTGATCAATCAGACTTCCTCAAACCATTTTGCTTTCTATACCTACACATTCATTTTGCATATTCTTGTACTCCTTATTAAATAGCATCATGCTTGCAAACACTTTTGTATCTGGTTTCTTTTTGCTCACCAAATTGTTTTTTAAGTTCATCTGTGTAGCTGCACATGTTGATAGTTGGTAATTTTGTTTTAAATTGTTTTTTTTTTCTTTTTCTGAATGAAGTTCCATTTTGTGACTATCATTTTTAAAGTCATGCATTTGTTGATAGACACTTGAGTTCCCATCCAGTTTGTGACTATTTTGATTATTATTGCTATGAACATTCCTTTACAAGTATTTTTGTGATTATATGCTTTTTTTCTATTGAGAAATTACCTAAGAATGGAGGTCTTTGGATGTAGAGAGGTGCGTATTTAACATTATAAGAAATTGCCAAGCAATTTTGAAATGTGATTGCATTTTTTTACCTCCTACCATCAATGTGTGCAAGTCAAGTTGCTTCATTCCTTCTTAACATTTGGTATTATTGTCAGTCTTCTGTTGTAGTTGTGACTTTTTGCCATTCTGTGAATATGAGATATTTTCTTGCAATGTTTTTAATTTGCATTTTTCTGATGACTAAGCTGGTTACATTTCCATAGACTTATTGGACAGTATTATATCTTCTCACTGACAGTCTGTTCAAGACTTTGACCCATTTTTTTTCCCCAGTCTGGGTTGTATGTTGTGGCGTAGCTGAAAGAGGTGCCATTTAATTCGTCTTTAGGTGAGGGCATCCACCAGTTCAATGTTTACTTCATTCAGCTACAGAAAGCCCCCTGGCACAGGCTCGCATCCTTCCAGTGACTGATGGAGTTTAAAGTCCTGCCTATTTGGGCTAAATGCAGCCAACTCTGATGCATCGTATATGCTTTAGACTTCCCTGTAGCATAGCTGGCTGAGAGTTTTTAGGTGTGCATTAGTTTTGCTACTACCTCTGTCCAGTCCTCACTTTTTCTTCCTTCCTTCCACAGCTGTTGATTAGCGACACATAATTGTATGCTAAAATCTCTGTCTCTGCATCTGCAAACACCATCTATGATCACTGGTACCAGGAAAGGTTTGAGAAATCAAGGGTGAAGACAGAATTTGAAGAAGAATTATCTGTCGTGTAGCTGGTCATAGAGACCCACCATTGTTAGGTAGTGTAGTACAAACAAGTGCTGGCACTAAGTGGTGTTGAATTCAGAGTAAGTGATCCATGAAGAGAGTTAAACATGGAACCAATGTTAAGCCTGGTAATTTTGTTAAGCCAAAATTAGGACTCAGTTTGGAAAATAATGGCATTCTGATACTAGGTTGGGGACAAGTCCTCATGGGTGGATGTCCTCTTATGCTTTGAAAAGTCAAACTCCTCTGAACCTGTCAAAATGGCCCATATGTCCCTATTAAGATCTAACATGTATAAATGGAATCATATGGTATCTGTCTTTCTCTGACTGGGTTATTTTGTTAAGCTTAATTAACTGGAATTTAAAAACAAATAAACAAAAAAAAGATCTAACATATCCCTCTTGGTGCAAGAAGACAATGAAGAACCTTCTCCCTCTAACACAATCTGTACAACCCCCTTAGGATCTACCCTCACACCCTTCCTGGCCACTGGGTAAGCCACTACTGACAGTAGGAAAGGCCATGGTAAACTAGGCTCACTGAGAGCAATGGGGTCATTAAGATCCCAAAACAATAGAGGTCATATGGTAGCACTTAACTTCCAGAATCCAGGTAGATAAGATTATCATGAATGGCAGGGTTGGAATGGCATCCAAGAGGTCTGACATACAGACTTATGGGAGGGTTTAACAAAATGCACCCCTAGAGGTAAAACAGTAGAGTAGCCCACGAGGGTAATACTCAGTTTTTATCATTAGAAAAAATTTAAAAGTCATGTCCAGCAGGGTGAAAATAGTTGTCCAATAAAAACAAAGTCATAATTCTTTGCCAAGTTTCTATACATGCACCAGTTTTAAAAATCTGGAGCATAATGCCTAAAGGGGAGTCTAGCACCCTGGAGGAAGGATCCTGCCACACCATGGCAAAGAGATGCAATGATTCTCCCATTCTTTCCCCAAAGAGACCTGCAACCATTTATTCAGGAAACTGCCCTCTGGGGGAGAAGAGACTGGGAAAACATTTCAGAGGTCTGAGCTAATATTGGTAACTGGAAACCTGAAGCAGTGTTTGTTTTTGTTCTGTTTGAAGGGTTTCGGTGGGGACCGGGTAAGTCTCAGTCAAGTGGAGTCCTAGTCAAAGTCCATGTTACAGGGTCTATGATCCCATTCAGTGATCTCTTCCCCAGTCTCCAAGTAGATAACTGCACTTAGCATACTTGATGGTTGGTGCAAGCCCCACATCAGTGCCTTGGCTGATGGGGTAAGAGCTATTACAGAAGATCAAGTAGAATCCTCTGAAGCTCCACTTTCCTCCTCCCAACCAAGGAAGTAAATAAAAAACATCATATCCTTACTAAGACAGCTAAAACTAGGGCCACTCTTAGGGACCTAAAGGGTGCATAAGTGGTGAACCCTTCCATATATCCATGCACTTTGTAAATCCGGCCCTTATATAAAACATATGGCTCATGGAGGATGAATTGACCTTGTATGGCAAATGAGACTTTTGAATACTTGATTAGGTGAATGACCTTGACATAGGAAATTATTCTAGATCATAACTGGTCAGCTCAAAGGTGATCACAGTGATTCTCTTGAAAGGAAAACAGGAGAAGTTAGAGAGAGAAGGGGACGCAGTGACAGGTAAATTGTGGTGATGGCTTTGAACATAGAAGATGGGGCTCCACACCGTGGAGCACAGGGAGCCATAAAATGCTGAAAAGGACAAGGAAGTGACTTTTCTTCTCAGAGCCTCCAGAAGAAACCAGCTCTGCTAACACTTTGACTTTTGTCCAGTGAAGCTGAGCTCAGACTTTAGACCTCTGGAAGTATAAAATAATATATTTGTGCTGTTTTAAGCCATTAATTTGGGAAAACCCGTTATAATAGCCACAGGAACTATCATAGGAGGATTTTTGTCTATTTTATCATTTTAAGGATTCTATTCCATTGTTTTCTAGACTCCATTTGATGAAAAGTCAGCCATTATTCATTTTCTTATTCACTGTATGAAATACACACATACATATATTTATTTCTTTAGCCGCTTTTAAGATGTTCTTTTTTATTTTGGTTTTCAGCTGTTTGACTATGAAATGCTCTGCCATATATTCTCTCTGTATTGATCCCACTTGGCATTTGCTCACTGGAGGTTAGTGGTGTTAATGAAAATGGAAATATTTCATCTAATATTTCTTAAAATGGATTATCTTGCCCATTCTGTGTCTTGTCTTCTGATGGAATTCCAGTTCCATATGTGTGACACTGTTAGCTAAGACCTTGAAACTTATCAAAGTTTTCTCATTTTCACAATCATTTCCCTTCACTTTGAATTATTTTGATTGTGTTAACTTCCAATCTGTAATTTTTTTCTTACACACCGTCTAATTTTGTTGGTGCCATCTTCTTTTTTATTTCAGTTACTATACATTTTCTACAAATTTTGTTTGGTTATTGTTAAGCATGTCTACCCCACTCTGAATTCTTCCATCTTTTCCTGAAAACTCTTGACCATCTTTTCTTGCAAATACTAATATCATAGTTACTGTAAAGTCTTTGTCTTTTAATTTTAACATCTGGGATACATTTAGATCTGTTTTTATTTACTAATTTTCTCTTGACTATGCATCATATTTTGTCTGCTTTTCTGCATGCCAGGTAGAGTTTTATTCTGCACTGGTATTGTGAAGTATACATTCAGAGATTTGGAGTTCTTTTATCTGCACTTGCAGAGAGATTGATTTGGGTCTAGCAGCAGTTAAATTATTGATGGATCATCTCCGGTCCTGTGCAACTTATGTTTAGGCTTTTTGAACTCTATTTAAATTTCCCCTTAATCCTAGGGTTTAAAGTTGAGCTCTGTGATGCCCTTACTCCTGAATTATGGCCCATATGGGTTTCTGATGGAAAGTTTGAGGGTTTTATCGAGACAGTCTCCCAAGCACAGGATAACTGGTGCTAAATCTGCTCAACTCTTCGGTCTCTTTGTTATGCATTTTAACTAGATCCCTGGCATTCATTAACTGCACACATGCATTTCTAGAGTGTAATAAATGTTGGTAAATGATAAATAAAATGATAAAATGATAAATTTATGTGCAAACTTTGGGGGGCCCCTTCTGAAGCACCTTCCTTTCTGGTATGCCTTCCCTTAATTTCCAACAGCTCTGATTGTCCTAAAATCTAACCTCTTATTCCTCATCCCAGTAGGACGACTACTTTCTGCTTGAGCTCCATTTTCCTTGAACTCTCTTGAACGAGGCATACCCTCCAAGGGAAAGCAAACTTAAGATAAAACAAACAAATAAATATCTTTATTAAATCTATTCAACCCAGATAATAACAATTTCTTAATTCTCACCAATGCATAATTAACAGTCTCAGGTTTATACATGTTAGTGTCATCCCAGAACACATTTCATTAGTAAAGCCCATCAGCTTCTCTCTCATTACTCAGTGTCATTTTTCCTTTAGCACAACACAGGGGGAAGTTGTAAATAATCTTCAATGTCTTTGACCATCCCCCAAAAGGAGCAGTACAGAACCCCATGTCACCCTGCACTGTACATAATCTTTCTGTACCACACCATGATAAGTACCATATCATATTTATGATTATGTCAAAAAGGTATGGCTCAAAAATAAAACCATTTTTTTCTTTTATAGAAAACAGTTATGCTTTCATAAAACTAGAGCTTTACATAGAAAATTGGATTCGTGTAGGAAATAATGTACACATTCAGAAACTGATACTTAATTTCATTTTTCTATGTTTGTTGGTTGGTTTATTTGTTTGTTTCTCTCTGATTTCAGCAATGGGTTAGTGGAGACAATCTATTCTTTAAGAGGCATAATAAATCATAATAGTGATAAGTAATTTATATAAATAAAAGTAGTGATATAAGTTTCAGATTTAGCCTCTTAAATGTAATATTAACAATAATAGTACAATGGGAAGAGTTAATGTGTTCTGGATGCCTAGCGTTCAGAACACTCTATTGAGTTTAATCCTCTTATTAAACCTGTGAGGTAGTGGGATTTATAAAAACATCAAAGCATTATTTATTGCATTTCTTAAAATATAAAGCAACACCATGAAATACTACTAGTTTGCACACACCTTGTGGTCCATCCATCTAATACCCATTTGTTGAATGTACTGATCTCTGTATACACAGGGAATCATAAAACATCCTTGATGGCCTCTGCAATGAGATATTGTTATATAAACAAATACATTATTAGGACAAAGTACAATATGTGCAATTGTGGGCACATGGAAAAATCTTACAGATGAAATAAGAAAAAAATGGCACACAAAGATTTTGACTTTACGGAAGAATTAGAACAGTCAGTGAATGCTTCCTGGAGTGGCTAAGTTTGATAGATTAGATGTTACTTCACAATACGTTCAATTTCTCTACTACTTCTGATCGCCATGTTGGATAGAATTTACTTCCTGGTCTCATGATTTGGGGTCTGGCTAACTTGATTTGCCTTGGCTAGTGGTTATTAGCAGAGATGATGCAAAGGGTAAATGAGCTTGTTTCCTTGAGCTCCTGACTTTCATCACGAGAAGAACATGTCTTACCTAAAACTCTGATCTGAGGAGGACGACACACATATGGCAAAGAACCAAGCCCAACCTGCATCATGGAGGCAAACCCAACTAGTTGAGCCTGAATCGACCAAATCCATGTGGACTGGCAAACTTGCAAGTGAATACAATGAATACAAGTGAATACAATGGTATATACCTGATAAGGACTGAACGTTTACGTCCCTCCAGCCAAATTCATATTTCAAAACCATAATCCCTAATGTGATGATGTTCGGAGGTGAGGCCTTTGGGAAGTGATTAGGGTTAGTAGATTCATGAGGATAGGCACTTCATTGTGGAATTAGCACCCTTATAAAAAGAGACAGAGACACAAGATCCCTTTCAATATATACGCACCAAGGAAAGATCACGTGGGGATATAAGAAGATGGCCTTTTGCAAACAAGTAAACAGGCTCTCACTAGACATCAGATCTGCTGGCACCTTTATTTTGGACTTCCCATCTAGAATTGTGAGAAATTAATTGTTTAAGCCATCCAACCTGTGTTGTTTTGGGGTAGCAACCCAAAATGATTAAGGCAATGCCACTGACATTTTGTGGTTTTCTGTTTCATAGCAAATCCTGACTGGCTGGGATAGCCAGTCGATTAATCTTCCTCATCACAGTATATGTTTAATTCAATATGTCAGTCATTGTGCAAAGGTATCCGCTGCATCCTTATAATGCTTTTAATTCCACACCCCCCCTCCCCTTATTGCTTGCGGATTCAGATCACCCTCCCACTATGTAAATGACTTACCTCCGAATATACAATGATTCCTTTCTTCTTAGAGTGAAGAGAGATACCAAAATTTTTTTGTCCGGATGTAGGGTTGCATACGTTCCCATCTATAATGAGCAGGGGTAAGAAAAATACAAGGAAAATATGTGAAGATACATAATCAAAACATCTTCTTTTGAGTCAAATTTAGCTTCTATAGAAAAGCTTAGCAATTGACTCTTCTAATATCTGATCACTATGCATCCTTTCAAGCCATTACCTCTGCTGAGTACAGAAGATACCTGTGGAAAAGGGAAAAAGAAAAAAAATGTTTTTCTAATGCAACTTATGTTTTTAGTGTGAACACATGTTATTTTAAAATTCTTCATTCTGACAGATTTTTATTTTTCAAAAGGCAACGAAAAGTGCCAAGGGAGCTAACAAATGAATTTCCTTCTCTCCAACTCTCTTTTCCTGACCTTTATCAAAGTCCACTTTATTCTCCTTTGGGGAAGAAAAAGTGATTCGTGTCATCTTCCTCAATGAAGAAAAACCTGAGGAAAGAACAAATAAAAGAACTTTTCATCTGGTCATAAAACAATAATTAATTGCACCATTAAGTAACCTATACAAACCTTGGAGAGAAATAGAGAAACAGAGAAATCTCCCTGAAAAATATTCCCAGAGGACTGATGTTAATCAAAGCCTATGTGATTCAAAGAAAGAAGAAAGGAAGCCATGGGAAAATGAAACCCATAAGGATGCTTTGAGTGCAGTACCCCAAGGAGGGTGTGTGAGGGAAAATATTTTTCAAGGATAGATTCTTTTGTATGATGCGCCTAGTAGATCAGGTCACGTGGATGCTTTGTAAATTAACATCAAAGTAAAGTTAGCTTACAGCCTCGATTTATTCACTTAATTTTTGCTTTCATGAGAGATTTGCTTCAGGGTAGATAAATAGAAGTTCTGAAGGGAATGTGTGACTCAGTAGCTTTCAGGACCAAGACCCCTTTCCTTCATGGTGTGTATTCTTAGGTCAGATTTTCTGATTTCTAACCCAAGATTTGAGCAGTTTGACCAGATGAGGACCTCTCAGTTTGGCTTGCTTCTCAGATGTAACACAAACATTTGAATGGAGGCCAGTGCTTAAGCGATGCTTAGCAGGTACAGGTCAAAGAAGGGGTTGCATTGTTACTATTCAAGTTGATGACCTCATCCTTTCTTCTCAATGATTTTTTTTAAGAATAAACTAAAAAGAGATTAAAGAAGCAGTGAGACAAGTTACTGGAAATGAAGCCCAAATCATCCAAGATACTCCTGCAGGACTGGTCAAGGACACAAGCAGTCAAGATGAAAAGAAACCAAGAGGCGGACCTTATAGAAACAGCCCTGTTAACTGTCTTGGAGTATTTTTTTCCTGACACATACCCCGCTTCCCTTCTTCTCCTAATAAAGTGTAAAGAATGTTTACTTGTTCATTGATCTGTTTGTTCAACCAAAATTTATTGTTTTAGTCTGTGTCCTCCTCAAACGTAACCCCGAGATAAAAATTGTTATTTGGTGGGTGAAAGAAACTCCGGAAAAGAAGTGAAGAAGGAAGGCAGAGAAAGGAAGGCAGTCACTGTGCATCATTAACCTGGAACCATGGTGTGGGAGTGGGGCTAACACCCACAGGGGAATCAAATCATTATTAAGATTATTTTCTACCCAAAGGTAAACAATTTATTGCTTTCCTGCTGCCCATTCCAAAATGTGTCCAGCCACCTGCTTGATATCAGTTTTTAGAAATTCTTCAATTAAATCAAATCAAATGACAGTATTACATCTCAATGATGCTGACATAGAGATGCTCCAAATTTTAGTGTGCTTCTTATGAAAACCCTATGAACCACATTAAAATCTAAATCATATTAAATCCTCTTGTAAATTTCATAAATATTTTAAAATACTAAAAAAAAAAAATTAAAGCTCCAAATTAAATGTCATCCTTTTTAGCTAAAGTTACCAAGCAATCAAAGTGGCCTCCAGTTTGTTGTGTTGATTAGATTCAGCCAGAGGGCGGAGCTCCTGATGGTTGGGCTAACTCCTCTGCAAGGCCATAGTTCTTCACAGCAGCAGAACTTGTTTGCATTCAATGCCAAGTCTTACTTTTAAAGTCAAATGAGGCTTTACCAAATACAGAATTATTATGATACTGAAGCATTGATAACAAAATTTAAAGATAAGATGATCTACAGACCCTAGAGCTAAATTATATTTGCAGAACTTAGTATTTGGTATTGCTAAATACCTTCTCAAAGATTTAGGAGTATTTGTGTGAAGGACAGTAGAGGGAATTTTGATTTTGTTTGTTTGTTTTTATTTCACCCTCATCAGGATGTTAGCCAATCTATGTCAGGTTTTCAAAATTGATAAACTCTGCCCTTTAATTCAGTCTCAGAACTATCCTAATCAGAGGCTGATTTGGACAGAATGCATTTACTATATCTAAGAGTAGAAAGCAACCAATAATTACTACTTCTCTTCAACTAAGTGTTGAGAAACTATGGCCCTTAAAGACAAGCACAGTTTTTGTAAATTAAGTTTTATTAGGACACAGTCACATCCATTTATTTATATATTGTAGATGGACTACTTTCCAAGCCAAAAAAAAAAAAAAAAATGAAATTCAAGTGTATATAGAGACCTTATATTGTGGTAAACTTAAATATCATCTGACCCAAGAAAAAGGTGTTCTGTCTTAATAACACTAAAAACCTTTTTGCCAAGTTTAGAAAATTGCAAAGTTGGGGGCCCAGGTCACTGGAGCAGAGCCCAAATCAGATGCTTTTATCTCACATAAGATTATTTCAAACTTATCAGTTTACATTTCCTTTCATGTGGTGTATTTCTAAAGTTGAATTTCTTCATTGTGTATTAACTTGGGCTATTGGCTGAGTTAACCATCTCTACAGTGCATGACCAGCAGGCTTAGGCCATTGGGGCAACAGTTCGAAACTGAGTGTGGAATAGCATAGTCCCATAAAACTGCCTCATCATATGTGGATTGCAGCCAGAGAAATCTCTTCAGTAGATTCCTGTAGTTACACTCCTGAAACATGAGCCTTGAGGAGAGCAGCAAACAATAGCTATTCCAAATGCTCTTCAGGACACTGTCTGCCCCGTGTTTTTAGTAGTTCCAGCCCTCGAGGAGTGCTTCTTGATGCATCTTTGTTCTTCCCTTCATCAGTGACTATACCTCTCAAGTTGTGTCTCCCCTCCTGTTCTACTCCTTTACCATGGGCATATATCTTGGTGCTTTCTTTAACACAGGTGGGTCTAGTACTATTTGTCATATCAGAACCTCTTCTCCTTTCTATTTCCCCTTTGCTTACTGCCCAAGGCATTTTTGTTTTTACCATATTCTTCAGTTAATGAGTTCTGTTTTGTAAATGTATCTACTGTTCAGATAGATCTTGTCTACCGAGCTGGGTAGATAATCCCACTAGGAGACATTTCTCCCATTAGATAAACAGCTAACCCAGGTCAGGACAATTTATTATCATCCAGTACAGCTTCTTTTTTTTTTTTTTTTTTTCCAGTACAGCTTCTTAATAACCTTCATCTTTTCTTCTAGTTCTCATGTCATAAATCTTCTAAGCCTAAGAATATATGTCTTATCTGAATGTACACCTATAATATCAGAGCATCACCTTGAAGTCACCCCATAATTCTTTGAGAATTCTTGATCCTAATCCAAAATTAGTTCTTACACATCCCCACCTTACCCTAAATGAGGAAAGGAATCATGGACAGCTAACCTACTATTGCTTACTAAAGCCTGGTGTTAATTTAAAACGAGACCCTCATGGCTATTCTTGGGCAGAAACAGGACTCAGGCTTCTATATCTTCTAAGACTGCAAGGCAATCTTTCCATTAAGGCAGGTTCCTGCAAAGTTGAAGGTCATTCTGTGGCAACCCCTCTAAAGACCTTACAATATGGCAAGAATAAGATTAATTTTGTTTTAGCTAAAATGCCCTTATAGCAATATTGACTACCTACTTTATCAAACTAGGAGATTTTTTCAAGAGAAGGGGAACTACTGTTATTTACATAGAAGCATTAGGTATAAACAGACTGAACTGGAAAACAGGATGACTGGTTATAGTGGATGCTTTATAGGTCAAGGCCTTTGCTGGGTCCTAAACCTTTGCTGAGTACTTGCATGGTGTAATATAAACCCCCATGATTGTAGTACCATTCTTGCAGAAGTAGCCTGATCCTGGTATAAGAAATAGCCTTAGCAGTACCACCAATACAGGCACATGAGAAAGGGAGTGGGCAGTGGGCCATAGCATAGCTGAAGGCTTTCCCCTAGATATGCTTTATCTTTGATGTATGACCAAGAGCTACATAGGTTATTAGTGGTGGTTCTTTTGAAATAATGCACTCGTGCATTCATTTCTTCAAGATAAAACCAGTGAGAAAGACACTGAGGTGAAGTTTAGGAGATGAGCATAAGCCATGTCAGTCCTGCATCTTAACACTGGGGGGACAAAGACAACCATGGAGCCATTTCTCAGCACACAGGGGATAAGACCTGATCCTACACAATCTCATTGGCTCTCATATGGGAAATATATTGTGCTGTGAAAGTGGATGCAGAGAAGGTAGTTGGAAAGCTTTCATAGCTAGAAGGCTACTGCAGATGTATAGTCAAGGATAACATGAGCTTGAACTAATGTAGCTGCAGGGGACAGAAAACAGGGCACATTCTTATATCAGAGATTAGGGGTAGGATTACAAAGAAAGGACAAGGAATTTTGTTAGATTTCTGGCTTAATGTCACCCACGGAGAGAAAATATAGGGCAAAAATTGGGTTTTAGCAAAGGCTGTGAACAGGGAAATGGAGAATAATTATAGAAAGAGGAAAAGAGTAGAATACAGAAGAAATGCCTCTTACGTTTCATGATTTTGCTAGGTTCTGCCCAACTTAACCCTGAGTGTGTAAATGTATTATGTTTTACTAAGTGATTCCACCATCTGTAGTAAAACAAGGTAATTTCTTTTTCTGAGTATTCCTTCTCTGTGCTGATTCATGGAAATGGTTCAACATACATTTTTGAGAACTGGGTTAAGATTAAGAAAAATAAATGGTTCTGACCCTAGTTTGACTTCGGACTACTACTCCACCTGCCTCGTCCTGAGTTACTTTATTTGAAAAATGGGATGATAATACCTCTGTCAAAGACATCATCAAAACATAAAAGTAAATATTTTATGTTAGATGTTCAGTATTACGCTTGGAGAAAAGTCAAAATTTCCCTGGTGATTGTTGTTAGTGTTTGATCATTTATTTCCTGAAATGCAAAACCAGAAGGATGGACATCAGACAGAATAACCTTTGAGCATTTATTAATTCATTTAGAACATTAAAATAATATAAACTAACTTGAGGGACATATACTTCTGGCTGTGTTGGAGTAACTGGTACTAGAATTACCCCTTCCTGTAAGTAGCTAGAACACTGGAAAAGATAAATGAAACCATTGTTTTTAGACAATAGAAAACAGGTATTGCTGGATTGTTAATCTTTAGAAAAGAAAGCAAATGAAATCAATCACCCTGGATTTCCACCTGGACATCCCTTCTGGAATGTGATACAGGAGGTCCAAGTTAGTTACAAGATAACACGTGGAAGTTCTAAGAGGTTCAATCAGTTAGAATCTATGGAGGAGTGTGTAAAAGAGCTATGAGTGCACCGCACACACCCAGAACCTTTAAAAATCTGCATAGGAATTCTGCAGCGTCTTGTGGGACAATAAAGTTAATTTGCATCGAATGTAATTTGAAAAGACCAGGGAAAGAACTATCAGAGGACCATTGGGTGAAGAATGACCAGAGATTACAAAGGACCAGAAAATATTAGTGCTTCTAAGAGGTTGAGTGGAGAGATCTCTTGAATGCTGGAGGCATTCATTAGAACCTTGAAAAGGGTAACACTTCAGTAGTAAGACTAAACAAGGAAAATGTGCTTAGAGCTGTCACAACAAAGCTTGAAATCAAGGCTCCAATGATTAAGTTCTCTCAGTGCCACTTAAGTGCCTACCAAAACAAAGATCAGTGCTGTTAAAGGAGGTCAGCTCTTGATAGTCAAAAACACATCATTCACAAATGCCTCTCATCCAATCAGAAATTATTTCATGCAAATAGGCAAAAAACTAGCACCTATATCCAGTCAATAAAAACAAATTTACAAATGACAGAGCTGATGATGGAAATATTGTGCAAGGACTTCAAAACAAGCCTTATAAATACTATGGTGGATATAAATTAAAATAGACGCATATTAGAGAGAGAAATGGAAGATATAAAAATGAGCCAAATGGAAATTATAGAAATTGATGCCTACAGACATTGAGAGTATTATAAGAGAATACTATGACAAGAATTTGAGCAAATTAAGATGTTTAAGGTTCTTGAAGACATTAACAAAATTGACAATAAAAGATACTTAAAAAAATCATAATATCCCCGTATCTATTAAAAAAATATTTAAAAACTTGAATTCATAATTGAAAAAAATTTCACAATGAAAATCCCAGAGCTAAATAGCTTTATTGGTGGATTATATCTAAATTTTAAATTAGGAATAATACACAGTTTAAAAAATAGAGGAGTGGGAAGAACTTCCTAAACCATTTAATGAGGCCTGTGTTATTCTCACATCAAAACTGGCAAAAATGTGATAAGTAGACTTTGTGACCCAATGTTCTTTATAAACATACATACAAAAATCTTCACCAAAATGCTAACAAATCTTACTTAGTGATATACAAAGGGATAATACATTCTGCCTAAATAAAGGTTGTGCCAAGAATTTAGGTTATATGCTTATAGCATTCCAAAATGAGTC
Organism: Procyon lotor; assembly: GCA_028646535.1. Taxonomy (NCBI): domain Eukaryota; kingdom Metazoa; phylum Chordata; class Mammalia; order Carnivora; family Procyonidae; genus Procyon; species Procyon lotor. The sequence goes on along the minus strand of CM053604.1, from coordinate 4,972,007 downwards.
AATGTAATGTGACAATTTAATAGAATCGAGTTGAAAATTACATGATAATTTCAATACATATAGGACTTTCTTATAATAAGTTCAATATCTATTCATGAATGAACTATTCAGCAATCTAGCAATAGAAGGAAACTTACTAAAATTGATCAAGAGAATCTTTGAAAAATGTACAGCTAATGATGAGGGGAACAGAAAGCTAGCTGAGGACAAAGCAAAAGCTGACACCCTGCAAATCTCCCCCACCCCCTCTCCTGGGTGGGACATCTGTGACATTCTTTAGGAATCTCCCAACTTTCTTATGTTAATACCTTGCTAAGAAGGGAAAAACCTTGACAAGGCAAGGTTTTTGGTATCCAGTATCTTGTAGGTCTTCTTTAGCATATGAAAGTTCTATTGAAATCTCCCTTTTTCCTTACCTCTCCCAACCCCATCATACATAACCTGCCACCCCTTACAACCTGGAGGCAGCAGCTCTTTCTGCTCTGGGGTCTTGTCTTCATGTTTTAATAAACCACCATTTTGTACCAAAGATGTCACAAGAACTCTTTCTTGGTCATCGACTCGGGACTCCACCCCACTGAACCTCACCTATATTCTAAAACTTCATTACTAACATGATACTTAAGAGTGAAAGACAGAATGCTTTCCCCCAAAGATTATGAACAAGTTAAAAAGGTTTCATCCTCATCTCTTTTATTCCACATTTCACTGGGTATGGTTAGTCACTTTAATAAGTTAAATAATAAAGACTGTTCGGTTGGCGGGCCCAGGGAAGCCGAGAGCGGACAAGATGGCCACTGAGTTTCACAAGATGGTGGCTCAGGATTTCCTGCCATGGGGCTTCTTGTCTCAGAGACTTTCCAGATCACCCCACAACGACGAGGGACAATCTGGTCAATTTGCATCCCTTTTTCTGTATAATGAGCTGACAACTGATTGGTGTATTTTGTATCCCTCATATACATAAATCGAAGCCAATCAGATACCAGCAAGGCCTCCACACTCTAAGGCCCCTAATTAAAAACCCCTCATCCCTATCTCTCCATGAGACTTCCCGGCCTCACTCCCTTGTGAGCCTCGGAATCTTGCCCAAGAGTGCATCTAGTCTATTCGCCTAGCTCCTCTTTTCCACCGCAGATTCAAACCTGACCTCTACCACCGATTCAAACCTGACAAAGACAACAACAATAATAATATAGACATTCAGATTTGAACTAAACAAGTAAAATTATCTTTTCGGGTTTTTTTGTTTCACAGATATCATGATCCTATATAAAGGAAACCCTATGAAGCTTATATTAAAAAGGAATTAAGATTTTAGATAAATTAGCAGGACTGTAGGCTACAAGATCAACATACACAATCAATTCTATTTCTGTACACTAGTAAAAGTCAACCAGAAATTGAAATAAAATAAACAATACCATTTGTCATAGCATCAAAAACATGAATTATTTATGGGTACATCTGACAGCCTATAGACTGAAACATTGATGGAGAAATTTAAAAGAGTGAAATGAATCGAAAGATTTAATCAATATTTTAAAATATCAATTCTCCATAAATTATTCTATAGTTTCAATATACTCTTCATCAAAATTCCATAAGGGCTTTTTGTAGAAATTAAGAAGCTGATTCTAAAATTCATATGAAAATTCCAGGAACCAGAGGCGCCTGGGTGACTCAGTGGGTTAAAGCCTCTGCCTTCAGCTCAGGTCATGATCTCAGGGTCCTGGGATGAAGCCCCGCCTTGGGCTCTCTGCTCAGCAGGGAGTCTGCTTCCCTCTCTCTCTGTTTGCCTCTCTGTCTGCTTGTGATCTCTCTCTCTCTCTCATCAAATAAATAAATAAAATCTTATAAAAAAAAAAGAAGAAGATTTTAAAGAAAATTCTAGGAACCTAGAATACTATGTTGCAGAACCTGGACGGGATCCTGGCAGTAAAACCAAGTGGCACTTGGAGACTAAGAAGGATTGGAGACTTATTAAACACCAGCGGGCCCAGAGGAGACCCTTCTCCAAAGGTCTGAGCCCTGAGCACAAGCAGGGAAGGTAATTTATGCCCTCCTACATGTGCATACTTGGTATTTTGGCGTGTGCGGGAAACGGAAGGACTTTGAGACAGGGACTGGAATTCCCTTGCCAATTTGGTCAGTCAGCTTAATGTACAGTTTTTTCCTTATCATTCCCCCCCTTTTTTTTTAAAGTTTTTATTTATTTGACAGAGAGAAACACAGCGAAAGAGGGAACATAAGTGGAGGGAATGGTAGCAGGGGGGTGGGGAGGGGGCAGCAGGGAGCCCAATGCGGGGCTCGACCCCAGGACCCTGGGATCATGATCTGAGCCAAAGGCAGACACCCAATGACTGAGCCACCCAAGCGCCCCTCATTCCCCCCTTTGATGCCCCTTTAAACACCTAGCTTCCAGGGCATCATTATCACCTGCTATGGGCTGATAGCCCTGCAAGGCTAGTATCTGGGCAGTAGCTTGCCTGGTAAGTGTTTCCTATGAACTTAGCAATCCATCTCAGGTTCCTAGGGCTGCCCCAATGATCAATAACAAGTTTCTGGGAGAAAGTCCAGTCAGAGGGGGGCAGCAGTGTAAAGTCCCAACTCCTGAGGTGAGGAATATTGCGCCGATGAACCAGTGACCACAGTTAACAGATGTCCATTGGTCGGTGGGGTCTCATCAAAGGTGGAGCTGGAGGCAGTCCACAGGGTCTGGTCAGGCTTTCCACTGGTGTGATTCATCCAACTGGTGAATCTTCTTTGCTTTAAAGTGGTGGGCCCTTTGGATGACGCCTGGTACCTTGAGGGCAGTAGGGGTGGTTAGAACAACAGGGTGGAGTCCTGTCCACCATGGTTTGAGGGGGTTATTTTAAAGCTTCTCAGAAGAGGTGCCTAAGGGATTTTCCCAGGGCTTGGAACTGTTGGTACACTTGCAAGTTTTAATCTGTTCGAGGTCTATTTAAGCCTGCTTATTACAGGGGGTGGCCTGCCATAGAGCCTTCGAGGTGAATTATAGCTGCGGGAATTTTTTTTTTTTAATCCAGTTGACTAGAATAAACAAGATCAACAAACTCCAACAGTTATGTGTTATAGAAGTACAACGTTCAGGTCCAGGCATAAGGGTAGCTGGGTTTAAAGTTTGACAGGTTTTTAAGTGTAGCCTGGTATGTAGTAAGTCAGCCTCCAACATGTATTTATGGTGGCCTTCAGTTTTTAAGGATACTCTGGCCATGATAGGAAGTCATTATAATCAGGGACTGTCCCATAGGGAGCTTTGAGGCTCGTTTCACCAATTGTTGTGGGCTTAGCTAAAGCCTTCGTTTCCAATTATACCTCAATAAAGATGGCTTCTAGGATAAATATGACTGTGAGGGATGAAACAGTTAAGAAAAACCCCTTTGGGGTAATACATCAATATCCTGACTATAAGGAATCAACTGGCAAGTGGTGACTTATTAAGAGGTTAAGGGCATTCCCAAGTACATTATTCAAATCAATTATAAAGAAAGTGGGTTCATTCATTATCTCCACAAGTCCATAGTTAGCCCTATGGAGTAGGGTATGTTCTGACTTTTAGGGAATGATTTCATTTATCCCAGCCACATAGAACTGGTCAAAGTGATAAGTTACACAATTGTTGGGGAATTAATCCCATTTTCCAGCTGTTTAAATAACTATGTACCCATGGGGTTGTTATGTCCGGATCGAGACCCTCCCAAAAGAACCCACAAAAGGCAGGCTGGATGCAAGAGCAAGAGGGTTTATTTCCAGCTAGCTGGGGCTCCCACTGGCACACATGACACAGCACAGCACAGTGCTAAGGCGAGAAGCCCCGCCTCTCTCCTTGGAAGCATTTTTATGCATTCGAGTAAACAAGCACTTACGTCACTACACACGTAGGCATTCCTTATTCTTTATATGGCAATTACCTAAATCTATGCATTTCATTGGTGCATTTGAACAACTCATGGGCTAGGCATCACGCAGGGAAGATAAATTCCAGGAATAGTTTCACGCCCATACCCTTAGGCCTTTTTCTGGCACGCCCCTACCTTGTACCCTTAGGCCTGTCTTGGAGGAACTTAAAACTGAACTCCACAGGGTTCTGTTATTATTCCCACAGAATAACAAGCAAGAAGATAGTCTATATATGAGTTACTGTGGTAGTTTCTCTGAAGCTTCCCTCAAGTTGTCTAACTTAGGTAAACAACAAACATTAAAAGACAATCAGATCTAGAATTTAACATCCACAAAGGGGTGTTATTGAAACAATCTTTCTCTCTAAAATAACCCTCATTGCCAGAGATAGCCAAATCAAGATTAATTTATTTGAGAAACAAGTCCAGTTTTAACAAACTTGGCCTAATTATTTACCTAAGCCCAGTAAGAACAGTGAGTGATCATATATAGATCTTTTAGAACCTGCTTTGCTGGAACTTTATGAGGAATCTCTACATTGAAATTTAAGTAGCTTCTCCAGGCCAGAAGCCAAGCCAAGTACTTGCCATCAGACATGACTGGAATACCTGTAGATTGGGTGAATTCTTATTCTTGAGGTCCCCAAAGTATCCTGAGGTTCCTGCTCCTGCCAGGGAGTGACATTCTTTACTCACCTGGTGAGGTTGCCAGAACTCTGTAAGCAAGGTATTAGGCCACCAGTTCCAAGGGGCTTTATGGCTCCAGGTCTCATAAAGTCAACCTTAGCTCCTTAAAGCTGTCTGGTCATATCCGAGTCTATGCATGTCTTTCTCAAATATGACATTCCATTCAAAGCCTTGGTAAAATAACCAATGCTTCCAATGGTGTCCTGTTACAAAGAGAACAGATTTTTATTGAACTTATGCAAATGACTAGGATTATCATGGAAGAAAAGAATACTTAGTGAAACATTTTGATTTTGAGGGTTCAAGTAAAGAGAAGTTGAAAGTTTTGATTTGTTTACAAAAGAGTATTTTACATTTCTGTAAGCCAGATATCTTAAGAAAGTTTCCTTTGTCTGGAAAAGTTAACATTAGAGAACCAGCAATGTTTTAAGCGTCCTACACCATAATCTTTTAGTTTATTTAGTCTAATGTTATTAATTCTGGTTTAGAATGAATGTAGCTTTAGTTAGTTCTGGAAATTCTTACCCATTTTAGTTTTAGGATTTTTAATATATTGAATACTTGTATTTGTCCTAAAAGTCCTTTATATGATTCATTTAATGTCATATAAAGATGAAACTCATTTACAAGAGAATTAGGACAATTATAAATGACAAAAAAAAACCTCAGAATAGACACGGTTAAGGTTAAAGAGCTGATGGGATGGGAATTTACATAGCTGGCAAGGAAATCAGGTTATTTCTGTGACACAAAATATTTCAATAATTAAACTAAATTAAGGCCATATTAAACTATGGCCTTATTAAAATGTTAGAACTTTAGGAAATGTATAGAGCCTCTAGAATAGTTATAACATTTACCCAAATGTAACCCAAGGTATATAGTTTATCAGTACTTGGCATAACTTAGCATAACCAAAGAAAAGACCTGGTGAGTTAGAGACTTCATTTACAATTTAAATCTTGTGAACAGAGAGCAAGCAGACTTAACACAAATCTTATATCAGTCTTTTAAATTCATTCATTTCAATCTTAGTCTATCTTGACCACAACTAAAATTCATTTCCAAGGATCTCCCTTCATAAACCTTTTACAACTTTTATTTGTATTCAGATTTTGTCCCAAGGCATTTTTATAACCATCTGATTTAGAACATGATTACCTTCTTATCTTTAACAAAATGCATTTCCATTTCTATCTTTTACATATCTCCTACTATTTATATACAGAGTTGTTTCCCTAATTTCCAGTCTTAGTTACAGTTAGAATTTTTTTTTTTCACTCTTTGTGAAACCTTAACCTCCAGTGAAGACTAAGGAGTAACCAATTGGGAACCGTTACACCAGAATTCTCCGGATGGCAAATTTGTGAGTTAATTAAGTACAAAACATGTTTACCAACAGATTTAAATATCCTCAGTTTCTTTGCATTAAGAGGTCAAAAGCACAAACCTATGTTTAGTCATTAATGACTTAGCACTCTATATCCTATTTGGAAAGACCCAGATGTCCAACCAATGTAATTTCATTTATTATCCAAGCAAAACTTTAAACTTTTAATTTACCAAAGACTTTGGAAGCCATCTTAACAATTATTTAAGAGAACTTCAAGACCATTAACCATCAGTATAGTTGCAGTTAGGGGGGAAGTTTTTTATGGCTACCAGTGATGGGGGATGGTAATGGGACCTTTTTCTTTTTCCCCCCATGGTTTCTCGGGGCCAGTTGGTTCCTTCCTGCAGAGATATTATTGGATCCGGATTGAGACCCTCCCAAAAGAACCCACAAAAGGCAGGCTGGATGCAATAGCAAGAGGATTTATTTCCAGCTAGTTGGGGCTGTCATTGGCACATCCGACGCAGCGCAGTGCTAAGGCAAGAAGCCCCGCCTCTCCCCTTTGCAGTCTTTTTATGCATGAGTAAGCAAGGACATACATCACTACATATGTCACTACACAGGTAGGTGAGTTCCTTATTCTTTATATGGCAGTTATCTAAATCTATGCATTTCATTGGTGCATTTGAACAACTCAGGAGCTAGGCGGCACACACAGGGAAGCTAAATTCCAGAAATAGTTTTCACGCCCATACCCTTAGGCCTGTCTTTTTCTGGCTTAAAATGAAGCCTGTCATGGAGGAACGGTAATCTACTTAAAAACTGAACTCCACAAGAGGAGACACTTCTCCAAAGGTCTGAGCCCCAAGCACAAGCAGGGGGGGTAATTTATACCCTCCTACTTCTGCATACTTGGTATTTTGGTACACGCACACATGGGAAACAGGGTAACCCAGAAGGGCTTTGAGACAGGGACTGGAATTCCCTTGCTCGTTTGGTTAGCTATCTTAGAGTACAGTTTTTTCCTTTATCACAGTGTGTCATGTAAGAAGCCAAGTTTAATCACGTGATGAATTGCCACTGAGTTTGGAATCCTCAACCTGCTCTATAATTGTGATTTAAGTTTGCTTTATGATTGAATAAAGGTGACATTGTGGAAAGACACAATTTGTGTATGCACTTTCATGGCGTGCTCATGACAAGAAGCAAATAGGCACATGAACAAATACTCAACGTCATTGGTCACAAAGTAAACAGATTAAAATCATACTGGGATAATAGTATAAACCTATTAACACAGCTAACATGAAAAAGTCTGGGGGTGCCTGAGTGGCTCAGGCGGTTAAGTGTCCGACTTTTGATTTCAGCTCAGGTCTTGATCTAGGCAGTGATCTTGAGTTCAAGCCCCATGTTGGGTTCCATGCTGAGCATGGAACCTACTTAAAAAAAAAAAATTCTGATCACACCAAATGTTGGTGATAGGAAACAAATGGGCCTCTCATGATTTGCTAGTAGGAATATACAATGGCACACTTGTAGTTTTGAATGTTGGGGTTCAGAGCTGATGGCCAAGAAGAAATTTTTGCATGTCTTCCATGCAAAAAAGTGGCTTTATTAAAGAGGGGGAAAGGGCCCCTGGACAGAAAGAGCTGCCCTGGAGTTTTGAGGAGTGACTGATTATATACTTTGGAGTTGGGGGACATAATGACAAAGGGAGGTTTCCAAAAGGACTTTCATATGCTAAAGAAGAGTCCTAGGACCCTAGAGACCCAACTATTGTCAAGCTAAGGTTGTTTTTCCCTCTAGCAAAGCATTAGCATGTAGACAGTAGGGAGTTGCTGGAGGAATGTTATCTTCTGCCTATCTCAAGTAGTTGTCAATGGGCTGCAGGTTATAAGGAAATTCAATCTGATCTACATTTCCTTCTGCCTTTTTCCCCACATCCCACTCACCTGTGCAAACAGTGGCAGCTTCACTAAAAGCTAAATATATACTGACCCTATGAGCCGGATATTCCAATTTATGGAATGATTATCCAGCCACAGATTTGGTGTTCTCTCCAGAACACACTTGCTTATTATTTGCAATATGGATAGGTTGAGATTTTTCCAAGTCTTCAAGTTGTTTATGCTGATGATGTTTATGCATCATTACCTTTTCTGCATTTCTTACTCTTCTCAAATTTTTTACTTTATTTTTTTAAGATTTTGTTTATTTCCTTGACAGAGTGCAGGGGTAGAGGGAGGAGGAAGGAAGAGGGAGAAGCACTGAGCAGGGAGCCCCATGTAGGGCTTGATCCCAAGATCCTGAGATCATGACCTAAGCTGAAGTCAGACACTAAACCAACTGAGCCACCCAGGCACACTCTCACTCTTCTTGAACTTTACTGGAGCAGCAAGGAGAAGCTTTGCTTAGAAATCGCCTCAGCTAAATCTCCAAATTCATCACTTAGAATTTTTAGTTTCCACAAAACAGTAGAACACAAGTTGGCTAAGTTTTTTGCCACCTTATATCAAGGATCATCTTCCCTTCAGTTTCCAAGAACATGCTTCTCATTTCTACTTGATAACACATGAGAATCCCCCTTGAGTGTCCACATTCCTGTCAACAGTTTTTTCAAGGCAATCTAGGCTTTTTTTAATTTGAATCTTGAAACCCTTCCCGCCTCTACCCATCACCCTGTTCCAAAGTTACTTCCATATTTTTAGGGGTTTGTTAAAGTAGCACTACACTTTGCTGTGCCAAAATCTTTATTTACCAGGATTCTTCAGAAATCAACAGGATGTGTGCACGCACACATGTGCACACACACGTGCACACACGCACACATGCACATAAAATTATATACATATAGAGACAGATGGACAAAGGCACAGACATAGAGATTTTAAGGAATTGGCTCCACATGATTGTGAAGCCTTTGTGAGTACAAAATCTGATGCTGTGACTATTGTATTATATGCAAATTCACCTTAGTTAAGTTGATTTGACAATAACAATAACATTACCTACCTGGCAGAATTATTTAAGTAATAAATAACTAATGATGTTAGCTCACTTTCTGACACATAGTAATTGTTCACTTGATGATAGTTTTTTTCCTAAGTAAACCTGACTCCTTCATCTGGCTATCTTTTTAAGTTATATTTTCTCCTTAGGCCTTTATATTCTTAAAGGAAACTCAGTCTGTTTTCTCAGAGTTAATGAGGTTAATAAACTCAAACTATGGGTGGCAAAAATCTCATGGAGTTTCAGCATATTTATATGGCAGATGAGAATTTTGTATTCTTGAATGCATTAAATCAAGCCAAGAGTCTGATATTATAAGCATTTGGGATTTCTTCTCTCAGATGGATTTTTTCCAAAAAAAAAAAAAAAAAAAAAAGATTGGTGCAAACCTGTCTCAGATTTGACATTTAAAACCAGAAGTACTTAGGAAAGCGCTCCCTACCTATGTGTAGTTGGAACAGGCTCACTTCCCCACCAAACTAAAGGGCTAGAAATTATAAATGCCCAAGGAATATTTGTTGAATATGCCTTTTAAGAGTCAATCATTGTCTTGTTTTGATTGAGCGACACAGTACCATCTTCCCTACATTTGTTACAGTATAATTTTATCTGATTCAGTTGGAACGTGTTGCTATACCAGAAATGGCTCTCCTTTCAAAAAGTTTATAGACTCAGTGGGACAAAGAGAAAGCGCGCTCATTTCTCAATAGAGAGAATAGAGTAGAGAGAATAGAGAGAAACTATAGAAAGTTTTATGTGATCAAGTAATGAAATAAGTACTAGGGAAAACTATCTGAACATGTTCAGGGGCTGAAGATCTCATAGTGGGCTATAGAGTCAGAATGATTTTAATGTGAAGAGGACACAAATGTCACAAAGCCCATGGTCAGATAATCAACTCAAGTATCTTAAGAGAGCTGTCCTGCATACAATAAATATTTTAAGTACAATAGAACTCATTTGCCTCCTTGTACTTTCAGGAAACCTGTAATTCATTTTCTAATATCAGGTACCTTTGGGAAATAATGGTCTTTGCAATTGCAAGAGGTGTTAGCATAGTTAGATACTGTTCTGGTGGCTTATTACAACTAAAGTTTATTTTCCTATATTGCCTACCCATCGCTTGCCGATACTGATGGGGAGGGGAGAGGGATCTGCTCCATTTACTCAGGGACCAGCTGAGAGAGGCTCTCCACATGTGTGTGTCAAATGAAGTTCAAGAATATCTGGGTCTCCATGACAGAGGAAGAGACAGCTTATGTGATTGTGCATTAGGCTCTTACACACTTCGAGCAAGAAGTGATATTCTCATTTTTGCCCATAGCCCATTGATAAGATGCAGTCGCAGTCCTGTCAAAGTGGAAAGAGGTTGGAAAATGTGGGTGAGCAGACAGAATGTGTGTTTTGGATTATAGCTCTGGCACAGTCTGTTCATCCCTTTATCCTCTTCTTCTCATACAGAACATAGCCATCCTTTTCCCAAGACAGGCAACTCAAGTTCCAAGTTTGAATCCGTAAGCTCATGGTTAAAGCCTGGAATCCCTAAATATTGCAAAAGTGTTGTTGCATTAAGTCCAGACATTCTTTTCTTGGTCAAAAGAAATGGACAAAGAACCTATTTATCACCTGCTAAACACATAACAGAACAGAGAAGGAATAACCATGGCAAATATTCCCATCAGGAAAGGTGATGGTCCTGAACAATTCTGCAATTCCATTAGTGAGACACTGAGTTCATCTACCCTTGGTGTGGACTTACTCTTTGGTAAGGTTATAATCGTGACCTTCAGAAAGTTCTTCTTTACCTATGCTTCTCAATGGCCCTTGCCCTATCTTCTTGTGCTCTTGTTTTCCATTATCCTCCTTGACTACATTTAGTGTTAAGGAGTATACTCTCCTTGATTTGCACTGCTTTTTTCTGTTCCCTTCTTGCTCAAAGAATTCTTGAGGCTTAAGAATCATTTTTTTATAAGAATTTTTAGTCCAAGTTTAAGTCTTGCCAGTACAAATGTCTTTAAATAAAATAGTAGACTTGTTATGTATTTGAGTCTAGTCAAGTCTATGTTCCAATAACCATTACCAGATTGTCCTTTTGAAGGAAAAGTTCCAGGCTCTGCTATATTTTACCGATTTCCCACCAACTCTCTCTTCCTATTTCTTGCTTCTCTCTCTCCCTCTCTCTCTCCCTCTCCTTCACTTTCTCCCTCCCTCCCTCCATTGGCACTATAGTTTTTGAAAAATAACTATTTTTCATCTGATCTTAATCTGATTATTTCCCTAAGTAACTTTTTTATATAATAGAAAAATATATAGTAGGTTGGATTGTCCTTAACCTGATTTTTGCCTTCACATACTTAGCCATTTGAGCGATGTGGGGTGTTATATGACCTTATTCAAACTTTGTTTCAGAGTTGAGCTTATTTATTTTTATTTTACTTTACATTTTTTAATTTAATCTATAATTACATACAGTAAAATTTAGAGAGTACAGTTAGTTTACAGTTCTCTGAGTTTTGACAAGCATAAATGGGCACATAACCACAATGACAATCAAAGTATAGAATAATTCTCTCAGATGTGTTCACACACACACACACACACATTCTCATTCCTTTTTTCTTTGTCAGATTATCCCCAATGCCCAACTCCTAGAAATGACTGACCCAGTCTCTGAATCAGTTGTGCTATTTTACAATGTCCTATAAAAGGAATTATACAGCATACAGTCTTTTGAGACTGGTTCCTTTCATATATCATGGTGTGTTTAGATTTACCTACTTTCTTGCCTGTGTTAGTATTTTTTTTTCTATTGCATGGGTATATCACAGGTTTTTGTTTATTCATTTGTTTTTTTCAATCCATTCACCATGCCAGTTGAGTGACATTTGGTTTGTTTCCAGTTTGGGATGATTACAAAAACATTTTTTATTAAAATTTGTTTGCACATTTCAATATGAATATAAGTTTTTATTTCATTTAGATTTTACCAATGAATGGAATTACTAGTTTGTGTAACAAGTGTATGCTGAACTTTAGGGGAAAAAACCGCCATATTGGCTCCCAAAATGGCTGATCCATTTTGCATCTGTATCAACAATGAGTGAGAATTCTATTTGATCCATAGCCTGGCCACTATTTAATTACCAAGTTTTTATTTCTGTTTTGTTCTGTTTTGCCACTTTAATAGGTTTTAGTAGTATCTTATGTGGTTTTAATTTGCATTTTCCTAATAACTTGTAATGTCAAACATATTTTTGTGTTACTTATTTGCCTTCCATATGCTTTCTTTGGTGAAGTATCTGTTCACATCATTTATCCATTTCTTACATGGTTTTTTGTTTCCTTTTTGAGTTTTGCATACTGAGTTAGTTAATATTCCCTCTTTGTTTCAAGATAGAACAGTGGAGTAACATTTTTTTAAATCTGTTATATTTAAACTGGAAATTTTTCTGTTGTATGTTGGGAATGGGGCCAAAACTGCAAGCTTTGTACAATCCCTATTGTACCCTTCTGCCTTAGAGATAGAGCACACATTTTTAGAAGGGTACATGAAAATACAGACAAGTAGATCTGATTTTTCATCCCTCCTTCAACTAAATATGGCTCTGATGAAACTCTGACCAACAGAATGTATGTGGATGTGGCCAGGGCACCTTGTAGAATGCAGTTAAACCTTGAAAAATGTAGGGGTTAAAGGGTGTCAGTCCACACATAGTCAAAAATCCTTGTATTAACTTTTGACTCCCCCCAGACTGAACTATTCTTTTTTTTTTTTTTTTTTTTTTTTTTTTTTTTTCAGACTGAACTATTCTTTAGCCTTCTGTTGACTGGAAGCCATACAGACAACATAAATTGTTGATTAACTCATATTTTGCATGCATCCTGTGTTCTTACAATAAAGTAAGGTAGAAAAAAGAAAATGTTAAGACAATCATAAGTAAGAGAAAATATATTTACAGTCTTGAACTAGGTTTATTAAAAAACAATGTGTAAGTGAACCTGTGAGGTTCAATGACGTGCTATTCAAAGGTCAACTGTATATCCTTAAAGAGAGAGACTGTCCTCTGTTCTTTTCACCTTTACATTGGTTAAAATGTAGTTTTAATGGATGGATTTGGATGGATAATGGAGTAACTTAATGGCCCACATTAATGTTGGACCCTGAGGATACCTTAAAAATGGTAGCATCTAATGGTAGAACCACACAATAGAAGGAGGGGAATCACCATTCTAGTTTTGAATATTTACTTTCATACTTTAATAAGAAATACATATTAGCTTGTTTGAATTTGTTTGTTTGTTTGTTTTGGCTTTTCTGTCCCTTGTAACTGAGCTTCATCCAAACCTACAAGCAACCTCAAGATATCTAGATCTTACATTTCAAGGAAATCTAGGATCTCCTCAAGATAAATAAAACATTATAAACAGGAAAGACAGAGAAGTATCAGAACCATTTTAAAGAAAAATCATTAATCAAATACTGAGATTTTTGAGGTTATCTATCTTTGTGGAGACAATGTCAGAGGCTTTCTCTGAACACAAAGATAAAGGACAGAACAGTTTTTTTTTTTTTTTTCTTGGCTGCATTATTTAATTTAGTTATGCTTGAACACTTGGCCTACAGAGAAAATATTAAGTTTCTGAAATCTTAATATTTATTAACAGGTTTAAGTAGAGGGGAGGGGGCATTTTCTAGCTCAAGGAAGGGCTGCATAATGTACTGCTTTGGACAAAAATGTAGAAATAGCCATCAAACCACAAATTTAGAGCATCCATTATGTTTATAATGTGCACTCTTGCACTTCTAGTCACCTCTATCACAGCCCCCATTCAAACTTTTCTTGACTCTTTTTATGAATCTTGTTTTCATTATTTTTATATTCTGAATATTCATTCCTTGGTGATATCAGAGAAAATTGAAACTGTATTTGTTCAATGAATGGAAATACATGGGACTGCCATCTGGACCTGCCACCAGACCTGGCTCTCGCCTTGGAATCCATCATGTATCTGTGATACGTCCTATCTGCCCTTTCTTTATTTTGCTATGTCAGCCATGTTTGTTCAAATAGTATAAGCCCATTCCAGAAAAGGTGTCGATTCCTGTAGGCAAGAACCCTGGATGCTCCTTCTTGGTTACCAGTCCTATCTTTCTCTATCTTGACTTGAGCCCTTAGGTACAAGCCTACTGCTAGCACTTTAAAACAAACAAAAAGAAAAGAATTTCTTTCTTTCTTTATTTGAGAGAGAGATAGAACAAGCAGGGGGTCTGCAGAGGGAGAGGAAGAAGCAGCCTCCCTCCCTGCATCCCTCCCTAGGATGGTGACCTGAGCTAAAGGCAGATGCTTAACTAACCGAGCCACTCAGGCACCCCATACTGTTAGCACTTTTCATGTATTTTCCTAGCACTTGATTTTTTTATTATAAAAAGATTTTAGAGTGAACCCATTCTCTGTTTTCTTTGTTGTTTTTTTGTTTTTGTTTTTGTTTTGTGTCCTGCCCATGTTATAGTCCTCGCCACTTCAGCAAACACACCTTCTTGACCTTCAAATGCCAGCTCTGACATTTTTGCCTGAGAGTTCTTCTGGATTCTGGAGCTGTGAGGAATTAATCCATCCCACCTCAGGGGAAAGCCCTCACCCATACACTGATGGGATTTGGTGGATAAATACTCCAGGTCCCTTGGCCCTCAGGTAGGATAACTGTGAGATATGTGTTCTCCCCGAGCTTCTAGAGTTTACTCAGTAGAATTAAACTCTAGTTAGTTGAACATAGTGAAGCTGGCTTGATAGGGCACCCTGAAAGCCTGCCTTCCCTTCCATTTTCCACATCCTTGTTTACCTCCCAGGACTTTGTTTCTTCAATTCCTAAATCAACAAATTACACTTGAAACTTTGCCTTAGACTCTGCTTGTAGGGGAACTCAAAATAAGATACTCATGTTAAACCTTTATTCTTTTCCAAAAAACATTAGCTATTAACTCAAGCTGCTATTCATATTTGGCCAGACCAGGCATTTGGCCTATGTTACATATATAGAGATATAGGTAGATATATAAGTCATATAGAAAATATAAATGTACATAGAACATAGGCTTATATATTACATGTTTTTATATTATATATGTAAATCTGGGTTCAGCTCATCCATGAAGTTGTAAGTAGTTCAAAGTAGAATCCTATTATTCTTCTAAGCATCTATCTTTTTGATCTTGTGCAAATTAAGAGAACTTACTTTTTCTCTCACCCCTGTCTCTAAATCAGTTGAATAAAGTATAATCACATTAACATGCAATACTAAAAGGATCAGCTCTAGATACACACATTTAATTAGAATTCTCACCATGTTGGGAGAAGTAACTTTTGCAGTTTTCCACCTTATTCTTCTTGGAAGTTTCCCTAAGAGCATTTGTTTCTGTGCTGCTAAGTCTACTCAAAAAAGGATGCTGATTCCTGGGCAGGGTCTGATGGCAGAGCAGGACTTGGCATTTATACCATTGGGCTCCCCACACAGCACTAAGATACTGCAGATTCTGTCAGTAAGTTCTGAAGAATCAGGGGTCACAGAAGAGGTTTCACAGTAGAACGATTTCAATAGGGAAATACAAATGTTATTGTAATACAATGATGTGTAAGTTACCCCATATACATAGAATTCCAAGATGTTCCCCAAGATTCTCAGGCTCTAGTGTACATACATCTTCTGCCAGTAATTAAATCAAGCACTAATTTAGGTGTTGCTCTGAAGGGATTTTGCAGGTGTAGTTAAGTTCCTAAATCAGTTGGCTTTAAGATAAGATATTTGAGAAACAAGGGAGGGAAAAATGAAACAAGATGAAACCAGAGAGGGAGACATACCATAAGAGACTTGATCTCAGGAAACAGAGAGTTGTTGGAGGGGAGGAGGATAAGAGGGATGGGGTGGCTGGGTGATGGACATTGGGGAGAGTATGTGCTATGGTGAGTGCTGTGAATTGTGTAAGACTGATGAATCACAGACCTGTACCCTGAAACAAATAATACATTATATGTTAATTAAAACAAAATAAATCTTTAAAAAAAAGATTATACTTCCTGAGCCCAACCTAATAAAGTGAGCTCTTCAAGGGGACTGGAATCCTTCAGGGAAAAGATATTTGAAAGGTAAGAAGGTCTGACAAGAGGAGGAGTCTCCAATGCTGGGTCTGAAGATGAAGGGTATCAAGTGGTAAGGAATGG
The DNA here is from genome assembly GCA_028646535.1 of Procyon lotor. Taxonomy (NCBI): domain Eukaryota; kingdom Metazoa; phylum Chordata; class Mammalia; order Carnivora; family Procyonidae; genus Procyon; species Procyon lotor. Next base: position 4,955,838 of record CM053604.1, on the reverse strand, counting down.
TGAGTGCCCTCTAAGAGCTGACAGTGACCCCCATCCAAGAGCCAGCAAAAAGTCTTGGATCCCAGTTTGATACTTGTGAGAAAATGGTTCAGTCAACAGCCTTTGAGTTTGGAAGTAGATTCTTCCCCAGAGTCTTCAGATAAGAAGGCAACCTGGCCAATACCTTGAGTAGGTCAATACCTTGACCCTGATCAGAGAACTTACTTAAGACTTGTCTCAAATTCTGACCCTACAGAGCTATAGTAACTGGTAGTAACTGGTGTTGTTTAAGCTGTCATCTTTATGATAAGTTGTTACAAAATGATAGAAAATGAATATATTCCCATGTCTTGCCAGACTCACTCCTTCTCCTGGACCAGCAAATTTTGTGTCACTTAGCTCTACTGAGGTGGTTTGCCTGGATGCTGGTTATCCTCACCAAAGCCTGAGGGATCCTGCCCTTATGAAATGCATAATCCCTTAACTATGAAAAGCCAGCTTCTAGCATCAGATGCTTTGAGTTTGAGTCCTGCCTCTGTCTGTGGAAACTTGGATACATTTCTGAACGCCTCTGACCCACAGTTGGCTTAGTTTTAACAGGGGTAAAATAGTAGTACTCACAACCAAAACGCTTTTCCTTATGCACATTCAGTGTTAAGCATGCATGCTTGCCCATGTTAGGTAACCATCTGAGGCCTGATAAAAGTATAAATTATAAAAATAAATTAATGCACTACTCAATAGAGTCCAAATTTCAAATCAGTGAACATTTCATAAACCCTTTCTCTCTGCCAGGCTTTTGGAATAAACATAAGATGGGAAAATGTCACAACCTTTACTTTCAAAGCTTCTCCAAATAAGTGAGAAAAACTGACACAGAAGCAAAGATATCACTGATATCTTTTAACACGGCCAGTGAAAAAGAGACTGCAAGACAGAGGTAGTGCTAGGGAAGAAATTACTAGCTCTCAGCTGGGATGGAGGGCAGGAAGGAGAGGAAAAGCTTTCTCAGGCATGTTGACATTAGATTTGGGTTTTGAAGAGTGAATAGAAGTTGATCAAATAGTTAAAGACTAAAAATGCATCCCAAGCAGTGCATGTAGATTATACAATGTCTCTTAGATACTAAATATTACCGAGTATATTGGGTGTCATAGAGGTTCTTTTTTTTTTTTTTTTTTAAAGATTTTATTTATTTGACAGCGAGAGAGGAAACACAAGCAGAGGGAATGGTAGCGGGAGAAGCAGGCTTCCTGCTGAGCAAGGAGCCCGATGCGGGGCTCGATCCCAGGACCCTGGGATCATGTCATAGAGGTTCTAATGGCAGAAAGAAAGCTTAGCCAGATTAAGCTCACAAGATATTATGTTGACTCACACTCAGGAACATCTGAGAGAGAATCTTCCTTTATGCATGATGAAATCCAGAGGCTCATACAGTGTTGTCAGGGATTATATCAATCTATCTATTTACCTACTGATTGATTGGCCTTTTATCTATCATCTACCTGTCTATCTATCTATCTATCTATCTATCTATCTATCTATCATCTATCATCTATCTATCATTATCTTTCTATCTTTATCTATATCTCTCCCCCCCCTTGGCTCTTTTTTCACTATTTTGGCTTTATCTGCAAATAAATAGGATTACTTCATTTGATAAAAATATGATTTATATTTCAAAGCCTAAATTTTAATGGTTGCCAAGCTAGAAGCAGAAAGATCCTGTTTCACAAAAACCATGTACTAGTTTTCAATGATGACATAAGCCCAAATGCACTCACCTCGAATGGAGTCCAATGGCCTGCTTAGACCATAATGCTTCTTTTGTCAAGACATTGAGATGGACAATCCCCAAGAAATTACATTAAATGTGTGCTTCCAATTCCCCAAGGAGTATAGGTGCCAGAAGAAACCAGAAGGACTTCTGGCGATATTAAAACAAATAGAAAATATAAAAGACTTGGTATCATTGGATCATAAAAAGGGATGGGTAAAATCCTGATGCATCTTTCCCATGCACTAAGGAGTTTCAACCTTAGCCTGCAAGTGATGAGGAATTTGTGAAGGACTTTAGTCAGTGGGGAGGTTGTTTGAATTTTCTGCTTTTGTGCTCTCCCACTGATTTCATGATGGTGGATGTGCAGTCATGAAGAGCACAGCTATCACTCAGCACACTCAGCAATGGAAATCCAGAGACAAGCCCAGTAGGAACTGCTCTAACTCTCTGGCCTTTCCACTTAGCATTCATAATCTTCAGATGCACAACAACCAGCAGCCACATCTTCCGATGCAAAGGTCAACATGAAAGAGTATCTTAAGTGGCACGTCAAAATGACATTTTGCGATTTGGCATAATTGCTTGCTTAAGTGCTTGTATATTACATTATCTTGCTTTCATAAGCCTGATGTTGCTGCCAATTCTCCTATTCTTCAGTTCCTTTTCTAAAATTTTGCTACTTTCTGATAGATGAGGGTTTCTTATATGTGAGGCAGTGTCCACACTGTCATTATTTTGTGTTTTGATTTCAGTGTTTGTGCATCATTATATACCTCAAAAAACATCATTCAGGGTAAAAAAAAAATGCCTCGTGAGTTAGAACCCTATATTTGTTTGTCTGTTAGTTTGTTAGTGTAGTCAATCACCAATCTGTTCAGTATGTGCTCCCCGTGTACAAGGCATTGAGAAAAGCCCTGTGCTATCAGAGGTGGAAATGACCGTGTCCCTGTCCTTTGCAAGTGTACAGAATAGGACAAGAGGAGTGAGGTGTCTCCACCAGCTACTATGAAGGGAAAAGGAATCAGGATCAAATTACTCAAAAAGAAAGTGTAATATACAAAAGCTATTTCAAGAAAACTCTTTTTCTATAATGAGACCAACATTATAGATTTAGCAAAGCACTCATCAGGGGTGCCTGGGTGCCTCAGTCAGTGAAATGTCTGCCTTCAGCTCAGGTCATGATCCCAGAGTCCTGGAATTGAGAATTGAGCCCCATATCAGGGTCCCTGTTCAGTGGTGAGCCTGCTTCTTCCTCTACCTCTTCCGCTCCTCCTGCTTGTATGTTCTCTCTCTCTCTCTCTCTCTCTCTCTCTCTCTCTCTCTCTCTTTCTCTTTTTGTCAAGTAGATAAATAAATAAGCTTGTCAGACCCCTGCTGGCCAGCAGACCAGGTTCAAGGCATTTGTTGCCATCGGATATCACAATGGACACATCAGTCTGGATGTCAAGTGCTCCAAGGAGGTAGCCACTGCCCTCCGTGGGGCCATCCTTCTGGCCAGACCTTCCATCTCCCTCTTGTGGTGAGGCTACTGGGGGAACTAGATCAGCAAGCCCCATAAAATCCCATACAAAGTAACCGGCCACTGTGGCTCTGTGCTGGTGTGCCTCATCCCTGCTCCCGGAGGCAGTGACATCTTCTAAGCCCCTGTGTCCAGGAAGCTACTGATGATGGCCAGTATCAATGTCGGTGACACCTTAGCCGGAGGCTACACTGTTGTGCTGGGCAACTTCACCAATGCCTCTTCTGATGCCATCCCCAAGACCTACAGCTCTCTCACCCCTGACCTCTGGAAAAAGACTGTGCTCACCAAGTCTCCCTAACAGGAGTTTACTGACCATCTTGTAAGGACCCTACCAGACTCTCCATGCAGAGGACCCAGGCTCCAGGAGTGGCCACCACATTGTTTTATATATTAAAAAAAAAAAAAAGTGAAGTAAAGCCTGTTTAAAAAAAAAGAGCTGTGCCTCAAGCTTTTTGCTCCAGGCACTGTGTGGATGCTCAGACTCTCACTCAAACTGGTACATTGGGTTTTTCAACTGCCTGTTGCAAGTGGGGTTCTCCAGGAAGCTGGCTCCGAGATGGAGAGTGGGACCCAGGGAAGTGACGGGGGTCTCCTTGGAGCCAACACCTGGGGAAGGTGGAGGATGGAAGAGGAATTGAGGAAAATGAGGGTGGGTTGCGACACCCCCTCGGCAGAGGACGGAGCCTTGCCAGGAGTTCTGCAGGTGGGACAAGGAAAGGCTATTCTGTGCTGAGCAGGAGGGTCAGATCTTCATGCACCTGTTTCGATCAGTCACTAGATGCTGGCCACCCCAGAGAAGGTGCGACGTTGTGCAAGCAAACTCTGCGGAGGTGACACAGTCCCCGGGGAGAACCGACAGCTGAAGGTTGTCGGCTGCAGGCACCCCCCACCCCCAGCAGCTGAGTGTGAAGCTTTATTTCTGAATGAGGGTCTGTACATTCCATTACAAAGTCTCCTACATCACTATCGTCTGCAAGACCGTGTTCAATGGAAATACTACCTCTTACAGAGACTGGGATCAATTTTCCGTGGGCATTTATCTGGGCCAGACTCTAGGCCGGATGCACAGAGGAATGATGTCCTTGATCAGAAACACCTGCACTGGTTTATGAGCCCGATTTAATCTTTCATTAGGCTTAGCCACTGAAATCAGGATTTCATGTGGGCAGCCAGCTTTATCCCAATACATGCTTCAATTCTTCCCATATATTAACTGTAATTTCATTCAAAATCTAGTTTTTGGGCCTCAACTCTAAGCCAAAATGATACTGTTGCTACTAGTACCATATTACTATTAACTATATTCATTAAGCCTTTTCTTTGTGTCATGAACTAATCCGAGCAACTTGAATGTAATAACACATCGCAACCTCACAGTGAATCTATGTGGTTCATAATATCATCATCTCCATTTTATAAATGAAGAACTCAAGGCACAGAGAGGGTAAGGAAGTCACTCAAAGTTGCACAGATTTTGTGTTGAGGAGCTGGGATTTGTACCCAGGTATTTGGTCTCCACAGTCTGTGCTTAAGTACACTCTCTGCCACTGAAGGTCTCATCATAATGGAGTCTTGCTGTTGACTGCATTAATTATTCACTTTTATCGCATTCATGCCCTTTGAAATGTGATCCTGTGGTGCCCTCCTATTCCCAGGGGTATAGGCTGCTCTATAAATAAAGTCCTTAAAAAAAAAAAAAAGATTTTACTTATTTATTTGACAGAGAGAGAGATCACAAGTAGGCAGAGAGGCAGGCAGAGAGAGAGGGGGAAGCAGGCTCCCCACTGAGCAGAGAGCCCCATGCGGGGCTGGATCCCAGGACCCTGAGATCATGACCCTGAGATCATGACCTGAGCAGAATGCAGAGGCTTTAACGCACTGAGCCACTCAGGTGCCCCTGGGCTGCTCTATCCTTAACTCTAGATTAAGCCAAGTCACTAGCATTGCCTAAAGTGTCTTTGAAAATGTGGTGTAAGTGGGCACGTGCTTGGCACAGTCAGTTAAGGGTCCGACTCTTGGTTTTCTGCTCAGGTTGTGATCACAGGGTCCTGAGATGGAGCCCCACATAGGCTCCATGCTCAGCAGGGAGTTTGCTTAAGATTCTCTTTCCTACTCCTTCTGCTCCTCCCCATTGCTGTCTCTCTCTCTCTCTCAAGTAAGTAAATAAATATTTAAAAAAAAAAAAGAAAGAAAGAAAGAAAAAAGAAAATATGCAAGTAAAGACTTGAAAAGTGCGTGCATAGCTGGGTCTGTTCTTTCTCATTCTTTTGCCACGGGCAGGACTATGGGTCTGCCATCACTCATGTCAGTGATTAGGACAAAGGCCGTCCCAGATCAGCTGACAGATGATCTCCAGCCAGGATCAACAGAACCTCCCAGCCTACCTGGAGCCGACCCCAAATGCACGAGTGAGCCCAGTACAGATCAGATGAACCTTGCAGATTGTGAGCCTTGTAAACGTTTGCTATCGCATGCCATTGAGATTTGAGGTTGTTATTCAATGACTGTGTGGCAATGTAAATAACTACTACAAATTGAGTTATGGGTGAAAATTAAATTTGATGTAAATGAAATGATAAGGACAAGCACAATATGCAAGGGAAACAGTGACTAGGGGGATGTGACAGATAACGTATTTCAGACTTTATACTCAGTGAAGGGTTCCTGGAGGAACTCACATAAAGGTTCTGGAGAAATCATTTCAAGAAAAGAAATAGGATGAATGTCACGGAAATATTTCTTACTTATATCCAGGGACATCCAGTATGCCTGGACCATCCTCTCTGCGACAGCCATGTTTTTGAAAAGTTGTACCCAAGTCCAAATATAAGACATCTAATCTTACTGTTACAGCAACAGAGACTTCACTAACTAAACAGACTCTGAGATGAAGGTTTTTTTTTTTTTTAATGGAAAGAAAAAAATCTGGAAAGTGAATAATTTCTGAAAACATCTGTTGTGTGTAAACTCCAAGTAGATAGATGCATCCGTATAAAACATAAATATGTTCATTTAAAATTTTAAATAGGACAAGATACTACTGCTGGATGCTAATTTACACATGTCTATATTTTGAATATTAGCTTCATACATTTTTGATACCAATTCTAAATGTAACTATGGTGTTCAAGATATTATTCCATTTCTGCATGATTTTTTCTTACCTTAAAATAAATCTTTAATATTTCCCTGAGAAAAATGTCCCAAATCTCCCCTCATAGTTGGAGAATTTCCCAAAAGCCTGAATTCTTCACTAGCTGTCCAAGAGGCAGGCTTTGGAGATGAAAGCAATCACATGTAATCACGACGATGTCTATGTAATCTTTCTTCATTATTATTAAACCAATTCTTTACAGTGGCTGGTCCTTTATCTTATTTTATGAGTACTAGACATGAACCCTACTAAATTCTCTCATGCCATCTGTCAAGAAAGGCTTACTTCTTAATAATCCTTGAATAAATAAGGATTAATTGATTTATGATGCCTACTTTCACAGTGCAGATTTGTTCAGTAAGCAAACAAGCCATGTGACATGGGCTTTGTGTTCAGCCCTGGGGATGCAGATAGGAAAGTGATACCATACAGTCTCTGCCCGCAAGAAGCTCATGGTCTATCCTAGGAGAGAGATGAGTAGAAGGAAATGAAAATAAAATGACAAATGCTGGTGGTATTTGAACAGCACTTTGAGAGGGAGGAAGAGGAGAAGGTGAGACAGTTCATTCTGATAGAGACTGGTAAAATACTTACAAAGGGGTTTTATCTTATCATGGAATGTTCCTAAGCTCTCTGCATTTACCCCTCATCTACATTGGGGGTCCACAGATTTTTCTGTGAAGGGTCAGATAGGAAATATTTTAGGTTTTGTGGGCTGTGAGGTGTCTGCTACAACTACTCAAATCTCTCCTTGTGGGGCAAAAACAGCCACAGACAATATGCAAAAATGTGAGCATTGCTGTGAATCAAGACATTTTTAATTTACAAAACCACACGGCAGTCTAGATTGATCCTGATCCTGAGGGTTGTAATGTACCTGCTTCTATTCTGTACGAGTTTTAAATGCTGATGTTTCTCCCTAGTTCTTGGTAGGGAGGAATAGCAACATATTTCTTTATTCATTTTTTAATAGGCTCTACACCCTATTCTACACACTATTCTAGTGTGGGGCTAGAACTCACGACCCTGAGATCAAGAGTTGCATGCTTTACCAACTGAGCCAGCCAGATGCCCAACACATTTAAAACTCACAGAGAACAGGGTATAATGCTACATGAAGTCAGTCAGAGAAAGACAAATAACATATGATTTCAGTCCTATATGGAATTTAAGAAACAAAACAAAATAAAAAAGAAGCAAACAAACAAAAAAACAGGCTTAAATACAGAGAATAGAATGGTGGTTCCCAGAGGGGAGGGACCAGCGCATCAGTGAAATTGATGAAGGGGGTGAAGATTACCCTTATCATGATGAGCACTCAGTAATGGACAGAATTATTAAATCATTATATTGTACACCTGAAACTAATACAACACTGTATGTTAATTATACTTCAACAGATAATAAATAAATAATTAAAGAAAGAAAGCTTTCAGTCTTGAGATTCTCTTCTCACTCTGTTTTCTTTTCATAGGTGTTACCTAAAAGGTTCATTCCCATGAACTCAAATGTTTTCTGTTTGCTGCATGTATGTCCCAGACTTGATGGCTTTTATAAAGCCCAGACCTGCTTACCAGGTGCCTGTCGAACATTTTTCCCTGGGTTATTTTTCTGCTCTGTCAAAATTAACAGAGTTCATCTCATGATCTCCCCTAAACTCCTAGGCTGGGTCTGGTCGCAAGTAGCATTCTGTCTTCCACAAACAGTAATTGCATCCATCTGTTTGTTCAAGGTGAAAACTGGACGTCACAAACAGTACCTCCTTCGTTTGCCACTATGCTCCCCCTCCACATTCCCTAAGTTCTGCTCATGACAGTCCTGAAATAGCTCTCACGGTGTCACCTCGGTCTTGTTAACATCACCTGTGCATGGACCACTCCAGTGCCTTTGAAACAAGCCTCCTGGTATTCCCCTTGTGGTCTTCTTATCCATTTTCCATCCACCAGCCAGTCAGAGGGACCCTTTTAATAAGACTTCCTATCATGTCATCCCTTCTGGCAAACTTGAGAATGATCCTCAGTCTCCGCAGAGAGGTATAATGTCCTTGCTCCTCTTTCCTGACACCTGACTCTTACTCTCATGCTGGAGCCTCAGCTCCTACCCATGCATGCGAAGCTTCCTATTTCTGCTATAAGAAATTAGTACAAACTTAGAGACTCCAAACAACATAAATGCATTATCTTACCCTTCTGGAGGTCTGAACTTCAAAATAGGTCTCAGGAAGCTAAAATCAAAGTATTGGCAGGGCTGTGTTCTTTCTGGAGTCTCTGGGGGAGAATTTATTTCCATGCTTTTTTCAAGTCCCAAGAAGCTACCCACATTCTTGGTTGTTGGCCCTCAGCCAGAAATCACATCATTCTGATCCCCATTCCTCCATCTTTTCTCCTTCTCTGACTGCTTCTCCTGCCTCCCTCTTAGAAGGATCCTGTAATTCTTGCTGGGCTTACCTGGATAATCTGGGGAAATCCTCCATCCCAAGATCCTTAACTTAACCACATCTACAAAGTTCTCTTTGCCATGAAGGCAGCATATTCCCATTGCTGGGGATGAGAACATGGGCATCTTGGGGCAGGAGGACATTATTCTGAAAAACCACACTATGCCTCCTTAACTTACCATGCTCCTGACACACTGGCTTTTGCCCTCTCATCCATCCAAATCAGCTACCTCTTTCTCCTCCAAATCAGAAGTGAAGCAGTTACACAATATCCCCTTTCACTAGAATTCTCTTTCTTTAACTCTCTCTTGGGCTAAATCTTGATCTCTTTTAACATAGGAGCATAAATGTTCTTCCTCAGAGAAGCTGTATTCGACCCTTCCCTTCAATATCTTTTAAATTAAGGCAACTCTGATTTATTCTCTTATACCCTATCCATTTTCTGTTTTAATACTTCTCACTGTTGAACTTAAATAAATCATGACAAAATTATTTCTTTGAAGACAGGGTGCTCTGCCAGACTATAGCTTGCTGAGGGTGGCAACAGTGTTTGTACCGTATCTAATGAAGTGATGAAACCATTGTACGTGTTCACCAAATGTGTATTGAATAAATTCATGGGTTAGTGAATAAATAAATGCATTAATAAAAATGACTCTTTGATCACAATTTTAAACAATATATGACAGGTGGCAGATGATCAGAGATCAAAGTATATGTTTGGGGAGTAAGACATATGCTATCTTTTGTAAAGATCCAGGTGAGTGAACATTACATGTTTGGGGATTGCAGATAATTTGAAAGGACTAGAAGGCACACTCCCATTGTTGGCAATGGTCAAAGTGGGACTAGGAGATTAATAGAGATGAGATCATAAACTGCCTTAATCACTTAAGAAACCATGAGTGTCGAGTACTAGACAGCCACCCTAACGGGGCCTTGAGTAGTGCAGGCTTCTAATTAGTGCCTGCAGGTAAGAATTTCCAGATCCAACTCAGTAGTTCAAAGACATTAGGGCACTGGGTTCACATGCGTGCCATTCCCTTGGCTTTTGTCTCATTCTTGCAACATGGCTGCCAAAGCAACAAGCATATTAGAGTGCCCTGGAACAGCATCCCATCCTTGGAAAGTAAGGGTGGGAGCCAAAAGGCCCTCTCTTCAAGCTCTCTCTTTTGTAAGGAGATAAAATGTATCTGGAAACTCCCAGTTGATTCCTCCTTTTGTTTACACATGCCAAATTTAGAATTAAAAATAAAAGATGCTCGGTTAAATATGAATTTCCAATAAATAATGAATAATGTTTAGTACAAAATATTCAGGACATACCGATACTAAATACAGTAGTTTTTTATTCATCTGAAATTAGGATTTAATTGGGCACTATATTTTAAAGACAATGCTGCCTGTGTTTCATTAGTGAGGGCAAGGTTACAGACTCACCCCTAGACTAGTCACGGATAACTAACTACAGATGCAATGACCATGACTATCATTGACTGACTGAACTTACTTCCCTGGGCCTGGGCACATGGCCAAAATAAGGGTGCTGTTAGCAAGAATGGGAGGATGAGTTGCATATGAAGAACCAGCCATGTCAGCCATAGGGTCAGAGTAAACTGGTAAAGCAGTTTTATTTTATTCTGCAGATAACGTGGAAGTATCAGAGGATTTGAGGAAAGAATGATGTAATTAATTTGGAAATTTTTATAAAGATCTCTGCTCTGGTCTTGGGTGAGATGGCAGATTAGAGGAAGGGGTCTCAGATCTGAAGTTATCGCATCAGGTATGCCAAAGAATGATGAAGCCGTGTGAGCCTAACAATCATCAGAGGTATCTAGAAACACATAAGAGAATTAAATATGCCTATTTGCTTATCATAGTTGTCAAGACTGCAGACCGTGGGGTTCAAATGTTTGGTGTCGTATCCTGACTTGGTTATAAAATGTCTGTGTCACCTTGAGCAAGTTACTTTATCTTACAAGCCTGGTCTCCTTTATCTATAAACGTGTAGATAATAAAAACCATGTGATTTACTATCAGCATGGAAGGAGGTCATTCAAGTCAAGTGCTCAGCAAAGAAAAGGAACAGTCTGCATTGAGTTACTGTTAGATACTTGTATCAGTTTGGCTGTGACTGTGGGTTTTCTTATTATGGATATGGCTGATTGGATGTGGCGCGGAAGGAAAAGGAGTCCGGAATCACAGCACCCATCCTCTTCTCCGAATCCTCTCAGGTGAGGACAAGCCCTCTCCTCCAGGCCTCAGACCAAACCCTCAGTGTCAACACTGACTCTCATCCAGAATCCAATTCTCCAGGAACTCCTGGTGGCACCACACTAAACCGAACCTACCACTGCTCCCTCTCGCTCAGCTGAGCTTGGTCGGAGCTGCCCTTGTCCTCCTCTCTAGGCTCCTGCAAACACTGTCCTGCTCCCTCTTCTTCCCACCAGCCCAGCAGTGTGTTCTTAGATAGCCACCAGAGGCATTAAACACTACCTCACGTGAGCCATCTCTTTGCTCAAAACTTGCAGTGGCTTTTCATTTGACTAAAGATAATAGCCCAAGTGCTTTAACTCAATGGGAAACTTTACTCTCCCTTGTGGGGCCAGAGGTTACTCCACTTGGCTCACTCCACTCCAGACACCTGGGCCCTCTCTTTTCTCCCAACCCCTGCTGAGAACCTTGGTCCTGGTTGATCCCCCTTGCTTAGGGTACTCTTTCCACAGGTATCCAAATGCCTAACTCTCTCACGTCTGCCAAGGCTCTGCTCAAATCATACCCACTCCCCAGAGTTGAACTCAACTACTCTATGTACAGTTACAAACAACACCAACTTGACATTCAAGATTGGTCTTATCAATTTTTTTTTTGTTTGTTTATCTTATAGACCTTTCTGCATCCTAACATACCATACAATTTGCTTATTTATTGTAATTATTGTTCAATATGCCTATTTGCTTATCATAGTTGTCAAGACTTCAGACCATGAAGTTTTGATGCAATAACTTCAGATCTGAGACCCCTTCCTCTTTCCCTAGAATATTAGCCATACAAGGGGAAACATCGATGTTTTGTACACTGACATATAATAGCTCCCCAAACAATGCCTCCCATATATTCAATGCTCAATAAATATTAAAAAAATATATATATATATCTCATTTATATATTCACCAAACTTTGTTGGCTATGTACATGTCATTTATTCTTGTTCTATACATAATAAAAAGCAAATAAAATATCAAGTGTGGTAGAACAGATTTATTCAAGGAGCATTCTGCACCAGGCACAATTCCAATTTCTGTACGTGTCTTATCTCATTGAATCCTTACAAGAACTTAAGGTCTGTATCCTTCTGTAGCAACACATCATAGCAGCCAAAGGTGGTGGGTGAGCCAACAGAGAAAAACCTTCAGATCTCAAATCATAGATCAGGGCTTCGAATCTCAACTCTGCCACTTACTAGGTGTGATGCCTTAGACAAGGGACAAAGCCCCACCTTGCCTTAGTGCACAGGTTTTCCCATTTGTAATGTGGGGCATAATTATAATTATTACATAGTACTAACTCAGAGGATTGTTGTAAATATCAACCGTAACACATGTAAAGTATTAGGAGGACATCTGAAACATAGTGTACACTAAACAAATGCTAGCTATTATCATTACAATAAATATTTTATCAGTGTCAGACACTGTAAACCTGAGGCTGAGAGAAGCCAATTAACTTGGCCAAGGTCAAATAGATAATAAGTGCCATTCAGGCCTCTGGTTCCCAAACTGTGTTTTTAACCACCATGCAACAAGAAATACAAAAGGAGGAGCCCTTTGGGGGAAAATATAATGAGTTGAATTGTGGATTTCTGTATCTTCACCTCAGGATATTTTCCACCTAAATTTAGACTTCCTAGAGAATACTGAATCTCTGGCTATATATTTAATTTTCTCTCCAAGCTGGCATGAAGCAGGCATGATCTTTGGAAGACAGCAGGGTTCATGTGATTATTTTCCCAGTCTTTGCCAAAAGTCAGTCATTTAAAAGTCTTTGTGGCACAGGACCAACTACTTTACACATCAGCTGCTCTGTGGAAAAGTTGAAAATGTGAAAGATTTGCTGACAAGCGTATTTTATGTTTGATGTGCATAAATTTCTTGCAATGATAAAAATAGAAGCAGTTAAGAGTTACTGAGTGGCTTGTTTTTCCTTCTGTCTCTGGAATATTTTGATCTTGAGATAGAGCAGGTGTCTTGCTTGTTTTCACCTGTATTTTCCAGTTTTAACTTCCTCAGTATG
>CM053604.1:4926500-4942173 GCA_028646535.1 Procyon lotor | reverse complement strand
GGTGGGGACCCACGCCATCCCATCATACCCTGGCCTGTGCATATGGAAGGGGTGGGACCCACGCCATCCCATCATACCCTGGCCTGTGCATATGGAAGGGGTGGGGACCCACGCCATCCCATCATACCCTGGCCTGTTCATATGGACGGGGTGGGGATTCATGCCATCCTATCATACCCAGGCCTGTGCATATCGATGGGGTGGGACCCACACCATCCCATCATACCCTGGCCTGTGCATATCGAAGGGGTGGGACCCACGCCATCCCCTCATACCCTGGCCTGTGCATATGGAAGGGGTGGGGACCCACGCCATCCCATCATACCCTGGCCTGTGCATATGGAAGGGGTGGGACCCACGCCATCCCATCATACCCTGGCCTGTGCATTTGGAAGGGATGGGGACCCACGCCATCCCATCATACCCTGGCCATTTCATATGGAAGGGGTGGGACCCATGCCATCCCATTAATCCCTGGCCTGTGCATATGGATGGGGTGGGACACACACCATCCCATCACACCCTGGCCTGTGCATATGGAAGGGGTGGGACCCATGCCATCCCATTATACCCTGGACTGTGCATATGGAAGGGGTGAGACCCACGCCATCCCCTCATACCCTGGCCTGTTCATATGGAAGGTGTGGGACCCACACCATCCCATCACACCCTGGCCTATGCATATGGAAGGGGTGGTACCCACACCATCCCATCATATCCTGCCAGTGCATATGGTACGGGTGGGACCCACACCATCCCTTCATACCACTGCTATGTTTTTGCTCCTCTCCAATGGCTCTTTTTATGCCATGTTTACTACCATCCAGCTGCATGTGTTTATCATCACACTGTTTTTGCTCACAGAGGCTATTTTGTCCTCTCCCTTTTTCTAAACCTATGTATAAACACTCACATAATGGACTCACACACTCACACAAACACACATAACTTCACTCCTGCCTATACACTCAACCACACATACTCAGATAAACTCACCACCAATTTTGTCCTGTCTTCCCAGTCCTTTATGCTCCTTTCCAGGTCAAATGCTCTCTGTATATCATAGGATTGAAGTTTACAACTTTCCTTTTTTGTTTTTGTTTGTTTGGTTGGTTGGTTTGTTTTGTTTTGTTTTGTTTTGTTTTTTGCTGCTTTCCTTATGAAAGTTGAATTTGGTCACTTTGTTTTCACCTTAACTTCAATTCCAAGACATATTTTTTTTAAAGATTTTTATTTATTTAGTTGACAGACAGAGATCACAAGTAGACAGAAAGGCAGGCAGAGAGAGAGGAGGAAGCAGATTCTCCACTGAGCAGAGAGCCTGATGCTGGGCTTGATCCCGGAACCCTGAGATCATGACCTGAGTCGAAGGGAGAGGCCTTAACCCACTGAGCCACCCAGACTCCCCTCAAGACATAGATTTATGTGCCAAAACTCAACTTCAGGATTTAGAGGTTATTTGTTTTTTGTTTTTTTCTATTTTAACATATTTATTTATTTATGTATGTATGTATGTATTTGAGAGAGAGAGAGCACGCGCTAGGACCTCTCCCAGTGCATATGCAGAGGGAGACGGACAAGCAGACTCTACACTGAGTATGGAGCTCGATGTCAGGCTCAGTCTCTGGACCCTGTGGTCATGACCTGAGTCAAAATCAAGAGTAAAATGCTCAACTGAGTCACTCAGTCACTCCCAGAACTTAAGAGTTTTCTAAACCTATTCGTCCCCAGTATGTCCAACATCTCAGGGATGATGCTTTTTCTCATCTTATCCCTTCCTAAAGAAAGGGGATGATTTTTATCAAATGATTACTAGGTATCGTAATTGTCTACATTTATTATCTTGCTTGATCCTTAAATGATCATATAAGTCAGCACTATCATCCCAAGTTTACAGATCTGCAACTGAGGTTCAAAATGTTGCTCTACCTGTTAAGGATTGAATAGTTAGGAATTTATAGACATAGTCACTTAACAAATATTTTTTTTTTACTTCAAAATTCATATTTTCCCCAATATTAATCTGTAACGCTTAAGAAAGCTCTTAACAAAGCCACATGTGTTCAAATAAAGTTTACAAGCAAGTCAGTCTAGTTTAGAAATGAAGCTGTTTCATTTCATTCATATTGCTGCACAGCAGTATAACAGTAAAACAATTCATAGAAATGACTGTAATTAATATTACAACTACGTCTACCACATTCATGACCCAACATTAAGAATAGATGACTGATTGCATATCAGTTTTATAGTAACTGAATGAAACTCAAATCTCCGTTCCTCTCTTTCTTGTTTCTACAGTCCTTTTCCCTTTCTGTCCACTTCCTTTCCTGACTGTTATAAAGTTACACACTGTATTCTGACTTCTCCCTCAGCAAGCCTTTATGTATAGAGTCATGAACACATAAGACTTAGATAAAGATAAAAACGTACTTTATTTTATTCTATTTATGTATGTTAGAAATTGGTACTGATGTAGAGCTTGGTAAGGAATGAGGGAAAACAAATACTTCCAAAAAGAACCTGTGCAAGAAGAAACGAGGTGAATATTTTGGATTAAATTTGGTTACATGCTGAATGTGTGTCCTTCCCCCAAATCCATATGTTGAAACTTTAGTCCTTAAGGTGATGGTACTGGAAGGTGGGGCCCTTGAGGGTTGGTAAGGTCACAAGGATGGAGACCTCATGAATGGGATTAATCCCCTTAGAAAGAGATCTCAATCTTGGAATAGCCAAACAAGTCCTGAGGAAGAACAAGGCAAGAGGCACCCCAATTCCTGATTTCAAGCTATACTATAAAGCCAAATTCATCAACACAGCACGGTGCTGGTGTAATAACAGCCAAGTAGGCCAATGGAACAGAGTTGAGATCCCAGAAGTAAACCCAAGCGTATGTGGTTAACCAATATTTGACAAGAATACTCAATGGAAAAAAGACTGTCTCTTCAATAAATTGAAGACAGTCTCTTCAATAAATTGGGATAATTGGATATTCATGCGTAAAAGAATGAAACTGGACCCATATTTTTATGCCACTCATAAAAATTAACTGTAAGTGAATAAAAAACTTAAATGTAAGTCCTAAAACATGAAACCACTATGAGAAAACACAGGAATAAAGCTCCCTGACAAGGGTTTTTTTTTTTTTTTTTTAAAGATTTTATTTATTTATTTGACAGGGAGAAAGAGATCACAAATAGGCAGAGAAACAGGCAGAAAGAGAGAGGGGGGAAGCAGGCTCCCTGCTGAGCAGAGAGCCCGATGTGGGGCTGCCTCCCAGGACCCTGAGATCATGACCTGAGCCGAAGGCAGAGGACTTAACCCACTGAGCCACCCAGGTGCCCCCCTGACAAGGGTCTTGATAATGATGATTTGGATATGACACCTAAAGCACAAGCAACAAAATATAAATAAATAAATAAATAAATAAATAAATAAATAAATAAATGACTGATACTACATCAAACTAAAAAAGGTTTTCACAGCAAAAGAAACCATCAACAAAGTGAAAAGGGAACTTACAAAATGGGAAAAATTATTTGCAAATCCCATATCTGATAAAAGCTTAATATTGAAAACAGAGAACTCCTACAACTCAATAGCATATATATATCATTTAATTTAAAAATAGTCCAATTAAAACATGGGGCAAAGACCTGAGTAGACATTTTTCTAAAGAAGTTATATGAAGGGGGCACCTGGATGGCTCAGTGGGTTAAAGCCTCTGCCTTCGGCTCAGGTCATGATCTCAGGGTCCTGGGATGGAGCCCCACATCAGGCTCTCTGCTTAGCGGGGAGCCTGCTTCCTCCTCTCTCTCTGCCTACTTGTGATCTCTCTCTCTGTCAAATAAATAAATAAAATCTTAAAAAAAAAATGAAGTTATATGAAAAGCCAACAGGTACACGAAAAGATACTCAACATCACTAACTTCAAGGAAATGACAATCAAAGCCACGATGAGATATCAGCTCACACTTGTTAGACTGGCCATCACCAAAAAGACAAGAGATAACAAATGCTGGCATAGAGGTGAGAAAAGCAAACCCTTGTGCACTGTTGGTGGAAATATAAATTCGTGCAGCTGCTATGGGAAACAGTATGAAGGAGCCTCAAAAAATTAAAAATAGCATTACCCTGTGATCCAGCAATTCCATTTCTGTAATATATCCAAGGGTAAGGAAAACACTAACTCAAAAAAAATCTGCATCTTCATAGTCCTACATACATAGTCAATATTTTTCTTACAATAGCCAGGACAAAAACAACCTGAGTGTCCATCAATAGATGGATAAAAAAGTTGTAAGATTTGTAAATATAAATAAATATATATTTATTATTATTATTCAGCCATAAAGTAAAAGATGGAAATCCTACCATTTACAACATAGATGGACCTGAAGGTATTATGCTTTGGGAAATAAGTCTAACATGAAGACAAATACTATATGGCTTCACTTACATGTAGAATCTAAAAATAATGACAATAAATAACATAAACCCATAGAAAAAGAGATCAAATTTGTGGTTGGGGGAAGGGGGAGGTAAGATTGGGGGTGGGGGAGGGGAGGAACTAGAAGACGTTGGTCCAAAGTTACAGACCTCCAGTTTTAAGAAAAAGAAGTACTAGGGGATTTCATATCCAACATGGTTATGTCTGATTTATAAGAAAGTTGTTAAGAGTAAATCCTAAATGTTCTCACCAAAAGGAGAATCTTTTTCTTTTATTCCTTTCTTTGCTCTTTTCTTTTTATTGCACTTATATGAGAAGATGGATGTTAGCTGAATGTGTTATGGTCATCATTTCATAGTTTATGTGAATCAAACCATCACACTGTATGCCTTAAACTTATACAGAGATGGATGTCAATTATCTCTCCAAAAAAAAAAAAAAAACCAGGGGAAAAAAGAGAGAGAGAGAGAAATCCCAGAGACCTCTCTCACCTTTTCTACCAGTAAGGACACAGCTAGAAAACCACCCCCTGTGAAGCAGAAAGTGGGTCCTCATCAGACTCAAATCTACCGGTGCCTTGATGCAGGACCTCCTAACCTCTAGAACTGTGAGAAATAAATGTTGTGTAATCCACCCAGTCTGTGGAATTCTTGTTAGAGCAGCTAAAACAGACTAAAGAACTGGTCATCTCTTGGAAAGTTGAAAGAAAAAAAGAAAAAAATATGTAACAAAAAAAGAAACATTCTTACTGAATGCTGAATCCAGAGCACATTTGAACTCTTGGGATGATGGGCAGCTTCTTGCAACAATTCCCTTTAGAGAGGTCATACGTTGCTGGAACTAATTAATTAAGTATAAACCGGACTCTCAGAAAAGTGTCTCTTCTCATTTCTATCTTCGGGAGTCACAGGGAACAATTACTAAATCTCTGTCACACAAAGTCATTCATACGCAGTGATAGTAAAACATTCAAATGCACAATCATCTACATTCCAGAATTGGCTGTTAAATGTCATCACACTAATGAATCCCTAGTCAGTGAAGAAGACCAATAACTCTATATTTGTTTTTCATTTTCCTTACATACTGCATGGACTATTTCCTAATATGTCTCTCCCTAGGCCTTACGCTGAAACATACTGAATGACAAAATTGCCATTCTGTATAATCTCTGTCCTCGTCAACTTTTTTTTTTTTTTTTTTTTTGGCCACAAATACCACATTGTCCTTAGCCTGTATTACCCTTTCAGTATTTTGAACAAAATTCTATTAATTCGAACTGTATTTTTAGGGGCACCTGGGTGGCTCAGTGGGTTAAAGCCTCTGCCTTCAGCTCAGGTCACGATCTCAGGGTCCTGGGATCGAGCCCCACATCGGGCTCTCTGCTCAGCAGGGAGCCTGCTTCCCCCATCCTCTCTCTGCCTACTTGTGATCTTTCTCTCTCTCTCTCTGTCAAATAAATAAATAAAATCTTTACAAAAAAAAAAAACAAAACAAAACTGTATTTTTAAAAGCTCACTCAAAATACCATGTCATAGACTGTGGACTCTGAGCAACAAACTGAGGGTTCTGGAGGGGAGAGGGTGGGGGGTTGGGCGAGCCTGGTGGTGGGTATTGAGGAGGGCACTTATTGCATGGAGCACTGGGTGTGGTGCATGAATGATGAATCTTGGAACACTGAAAAATTTTTTTTTGATTTTTTTAGAAAATATCATCTCATAGGCAGTAAAAATAAAATCATGGACTTTGGAGTCAGGGTTTAAATTTGCCACTTCCTAGCCATGAAATGTTGAGCAAATTAGGTATCTTCTCTAAGCTTCTCAGCCCATGGTTCAGGTCTTAGGTTTCCTCTTCTCACTAACACTTTCTTAGGTGACCTCACCCCGGCCCACAATCTTAGATAATGTTAATATGCTGAAAACCCAGGCACCTGGGTGGCTCAGTTGGTTAAATGCCTGCCTTCAGCTCAGGTCATGATCCCAGGGTCCTGGGATCGAGCCCTGCATTGGGCTCTCTGCTTGGCGGGGAGCCTGCTTTCCCCTCTCTCTCTGCATGCCTCTCTGCCTACTTGTGATCTCTCTCTGTGTCAAATAAATAAATAAAATCTTTAAAAAAAAAAAAAAATCAAGCTGAAAACCCAAACTGTACCTGGAAAAAAAATCATGAGTTTCAAACATAGATATCCAGCTGGCATAAAGGTGAGAAAAGCAAACTCTTGTGTTTCTCTATAAAACTTTCTCCCTATAAAACTGAACAGCTTCAGTTTTATATTTCAAAATAAGATGCTCACATGGAGCAATTTAAATCTCCTGTGCCATATTTTTTAAAAGCAAACAAAAAAACTATTATGTCCAAGGTTTTTCTTATCAGTTAATGAAATTCTCACAAATCCAATTGTTTAAGCAGAAAACCCACAATGTATCCCTTTTGGTCATCCTCCCAAATCCAATCAAACACCAATCCTGTCTCTGGAAGCTACTATGTCTCAGGTCTATCTCTGCTCCCACGATTCTAGTACAAGGTGACATCATCTCTCCCCTGGGCCACCTTAAGAGCCTTTACTCCTCTTGCCTTCTGTCATCCATTTCCCAGAGAATAATAGCCAAAGTAAATTTTAAAAAGAATTAAATATACCCACTCTGCTTCGAGCCTTTTAATGCCTCCTTGCATGCTTGGAATGCAATAGAAGTTTTTGGCTGTCATCTACAAAGTTTTTCAGGAACTGGCCCCTACCCTACAACGATCTAACTCCCCACCCTGCCCCCCTTCACGGGCTTCTGCCAGTTTTGTGGCTTGGTTTCTCCTCTCCTCTTCCTTGGTTGTCTCTCTCCTGCTTCTCCCTCTGGAGAACTCTTCCACAAAGTCCTCCCATCACTGGCTTATTTTCAGCCTTCGGTGCTTAACACAAATTCGGTCGTGTGCCTCCTTATGTATTTAATGTTTTATGATCTGTTTGCACCACTAGAATAATAGGAAATGGAGGGCAGACACTGTGCACGTTCTGTGCACAGACACATCCCAAGAGCCAAGAATAGTACCTGCCAAACAGCAGATCCCGATATCCAATAATTTCCCAGTAGATCCCAAATAAGTGCTTGACTTCAGCTCAGGTGTAAATTTCAGTTTTGTTCTTGCCACTGGGAATAATGGTAGTGCCTTCCTCAAAATGGGTAAGATAAGTGAGATAATGTTGCATATTAAACTATTTTAGGGCTTATATTGTCTTTTCTCTCTGCATTTGACATAGTTTCTGGGACAACGTGACTGCTAAATATAATCTGGATACATTTTTTTTTAATATTAGAAATGGAATGTGTTTTGTTTTTAAAATTATGCCACATGTCTGAACATGAACTGTAAAGTCCAAGTCTCTATAGACTTGTTATCATATTTAAAAGACTTCTAATTTTAGCTATATTTCTAAATGGCATCATTTTCGTTGGCTTTAATTTCAAAACCCAAAGCTTGCAATAAGTAGAGTAGGAACTCAATTAAGCATAGCCCCTAGTGCAAATATTTAATCCCGTTCTCATCTCTATGCCATTAATAGGGCAATCACCTGGAAATGGGGGGTCTGATCATCAGCATGTGGAATAATAATTGTGATGTGATGAAGAAAAGAGGCCGCACGAATATTAGAGGTTTTGAATCTATTTTCACAACCCCTAGTTACAGCTCATTTAAAAAAAAAAAAGTCTTCACTCTGCTAGGATCAACAATTCTTAGAAACAGACTAGACAAGCAGTCCCCTGTTCTCTTATATGTAAAAATAATTAACGGATCATAAAATTAAGGGCCCTGAATACGTGAATAAGTAAAGTTGAAAAGCACTAGGTAATTTAGAATGTGGCATTAATTGCTCATTCTTTACAATTATCCAAAGAATTAAAATAATTTAGTAATGATAGTAATTCTTAGCACCACATACTATTTTTGTAGTTTTTTTCCCCAGTATATTAATTATATCAAAGGAATAATCTCGTCTGATACAGTGAAGTAGACACAGCAGTTACTACTTAAATATTTTAAATAGAAACAATGTGAAGTCTACCTACAGAGAGGGAAAAAATGCCTATGGCGTGTGGGTTGCTCTGTGTTACATTTTTGCTCTTTGATCCTCCTGACAACACTTGTAGGCAAGGCGGGTTTAGTGTGACTTTGGGCATGTAAGACTCAGAGCTTTCGAATGACTCATTTAGAGTCACACAGCTCTTTAAACAGGCTAGCAAGGCTGGGGTCAACATATGTGGGAGGTGGGAAGTGTTGAGTAGAGGACAGCAGTGTGGAGTTCAGTTTTAAGTTCCTCCAAGACAGGCCTAAGGGTACAAGGTAGGGGCGTGCCAGAAAAAGATAGGCCTAAGGGTATGGGCGTGAAACTATTCCTGGAATTTATCTTCCCTGCGTGATGCCTAGCCCCTGGGTTGTTCAAATGCACCAATGAAATGCATAGATTAAGGTAATTGCCATATAAAGAATAAGGAACGCCTACGTGTGTAGTGACGTATGCAAGTGCTTGTTTACTCGAATGCATAAAAATGCTTCCAAGGAGAGAGGTGGGGCTTCTCGCCTTAGCCCTGCGCTGCGTCCTGTGTGCCGTCCTGTGTGCCGGTGGGAGCCCCAGCTAGCTGGAAATAAACCCTCTTGCTCTTGCATCCAGCCTGCCTTTTGTGGGTTCTTTTTGGAAGGGTCTTGATCCGGACATAACAGCAGTACCCTGCATCTGGGAGAACCCCACACCGCAAGCCAGAGGTTAGTAGGTTAGTAGCATTGCCCAGAGAAGGATGATTAAAGCCCCGAGAGGCCAAACTGTTTGCCTGACATCACACAGCTGGCAAAGCAGAGGAATAGATGTCAGTTGGAGATCCCAGCAGGGATCTCCTGTTCCTGGTACCAGCTCGGAGTGTGAGGATTAAAGTAAGAGCAAAGATAGATAGGATGACCCAAGTTCAAATGCTTCTCTACGGTTTGTCAGCTGTGTGATTTCTTGTCACTTGCTCAATCTCTCTGAGCTGATTTCCTTAACCTGCATGGAGAGAAGAAAAAAGAGTTATTTGAGAGGATTAAGTGAGACAGTGTATGCAAAGTTCTTAGCCTGGGGCCTATGCCATTTCTAATGTTTGATACCTGCGAGTAACTATTCCAGAGCCAGAGAGTAAGGGCGTGCCCTCAGTAAGGAGCCTTCTGGCCTCCAAGCTCCAGGCATTTTCACCAACCATGAAATTTCCTTATTTATTATTTGGTGTCCTTTGGTCCTACTTCTCTGCTCTGGCTGCGAATTGCTCTCACACCACAAGGATCAGTTGCCAGAAACGGAAGTCATTCCCAAAGTCCTTGGCAAAGGCCCTGGGGCAGTTGGGGAGGCCTTGGAAATGCCCCAAAACACAGACAGAAGCAAAGCTGAGGAGCCACATCTACGCACGGAGAAGACGGAGCAGGGCCAGAGTTAGCACAGGCAAGGCTGACCTGTTTGGAAGCCCTTTGCCACCACACGAGAAAGGCAAGTGATGTGGCAAATTTTTCCCAACAGCTTCATGTTATTTCAAAGCTCTGCTCCAGTTAGTCTGTTTTGGGGAGAGACAGTTTAAAATGAGCATTTGCTCACCTGGCTGCCTTTCCCATTGTCTTCAGAGCCTCCTCTGTCTGAGGTGAATTTTTCAGGCACAAACATAAAAATAAAGCCGATGGAGCTGGCAGCAGCCCAGACCACAGGGACAACCAGCGCATGTCAGCAGTCTGCCGAGGGAAAAAGAGTAGGGGAAGAGGGGCCAGGACCTGGCTGTTCTCTGGCTCTTCACTTCCAGTCTACACCTGGGTCCAAAGCACCATGACCTCATGCCACACGGCAGTGGCCTCCCTTCCGGTGTCCTAGCCGCCCGGGTTGCTGCTCCCATGGGAATGAGTCACCTGTGGACCACACAGATCAGATGAGGCCACTGCCTTCACCTTCCCTGGGTTTCAAACCCACGCACTGGAGGATGAACACCTACCCATGGCCGAGAAGACCCAGATTGGCTGACCAATGCTTCCTATCTGGTCCTTTATGCTCCAGATTGGTGCCATCCATTCTGTTATTTGAAAGTCCCAACTCACTCCTGCCACAGGGATTTCCTATGTGCCAGAAAAACACATCACCTTTGCTTTCTCTGTTGAGCCCTTTCCACGATCCCTTCCTCAAGGAGTCACAGGTCCCTGTTTCGGGTCCCTAACATTTCTCTGGGGCCTGGGAGCATGCGGTCCTGTGTTGTGTCAGTCTCTGTGCTTTCTCAAAACTCAGGATGAGACACCAACCAGAATCTAAACAAAAAGGAGAAACCCAAAGAGCCAGAAATCCTTCAGGTCTCAAAGGAGAAAATATAAATAGAGTCAGTCACACTGATGCTGAAAGAACTGCAAATCGAATTGGTGGAAAGTGAGGCCATGCACACGTTATCACCAGCAAGGACCAGCTAGGAGCCCTGGAGTGAAGAAACAAAGAAAAGGGGTAGTTTCACTTCCAGGAGCAGATGCAGCTACCACCAGAGGAAAGAAGGAAATTAACTCCCCGCTCCTCCCTTCCTCATTCCCCCCTGAATTCATGCCACTGCCTCAAATCAGCTGTGCTCAGCCCTAAGATTTGCAGGACCCGGTGGCATCCTCCAACAGACAGACAGCCCACAAGGAGTGAGCAAAGACCCAGAACGAGCAAAGATGGATATAATGCTTATTTTTATGTTTTGTTTAATGTCACTGTGTTCAGCTTCATGGAGCTTGCCACGGGCTATGCCTCCGTGTGCTCAGCACGGTGTTACCACCTGCCTGAAGCAGTTGTCAATGGACAGTTTCGAGTGCACCTGTGCATTAATCCATTAGCTACGATGTTGATCCTGCACAAGGAGCAACTACTACATACCAGACCCAGTAAACCCAGCTGACCAAGGCCCTAGCCTCATGGATCTTGCAGGTGAGCGGATGGGGAGAGGGAATGAACAATTATGTAAAATAAGGAGCAAGTCAGATGGTAAAAAGCAGCAAGAGAAGAATGAAAAAGGGCAGAGGACATTCTGGGTGAAGACAGGGTGTGCGAATCCTTGAATAGGTGAGCTCCGGGCAGGAGTGGGAAAATGCCTGGAAAACAGGAAGACAGGGTGATTGGCCCACGGAACAAATGAGGGTGATAGGAAATGAGTTTAGGAAGTGGCTTTGGGGGGCAAGGTGGTTGTAGATTGCCTAGGGTCTTGGAACCACTTTTACTTTGAATGAGGATAGAAGGCATTGGATTTATGGATCAACACGCAAATGAGTAAGTGCAAGGCGGTGTCCATCCCAAAAGGACTCCTGAGGGTTGTAGAAAAGCTCAGCCCAGCCTGACTCACTTCATCCATTAGCCCATGGATTTGCTGATGCCTCCCAGCTTATGAAC
This sequence comes from Procyon lotor, assembly GCA_028646535.1. Classification (NCBI taxonomy): domain Eukaryota; kingdom Metazoa; phylum Chordata; class Mammalia; order Carnivora; family Procyonidae; genus Procyon; species Procyon lotor. The sequence continues at coordinate 4,930,324 of CM053604.1, read as the reverse complement.
TGAATCCTCAAAACATTTGAAAACCTCTGCTGAGGCAGCTAAAGAGAAATAGTAACCCCCCGATAATCCGGAGCCAGAAGAACAAGAAGAGAGGGAACCTAACAGCTCATGGTCCGTGCCAGGCAGTTTTCTTCTGTCCACCGATTTTCAAACTTTGCTCCATCGCTATAACCAATATACCATCTTCAGCCTCTGGACTATGATATTGAGGTTTGGCAAGTGTATGTGCCCTGTCCAGGAAAAGTCAGACTGCTGGTGAATGACTGCTTCGTGCCGTGCACCGTGCTCGACGCTCTACTCGATGTTACTGAACTTTGAAGACACCAATTTGAAGACACAGGTATAAAGCAACCAGGCAGAAATACTAAAGACAGGATTTTATAAAATCATAGAAGATCAATGAACATTGCAAAGGAAAAAAATAAAAAACAACCCAGCATAACCGTATTAGCAGTGTTTTCAAAATAATCCATTCATCCACCCAAAATTAATACCTCTTTTCAACAAAAGCATGTGGAGTACCCATATGTACCAACTAATACTATCTGCTAGTATTCCTGTAATTGTTATTAAATATTGACTGCACACCATGCATTTATATGCTAAATTGTTAATTCGATGATTCTTCAAAGTTAAGAATCATTCCGCTTGTGATGTATGAGGGGAAATGCAGATGGAAAGAAAACTAGCTTTGCCAGGCTTGCCCAGCTTGCAAGGAAACACTGGAATTTTGATCTGGTGTCTGGAGGTACTTTTGACCTCTGCTCAAAGCAGACCAAAGGGGCAGTGAAAGGAGGAGATCCGACGCAGTAGATGGTAAGATTGGGCAATAGGGAATTTCCTTCAATGAGCAGGATTTAATTGGGACTCAGCCACTGAATACTCAGTGAAGTCATTGTTGCAAGGATATTGGCATCCCTCATCTCTCTTCACCATCCATCATCTTACCTTCTTCTCAGTGAAGGGGGAAGGTGGCTTCCTCATGTTTTTATGCATGAGGACTTAATCACAGCCAATTTTCTGTATCTGTGAAAATGCATAAATCAAATGAAAGAGTGATTTTTTTTTTTTTTTTTTTTTTTTACAAAGGCTTTCCAATTCCTTGGTGTCCACACTCCTGAGATATGGTGTCCTTTGTGTGAGCTTGCATCCCTTCACATATTAAAAAGGAAATGGAAGCACCTATGCAATTTTTCTGGGGATCACACATGACAAATGTTTAAGAGAGTTTGCTAACACCAAGCATTAGTCTTAGCACATTAGAATGACTCTCTGCAACTGAGGCAAAGCAAGGTTAAATAAATTCTTTAGACACAAAGAGCTAACAAGCCTGACTGATGTTCAAAACCAGGAGTCTGTCTCTGATTTTCTTGCTCTTCACTTCCTAGCAAAACTTCGTTTGTAAATAGAGGCAGCACACGTGAAGGGTCCTCACACAGGAGCCGCATCACGAGAGGTAACTACTGTGACAACTATGCTTCTTTCCAGGGATGAACATCTTAGACTTTGCCAAAACACTTTTCGAAAACCTCTAGTTTTGGTCATCTTTGCCATTTGATCTTGGACATTTTATTCTATTTTATTTTAAAGATTTTATTTATCCATTTGAGAGCAAGAGAGTGAGTGAGAGAGAAAATGAATGGGGGGTGGAGCAAAGGGAGAGGGAGAAGCAGACTCCTCACTGAGTTCAGGGCTCAGTCCCAGGACCCTGGGATCATAACCTGAGCCGCAGACAGATGCTTAACCAACTGAGCCACCCAGGCGTCCCAGTTTGGATGTTTTAAATCACTTGCCCCTTCTGAGCAGCATGATTTTATATTTATTTTAATTACTCTTATCTGTAAAATAGAGTTCATAATTCTGACTGTGACAACACAGGGATTGTTGATAATTTTTTTAAAAAGATTTTATTTATTTATTTGGCAGAGAGAAAGATCAAAAGTAGGCAGAGAGGCAGACAGAGAAAGAGGGGGAAGCAGGCTCCCTGCTGAGCAGAGAGCCCGATGTGGGGCTCCATCCCAGGACCCTGGGATCATGACCTGAGCTGAAGGCAGAGGCTTTAACTCACTGAGCCACTCAGGAGCCCCAGGGATTGTTGATAATTAAATGAAATATTTTGGGGTCAAAATAATTTGGGAAAATATTAATAGTATAATAAACATCAATTATTTCTTGTTTAAACTTACCTCAATACCTAATGCTCTGCCCATCACCTTAGTAAAGTTCAGATCAATCATGCCAACTCCTTCCCCATTTTTTATAAAATTACGGCAACATCCCCTGCCATCATTCATGATCTGATTTCAACCTGCTTTTCAACTTTATCCTTATTCCTTTTGTTCATCCGCTGGATTCTAACCTAACATGATTCCCAATAAACTGTTTGCCCCTTTCCTCTTCCTTGTCTTTGATCACATTTTTTTTCCTCCAATGAAACTGACTTCCTCTTTTCTCCTTTCTTTTCCAAGCTGAACACAGTGTTGCCATTGAATGCATGGATTCTGGGGTCCGTAGATTCAAAGTCTTGCTCTGCTGCTCATCAGCTGAGTGATCTTGTACGTATTACCAGTGTCTCTGACCTTCAGTCCTTCTGTTTGTTTGTGTCCCTCCAAAACTTGCATGTTATAATTCTGATGCTATTTATTTATTTTTGAAGATTTTTTAATTTACTTATTTATTTATTAGGGTGGGGGGGTAGAGGGAGAAGGAGAGAGAGAATCTCAAGCAGACCCCAATGCGGGGGTCGATCTCACAACCCTGATCATGACCTAAGATGAAACCAAGTCAGATGCTTAACCAACTGAACTACCACCCAGGCACCCCTCTAATGCCATTTATGATGGACTTAGGAGGTGGGACCTTTGAGAGATGGTTTCATATAAGGAGACACCCTCATGAATGGAATTAGTGGCTTTATAAATATGTCCTACAGAGCTAACCTTGCCCCTTTCATCATGTGATGATTCAAGTAATCTGTAATATGGAAAAGAGACTCACTTGACCGTACGGGCACCCTGATCCTAGACTTCTACCCTCCAAAATTGTTAGAAATAAGTGTTTGCTATTTATAAGCTACCCAGTCTTTGGTATTTGTTACAACAGCCCAAGGAGACTAAGACATCTCCATTCACTTGTAAAATGATTACCCACTCACTGGGTTTTATGATTATTAAATAAGATTACTTATTTTACTTATTAAATAAGATTACTTATTTTATAACTATTAAATAAGATTTTATGACTATTAAATAAGAGAAGAGAGTTAGGATACTGTTTCACACCTAGTAAACACTATAGAATTACCTATAACAATAGCATTGATAAATAATTCTTATCCGAGAACCAACTCTTTCTCAATGAACCAATGTACAATAACCATTCAAGTATGATTGCTCCCTCTTATAGAATTCCATAGAGATTTCCTTATGATTCTTTCCTGGCACTGAGAATTCCTCACCAGTGTTGCAGATATATTCATAGTCAGTAAATTATTCAGTCAATCAGTCAACGATAGTCATTTATGGAGCACGTACTATGTGGTTGATAGTTTGGACAAGGAGGATTCAGCAGAGAACAAGAGGGACAATTCCCTGCCTAGAACTTAAAATGTGTACTATGGGAAGGCCTCAAAAAGAAGAAAATAGAGCTAACATAAACAAAGAGGAGAATTTAGCTGCATGGAAATCTGTGACAACATACGGTGAACATAGAGAGACAGCAAGTACAGCTCTTCCGACTCAAGAAGTAGCTTGGAATGTTTGAGAGATAGATAAAAGGGTTAGTGTGGGGGCGCCTGAGTGGCTCCCTCGTTAAGCATCTGCCTT
>CM053604.1:4897877-4926000 GCA_028646535.1 Procyon lotor | reverse complement strand
AGAACTTTTAGGTCTTCTTAGAAACACACACACTCACATACAAACACACACACAAAACAAGGATTAGAAAATAAAGAAAAACATTCAGGATATTCCTCTTTGCCCTTGGGTAACCTACACTCACAATGACCCTTTGGATTTATATATCATATTATGTTTTATGAAGCATTCATAATATCTCATTCAGTTCATGAGACAGACCTCTGAGGTAAGCTGCAGTTATAACATATTCTTCCCATTAGGAAACAAGGACCTTGGGGCGTCTGAGTGGCTCAGTGGGTTAAAGCCTCTGCCTTCAGCTCAGGTCATGATCTCAGGGTCCTGGGATCGAGCCCCACATCAGGCTCTCTGCTCAGCAGGGAGTCTGCTTCCCCCTCTCTCTGCCTGCCTCTCTGCCTACTTGTGATCTCTCTCTCTCTCTCTGTCAAATAAATAAATAAATTCTTAAAAAAAATAAAATAAATAAAGGAAACAAGGACCTTTAGGCGGGGCTGTGTTGTTATGCTACCCCACATAGATTTAACACCTGGTGGTGTCTAGCACAGAGCACGTAATAAAAGCTCAATAAAGTTATGAATCTATGAATTAAATTCTGGGAGGCTAGGTGTCTTACCATGGTCTGAGTGAGTAAGTGGTAGAACCAAGGTTTCAGAATCTGGACCCTAGGTTCATGCAATTATAGCAGTGAAAAGTCATTAATTACATTCATAGGATTCCTTGAAAGCCTACATAATGCTTGTTAGATAGAAGGAAACTGCTGTAGTGCCAGGTTCAATGGTCCCATAAAAACTCTAAAGTTAAACTCAAGTCCTGGCTTTGCTACTTATTAGCTTATGACAATTTCCCTGAGTCTCAGTTTCTAGAGGTGTAAAATTTGAGATAAAATGAGAGTGTTAATCGCTTCTTTATACTCAGTAACTAAGAGACCACGCATGGGTGTGTCCATTGTTAGCCGGGAACAAATCTCATAATCCTTATCGTTTATATAATCCTTATCGTTTACATTTTTAAAAAAGCAGAGGTACAGAGCGTGGAATCTAATGGGCTGAGTGCTGATCTCGATGCATTGGCATTCTTCCAAAGTCTTCATTTACTGTTTATAATTTATATCGAGCACATAACACCCACAGCATTTTTAAGCTTATGCAAATGTGGTTTAAATGTATCTAGTATATGGAGGAGGTTGCTATCTCCCACATGTCTGTCTTACTGTAGCAGGAAAAAAATCACTCTTCCCTGCCAAGATCCTGAGTTAGAGCCTTCTCTGGATGCTATCCACCTTGTAGGGTAAAGTGAGCCACAGATCAAATGATGGGGGCATTTGAGTCCGACCCCAAGACAGATTTGCTCGGTATTCTCCAGCAATTCAAACACTTGGTTGGATTGAGATTTCATTCTTTATAAAATGAAAAAGTTGGATTTCATTTCTAAGTTCATGCAGTACTCTGACATTCATCAACTTTAGATTGTGCGTGTGTGTGTACACTGTTTCTTTGTGTTTTTTTTTTTTAATTTTTTTAGGTGTACTTTCTAAAGGTTCATACAAAATTCATTTATTTGGCAATCTCAGCTATTATCTGAATCTTATAGCAAAGTGGAAATCCTCACTGGAAAAGAAACTGGAAACTCTATCTGAAAATCACTAAAATAGATGGGTAGTCCCTTTATAAAGGTGCACACAAGTGAAAGGCCTTGCCTTGGTTCTTTGAAATTTCCAGCCCTTAAGTTATCATCTGAAAACATCCCTGGCAGATGTAACTTGCATAAGAGCACACAGGTAGAGACGGAGCTGGTCTTCTAGCTAGACTGTTACCACCAATAATCACTAAATCCCAAATAAATGAAGAGGTAAAATTGCCCAAGATTATCAAACTCAGTGGTGTCAGATCATAACTTCATTATTTTAGATTTCAGTTTGTCCTCTTTTTTAGCTTAGAGACTTTATTTCAAGAAAAACTCAATCCTGGATATTCTTCCTTCCCTGTTGTAGGCATGATTGCATCTAAATTCCCAAGTAGATGAGAGGGAGGACTTAATTTAGCATTTAATCTAAATCCCCAAGGAGTACCAGGGCATGGAGGAAGAGAGCGCCCCTGGTGGGCGGCCATGTTGCCTCACCTGGCCTCTGCCCGCATGAGCAGTGCTCTCCTCTCCTTCAGCCATTTATGCAGGCAGCACCTCAGTGAGACTACTGTGTCCCCATCCGTTTTCCTATTTCAGGATGCATGTTGACTTCCTCATGGGGATCACCTTGTCCTAATCACAGAGCCCCTGAAAGGCCACAAACTACCTCTCTCTGCTAAGTTTTGCACCTCCCCCAAAGACCTGGAAAAGCCAACTGTGGGTTTGTACATTCTGGAAAAGCAGGCTGAGGACTTCTGGAAGAGCTTCGAGTGATAAAATGGCACTGGTCATTTCTACCTGCAAATTCCCACCTCATTGGGAGATCCCATTGCCCATCCACACCCTTGGAGCTATGTTCTGGGGTAGGAATCGAATAAGGAGGAGTAGGAGTCCCATTTGCACACTGCTCAAGAAAATCTGACCTGATACCTCCCCAATCTGACTGTATCCATGATCCTTTTTCTGGAAAGGCCTTATTTCTTCTTGGACAAGAGAAGTAAGGCTGGCTCAGGAAATATTCCAATTCTATGGCATGAGCCAGAATGTCTGCTTTAGAAATGCAACAGCCTGCAATTGAACTATTTTATTCCATGGAGAAAAAAATCCCCCTGAGACAATGGGTACAGTAAAAAGAAGTAAGGATAGGGAACAAAATGAGGGTCACTACTTCTCAGTAGTATCCTACTACATAGCTGACTGGACAATATTTCTTCTGATACTTGGGCAAAATGCACTTAGAGCGATTGGGGTGAAATGCGTAGTCATAAAGTTTCCTTTCCATATGGAAACTTTCCATAGTTTCCACCCTGAAATAGTCTGGGGAAATCCTCTAAAAGAGAAAAAAAACATTGACTAGTACACTTGAAGTGGGTGAATTCTAAACTATCAGAGAGATTGAGAGAGGTTGAGAGAGAAAGGTATTTTCTCACTTACTTAATGTGAAAGGGGCAATAGTGTTATGGAAATCTGCAAATCTGAAAGTCCCAGATTCTAGAGACATGATAGATGGGTAAGCGAAAGACATTAAGTCATATCCCTGAGAAGGTAATATGTATTGTGTATTATTTATAAATATAAATAGTGAAATAAAAATGAGAAACAACATTTAATCATTTATTTAATCAATATCGAGTATGAATACAATTAAATGATAATGATACACCTAATATCATTTATTATTTATATTAAATAGTATACAAATAATTATTTAAGAAAGTGATGAATAATAGAAATTAAATCTTCATTATTTGTCAAACTTAACAAATATATGCATCATGTCTCTTAATTCTCATAATGACCGTTTGAAATAGAAACTGTTTTTGCCATTTTGAACTAAATACAAAAAACACAGATAAAAATACAAGTTCAGAAAGTTTAAATGGCTTAGTGCCAAACACACAAGTAGTAAGAAATTTATAAACTGGGTTTTGCAGTTAAATCTGTGTGACCTCAAAGTCAGTGATCTTATTGTCCCCTAAAACCTAAGTTCTCTGTTCACTGGGGCACTTGAAGTACAATTCGGTCTATGGTGGAGAGCTGTCTCTTAGCACATTCTGGCCTTGAAAATTTTTCCAGTTTTTGTTTTTTTGTTTTATTTTGTTTTGTTTTGTTTCAGTCAAGTTGAGCTCCATTCCTGCTCTATTGGACCTTCTTCCCCCTTGCAGTAGTTACTGTGAATAAAAGCTGTCCTTATCATGTCCAGTGCTGTTTATCTTTTGTACTGAACAAGAGGAAGGTAGAGCTAATGTTGTTTCAAATCTCTTAGATATGACAATTTTCACAACCATACCCTATTGTGTAGGTATTATGGTTGATGGTTGACATTAAACAGGCACGGAAAAGCTAAGAAATCTGCCAAAGATTACAAACTGATCCTTGACACTTGGGGTTTGGACCTACACAGTTGGATTCCTAGTCTATACACATTTTCTACCGCTCTGCCCTAGTGCCTTAACCCAAATGCCGCTTGAGAACCACACAGTTATGTGAGGACTTCGGATGTGGTGTTCAATTCTCCACCTTGAGGAGCATTGGCTCACATGGAGAGCAGTCTCTGTGTAGGAACGTGGGCAGAAACGGTACTTCAAAAGGTTTAATAATCGGGAAAGAATGAAACTCTGTAGCAGCTCGAGATGCAGCATGCCAGACCAAAGGAAGGCTATTTTATTTATTTACATTAAGATGTGATAGATCTCCTTTAAGATAAAGACCACTGAATCCCAGTGTATCTATGTGACAGAATTGAGGGGTGTAGTTGGTATGGAGGGCGTGGGGTGAGTGGCTGAGGATTATGCATACAGCAAATGATGTCACATTCCGATTTATAGGGATTTGGGAAACAAGTATTGGGAAGGAAACTTTTTTTTTAAAAGATTTTATTTATTTAGGGTGCCTGGGTGGTCCAGTGGGTTAAAGCCTCTGCCTTCGGCTCAGGTCATGATCTCAGGGTTCTGGGATCAAGCTCCATATCAGGCTCTCTGCTCAGTGGGGAGCCTGCTTCCCCCACTCTCTCTGGCTGCCTCTCTGCCTACTTGGGATCTCTCTCTCTCTGTCAAATAAATAAATAAAATCTTTTTTTTTTTTTAGATTTTATTTATTTATTTGACAGAGAGAGACACAGCGAGAGGGAACTCAAGCAGGGGGAGTGGGAGAAGGAGAAGCAGATTTCCTGCAAAGCAGCGAGCCCAATGTGGGGCTTGATCCCAGGACCCTGGGATCATGACGTCAGCCGAGCCGAAGGCAGAGGCTTAATGACTGAGCCACCCAGGCGCCCTTGGAATCATTTTTTAAATATCCTTTAAAATTCTTGTGGCTGGTGTGAGAAGCAAATTGAAATGAGGCAGATTAACAGGAGAAAATCAAATTTACTTACATATATACAGGGTTCCATAAGAATATGAAATCACCAGGCACTCAGGCAGTTGTGGTTTGGGACTTCAAAAGGAAGGAAGACAATTCACAGGAAGATGAAAAGAGTAAGTGCTTTGCAAACAAATGTGTGCTGGGCCATCCACAAACAGGAGTCAAGGGAGGAATTTAACCAGCGGACTTTGCTAAGTCCCTCCCTGTCCACTACCCCTAGTCCACATTATAATGTAGTTTTCTATGGTGATATCTCCCTTGCTGAAGCAAGTCCTCTAAATTCTTTTAGGAAGTTAGTGGGAAGCCATAAAGAAAAATGTTTGTAGTTTTCTGTTTCTTAAAAATAATCAACTTGAGGGGCGCCTGGCTGGCTCAGTCCTTAAAGCCTCTGCATTGGACTCAGGTCAGGATCCTGCCCAGCTGGAAGCCTGCTTCTCTCTCTCTCTCTCTCTCTCTTTCTCTCTCCCTGTTTGTGTTCCCTGTGTCTCTCTCAAATAAATAAATAAATTCTTTAAAAAAAAAGATAATCAGCTTGAAATAATCCTCATGCGAAGAGACACATTTTGAGGTGGCAAATTTTGCTCCCCCTACAGAATGAGTCAGTAAATTAGTATGGACTCAAGTTAGTAGGGAAATTAAGGTAAAATTAAATCACTAAAGAAAGGAATTGACGTTAAGACTTGAGAGCTTCAGGTATCTTTCACCTAATGTTTCAAGACTCCCAGATTCATTTTAAATTGAATTGTATAAAACACTTTTCTTTCTTTTCTTCTCTTTTCTCTTCTTTCCTTTTCTTTTTTCTTTTCTTTCCTTACCTTTCCTTTTCCTTTCTTTTCTTATCTTTTCTTTTCTCTTCTTTCCTTTTCTTTTTCTTTTCTTTCTTTTTTCTTTCCTTTTCTTCTTTTCTCCCTCCCTTCCTTCCTTCCTTTCTTTCTTTCTCCTTTCTTTCTTTCTTTCTTTCTTTCTTTCTTTCTTTCTTTCTTTCTTTCTTTCTTTCTTTCTTTCTTTCTTTCTTTCTTTCTTTCTTTCTTTCTTTCTTCTCCTTTCTTCCTTCCTTCCTTCCTTCCTTGTATGTGTTTTTTTGGCTGTTTTGTTTTTTTGCAGGTCAACTGGTCATATATCAGCAATTTTTTGTGTCATTAGGAATTTTATTTTATAAAAAATAACCGTAGTATATACCCTTCAATAAATTCTTCCTCACAAGTCTGTTATATAAAATAGGTAAAAAGGAAGATGAGTGACAATGAAATCTGGGAACAAGAGCCCTTTGTGTTCTGTCATACTTCTAAGTCGTGGTGGTGCAATTTTTGATGGCTCTCATCTGGGAGACTATTGCAATGGGGACTGGGAGTGAGGAGCCTAGAGATGAGGAATCCTGGATCTTGACCCCTGTGTTCTGCTCAGTGACTGAGTCACCTGGACCAATTCCTTATTCCAGGACTCTGTTTCTTGTGTATAAAATGAAAAGCATTGATCAGTTGACTTCTAGGGTAATTTTCAGCTTCAAAATGTTGTGATCCTTAGGGGCACTTGGGTGGCTCAGTGGGTTAAGCCTCTGCCTTCCTGCTCAGGTCATGATCTCAGGGTCCTGGGATCGAGCCCCGCATTGGGCTCTCTGCTCGGTGGGGAGCCTGCTTCCCCCCCTCTCTCTGCCTGCTTGTGATCTCTCTCTCTCTCTCAATCTGTTCAAATAAATAAATAAATAAATAAATAAATAAATAAATAAATAAGATCTTAAAAAAAGAAGAAAAATGCTGTGATCTTTAGAGCAAGCTGTAGGATTGGAGGAATATAGCGTCCTGTACACGAATATACCTTATTATTGTATACATTACTTTTGGATATTTCTTCTTATTCTGATTTGAAGGATAGCAAATTGGCAAGAACATTAGATTTCTACAGAGACTAATTTCAAACCCAGGTATGTGAACTTGGATCTACTTGAGCCTAGAGACTGTCCTGGCATTAGCAATTGTTTCTATTCTCCGAAATTAGGCTAACAGCGTAGTTATACATTTCTTCCCGCTCTATGATTTCACCAAAATATATTCCTTTTCTTCATTTATCCAAAAACCCCCATACTTCCAAGTGGAGTTATTGTACCATTCACTTGTTCTTTAATTCTTACGAACAAAATTCCTATGATTCATGTAATTTTTTTGAAACTGTTTTGTGAAAATCCTTAACATCAATTATTGAAATATCTTTCTGTAAAGTAAAAGTAAAAACCCTCAGTGCTGTAACTTTTCACACTGCATTTGGCAAGTAAAAACATGTTTTAAAGAGGAAAAACTTTATGTTACTGATCTCAAATTCAATGTGGACCAGGTTAAAGCTTCTTTTTTTTTCTCTCCTAGCCAGATTTGAGATGTGGAGAGAACATTTGAATGAATAATATGTATCTGAGACCCATTTTCAAACCTGGGCTAGTAAACACTCATTTGTACAAATGCATATTTTTCCATACAGAGAATGCATATTATAAGGGCCATTCTGCTCTATTGGTTATAGCAAATGCATGTTCTGCAAAATCCCCTAAATACCTAATTTTCTGGCAACAGGGACTATCTTTTAAAAAGTCATTTTAGTTTACTGTGTATTGCTAGAAAAAAATAACACTGACTAAATAAGCAGCTTACTGCTTAGTAGAGACTTCCTTTCAAAAGCATAATTAATAGAACAAGAGAGCTTGGGAAGTGCCTGGGGGTCCCACGGTCCCAGGGGCGCTCACTGTGATCCCTGGAATCTCAGCATCATAAAAGGCACAGCTGTAGATTCAATAAATCAGACAGAGCTTGATTGGATCTTGACAGGTGACATCAGAAAATTTAGGCCTCTTTCCATGCATGAGTTTTCTCATGTTCTTTGAAGGGTATTGTTAGGATTATAATTGGAGCCTTTATATTATTTAATTTTATTTGCTAGGTAATATTATTTATGTTTCAAAAAGGCAAAATTATAAATAAAAAAATGAATGCATAAATAACATAAAAATGTAATAAATAAATATATATATTACCTCATTATAGATATTTTCCTGCCCTTTTCAGTTCCCTTACTTATATTGGCAATCTTTCCATTAAGTACATAAGAGCTTATTTTTCTTTATATTGTATGGATACACCAGGATTTATTAAATTAAACTCTATCTATGGACCTTTAGGTGGTTTCCTGTCTCTCTCTTTTTTTTAAATAATGCTGCAAAGAATAACTTGCACATACAGCAGTTCTTTGCTTGCATATACTGCAATATATCTGCAGAATTACCTTTTTAGAAATAAAATTATTAGATTAAAATGCTTGTTCACCTGTTACTTTGATATAATTTTCAATATGCTCTCCGTAGTAGTTATACCAATTTCCTTCATCACCAGCACTGAGAAAGAATGTTCATTTCCCCTAACAGTGGCCAGTGTAGTACATTTTCAACATTTCTTCCTTTCTTTAAGATTTTTATTTATTTATGACAGAGAGATAGCAAGAGAGGGAACACAAGCTCAAGGGGAGCTGGACAGGGAGAAGCAGGATCCCCGCAGAGCAGGGAGCCAGATACGGGGTTTGATCCCCAGGATGTTGGGATCCTGACCTGAGCCAAAGGCAGAAGCTTAATGGCTGAGCCACCCCAGGCGCCCCCATTTTCAACCCTTTTGATTTGTCGATACATAGGTGAAAAGCTCCTACATCAATGTAGTCTGAATTTGCATTTCTTTTACTTTTGACCGAAACTGAGAATTTTGTTAGCGCGTGGAAAATCTACTAGCGGTTTTTAATTCATGAACAGTGTAGCCCGATTCTTTGCACATTTTTGCGAGTGGTTGTTACTTTCATCAGTATGTTGGACCTTTTGCATATTAAGAAAATTAGCCTTTTGTCTGTGATATGAATTACAAATATGTGACATGCCAAAACTCCCACAATATGTATTTTAAGGATTTTATTTATTTGCCAGAGAGAGATTGAGAGCACAAACAAGGGGAGATGCAGGCAGAGCAGGAAGCAGGCTCCCCACTGAGCAAGGGACCATATGCAGGACTCTGATCCCACATGACCTGAGCCAAAGATAGACTCTTAATGGACTGAGCCACCCAGGCGGCCCCATAATATTTCTTTTAACTTGATGTAGTTTTAGAAGTTAAGTTCTTTACGGAACTTTATTTATACAGTAAGGAAGTCCCTTCCATTTCAGAAGTTATACAGTGATTATATTGTTTCTTCTATTACTATTTAGATGAATTTTGTACATTTAATTTTTGTTTTCTATTTGGAAATGTTTTTGACTAATGTTTAAATTACAGGAATATTAATTTTGTATTTATTTTCACATGTCTACACAGTCATGCCAAGATGTTTTTGTAAAGAGCCAAATTTCTTCCAATTATTTTAGAATTTACCTTTCTTCTAACTACATTTCCGTATGGACATGGATCTACCTGTGGGTTTTTTATTCTAATTATTTAATGTCTTAAATGTATGTAGTACATCAACATTGTTTTAATGACAGTGACTTTGTAATAATGTTAATATCTTGTGAATTAGTCTCTATTCATTATCATTTTTATTTATATTTTTCTGTGGTATTCTTGATTAATTTGTTTTACACACAAAAAATTTTTTTTAGAATCATCTTGTCTAACAGATAAAAAGATCAAAAAAGGTATTGGTATTTTTTAAGTATATTATTAAATTATTAAATGTGTAGTTTAACTTTGAAAGATTTGACTTACTCACAATGTTTGGTGTTCCCACCCAAAATTACAATGTGCCTTCCATTTATTCACATTTTCTATTAAGGTCTTTCAAAGACATTTAATGAGTTTTAAAGTTTAATTCTAGGCATTTTATCTCTGGTGTTTCTGATTTTAGAAGGATTTCCTTGGTCCCATGTGATTTCCAACTGTCCATTGTGTCCACTCATTTATGTGTATCTACTTTGCTTCCCTCTACTTTACTGGGCTCCCTCATTTTTCTACAATGGTTTTTCAGTTGATTATTTTCCACTTTCCAGCTGAATAATTGTTATACTTGCCAGCTGTGAGAGTTTTAATTTTTACTTTATTATTTTCACTTAAATTTGTTTCCCCTATATATTTATGTTTGCTCATCTTCAGGAATATGACAATTAACACCCTGAATTCTTGTTCTAGACTTTAGTAGGAGTGTTTTTGTATCTTCCTTTTGTGTCTGTTGCCTTTGAGGTGGAAGTGACTATATATATATATAATGTGTTACAAATTTTTACATTCTCATTTTATTGTTATTTTTCTAAATTCAATGATACATTTAATTTTTTCAAAGTTTACTTTAATGTCTATAGATATAATTTTTTCTAAGATATAAAAATATAATTGATCATATTAAATATATCTTAATTTTGGATAAATCTTATTTTCCTTAATATTATGTAATGATAATTCACTACTTTTTTTAATATGCTGCCAAAATCTGCTTGCTGAAACCAAATTTAGGATTTTTGCATCAAATCATTTATTTCATTAATTTTTTGTTATTTATTCTCCTTTCCTCCCATTACAATAAAAGGACAGATTTTATGTCTTGTTTTCTCCAGAAGCCTAACACCTAAAACTATGCCAGTCACATAGTAATTTATCAAAAATACGTTAATATTTGTTCATTTACTAAATTGAGATTTTTCTGTTTTACCTCTTTTGTTCAATTTCAGTGTCACCTTACATGCACTTCATAAAAAGCTTGGAAACAATTTAAATAGCATTGGAATTATCTCTGCTTTAAAGTTATAATTAGTTTAAATCTGTTGGAAGGCTTACCTTGGAATTCTAAATGTGGTTGTGCAGCACTTAGAAATCTTTGCATGGCTAGGTTAAGAAACATTTAGTCGCATTTAACATTAAAAACATTTCTACCTAAACACAGGTTATTTGCTATTTTTATATATAGTTTTTTTTATCCTTATGTAATAAGGAACCCTGTCTATCTATGTGTCCATCTATTATCTATCTATCTATCTATCTATCTATCATCATCTATCTATCATCTATCATCATCTATGTAAACCATCTGGAAACAATCCATACCTAATTTAAGAACAACAGTAAAAATCACACATCTCACTGAACAATATAGCATTTTGTTTTTCTTGTTTATGTTATCTGTGGAAATGGAATCATGCTGTTTGTGGTAATCTATGATATTTTAGCTCAGTAATATTTTTCTAAATTCACGCTTGTTGTGGACTGTTGTAATTCATTCATTTTCACTGTAGTACGACAGTCCACACATTGGCTTGTAAGCAGTTTCTTACTGGTATGAGCTGAGCTAGTGTAAATATGTTTGCCTCTGTCTCTGGGTACTCAAGAGTTTATAAGTTATTTTCATAAATGGGACTGCTGGTGTGTCTTGTGCATCCGTTCAAATCTGTAACTCCCAGTTGTTTGTCAAAATACTTGCATTAATTTATAATCCTACCAGGAGTTTTCCAAGGTTCAATTTAATGAATATTCACAGCTAATATTTGATATTATCAAACATTAATTTTTTGCCAATCTCATGGTGTAAGATGATTTTAATTGTGGTCTTAATTTAGATTTCCCTGCTTACTAATGAACGGGAACATATTTCATATGCTTTTCTTGACTACTTATGTTTATTGGTTATTTGTCTTTCCTTTTCCATGCAATTTTAGTTAACTACTAATTTGACTTTTGTAATGGTTGCTTCTTTAAGGGTTTAAGTGTTTTTCAAGATTTCTATTTTTTCTTCATGTCAGTTTTAGTAATTTATAATTTCTAGAATTTCCTCTGAGTTTTAAACATATTGGCATATGGTAATTCATACATCATTTTATCTTTTTTCTTGTTTTAATTGGCTGGCTCTCTACTTAGTTTCCTTTTTAACCCTAATATTGCTTATTTATGCCTGACATTTTTATTGATTCTTACCAAAGGATTACTTATATATTTAGTCTTTATTTTTCTTTTATCAGAAGATCTGATATGCTTCTGCTGGGTCTCATGCTGATATTAATTTCATCCCTCTTACAGGTCTCCACCTTAGTTAAGAATGTCAAGGTTATCTTCCAACTTTGCCCAGGGTAAATCAGATGCTCATGGCAGTGTTTCATGCATTCAGGCATTCATGAAGATCCTGTCTTAGGTTCACTAACCTCCTCAAGTTCTTGTTTTTCTTCCAGGGTTGTTGTTGTTGTTATTGTCATTTTATTATTTTTTTTTAAATTTTACCCTTAGAGATTTTATTTCCTTAATTTATTTCTTTAATTTCTAATAAGCCAAGGAGTACCCTAGAAATCAAAAATTTCTCATTTTTGCATGTACTGGGTATATTTTAGCAGGAAAGTTCTTCAGAGGATCCAGCCTAATATTTATTCTTAGAAATCAAAGTATCCATGCATTTATATTCAAACATCTATAAATATTTAATTTATGGTATCTGTTACAATTATAAAGTTGGGTTTTGCTTCATTATAAAATATGATTTTTTCTTAAAATTCAGTTTAGTTCATTTATATTTATGGACATACATATGCACTAAGACTTAGTTTTGCGAATTTATCATATATTCTGTTTATATGCTCTTTATAATGTATTTCATCTATAAAGTGGTTCTTCTTTCTTTTTTTTTCTCTTTCATTTTTTTTAGTTTGGTGTTTACCTGATAATTGGAAGGTCTGTATGTTGGTTAATTATAATTTTTGTATACTATCTTTAAACTTTTATTTATTTTTGTAACTTAAAATTCTTATTTATTAAGACATTTCTATTTTTTTTACTGATTACCTTCAATAAACTGTGAACTCAGAATCAAAAATTGCCAAATGCATAAAGGAATTGGTCATAATGAGTGACAATGAGCACAAAATAATAGATCATATTTAATCATGCCTGAGAAATTCAGATACTGGGCTTATCAAATATAAAATATGGGATAACCATCATGTTAAAAGGTGAATAAATAAGCTGGGAGCAAAAACTGGACTAAAGTCCAAAAACTGGACTAAAGGATAAAAAAAAAAATGCATGGCAAATATAAAAAAGATCCAAATGGAATATCTGAATATTAAAAGCAATAAAATAAAATTGTTGAAATGACAAATTCAATGTATTTGCAACAGTAGGTGAAATATAGCTAAATAAAAAAGATCACATTATTTATTTACTTATATTTTTAATTCAGAGTACAGCACTGAGAAACTAGTATGTAAGTAATATGAAATAAAGACTAAGGAGAGAGAGGATAGACCGAGGAGGTATGGCTTGCCTTTAAAGTTTCGGAAGGAGGAAATTGAGACAAAATACCTGTGGAGATAAAGACTGAGAATTAGATCATGTGATTAAAGATGTGATTCTGCACACAAAGAATGACAAATACAAAAAGAACCTCTACTGTGATGACTTGAAATAAAACCTGAGAATACGAAAGGCCATGAAGAGGTATTAAAAGCATCTATGAAGGGAAAAAATTATGACCTACGTGAGAATGACAATTAAGCTAGACAGCAGGCTTACAGCAGCAGCAGCAGGAACACGGGGTGGGGGGAGGGTATGGGGGTGTGGGGGTGTGGGGGGCGTTACACTGGTGTTGTCAGAGCTCTGAGAGAAGACAATGTTCATTGGGATGTCCAATAAATGAAAAGGGATTCTTGGAATTATGAAGTTATTGTTAACATACTCAGGTCTTTGTGAAATCATTTTTTAAAGATTTTATGTATCTATTTGAGAGAGAGAGAGAGAAAGAGAGAACATGAGAAAGAACTTGAGAGGGGAGAAGGTCAGAGGGAGAAGCTGACTCCCCATGGAGCTGGGCGTCTGATGCAGGACTCCATCCGGGGACTCCAGGATCATGATCTGTGTCGAAGGCAGTCGCTTAACCATCTGAGCCACCCAGGCGCCCCCATGTGAAATCATTTTTAAACGTAGATCTTGTTTATATAGATAATACATTCTTATATCGTAATACAACATGATATACAAAACACAAATATAACACAAATGTAATATAGAAAGCAGGTGAAATAGGGCAATGATCCTTTTTTGTGGTATCTAGGCTGATACGGCTCTCCGATGATCTCCGACTCCTAACAGTTAAACATGGTGCTGGCCCTTCCCGTGTTATATCAGGCTGATGAGCCATGGAATGTAGCAGAAGTGATTGCTGGCTCTGTTTCTCTCATTGGATCACTGACTGTGGGGGAAGCAAGCTGTCCCGTGTGAGGAGATGCTTATCTGGTGAGTAACCAAGGCCCTCAGCCAACATCCAGCAGAGAATGGAGGGTTCTGGCAAATGGACACACAAGCAACATTAGAAATTGATCTGTCAGCCTCAGTCAAGTTTTGACATCGCTGCCGGTCAATTGACCAGCTGATGTCTAGACTTCAACCTGAGACAAAACGACCCAAGTAAACTGCTTCTGAATGCCTGAACCAACCAACCAACCAACCAACCAACAACAACAAACTGTGAGACGAAGGGTTTTTTTTTTTAAGCCATTGATTTTGGAGTTATTTGTTGCATGACAATAAACAACTAATGCATTACTTAATATGTGTCTTAATCAGCTCAGGCTGACATACAAAATACCATAGACTGTGTGGCTTAAGCAATAAGAATTTATTTCTCACAGTTCTAAAAGATGACAAGTCCAAGACCAAGGTGTCAGCCTATAGGGTGCCCAGCGAGGGTGCCCATCTTCTTGGCTTGCAGATGGTCACTTCCTCCTTGTGACCCTGTATGGTAGACAGAGAAAAGAAGCAAGGATATTTCTTCCATCACGGGGGTGCCACCCTCATGACCTCATTTAAACATAATTGCCTCCCAAGGGCTCCATGTCCCAATGCTGTCACAATGGGGGCTAAAGCTTCAACATGTAAATTTGGGGGAGAAGGCAGCATATCTCAGTCCATGGTGATTTGAGAAAAACACTATTATTTTGGTGTCTACATAAGCAGTAACATTAATTACAGAAACTCTTCCAAAGCCACAAAATCATAGATGACATATTTCAAGATACCTGGGACATGAAACACAAGTGTGTTTCAGAATCTGCTTGATTTTTCTTTCTGGAACAGGCACTTGTTCATACTTTCCTTTCTCCGCTCTTACATGTGCAGTTAATTTTATATAAAGAAGATTATCCCATTGCTTCATTACTCAAAAATGTGTTATGGGATTCTTTCCAATTCAGTATAAAAAAATATATGCATCAGATTTTGTACAGGCGGCAGAGTATCCCATTACTTGAATAACCATCATTTATATAACCTATCCAATATTGATGTGCATTTAGCTTGTTTCCATTGCTTTGATTAACAAAACTGAGATGAATATCCTTGTACATTCATCTTTGTAGTACTGCTAAATTACTGCCTTAGGAAATGTTTCTAAAAGTGCAGGAGCTCTGTAGAAGCAATGGGCACCACATTTCACATGATTTATTTTCCTTTTCTGTTTGAAATTGTACGCTCACCTTTTTCTGAAGTGATATGATTGTTTCCTGCTAAAAAAGGGGAACCAAGTTAAATCCCTTCCTATTTTACCCCAAATGTATCATTCTATCGCTTTCTAATTTCCTATCATTGGGTATTTAGACAAACGAAGAATCATATTTCAGTTTCTCTTCATGCCACACTTCTTGAAATTGGTATTAATTTAACATAATATTAAACTGATATTTTAGCACTATCTTGCTTGGCTCAGCTTTATTAAAGTTACTTTGAGTTGCAAAACTAATGCATATTTGCTGTAATAAGGTTAACTATCAAAGTGCAAATTAACTCAAATTTGGCTATGGGCACCTAAAAACAAGGCTGCCATAAACTGGCCAGTGGGTGTGTCTTTTCTCCAGCGATGGCCCGGACTCTCCAGCAAAGAAGGAAAACTCTCTCCGTTTTTGCTCAGCCCCACCCCTCATTTTTCTTATTTTCCTTGTTTCAGAAGCACATTGTGCATATTGGTGGGAAGCAGAGCTTTTGATAGCATTAGACTGTGTTGTCTCAGAAAAGGAAAGATGCATGCGGTTTTAAAAAGTAGACTGACTCAAATATAGGAACACCTGGGAAATTTCTGAGGAATGACAATAAACTAACTGCAGTCAAACAACCTTGATCCACATTGAACTGACAAGAACACATGGATGATTCTGAACCCTGGACCCTAGCACTGAGGCCATGAGAACCCAAGTGGAAGTCCCTATGGCCAAGCTAAGGAAAAAGGATTTGGAGATACCCAGCCCTGAGCTCTAAGGAATGTACTGTCACAGTACCAGCAATCGTCCATCATTTATCTGGACAACAGAAGTCTAGGGATAGAGGACGCCCTTAAAATACCCTTGGGTACTGAGGACACCAGGAAAATTGCATTTTATTATATTTTAATTTTTAAAAATATGGAATTTTTGCACCATAACTATCATGGAATAACCAATGAGAGCAAAACTCAAATGGTTTCATTCGTTCATCCATCCATTCATTCATTCATAAATTCATTCATTCATTCCTCCAGGGATTTATTGCTACCTCACTAAAGGGTAGAAGTATAATAATGGATAGACATAAGTCACTGTTTTCACAAAACTTCAGTCGAATATGGGAGGTAGACTTAAAAGTACCACAGAAACATATATACAATTATAAATTATTATATCTTTCAGATTAAGAAGGTGACCTGATCCATCAAACTCATTGCCAACTTTAGCCAGAGTTTCCCTGCTCAGAGTACTAGTTCTAAACCAGCTCTTTGGGGAGCCTGGGTGGCTCAGTGGGTTAAAGCCTCTGCCTTCGGCTCAGGTCATGATCTCGGGGTTCCGAGATCAAGCCCCGCATTGGGCTGTCTGTTCAGTGGGGAGCCTGCTTCCCCCTCTCTCTCTGCCTGCCTGTCTGCCTACTTGTGATCTCCCTCCTGTCTGTCAAATAAATAAAATCTTTTTTAAAAAAATAAATAAACCAGCTCTTAAATAAGTAAAAAAAAAACCCCAGCTTATCTGGTGGTTGGGGAGCAGTAAAGAACTTCACCAGTTCCCATGTGACACAGTGCCTGTGCTAGTCACCTCTTGCCTTCTTTTTTTTTCGCACCTGTCAGTATCCATGTACCTGATTTAAGTGCATTTGCCCCTTTGTGTATTGTCTTCCTTCAGAGTGAAGATGTCAAATTCCTGAAGACAGACACTTTGCTTTATTCACTGTATCTGTATTTGTAATGGTCAGAAAAGTTCCAAAGGCATACTATATGTGTATGTTTGACAAATTTTGCTAAATAAGTAAATGAATATGAGTCAGGGCTCCTTAGGGTATCAATACCCAAGCTGTCATATTAAACAGTGTGAAAATCTTGAACAACTACAGCATTTATTTTTACAAAGGCCAGATGTCGTGAACTGTGAGATAAATAACAGATACAACATTTGACTTCTCAGCTCCTTCTGCTCAAATCCAGAAACACTGACTTTCCTTCCCTTCAGCCAGTCAGAATGGCCCGATGCAAATATCCTCTGGAAGATGTCAGATTTGGAGCTCTGTGTGCCAGCCTTTGTCTTCCCTCTTCTCTGAACCCAACACATTTATTCATCCCTTCTTTCCTTTTAGACATAAAAACTGCAAATCCTACTTCTTGAAAGTGCAGTGAAGCAATGCTATACTATCCTAGCATTCTCAGTAAGGCAGAGAAGAAACATCCCAGTTCGCATAGCAAAGATGCCTCTGCTCT
Source organism: Procyon lotor (assembly GCA_028646535.1). NCBI lineage: Eukaryota > Metazoa > Chordata > Mammalia > Carnivora > Procyonidae > Procyon > Procyon lotor. The sequence continues at coordinate 4,908,321 of CM053604.1, read as the reverse complement.
TACTCATTAAGAAACCATTTCCTCCTCTTTCCAAGTCTTGTGCTTAGAAGGAAAGTTGTCATTAATTGTGTTCCCACAGCTTTGCTTATTTGCTTTCTTGTGTGTTATCTAATGTTTTGCTGAAATACAAGGATTTCTGTAAGTTTTGCTCTCATCCTCCAAAAAACTCACTCAATACAGTTGTCGGCTACCCAAGTTTTTCTTTCTTACTAAGCTACTATAAAAAGTAACTTCTCTTCTGGATCAGTGGGAAACATCTCGGGAAATACTATCAGATCATAACACGATGAAAACGATTATTAATCAAATTCAGTATCACAAAAGCTCCAGTCGTTGGTCAATGACTTACCAGTGATGTAAGTAAGTAAGTAAGTAAGTAAGTAAGTAAGTAAGTAAGTAAGTAATGCCTTACTCAGTGATTCTGAGCCCTTATCATGTACTCCGCTTTAGTGTCCATTGTCTTGTGTACTCCTCACATCAATCCCAGGAAATCTGTAGCATCCCATACTGTCGCCATCATTGCTGTCATCATTCTACATGACAAGAAAGTGAACTTTGGGAACGTTGACCTGATTGTGGTCACAAGATTCCTGGGATTTGAATTCTGGCAGTCTGACCTCAGAGCTCATGTCCTTAAACGCAGTGCTCTTTTGTCTTCTGAGGTCCCTATGTTTACTTATAAAATTGTAAGAACAGTTCAAAGTCTGCTACAATAAAATGTCTACATGTGCAAAAAAAAAAAAAAAGTAATTCCTCTTTTTCATGGTGAATGCCACCTAAACGGGATTCTCCCACTACTTATACCTAAATTACAATTATTTGTGTTACAACGCTCTGTTGCTCACTGACACTTCAGCAGCAGGAATTAAAGCTGTCTGATTCTCTCTTTCTGAGATCTTGTTTAACCCTTTCATTCCCTTTAGACAGGTGTGGTTGTCCTACACCATCGTACATAAAACAGACATAATTTATATTTGCCAAATGGAGGTCAAATGGGAGCACTTAGCTTTGGTTCTGAATCCTTCTAATGCTGCTTTTTTTCTTTTCTTTTTTAATTCTCTCCCCTTACGTTTTCCAGGAGACATAGCCATCTTCACATATCCCTACTTCAGCAAACATGGATTAGACAGGGATATCAGTTGTACACTCTGATGGGTCTGGACGGAACGATGCATATTCTATTTCCATTTTTGATTTAATTAGTTATGGAAAAATAAAATAAGATAAAAACAGGGAGGCAAACCATAAGAGACTCTTAATCCAGGGAACAAACAGGTTTGCTGGAGGAGAGGTAGTTGAGGGGATGGGGTAACTGGGTGATGAAATTAAGGAGGGCACGTGATGTAATGAGCAGTGGGTGTTAGATGCAATGGATGAATCACTAAATTCTACCCCTGAAACTAATAATACACTATATGGTAACTAAATTGAATTAAAAAAATATGTGTTTCCTCAATCCAAACTAGGACGTTAGTCACAAGTTAAAAAAAAAATGAAGACAGAGTGGCAATGTATTGATGGTGAATCATATTTTAACAGACACAACATGGAGTTATAAATGATAGAGCATTTGCAGGAAAAACATGGAAGGGTACCTATATGGGTTTTCAGGATTTGGCTATCATCTTCATCTCCCAGTTCTTTCAGACTTTTAAAGTGACACATTTCCTTACAGAAACAACAAGACTGTGTGAATTGTAACAGTGTTTCTGGTTGTGGAATAGCTAGTACAGAAGATTTGTATTTTAGCCATATTGAAGGCTGAGCGAGCTATGGAAATCCACCGTTGGCTTCTATACCTCTTGATCGTAGGAATTACATCCCCTAATGTCTGAGAACTCCATTTTTTCAGTTGATCTCCAGAGGATCGCATCAGAGATACCTAAAATAAAACCATTCAAAGGGATGGTTATTATAAATAACTCCTTTTCTTTTCTCTTGACTTTACACATAGTCACTCTACATTATTCAGGCATTGACTAACCATGCTGTGAATAATTCAGTCTTTCACAGTCTCTTCTCCCTCTTGATGTCTGACTTTTGCCCTCTTTCGAGTCATTAGAAATTTCACTGACATGGACAAAGAAAGGGAATCAACATTAAAAAGATGGGTAATCCATGTCCCTAAATAGTGGGTTCATTAAAAAAATGCTATTATTTTAGATAGCAACAGCACAATTTTTAAATATATGTAATGGGTAAAACAGGATGGTGAAACTAATAAAATGAATAATAACACTGCTTAAGTTTTTCATTCAACAAGTATTCATTCTGCATTATGTGTTATGCATAATGTATGCATAGTATTATGAGCACTAAAAGATGTGCTCTTAATATGGTGTTGAACACAAATAACAACAATAACTGCAACAACAGCAACAATAATAATAAATAGTAACCCACCCTTCAGAATCTTGCATTCTAGTTGGAGAAAATAAGTATGACAAGAGTAGATAATTATAAATGCTCAAAGAGAACAGTGGGCTAGAGAGAGATGATGAGAGAATTTCTTTAATGTTGGGATTAATGTCATGTTCTACATTGAGGTGCAAGAACTCAGTGGGATAATTAAAGAATGAGTGTGACCCAACTTAGCAGCAGGTCATATAAAAAAATTAAGCATAGACTCATCATATAGCCTAGGAATTCCAATCTTGGATACACACTCAAAATAATTGAAGATATTTGTTCACTCAAAAACGTGCACACATGTGTTCCTAACACCAACATTCATAGCCAAGGAGTGGCTTGTCCAAGTCAAGCCAAATTTCCATCAACTGATAGACAACAAGTGAAATTTCCATCAACTGATAGACAAATAACCGATAATCATGATATAATATACCCATATGAGGGAACATGTAGATATACTAAAACCTACTGGACTGTACACTTCTAAAGGGGAAATTTTATGATACATGAATTATATATCAATAAAAAAGAACTTGATAACTTAAGTATCTATTTGCTAAAAAAAGTAATGCTTCCAGTATCAAACTTTGATTATGTTACTGATCACTTTTTTTTTTTTTAAGAATTTTTATTATTTATTTGACAGAGAGAAACACAGCGAGAGAGGGAACGGTAGTGGGAGAAGCAGGCTTCCTGCCGAGCAAGGAGCCCGATGCGGGGCTCGATCCCAGGACTCCGGGATCATGACCTGAGCCGAAGGCAGACGCTTAACGACTGAGCCACCCAGGCGCCCCTGATTATGTTACTGATCACTTTAAAATAACAGATCTTCTGGACCTATGGGATAAAAGTCAAACACATGGAGTCAACAACACACATGCTCTTCATTATCTGGTCTCTGCCCGAGTCTCCAGCCTCTTCTGCAGTCATTCCTCTCCACCACTTTCTTGAGTCAAAAGAAACACTCACCTTTGTTGTTCCACACTATGAGATCTCTTGTATATTATACTCACTCAACTCCCTTTTCTTGGGATAGTTTACCCTCCTCCTTCAACTAGTTAATCGCACGTGTCCTGCAAAACTGAATGCAAAAGAATTACCATATTCATAGTGACCTTCTCTCTGAGCCCTCAGCCCAATATTTAGAAACATTTGCCCTGTGGTCTAATGGAATCCTCTTCATATCATAGGCCTTTTCCAAATTGTATTATGAGCTTCTGTTTATCCATTCATCTCTTCCTTTACACGGAATGCTTTGTGAAACCAGGGATCATTCGTGTTTTCTTCTATGTGTCTTCAACACTTGTCAGGACGAGTGTTCAGTAAAATTGTTGGGACTTGAATGCACATCTATTTTAATCTATTTTATAGATTTGTAGGTTTTATAGAATACAAATCTATTTAATCATAAATCTATTTAAAAAAAAAGAAAATGTGTTGTGAACCTTGGTAAAAGCCTACATTTATAGGCAAGAGGGGTAAGTATAGGACACCAGAGTAAGGATATAAAGTTTGTCAGAAAGAAAAAGAGTTCCTTAACTTATTACATGTGAATATATTTTTTAAGGATGTGCATAAAATATATTGTATATACATAACCATTAAGGAAAGTAAAGTAGGGTTCTGTTTGTTGTACTTATTCTGGGTCAACAGGTGTAAACTAACATGGGCAACCAATATGGTGTGACCATATCAAGGGTTATTTGGCCATTCTATGGTTGTTGGGTATTGGAGTAGTTTATACATTTTGCTATTGTAAGTGTTGTTCCCCCCAGATATCTTATGACTCACTTCCTCATTCCATTCAATCTCTGCTCGAGTGTCATCTCCTTGGAAAAGTCTCTCCTGATATCTAAAATAATGACTTTTATGCCATCATAATTTAGCACTCATCACTGTCATCACTGTATCACTGGCTACAATACAAGGTCTGCAGAAGAATGGATATTTGTCTCCAAATCCTAGAATGGTGTTTAGCTCATAGTATGTGCTCAACAAATACTTACTGAATTAATTAAAAAGTAATGCTGTGGGCCTAAATATTGTCTCTTTCTCTTTTTAAGGGTTACTTAACAGAAATCAGATTTTAAAAATCAGTATGTTTTAAGTTTTCAAGAACCATTTCACATCACCAAAATTGGTGACAAAAGCTACACCAATTTTTCAGTTAAACAAGTTTTCCAGGAATAAAATTTAATTTTAATCTCACCAATATACTAACCAGTATTTAGTATACGAAATATAATGAGATTTTTTAAGTAGTGGTCAATTTGTTAGGCGTAAATAACAATAAAACAAAAAAAAGGCCATTTCTAATACACTGAGGTCACACTCTGTTGATCACAAATATGAAATTTTAATACTTTTCAGTTTGTGACTAATGTCATATACATTAACCTTTGAAATCCATACATGCATATAAAGTAACCAGTTCAGGCATTTACATAATTTTAAAGATAAATGTAAATGACTCTCCATGATGACAGTTGAGAGGCCAAGGAAAGGTTATAATAAAATTTATCAAGTAGAAATAAAAACATTCCCTTGATTTATTTGGAAGAATTGTATTGATTTTCCAGAACATGGGGACCCAGAGAGGATAAGGTTTATATTCGGTATGAGGAAGATAAACCAAAAATATATTAGAAAGAATCAGCTGAGTTAAGTGACTTTATCAAAACCACACATGCCAGTTTCCCTAGCAGTAGAAACTGCATCTGTCTGTACTTATATTATTTTTTAACTATGTGAAAATGGAGTAAATCGTAAATAAATGATAGGGCATTGTGGAAAAGTGCGGAAAAGGGTTGGAGTGGATGAGGAACAAAGTAAAATTTCACGAGGGAGAAAAACTTGAGTTGTGTATAAACAAAAGTTATCTTGAGCTTGTATGTGTAGAAACCTTGTGTCAAAGTAAGTCTTAACTCTTCAATTGGATGATAAGAACTCACAGCATATGCATTACCCCCTGTACTCCTTTATTATCCCAAGTTATGATCCCTCATCTCCAGCATAATGTTACCAGATAGAATTCCAGATGGTTCTCATGGGCTTGCTTGGCCCCATTCAGTCCCTGAAGCCACAAAGATCATACCTTGCAAGATTTGAGGAGCTCCACTCTTACTGGTGAGTGGTCTGAGCAGACTGTCAAGCTGTTCTTGCCCATGTTCCTGAAAACAGATGCAGAAAATTTTAGGCACCAAGTGTCCACTCTTCTGCCACCTTTCTAAGGTAGCCCTGTCACAGAGGTCAGTCACCATGATCTACCCCTGGCCTGGCCCTGCTTTCTACTTCCCATGGTGACTTCCTGCTAGTATTGGAGTTTAGGAGCCTCAGTTTGGAAACACGTAGCTAGGGCAGCTCAGGTTGTCTCAGTAAACATACCCATCTAGTGATAATAATAAATTGCAGCACGCTGAATAAATGTAACAGACATACTTAGCTAATTTGTTTATATGTCTGTCTGTGATGCAGTGTGTGTGTGTGTGTGCATGTGTGCACACGTTTTCTGCAGCCAATTTTAGAACAAAGTTTTCTCTCTCCAACTGAAGTCACTTCCCTCATTAAGTCAGTAAACAAATGCAAACGGTAAAACCTCTTACATTCAGTTCTTCCTTAGCCTTAGAATAAAACTGGAACTTCATAGCTCAGCTTGAATTATCCTCCAGGATCTAACTGCCCCCTACCCGTCCAGGCTTATCTAACACTATCACCATTTTCCTTTCCTCATTTTTGGTCAGGTATTCCAACAACCTTCTTGCTCCGGGTACCTTAAATGCACTAAGCAGAATATAATAATCAGAATGTTTCCATCATCTGGTCTTCACTCCTATTGTTCTGTCAACCTTTCTGCTTTGCAAGCTCAGCCCAAACCATATCTCTCCATGGCCCATTTCCAGTTTTCTGATTCACATTAATCACACCTACCCAGGCTCCTCAGAACTCATTTCACTTAATCTTCAAGCATGTTTGCCTATGTGCCTCCACCAAGACTGAAAGTTCTGTAAAACTGAGAGACCATCCCCCATCCACCCCAGGTGTTGGGCATGTGGAAAGCTCTCAAAAACCATGGCCGCTCTTGGAGTTAAGCAAATAGACTATGAAGTTTATTTTTTAATAAAAAAGAAAACTAATGTTTACCAAGCAAATATATGTGTCAAGAATTGTAAAATATATTTATTATCTCCCTGCAGGAATTTCTACTCCATATACATATTTAGGAAATGTAAGTGATTCTTTTTTTTTTTTTTTTAATTTTATTGATTTATTTGACAGAGAGAGGACAAGCAGGTGGAGTAGCAGGCAGAGGGAGAGGGAGAAGCTGAGCAGGGAGCCTGATCTGGGGCTGTATCCCGGGACCCCAGGATCATGACCTGAGCCAAAAGCAGACCCTCAACTGACTGAGCCACGCAGGTGCCCCTTTGGCAGAGTTTCAAATCTGACATGCTTTTTTGTTATATTGGAACACATTTGCCTAAAATACTCATTGATCTAGTACATGCTGATGTTTTCTACAGAAGCAGGATAGAGCAAATACACAGCCCCATGAAGACATGTGAGATTCTGTATCCCTTTATATGACGTGGAGTGCCAGTTGTAGGTTAAAAGATGATGATTCCATGAAAAAAACAGGAAAATGGAAAGTCAACAGTTTCACTGCCTGATGGTGCAAAATCATAACACATTTTGTGTTTTATGATGGAGGGGTCATGTAGCATTAGTACTCAGTGTCCCTGCCAAAAACATCAATCCAGATGGGAACATTAATTTATTTGACCAGATGTGTGACAATGTCACTCTGAAAGGTGGTTCCAGTATGCTGAACTGGCATATATCATCACAGAAATTGCACTGCTAATAGAAGATATCGAATTAGCGGCTCTCTAGTGAGACTTCAATCATTTCAAACCATAAAGAATGTAGGATTTTAGAGTTAAAAAGGCTTTAGATCAGGTAGTCTGGAAGTCTCATTTGATACAAGAGGAAGGGAAGGCTCAGAGAGGTGAAGTGTATGTGCATGAATTTGTTAACCTATATGTGCCAACATTGATAATTGATGCTAGACCCACGGCTGCCTAACCAGACTTAACCAGGTCATGCTCTATGACCTTAATCACATTTTCATATATTTTTTTTCCATTTTTCATTCAACAGCAAAGCGTCAAGTACCCACTGTATGATACCCTAGGCATGGGGCAAACACTGGTGGGAAGACAAGCAGGATTCCTGCTTTTGAAGGAGCTACCTTGGAGTGGCCAGCATCAGACATAAATGAAATGCATGTGACCAAAGACAAGTGCAAAGAAGAAAATGCAGTAGGATAGTAGAGTGGAGGTAGGGTAGAGAAGGATGTGCTTATCCTGTTCATATTCATAACTACCAAAAGGAGCCGATGGAGTGATTAAAAATGCTTTTAAAAAGTAGAAATGGCACGTGTGAGGTTCACATGAACTTGGAGAGGAGGAGGGAGACAGGCGAATGTGACTGCAGCACACTGAACAGTGCAGAAGGTGGCTGGATCATGCAAGGCCTGGCAAGTTGGGTTTTATTCTAAGTGCGACGGGAAACCATTGGAGGGATTTACACAAAGGAGCAATAGACTCTGATTGTTAAGCACCTAATTGCACACAGTCTATCCCAGGACATGTGATTTTTCAGGCTACAGAGCATTCTAGTAGCAGACACTATAGAGGGCAACTGCTACCCGATCTTTTATTCAATTACAATATCATTCAGGTTCCTATTTGAGTTAATGGTAAGGTTGAGAAAGCTTTAGAAAAACAACACAGTTAAACAATCAACCCATTTTTTCTTTTAATGAATAGACTGTTGTTTGGGGGCAGTTTTAGGTTTACAGAATTGAGCAAATAATTCAAAGAGTCCTCACATAACCCCTCTTCCCCTCATATTTCCCCTATTATCAATATCTTGCATTTGAACAGTGAATAGTATGTTTGTTGGAACCGGTGAGCCAATATTGACACACGTAATTATTAACTGAAGTCCAGAGTTTATGTTAATGTTCTTACGTTGTTCTGTACTATGGGTTTTGACAAATGCACTGCCATTTACCCACCATTACGGTATCATACAGAGTAGTTCACCACCCTAAGGATTAGCAGTTGCCAGGGATTTGGGGGTGAGGGAGAAGATGTGGGATTAGCAACAGCTAATCTTGCTACTGTCACTATTGTTTTCTCATATAATCGGAGTTACGTGTAGTTTGTAGATTTTTCAGACTGGCTTCTCTAAGTAACATGCATTAAAGGTCCCTTTACATTTTATCATAGTTTGATATTAATTTCTTTTTATCACTGAATCACTGAAAAAGTATTCCAGGGTATGGATGTACCACAATGTGTTTACCCGTTCATCTTTTGAAGTACGTCTCGGTTGCTTAGAATTTTTTGGCGATTACGAATAAAGATGTTATAAATAGTTGTGTGCGGTGTTTATGTGGACACAAATTTCCAACACATTTGCATAAATGCCAAGGGGCTTGATTCCCAGATTGTATGCTAGGAGTATGCTAAGCTTCGTAGGGAACTGCCTAACTGTCTTACAAAGGGACTGTGCCGTGTTGTATGCCTACTAGTAATGAATGAGAGCTCCTGTTGCTCCATATTCTTACCAGCATTTGGTATTTTCAGGGATTTTTGGATTTTAACCATGCCAGTAGACATGTAGTGGTATCTAACTGTTTTAACTTGCAACTCCTTAATGATGTACAATGTTGAGTATTTCTTGACTCATTTGTTCCTAAAGAGTAATGTACAAATTATTTATTCCTATGATAATATGATATACATATATATGCATATGTCTAGTGCGTTTGTGTACATATATACACAAATACATATATACACAAAACTGTATATATGTATATACACAGTTATATATATACTATATGTATTATACATATAAAGAAAAAAGCATCACCATACATATTTATATATGTATATATATATATATGTATATATATATATATATATATATATAACTACGGCGATGCTCTATTCTTTTAGTTCACCTGGCATATATTTAGCACCTATTATGCTCTAGTGTCTAGACGAGGCACTAAGGAAACTGGTGATTCCGATAGCACTTCCTCTCTTTCCATGATGTCATGGTCTAACCCAGAGGGCATGTAAGCTGAGCTGTGATAAAGGGAAATATGGGGGCCATGAGAGCCCTGAGGAGTAATACCCCTCCTTAGTAAAATCAGAGAACTTTCTGAAGTAAGGAATCCTAGAGCTGTATTAAAATGAGGCAGAACAGTCTACCAGCTGGTGACAATGGAGTGGAATCCTGGGTCATCCAGTCTGGAGTCTCAGGGAGAGAAGTAAAGCTCAGCAATATTGCCATGGCAAACACTCAGGAGGGGTCATGATAGCGGGGTCAATATAGGCCAGTAGGTAAGAAGATTTGAGTGATAAAAAGCACAAATAACCGATGGTTATTTGGCTCTGAAGGCAATATGCACACCTAAGTCGGTTTCCCAGTAATGTAAGCTCATTTCCTAATTAAGCTTGGTTATTATAAAAGTTCTTAATATTCATAAAATACAAAGAGTTTTGATGGCAATGCCGTGCAGTTTTAGTAATATAATACCATCACATTAAATACAACTTGACTCTTATAAAACAAGTTTAAAAAAATTTCTGTTAGGTGATGGAAGCATAACAAAATGCAAATATATTTTAAAAGTTAGGTAACGATCTCTTTCACAAATTATGGTAATTAATATTCTGGTTTATATTTCGTGTTTCACTACGTATGTATAGACATTTGTATTAAGAACATTGATCACTAAATGCTCTTTCACTTCATTAAATGGAGGTTTGCAACATCATTTTTAACGACTTCTGAATAATCAATCTGTGAAATGAACAAAGCATGATTTATTTACCTATTCTCCTTTGAAGGTTAGTTCAAGCACCTCCACTTTTCCATACTATAAATAGATCTGAGATGAAATTATGGTATTAAATCTTTGGGAACCAATTCAATTATTTAACTAGGATACTTCTTT
>CM053604.1:4874921-4897377 GCA_028646535.1 Procyon lotor | reverse complement strand
CATTCCCTCTGCTTGTGTTCCCTCTCTTGCTGCGTTTCTCTCTGTCAAATAAATAAAATAAAATCTTTAAAAAAAACACAAACATTTTTTTGCCTTGAAAAATTAACCATTTCTCTATTATTATTTGTTACCTCAAATGCTTTTTTTAAGCTGAATCTATTGGATTTTCCTAGTAAGCATTCAGTTATTTCCAAATGGCAAAGATGACCTTTTTTTTTTTTTTACCTTCAATAATTATTCCATATTGAGTGCCTGGGTGGCTTAGTCTTTAAGTAGCTGCCTTCGGCTCAGGACATGATCTCATGGTCCTGAGATCTAGCCTCTCATCGGACTCCCTGCTTGTGGGGAAGCCTGCTTCTCCCTCTCCCACTACCCCTGCTTGTATTCCCTCTCTCACTGTCTTTCTCTTCAAATAAGTAAAAATCTTTTAAAAACTTTATTCCATATTACTTTTTTCTGCCTTCTTTGCCTAAAATTTCTAGGAAAAAAGTGTTGAATAACATAGGTGATAGATGACTTCCCTTCTATTGTTGTATTTCAGTCTTACACTGTCTCATTTTTAAAAAAATTGTATCTGATGAAAATTATGCAGAAACATTTTCTTACCTATTCAAGTTCCTGGTTATAAACACAATTTGTATTTTTTGACTACTATAGAGACTTTTTTGACTACTATAAAGTCTTTTCTCTCACTAAATGTCACCAAGTTTGTAAGTTTGTAGGTCTTATTCCCCCCTCTGTTCTTCTAGAGCATGTTGTGCTTTCATCCATCTACTATGGTTTGTCGCAGTCTTATTGTGATTTTGTCTTGCTGCTTCTAAACATGGTCAAATATTTCTCCAGGTAAAGTAAAGATGGCTCCCTTTTAATGTAGAACCAGGTACACGAACAATTGAAAAGAATTTACTGCTTATACGAATTTTAAAAAATAAACTTCATCTGCTACTGTGCTCTTGCTGGCTATGTTTCTCAGATGTAACCATCAGGCAATTGGAGGATCCGTATAGATCCAGGTTGAGAAACATTGCTTTACGGTAGATCTAGAGGCGCCTGGGTGGCTCAGTTGGTTAAATGTCTGACTCTTGATTTCAGCTCAGGTCGTGGTCTTAGGTCATGAGATCGAGCTCCATATTGGCCTCTGTGCTCAGCAGGGAGTCTGCTTGGGATTTTCTCTCTCTTTCTCCCTCAGACCTTCCCTCCACTAAAACACACTGCAAACAAGTAAGTAAGTAAATAAATAAATACATAAAACCTTAAAGGCAGGTCTAGTATCTAGATTCATCTTATATTAGAAGAACCTGGTCCTGCCTCTGCTCTGCCAGAAGAAATAACTGTTTATCTGCCCATTCTGTTTTCTGTTATATACTTAATAGTTTACCAAAAACGAACTTTCATTGGTGGTTTACCAATGAGAGTGTGTGGGAAAAAGAAGCTTGTAAGAATAAACAGATCAATGAAGGAATGGATGACCCAATGAATGAGTGAAGAAAGAAAGAGGAGAGGAGAAAAGAAGAAAGGAAAGAAAGAAGGAAGTAAAGAAGAAAAAAATCATACTTTCATTTGATGCAGAAAATAAGAAGACCAGTGAATCTACTGAATTACTCTGATGAAATTATCTTAAATAATTTTGAATTCATAAAAAATTAAATCAAGGAAACCGAACAAGGTGTTATATATCTCTGTAAACACACACACACACACACACACACACACACACACACACGAGAACAACCACTGGAATTTAAAACTGTTCTTATAGAAGGAGCTCTCTGGCTCCACTGCCAAAATTTAATAATTTATTAAAAATCTTCTTATCAGCATCTTTGTTAACCTTCTCTTAGTGGAAGTTTTTTTTTTTTTTTTTAGGCTTACAAAAGAAATCAATGCTAAATATGACGACTATTGCAACTTTGTACTTCTCTTTGAGATCTAACAAAATGGGTCTCTAAACAATGAATGTACAGTAGAAACAATGCCAACAGATTTAAACAGCCATCTGGAGTAATTATTCATGCTCCCCAAAATAGTCTGTTTGAGAACGTGCAAAGTTCCTTCCCAATATAATTCTGTGGTCTCTCCAACAACACATGAGCTGGCTGGCAAAGTGAGAGTGAAGATACTTCAGGGGGCTAATCTAGCTGTTCGATTTCCATTGTCCTCTAAGGAAGCACCCAAAATTTAGATCTCAAAGTCATGGTGGTGTGCATTCCTATCCACCATGATCTGGATCTCCAAACTGGGTCTCCCCTTTCCCTTGCTGTCACTTCTGCTAGTGTGGGTGCCTATTTCCTCCGAATTACAAGAGCAGACCCAACCTTGACTCACCTCTGACTTCATCACCTAACTCTTTAAACCTCTGTGCCAGCAACTTACATTGAGCCTGTGCTCAAGATTCCCTTCTTTTTTCAATAGCAATATCCCTTCTTTTACAACTGAGATGATTTAAGCCTTACACCATGACTTGGCCCCAGTTTCCTAGTTCAACCATGACAGAGCTCCAGAAAGAGTGCTGGACCCAGGCAGTTGTTTGTTTCCAAAGTTGCTCCTTCAATTATTTCCATTTGCAACTCTGTAGCTGACAGCATCAAAATCACAGTCCTTAAGCCAGAGAGACAGGGTCCTCTGTGAACTGGCTTCAATCTGACTTTCTAATGTCTATTAATCCACTCTGATTTGTGCACATTTGCCATCTACCCTTTCCTATTTTAATTAGTTTATTTGAAGACACTGAACTCTGTAATAGAAACATAGTTTTATTTTCTCAGTTGAGGCTAACAATGCTAAGCTCTTTCTTTTCCAGTACAGATTTCACTTGAATTTCCTATGGCCCGGAATATAGACTGAAGCATGATCCACCCTTATTATCATCATCCCTTTCTCTATGCTTGCTTCAGTTTTGGAAAGGTGAAAGAAGTCAATGACATGGTGATGCTCAAGCTCAGTCGCAGTGCAGCGTGGGTGTGATGGGGGGTCTGCCTCCTTTACCATCATCTCTATCTTCCATCTCCAGCTTAGTGCCTATTGGTTCACTGTAGATGAGTGGGAGTCCTGTTGGTGAGAGATTTAAGAGTTACTTTTCTTTAGGTATCAATGGGTGCTAAAGAGAACTCTATTTGTGACACTTGTTAAAGAAAGGTAAGGCAGACTTTATTCAAGAGGGGTCATCACAATAGTGGGAGGGACCATCGCAATGGTCTTTTGAAGTGAGGGAGAGAGATTGGGTTCAACTCCAACACAGTAAGGAAGAGTGAATATAAATATAGCCAAGGAGCAGGGAAGGTGGGAGTGGGTGGATGGAAAATCTCTAAGAGGGGGTCCCCTGGGTGGCCCAGTCCGTTAAGCATCTGATTTTTTATTTCGGCTCAGATCTTGATCTCAGGTTGTGAGTTTGGCTGGTGTGGGGCTCCACACTGGGCATGGGAGCCTACTTAAGAAAAAAAATAACTAAGAGGAAACTTTGGGGGTAAGAAATTCTAATTAAAATGACCTAACAGGATTCTTCTTGAAGGCAGGCCAGGGTGATCAGGCAGAACTTGGACCCAGGGGATGATTGAGGGTGAGGAATGCAATTTTATATCAAGGGTAGTCATATATAGAGGATGGGGAATTCTGACTCAACTGGCTTAGTAGGGTTCTTGCTAACATTAGAGGATACAGAGATAAACACAGAAGTCCAAAAGTTAGACTTACTTGAACAAGCTTAGAAGAGCCTGAGAAAGGGCTTTCAATTCTTGCTTTCAGCTCAGGTCCTCATCTCAGGATCCTGGGATTGAGCTCCACACTGGAGTGCAGAGTTGGCTTGGGTTTCTCTCTCCTTCTCCTTCTGCCCTTCCACCCCTTGCTCTCTTGTGCTCAAAAAAAAAAAAAAAAATCTTAAAAAAAAAAAAAGAGCCTGAGACGAGTTTGAACGAGTTTGAACGAGTTTGGTCAATGGGAGTATTTTTGCCCATGGTGCATTGTGAGATTAGACTGCTTGCTTTTCCCTTGTTTGCAGTGGTCTCCACGGAACCTGCAGCCCCAGTTTCATCTGCTCACCTGAGCAAATTCACCTGAGTAAATATATCTGTAGTGTCTGCGAACTGGCAAAGCACACTTTCCCTTCATTGCAAAAATCCCAGAAGGTCATTGGGGTGCCTGGGTGGCTCATTTGTTAAGTGTCTGCCTTTGGCTTAGGTCATGATCCTGGGGTCCTGGGATGGAGCCCTGCATGGGGTTCCCTGCACAGTGGGGAGCCTGCTTCTCCCTCTCCCATTCCCCCTGCCTGTGTCAAATAAATAAATAAAATCTTTTTTAAAAAAATCACAGAGGGTGGGCGCCTGGGTGGTTCAGTGGGTTAAAGCCTCTGCCTTCAGCTCAGGTCATGATCTCAGGGTCCTGGGATGGAGCCCTGCATCGGGCTCTCTGCTCAGCAGGGAGCCTGCTTCCCTCTCTCTCTCTCTGCCTACCTCTGCCTACTTGTGATCTCTCTCCTCTCTGTCAAATAAATAAATACAATCTTTAAAAAAAAAATCACAGAGGGTCAGGTCATCATACCATTTCCACTTTCTCATTTTCTCCATCTCCTGTAATTACAGAGCAGGTGAGCAAATGCCGTGGCTTTCTAGAAATCCAATCTCAACTTAGTGGGTTTTTTTGTTTTGTTTTGTTTTGTTTTGTTTTTGTTTTCTCCTTTTGGCTTACACTCTACCCGTAAAAACTCCAGATAGGACCATGACTCTAACACCTTGATTTTAGCCAGATTAGACTTCTGACTGGCTGAATTATAAGATAATAAATCTGTGTTGGTCTGAGCTGCTAAATTTGTGGTAATTTGCTATAGCAGCTATAGAAAACTAATACATTATTTTAGTGTGATCCCTTCCATAGACAGGGATATTGTAGTCCCATTGGTTCCATTAAAATGGCACTTAGTGAGTAGTTGTATGTGATCTGGATTACCAGTGGGCACTTCCCTGGACCTACAACATGAAGTTCTTGGTGTTATTGTTCTGAGAGCGATTTCAGATTTCCAATTCCAGCAAAGTTCTATTATTTTTGTAAAAAGCATCCTCAATATTATGATATTCTCATGCTGGAATCTTACCCACTTATGATTGTTAATTGTACTCGTCAACTTGACTGGGTCACACAATGCTCAGATAGCTGGTTAAACATTATTTCTGAATGTGTCTGTGAGGCTATTTCTCAAAGAGATTAGCATTTGAATTGGTAGACTGAGTAAGGCAGATGGTTTTCGCCAGAGTAAGTATGCCTCATCCAATCCACTGAGGACCTGAATAGAACAAAAAGGCAAGGCATAAGAAGGTTGAACTGACTGTGTCCAACCGTCGAGCTGGGTCCTTGATCTTCTGCCCTTGACACTCTTGGTTCTCAGGTCTTCAGACCTGGAAGGAATCTGTACCATTGGTTTTCCTGGATTTCCAGTTGGCAGACAGTAGACTGTGAGACTTCACAGCCTCCATATCATGTGAGCCTGTCCCTTACAATAGAACTACTGGTTCTATTTTCTGTTCCCTGGGAAACTCTGACTGCTATAGTATCCCTGATCAATAGAGCATTCTTAAATCATATGCTGCCTGTTTCATACAGATCATATTATCTAGATATATGTGTCTAATTAAGAAAAAGTTCCAAATCTAAAACACCCCAAAATGCCCCAATTGTCAAAAAGACCTCCATGTGGTTCATCACAGATATGCAATATTTAATTGTTGAATGCATGAATTAAGATTGTTTGTTTTTTTTTTAAAGATTTTATTTATTTATTTGACAGAGACAGAGAGATCACGATTAGGAAGAGAGGCAGGCAGAGAGAGAGAGGGAAGCAGGCTCCCTGCTAAGCAGAGAGCTCGATGTGGGGCTCGATCCCAGGACCCCGAGATCATGACCTGAGCTGAAGGCAGAGGCTTTAACCCACTGAGCCACCCAGGTGCCCCATGAATTAAGATTGTTAAGCAAGTCTCCTCTTTACTATCCCACTCTTACTCTTCTTAGTTCACATCACGGGAATGGAGTTGTCCTACCTCCTTCTCCACCCCTTCCCTCATGAACTTTAATTTTGGTGTCTCACATATTTTATTTTCAATAGCTCCTCTTACCTTCTCCTTGTCTCATTTACTACTTCTACTTAGAGCTCTGGGTTTTATATATATACACACACACACACATAATTTAATTTTTATTAAATTAATTTAATTCATAATAAATCATATAAAATTACTTTATATAGAAATGTATTAAATTGTTCAAATTATATAAAATTATTTATATTAAAAAATCATTATATAAAAATATATTAATTATACATTATATATTATATTATATTATATATTATTATATTATACCATATAGTATCATTTTATATTTACTTTATATATAAATATAATATATTCATATATTTATATTATTTTATTTTATATATTTATATATTATATGTAAATATATTATAAATATATAATATAATACCATTATATTATATATAGCTTTATATTATGTTATTAATAAAAAATTATAAATAAATATATTATATTTATATAAATATTTATATTATATATAAATCATATAAATATCATATATCATATAATATATAAATCATATAAATGTTGCATTTATATAAATATAAATTTAATTAATATAAATTTATTTATATAAACATAAATGAATATAAATATAATAAAATATAAATATAATAAAATAAATATGTTATGTATTAGTATATATTAGTATATTTTATATCAATATTATTATATATTATATATTATTTAAATATTTATTTATATAAATATATCATTGTTTGTCATATATTACATATGATATTATTAATATTATTAATATTTATCTGTATATAGAAAGTATATATAATATATAATATATAATTTTATGTATAAAATTAATTTAATATATTAAATTAAGTTAATTTAAATATATAAATAAAATATATTTAAATACATATATGCAAATATATATATAGTCAAACATATTATATACATATACATATATATATTTAAAGTTTATATAGTAATTCAAAGTCCTACTCACAAATATCCAGTCAATCTCCTCTCTAAATAATGTCTTTGTTAAAAGAAAGAAGTAGGGTAAGGGCAGGAAAGAGGGAGGGAAGGAGGGAAAAAAGAAAAGAAAGCAAAGAGAAAACAATGGAGGGGATGATTCATGTCTCCTGCCCTCAGTTTCCACATGTACAAAATAAACACATGAATTATACAATACTTTTCTGAAAATCAAGAAATCTGGACTTTACAAAGTACCTAGTTCAGACACTGCTAGTAATTTTCTCTTTCAGTCGTGTAAAGAAAGAGAAGATAGATATCCTTAATTGCTTTGGTGACAAAAAAAAAGTCACTGGCAGTAGTCTGTTGGTAATCCAGCCTTCCAGGGAAAACAAAACAAAACACAACAAAACCTCCTGCTTTGTAGTCTTCTCTGACTTCTGTGGCTTCCTCCTTGGCTACTTACAAGCTACTAATATTTGATATCCGACTTCCTAAATTCCTGAATGGTTAACAGTGAACTCTCATGACCTACAACAAGCAGGCTGCAGTAGACCACTGGAACTTTTGGGAACAGTACATATGTATATGTAATACACATAATACATATTCAGTACATAGATTAAATATTAAATATATGTAACTTATTTAACTACATTTATTACATAAAATACCTCAGACAATAGAGATACTTCTTGAGGGCAGAAATTGCAGTTCCTTATAGAAACCAGGGTGAGAAGAATTTTTTTCCAAGCTATAAATTAAAACTGGTTTTCTTTATTTGGTGTAAGACAGAAAAATAATTGTAAACATATAAGCTGCTAAGAATCAATAATTTGGTGCTTTAAGTTGGATACAAAATTGGGTATGAAAGCTGAATGGGAACTGAAAAATCAAATCAATCCTTTTATTTTTGAGAAAGGCATATTGTGTACCACACACATGACCACTTTTGCCTATAATTAAATGGCAAGGTTACACCGTAGTCAAGACTATAATGTCTAGATATCTGGGTAGTTCTTTTTTAACTGTATCAGTAGCTCAAGTGAATAAAATTAACCAAACAATGTCAGAAAAATAACATTTACCTTAATACTGTCAAATGTTTTTATTCTTCAAATAAGTTCCCATGATCTATCTTCAAACCATATTCATTCATTCACTCCCGGTGCATCTACTTAATACATATATTATGTACATACTGTGCACCAGACTATAATTCAAGGCAAAGAGCATATACTGGAAAACAAAAGGCGAGTCATTTTCATCAATAGATCTTAAAAAAAAAAAAAAAAAAGGACAGCAAACTGGAAAACAAAGCGCTATGTTGTAAATCTTCAGGAGAGCAAGCATGGAAGTGGAGAGATCAGTAAGAATACTGTGATAGCCCAGGGGTGAAATAATGCAACCCTGGAAATGGTAGGAAATGGTCAAATACAGCCCATTATTAGGAAGGCAGAGCCCATGGGACATGGTGAGACATTGCATAAAAATTTTGAAGGAAAGAAGGAATTTGAAGATGACCCCTCGATCTTTGACCCAGGCAGCTGGCTGGATGTTAATGCCATTTAAGGTACTAGAAAAGATACCATCTGCAGGGCTCTAACTCACAGTTCTCCTTCGGACATATGAATTGTGAGGAATTTCTTGCACATGCCAGGGGATGCATGGAGTGTGGAGCTCAGGTAAAAGATGATGGGCTGAAATTTAATTAGTGCATGTTAAGTGTACAGTTGTTTTAGAAAGCCATGAAACCCAGTGAGATCATCCAGGCAGCGAGGCAGGAGAGAAAATTGTTTCAAAACATGAGCTCTAAACAACTGCAAAAGTGCTCAAATAAACTTAAATTAAAAGACAAAGAAAACAAAAGAAATTCAACACACACATACGCACACACACACAGGGATGGGGTGGAGAGAGAGAACTACATTTATTTGTACATTTATTAAGTCGTTTGGAGACATCACTTAATTTTCATAAGAGCAAATTTTCTATAAAAGATAGGAAATCCAACAAGGAAGCTCAGCTGGTAAAATATGAGGACATTCAGGGGGAACTCAACAAATAAAATGTGTTAGATAAGGAACAGTTTTGTTTTCCCAACACCACCAACAGGCCAGCTTCGTGAGAAATTGAACCGATGAGGTTAGCCATGTTGAAGCCACCAGGAATCTCGGCGAGGCAGTCCCAGTGGGAATGTGGGGGGAAAGAGCAGTTGGGAGTGAGTTCAGGAAAGAAGGGTCGGTGTGGATGGGGAGACAGTGAGTAGGGCCAGGTTTCCTTAACATTTGCTCAAAGCGAGCTAGAGAAGGAGGCAGGGAGCTACAGTGCCAAGATGGGGGGAGCTATTACAGAATGTTCCGTACTATACAACAGGGTATATCAGAGGCGATTGAGTAATGAAATGTTGATACTGCAGGAGGAAAGGGATGATCAGAGAAGTGAAATACCTGAGTAACTGTTTATAGGATTTGCTGCATGAATCCAGGATTTACCTTTACGTCAGGAGGGAGGACGTAAATCTATTGCAGAAGGGAAGGAGGTTAGAATAGGTAGGAAAAGGGATATACAGGTGCAGCTACAGACAGATGGGTGAATTTGGGGGCATGCAGAATTACAGGGCTCTCTTCCGGTTTGGTAGTGAGAGGCAGTGCTTTCTAAGGTCACCTTGGAAGAGTGTGTGAGACTGTAAAAAATTTGGGAAAGGCCAAATGGAATCTGAGGAGGACACCTCTAAGTAGCCTTACAGGAAAGGGTGCGTGAAGAGAGATTAGGAGACCAGGAGGTGAACAAAGATACAGGCTTGATGGGGGCTCATCCAAAAGGCAGATCATCAGTTCTAATTACAGATTCCTTGGGGATAAAGTGTCTCAGCTGAGGCCTCTGGTTTTGTGAGAGCTAGGGATGGGAACCCTCTTGATAAGAGTCAGGGGGGGTTTCTCTATCCAGCACCCAATCTGCTTGAGGAGCAGAAAGAGCTCTCCTTTAAATCCAGCTCTGAGTGGTAATAAAGCTAACTGGAAAAGATGGTCTAACCTAGAGCCACTGGAGGTCCAAATTATACTCCTGCAATTTAAACTACACGAGTCTTCGAATCCATGGAAAAGACTCACTGATGTTTAAATAAAGGGATGTCCAGTCTGAGTATTCTATACTGCCACAGGCATGGTCAGCCCTACTCTGAAGTCATGCCTTTCTCCTTCTGAGCCATCATGGGTCTTCTGAATCCTGAACCCCCAGCACTCCGACTGGCCCCCACCTACCCTCAGAGTCAGCATGAGAGAAGGAAACTCCCCTGAACGCTGCTCGGCCTTCAGAAGACCTCTCCTTTAATATATTCTAGATGTGTCCAGCTCAGTGGCCCTCCAAATGAGCTACTGAGCCCCCTTCAAAGTGTTTCCGAAGTCCTACCCTTCAGCTTCAGCGAAGGACCCCTAGCTTGTCCTTATACACCCGATCTAATAGATCAGCCTACCCTGTTGCTCCTAAATTTAAAATAGGCCCATAATACCCCCCCCCCCCCACCTGCCTTTTACTGCTTGCAGCACAATGCCTGGGTCTGGGTCTTCATCATCCTTGACTGGGATTGCTGTAACCCATCTCCCCATTTCTTTTTTTTTTTTAAGATTTTATTTGTTTATTTGACAGAGAGAGAGAGATCACAAGTAGGCAGAGAGGCAGGCAGAGAGAGAGGGGGAAGCAGCTCCCTGCTGAGCAGAGAGCCCGATGCGGGGTTGGATTCCAGGACCCTGAGATCATGACCCAAGGTGAAGGCAGAGGCTTTAACCCACTGAGCCACCCGGGCGCCCCACCATCTCCCCATTTCTGCTCTGAAGCCCCCAGTGGTCTTCTCAGCGCGGCAGTCTGAATGACCCTTTAAAGCAAGTTCAGATTTCCTCATGTCACTCTTCTGTATCACATCTCACCACCTCCATAAAATCCTGTAGGACATTTGGCTGTACCCCTTCAGACCTCAACTGAGCTTCGCTCCTTTGGCCTTTCCTGCTCTTCCCTCCACCAGGGAAGCATCCCCCCCTTTCCCCACCTCCCCGAGGCTGGGTTGCCACCTTCTCAGACAGAGCTTCTGTCAGATCCTCCCTACTTACCCCTCACATCTGCTAACCCTCTTAACCTCAGAATTTATCACCACCGGTAATGCCTTATATTTAGCAAGTTCTCTATTTTTTATCTGTCCCCTGACCCCCAAAGTGTATAAATTCCATTCTAAGAAAGCAGGGATTTTGACCCATATTCAGTTGCAACCCCTTTTAAGGTGTCTGAGCACATAGAAGATTCTCAAAATAAACGAAGGATTCCTGAATTTGCAAACCCTGATCTAAGCAATATCCTTACCTGAGCCAACTACTTTTGAAAACGCGGTTGGCTTGTGGAGTTCAGTTTGATGCAGTTTGCAGTCATCCGAGGGAAAGAGTTTCCTTTTGGAAACAATTGTATAAGCCATCAGCCCCCTCGAGGACACTTTTATCAACTGAAAGCCGGTTTTACCATTCATCAGCAGGATGGGCTGAGCCCATCTCTCTGTGCTCAGTGTTGGAACCCCTCCTGGCTCCTCCAGAGAGATAGGCTTTTCCAGTAGGCTCTCTGGCCTGCTGCAGAGCGCCCTGCTGGTGGGCCGTGCCTCTGCAGCAGGAAAGGTGACATTCAGTCACCCGCCATTCCGATGCGCATCCACTGTCTGGGTTTCTCTCCCTCGGTTTTTATTTCCCTTGACCTAAATTAATCCTCTCATTATCTGCCTCCCACTTGGATCAAATCCCCCTCCAACTTTTGTTCTCATCTTGACCCTGCATTTGCCAGTCTTCCCAGGGATTTTGCAAGAGCCAGTGTTGAAAGACCACTCTTTCAGACCCAGGCCCAACCTGCAGCCAAAGAAGAAAGAGGAGTGAGCTCCGTTCCGAGGAAACAGCATCGCTGAAACGTCCCGCTTCTAAAGAATGCTGCCTCCTGTCTGCGGACATCTGAGCATAAGGAATAAATAAGGGAAGGAGACAGGCAAGAGCTAATATTTGTGGAAATCTGCTTTGTGCCAGGAGAGGGGAGGGGCCCATGTTTCATAGTTTATCTCAAATAATGGTTGCATGCAGCCTAAAAATCAAGTAACGATCATCTCCTGTGTAAAATGTCAACAAGACATGCCTGGCCTCTGTTCAAAACCATTAGGTGACTTTCCATCATCTACGGACCAAAACCCCAAGTCCCAACCATGGCCACTGGGGGCTGCACACCTGCCTGACCTTATGCCCCATCCCTCCCACCATCCCAGCCCCCCACTTTCTGGCAATGGGACCTTATGTGTTTTTGCACAAACTACGGTATCTACCATTTAATTTTTTTTCTCCCCTATTCCTCCATATAATCATGTGGTTCAGTCTGTCTTCACTCAAAGCTCTTCAAACTGTTATCTTCCTGGAGAGGCCTTAGCTGACCACTCTACAGGGTGGCCTTCAACTCTGGAAACACAAGGAAATGCATATTCCATGGTTTATTGACATTTCATTTTAGCGTGAGTTAAAATAATAGTATTTGGATCATCAGTTTTTATGGCCACCTTTTTTTAAAGTTACATCCCTTCACTTAGTCCCTGGCTGTCTTTATTTTTGCATATTCTTTATATTTTCAATGTATATCGTATTATTTATGTCTCCCACGAGCCTGTCTGTTCCCTGAGGTTAGGGCCTCATCTCGTTTACCACTAGCTCTCTGGGTTCTGGAAAGATGCTAGGACAGAACTGGCACTAGGTCAGAATATTTGAAGGAATGAGCTGAGCCCGAGGAAGCACAGAAAAATGTGAGTAACTTGTTCAAGCTTGCGAAGCTGCTGAACAAGTTTAGACAACATTTGAACTAAGTTTTGATTCCAAAGCCTATACTTTTACTGTTTCAAATTAAACTCTCATTTTGGCCGTGTGGTCATTTAAATGGTAAAGGCACCAGGTGTTGGAAAGGGGTTATCAGCACTGAACCTATGACCAGATCGTTGGCAAGATAAAGAAGGCATTCCTGACAGAAGATTCGGCCTCATTCTGTAGGTTAGGGGCTCCATCTCGGGAGTCCCAGGGGACCATGTCTGTCACTCCCTCTTCCACATCCTGGCTCTTTTGAACATGGGCAATCGTGTTGAGCTTCAAAGTCTGCTCAGCTGCAAAATGAAATTAAGAGTAATCTGTAAAGTGATCATAATAAACTCTGAGATTCAGACAGCCTGGTACTGAATACTTCTATCCTGATACCAACTCTGACCTTGGCCAAGTTATTTAAATTTGCCAACCTGGTACCTCCTTGCTAAACCTCAATGTAAATTAGAGAGAAAAATAGTATCTTCATCGTAAGGTAACTGTGAGCTTGCTCATGCAAATTTCTTAATGCAGTGCTCAATATATGCAAGGGATTATCTGTTACTACTAATTTTGTTGTCGTCTTCCTCCTCCTCCCCATCCGCCTCCCCTTCTCCTCCTCCTCCTCCTCCTTCTCGTCTTCATCCTCCCCATCTTCCCTGTCCTCGCCCTTCCCCTCTCCCTCTCCTCACCCTCCCATTCACCCTCCCTGTCCCCAGTTCTCCTCCTCCTCCTCCTCCTCCTTCTAATTCCTTTATTCTTCTTCTTATTATTACAAATAGCACTAGAAGTTATGTTTGAAGTAGAGGTAAAATCATGGCCCTTTCTCACTGTAATGTCAATGTTTCTCAAAGACAGAGATGACATTGTATGGATACCCTGTGTCTAATGCTCTACTAGGAGAATTTATGGTTGTAAATATATAATATACTTACAAATATTTGTGTGTTGATTAACGGGAAACAATTAATAAGATCAATGTAGCTGTTAAATATGACTTACTACTAGTTATTGTCTGTGGATAGACTGGGAAATTTTAGCTGAGAAGCTCTGGTCATTTTCAATGTTCAAAAACTAGAAATAGCACTGGCTTTTAAGTTTTAAAATCACCTCTTTCCTCATTGTTTGTTGACACTTACAAAATTCTTCATGGTAAACATGGGTGGCTATTATTTTCTGTTTGGTCCCCATGGAAGTCTTTTTGTGCCTTGTGTATGGCTTCTATCATGGTCTTCCTTATTTCATGAAGCTCTGTGTACTTCTTGTATACATCTGCTATGTTTTATAGTCAATGCATATTTACATTCAATAAAACACTTGCTGAGCGGTCAGCATGAGGAAGGTAGAGATGAGTTAGCACAGAGTCTGGAGCAGGAGAACTTGAATAAATGGTGAGACAGACACACAAACAGCATAACTCAAGATTCCTAAGGCTGTGCCTGCTCGTGGGTACAACTGGATCAGTGCAACAGTGAGAACAGAAAACTCTCTCTGATCCAAGTCCCATCTGCAGATTCATTGGAAATGTAGCCCCAGAGATTCTTCATCCAGGTAAGTTAAGATTATAGGTAGTGTAAACCTGGACAGAATGCTTTTGCAAAAGGCTGGGCAAGGCATGGATTGGGTCACTTCGTGACAATCCTTGAAGTTCATGAAAAAGAAGACTCATTCATAAAAGCAGCACAGTAAAGAGCAAGGTTGCTCTTTAGAAACCGATTCATCAAATTAAATGGAGGTAAGAATATAGGAATAAATAGGGATACAAAACCCAGTGCTTTTAATGATAGGGAGAGTTAGAGCCAGAGATATTTCAGAAATATTGCTAAATCCATTTCATTCCTATATAAAAACATTGCTATGTTTCTAACACATTTACACACGAGCATGTCTTCACCTAGATGAACACATGTTTTTGTAGACTTAGAGCTTGTAAACATTCTCTTAACAGATATAATTAGATTGCCAGGTCTCCTGGGACAGTGGTAGAAGCTCTGAGCTTGAAGGGGCATAGTAAAAATTCAGTTTTTTTTCCAATTTTTAACAATGATTCTTACATAGAGAATGCACTAGCAACACACTTGCTTTAAAATTTGGAAATTAAAAAAAAATAAAATAAAATTTGGAAATTTATGTGTATGTGTGAATGTTTGGTATGTCTTCCCAGCAATCAGTGACCCCTCTGAAATGCTTTAGCAGCTAAATGAGATGGGGATTGAGGGCAGCCATTGAGATAGGATCAAAGGAAAAGATGAGGAATGACCTCTTAAGGTTTATATAATTCAATAGCCGGTCTCAGATGATCAGGGCAACTTTGTGTCCTCCTTCTCCCGAGAAAGCTGATGTGGATATATTAGAAACATTTAAGGGATTCCAATAAGCAGATGTCTCTCTTCTGTTTGGTGGTAATTGCCTAGGACAACCCTATGCCATCACTTTATGCCATCTGCTAAGACGATCATCATTTGGTTTTTCCATCAAGCTTGTGAGATGTGTATGTGAGATGTGTATGTGAGATTAGCAATAATCGTAAGAGAAGAAAGCAGAAGTTCTAAGAATTTAAAAAAATTACCCAAGTTTTCAGAAGATAATTAGTGACCAATTCTGGATTCAAACAAAGTCTAGGCTCTTTCCACAATGAGTTGTCAGAATCAATAGTGTATATTTTCTATTTGTGGGAGACAACCTTCAGGTGAGTCCCAGTGATACCTGCCTCTTTATATTGACACCTTGTGTAATTATCTCTATTTGAATGTTGGCTGGACTTAGCAACTCACTTCTCATGAAAAGAATGTGGCACAAATATTGGATTTCCACCTCAAAGATTAGATTATAAATGATGGTGGCCTTCATATTGGGTATTCTTTCTTGCTTTCTCTTATCTCTTAGGTCACTTGATCTGGGGGAAGCTCTACCATGAAGGAGGTTTGTAGAGAGGCCCACATGAGTGAACCATGAAGATCTTTTGAGACTTCCTACTACCTGTATAAACTGGGAGGATCTTCCAAGACCTGCCAACATCTAGAGAAACAGAATTTTCCTGTCAAGGCTTGAGTTGAACACCCA
This sequence comes from Procyon lotor, assembly GCA_028646535.1. NCBI lineage: Eukaryota > Metazoa > Chordata > Mammalia > Carnivora > Procyonidae > Procyon > Procyon lotor. The sequence continues at coordinate 4,881,452 of CM053604.1, read as the reverse complement.
TAGCTAATATCTTGTTTGCAGACTCGTTAGACATCCGAAGCCAGAGTCACCCAGTTAAGCTACTCTTAAATTCACGATCAATAGAGACCTTGAAATAATAAATATTTATTTATCATTCTCAGTGGCTGAGTTTGGGGGTGATTTGGAATAGCCATAAGTAACTAATACAACATTCAACATCACTCAAGAAACCAATCTAGTTTTTTCAGTAATATTGAGTAGAATTAATAATATGTGCCATTTTCAGACACATGAAAAAAACTCAAGATCACTTGGCATCAGGGAAATACAAATCAAATCCACGAAGAGTTACCACCTCATACCAGTCAGAATGGCTAAAATTAACAATTCAGGAAAATGACAGTTGTTGGCAAGGACGTGAAGAAAGAGGAACCCTCTTACACTGTTGGTGTGAATACAAGCTGGTGCAGCCACCCTGGAAAACAGTATGGAGGTTCCTCAAGAAGTTAAAAATAGAGCTACCCCACAACCCAGCGATGGCACTACTAGGTATTTACCCTGATGACACAAATGTAGTGTTCAGAAGGGGTACCTGCACCCCAGTGTTCACAGCAGCAGTGTCCACAATAGCCAAACTGTGGACAGAGCTAAGATCTCCATATGTTGATGAATGGATAAAGAATATGTGATATATATATGTCACATGATGGAATATTACTCAGCCATCAGAAAGGATGAATACTTACCATTTATACCAACGGATAGAACTGGAAGGTATTATGCTGAGTGAAATAAGTCAATCAGAGAAAGACAACTGCCATATGGTTTCACTCATATGTGGAATATGAGAAACAATACAGAGGATCAAAGGGGAAGGGAGGGAAAACTGAATAGGAAGTCATCAGAGAGGGAGACAAATCTTGAGAGACTCTTAACTATAGGAAACAAACTGAGGGTTGCTGGAGGTGAAGCGGGTGGGGGGATGGGGTAACTTGGTGATGGGCATTAAGGAGGACACATGATGTGATGAGCACTGGGTGTTATATGAAACTGATGAATAACTGAACTCTACATCTGAAACTAATGATGTACTATATGTTGGCTAATTGAATTAAAAAATAACTGTCATTTTCAAAGAATTTCATCATTATAATAAACACAAAATCCCTATGAAGGAAGCACTTGCCACCAGCTTACAGACAAAATAAATGAACATTTACAAAATATAGCAATAGATAGTGTGATTTTTATAAATCATGACATGTTTTAGCACTGACTTTTTAATCCAAGTAAAGATGGTGATGGCTAATTTTATGTCTCACCTTGACTGGGCTAAGGATGCCCAGATAGCTGGTAAAGCATCCCTTCTGAGTGTTCCTGGGAGGATGCTTCAAGAAGACATTAGTATTTGAATTGGTAGAGTGAGTACAGATTGATGTCTTCGCCAGCGTGGACATCGGAGCCCAATACACTGAGAGCCTAAATAGAACCAAAAGGTGGAGGAAAGGCCAATTCACTCTTTCTATTTGAACTGGGATACCCACTTCCTGATGCCCTCACATATCAGCTGTCTGGTTTTCCAGTCTTCAGACTCAAACTGAAATACACCACAAGCTACACTTGTTCTCCAGCTTGCAGATGACAGATTGACAGACTTCAGGATTTCTTAGGCCCTATCATCATGGAAGCCAATTCCTACAATGCATACATATAAAATATCCTATTGATTCCATTTCTCTGAAGAATCATGAATAATACACCTACCGTGATAACAATGGAAGTAAGAAAAAATGGATGATAGATTCATTTAGAAAAACTTTTGAATCACTGATTTTAGATTTTTGAATCAGACTTTAGAATCATTGATTTGCTGGGGAGGAAGAAGAGGGTATTCAAGAAAAAAAGAAGACTGAAGAAAATGTTTACATTTTGATGATATGCACCTGGAAAAATGGATTTCAAGTACAATTTCCTAGCTAATTATGGCAAAACTAACATAAATCAGATGTAGGGATCTATAGGGTAGGGCCTATTTCTCTTTCATTTCCCAAATTGTATCTCACTTCTACAGTTCCTCCCCTTTCTTGTTATCTCTTTAAAAACCTGGATTTTAAGTATCAGTTTATGGACTTAATGAAGTATGTCATTTCCAAGAACTTAGTCATTTCTAATATGCTTCTAATACCTGTGAGGAAGGTGACTATCTCTACTTTACAGATAATAAGAGTCTACACTGTGGGAAGAAATAATAATTGGTGATATGATTTATATGGATAAAGACAAGTTTAGCAGTGACTTTTTAATTTCCCAATAAAGATTTTTTATCTCTTATGCATATTTATTTAGCATGTAGAATGAAGAGCTTATTAATTTACTTCAAACTAGGGATTTGAAGGCCACCCAAATTATGTTATAGCTTATTTCTTTCTTGGAAATCACTGCTCCTTTTCCAAGCTTTAAGTCAAGCTTTGAAGTCTTCAAGTAAATTAGAATTGAATTGCTGTCTCCTGGCTTCTGCGCAACATTCTCCTCACCATGCAAATTTTCTCAACCAAGGACCATGTCCGAGCCCCTAAAACAACTTGCATGGTAATGACTTTAAAGAGAACCACACCCCCCTGACCCCGCCCAAGCTGGGACAATGTCTAGACATCGTTACCCAACTGGACTTAGCTTTTTCGATGTCCACCATCTTGACAGTTGCCCAGATTGAATCAACTGTGTGATGGTCTACTTTAGTTGGCAAAGCCATTTATATTCTCAGGATACCCAGACATTAGGATAATGTCATTACTGTTTATAGAGGTTTTTCTTGAGGTAAAATTGGCATAACAACACCATTATGAAGTATACAACTCAGCAGCATTTAGTATACTCACAACACTATCGAATTGTAGAACATTTTCTTCACTAGAAAAAAACTACTTATTCACTAGGCCAGTCCCGCTCTGTTCCTCTCACTTCCACCTCCCGCCCCTGGCAGCCACCAATATAATTTCTGTCTCTGGGAATTTACATATTCTGGATGCTTCATATAAAGGAATCCATATTTATGTGGTTTTTTGGTGCATGGTTTCTTTCACTTATAAGGTTGTAAAACTTCACCCATACTGTAACGTGTGTCAGTATTTCATTCTTTATTACAGATGAATAGCATTCATTGTCTAGATACACATTGTATTTATCTATTTGTCGATGGACATCTGACATTCTACCCTTTGAGTATTTTGAAGAGAATTACTATGAACATTTGTGTGCATGTTTGAGTATCTGTTTTCAATTCAGTGAAATGTTCCATAGGATTAAAAAAAGATGGTGAGGGATTGAGGAAGAAGTTACTAGATGATTTGGGTTGAAAGTACTTTCATATGCGCCTTAATTTACTTGTGTTTTTATTTAACTTTTCAACATTACATTCTCAGAAATCTAGAGAGACCCCTGACATATAGCAGGTGTTCTGCAAATATTTTTGGAATAAATGTTACATGCTTCATTTTGGTGCCTGATGTTGCTAATACAACAGTCAATAAATATTTCCCAAATAATTCTTATTTAATTGAAAAGGACAGGAGTATATCTAGGACATGAGTATTTCTAGGATTTACTTAAAATATATTTTCTCTCTCTTTTGTGAGTCTGCACACTTCACTGGTTCACCCACCACCTACTACTTGATGATTTGAAGCTTGTTTTCTTCAAAAGTCTTCGGTGTTAGCTCTGAGGGAGGCTCTTAATACTAAGTCAAGAAGTGCCTTGACAGGCTTGAGAGAGAGAATTCCATATTTCCTGTTATTGTTAGTGATTCCCCCTGTTATGAGCCTGTTTTATATCTCTCTGTCAATTATGTGTCATGTGGTCTGAATTATACAAGCAGGATTTCACAGCGGCACGTATAACAATAGGAGAGTTACAACATGCTGCTCTTATTCTGCCACTGATTTGTTATTTAAACTGAGCCCAGTGGAAAAAAAATCATTTGTGTTTTTCCTGTTAGTTTTATATTTTCCTTGTGTTCTTACAGCACCGAAAGATTTCTCTGGAATGTAAGGGTATTACTAAAGAAGAAAAATAGCCATAATATTTAAGTTCTTACAAAAATACTTCACAGTTGTCTTGCAATAAATAACATTTTTCATAATGGTTTAAAACTGTGCTTGGTAATTCACTTGAGATATAGAAAAACAATTAATAATCTTTCTGTACCTTGGGTCTAAGGGTCTATTTGTTGATTTTTCTCTTCTGGTTTGAATGTGAAGCTTAAATTTTAGAAGGAAATGGGACTAGATCTTATGATTTGCTGATTCAGGACTCAGAAAACAGGTGTTTATCAAGCTGAGATTTTAAGAAAAAAAAATTTAAAGGGGCGCCTGGGTGGCTCAGTGGGTTAAAGCCTCTGCCTTCGGCTCAGGTTATGATCTCAGGGTCCTGGGATCGAGCCCCGCATTGCTCTCTGCTCAGCACGGAGCCTGCTTCCCCACTCTCTCTGCCTGCCTCTTTGCCTACTTTGATCTCTCTGTGTCAAATAAATAAATAAAATCTTTAAAAAAAAAAGAAAAAAATTAAAAAGGTAAAATAAAGCTTTTTCTAGCACCTGTAGAAAAGCCAGAATTCACATTTCAGACATCTGACAAGAACGATGAATTATATCTCAAAATACTTAGTTCATTTGTTGCAGGGTAAAAGTAGAGAAAAGAATGGGAGAATGTTTTAGATCTCTTTCTAGGGTCCCACTGCTGCAGCTGGGATGGGGCAAACATTTTAACTATGGATGAATAATGATTTGCATACTTCAATGGCCTTGCCAAGTAGAATCTCCCTAGACTTTGGTGATGAGTATTTAATTAGCAGAATGAATATGCTCAGATGGTAACTCTTCTGGCCCAAGACCATTCCTGTTTTCTCCGCTTTCCACGGCAAGTTCAATAAGTGTTTTATGAAAAAACAATTTGTTTCAAAACCACTAAGGACACAAAGCTAAATTTCCATCTGTCAGCTTCTCTCTTCCATAGTGAGATGTGTCTGTGGCTGTGGAGGAGCTTCACCTACATTTCCATCCAAGCACTACCCTTGAAGAGTACCCACTCTTGAAGAGCACCCAATCATGAAGAGTACCCACCCTTGAAGAGTACCCGACCTTGAAGACTACCTAACCTTGAAGAGTACCCAACTTTTGGATCCTGGAAGTTCTTTGGCTTCTTGACATTCCTTACACCCTCTTCCCTCCTGCTTTAGAGGAGAATGCTAATTTGATTTTAGACCCCTCTGAAACAGATACAGCTTGCCCAACTTTCCAGAGCTGATAGGTCAAGTATTTCAATTTTAAATAGGCTGCATATTGTCCTCGGGCTCTGTTTCCCAAAGTATGAAAGGATCTATCACCTTTGCAACATATCATCTGAAAATTTTCTTATCATTTGTTGGAACGTTCAATTCATTCTAATCCCCTAGTGGCTCCATGTAGGTTTATAAGGTTATGCTACCCACCTCTGGAGGCTCCATCTGTTGCCCATCCCTAATCAACTTAATCACTACTCTGTCCATTTCCAGTTCATTAATTTCTTGGTATTCTTTCTTGTCAATGTCCCTGTTGTTTCTCAATTAGTATCACTAAATTTAAGACAGCCCGTCCCAGATTTCTGGGATAAATGCCCCTGCAGGGCTGTGCAGGCCAGCTCAGGGTTGTCACAGGCCCTGGCACATGATCTGTTCAGAATATTCAGTCTTTTTTGGCTTTCCTAGCCTCCAACTTGGATTTATGTGTGGCTTTTTCTATGACAGTTTTCCTTGTGTGGTTGTTTTGACGGTCACCCCTGCTTATTTGACTTGTTTCCCAATTTTCCTCTCCTACATTCATCCTTCTGCTCCAGCTTCCCATTTAGAAAGTGTTTCCCAGACTTCAGCCCAAGTGAGGATCCAAGGAGTCCTTTTCACTTGATTCTTGGTGCTGCAGAGTCATGTTTAACCAGACGGGTCATTTCCATTGCAATTTCCTTTCCTAGTTTTTAATCTCTTCCCCCCTCCCATATCTCTATCCATCCCTAAGATATATAGTGAATGATTGCTGCAAGCCATGTACCCTAAAAGGCATTGGATAAATACAAGCAAACAATCAAATAAATGAAAGCGTGATTCCTATCATCGGGATCGTCTTGGGGAACCAGAAGTCTAGTAGGAAGAGATTACAGAACTCAATAAGCACTTAGGCCATGAATACAACACCAGTATCTAGAAAGCATGCTCACTGCTAGACATTCTTCTTGTGAGAAAAGAAGGTTAAGGAGAGTATAGAATAGTTGTAACCCACTGTTACTGAATTGCCCCCTAGTGGGGAGAATAGAGACAGTATATGGTGGCTTACAGCAAGAATTTAGAAAATTAAGCGTGGTTACAACAGGTGCTGAATGAGATCTTAATATATTGGGATAGATGAGAAATGTTTCCTGAACAAGATAATATTTAAACTTAACATGGAAGAATAAATTGAATATCATTCACTGGAGAAATAGGAGAATATTCTAGGTTTATGATCTTATATACGAGGCAATATGTTTTAAAATCAACTTATTTTTA